>JBBGZY010000499.1:1200000-1840000 GCA_037952925.1 Lithobates clamitans | reverse complement strand
GGGATGGTAGGCCCCGGTATACAGGTAATCCCGGTGGACACTTACCGTCAGTGATCAGTACCATGGTCCCGGTCCCGGTTTCGCTGTGTATTCTCGGCTCTGCTCACTACCTCCAACTACCCGCAGACTTTACCGATGACAGGCAGTGGGCGGGGCGGGGAGACACGTCACCCGGAGGGGGAGGGGAGCTGTCACACCCTATTCCTGTCACACTCACTCAGCTGTGATCACATTAACCCGTGCAGGGACGTGTCCTACCTGAGCTGTGCACTCATCATATCACACATGGAAGCACATACCAGCAATCTGATCCCACTCATCTCTCATCCATTTAAAATATCCAACAATGCAGCACACACACAGATTAGGGAAAATAATACATTTATATGTTCAATCATGTAGGTCAAACACACACAGATTGGGGGAACATATTGGATATATGTCTTATATACGATTTTATATGTCACAGGGAATAAAATACAATCAGAAAATCGATCAGGCGCCAACACACTGATTATACATCATTCCACACAGTCACACCATACACTTGAAATCAATGAGAAACAAGCTTGGATTAGCGCATTAGGAACCGACTGACCCATTTCAATCCCATGTGATGCGCTGTAATCTACATAAAAAGCTTCATTAACCACTTGACCTCCGGAAGATTTACCCCCTTTCATGACCAGGCCATTTTTTGCGATACGACACTGCATTACTTTAACTGACAATTGCGCGGTCATGCAACACTGCACCCAAATAAGATTTTATGGTTTTTTTCCCCACAGAAATAGAGCTTTCTTTTGGTGGTATTTGATCACCTCTGCCTTTTTTACATTTTGCACTGTAAATAAAAAAAGACTGACCACTAAAAACAAACAAAAAAACATTATTTTTCACTTACTGCTCTAAAACATATTCAATAAAAACGTTGTGGAAACCTAATTTCTTCATTCATTTAGGCCAATATGTATTCTGCTACATATTTTTGGTAAAAAAAATACCAATAAGCGTTTATTGATTGGTTTTGCGCAAAAGTTATAGTGTCTACAAACTATGGGATGTTATTATTTATTTATTTATTACTAGCAATGGCGGCAATCAGCGACTTATAGTGGGACTGCAGTATTGCGGCGGACATTCAGACACTTTTGACACTTTGTGGGAACCAGTGACACTAATACAGTGGTTAGTGCTCAAAAATATACTGTACTAATAACCAGGGGTGTAGCTAGGTCTACAAAAGATCTGGGGCATTGTAGAAAGAAGTAAGAAAGTCATACGCTTGGGCGGGCATACACATGTATATAATATACATGTGTGTGTGTATATCCCCAGAGAGCCCCCCCCTTACATCGGGGTCCCCAGAGAGCCTCCCTCTTGCATCAGGGTCCCCAGAGAGCCTCCCCCTTAAATCAGGGTCCCTAGAGAGCCTCCCCCTTAAATCAAGATCCCCAGAGAGCCCCCCACTTACATCAGGGTCCCCAGAGAGCCTCCCCTCTCCTTGGGGACCACTGCAGAGACTCGGGCCCCAGATTCGGGGCTATAGCCCCAAAAGCCACCCCCTAGCGATGCCACTGCTAATAACACTGGCTGGGAAGGGGTTAACATCAGGGGCGATCAAAGGGTTAACTGAGTTTTACTCTACTGTGTGCGGTGCTTTTACTAGGGGAAGAGATGGAGTTTATTCCCTGCTTCACAGAGACACAATTGCTGTACCTTCCCTCCTGTCGGAACGGTGATCTGCCTTGTTTACATAGGCATATCACCATTCTGGTTCTCTGCCTAATGATCAACGGGTGCCAGAGGGCATCGTGTACCATGCACCCACTGAGCGGCTTCCACTGTGTGTAATCACAGCGGAAGCATCGTGATCCGGTGCACAGGTGCCGCCCAAAAACTGCTATAGGGTGGACCTGAAGCAGTTAAACCAACATCTATAGAAAGATGTCTATGGATACTAGTACTGTATTTTTTGGTATAGATCAGGGGGTCTCAAAACTTTTTAAACAAAGGGCCAGTTTACTGTCGTTCAGACATTATGGGGGTTGGAATGTAGGCATTTAGAGGTCCTGACGTCAGTGGGAATAAACAATGCTCCATCTTTGGTGTCAGTGGGAGGAAAAGCTTCATATTGGTGTCATTAGGCCCCATTGTTGGTGTGACTGGGAGGAATTGTGCCCCATCTTTGGTGTCAATGGAAGGAATTGTGCCCCATCTTTGGTGTCATTGGGAGGAATTGTGCCCCTTCATTGGTGTCAGTGGGGAGGAATTATGCCCCATTGTTGGTATTAGTGGATGAAAATAGTATCCCAAGGGCCAGATAAAAGCAAGCAAAGGGTGGTTTGGAGACCACTGGTGTAGACAAAACCCTTTCCACCTGGCCCCAGCACTTCCTAAACTAAACTAAACCCCCAGAACTAAACCCCCAGTATACTAACCTCCAACTTCATTCAATGTGACTGTAGGCAGGTAGTGGTTACTGCTGTCTCAGAGGGAATTTAAGGGTTAACTGCACTCCCAAGTTTTTCTTGGCTGGCTTTTCTTGGGTTCGACCCTCTGGTCATGTGTGCTATAAAAAGGATAAGGACCCGGATCCAGAGAGCCCTGGAGGGGAATTCATACACACTCGGAGAGGAATGCTCTGCCCAGTTCCGTTGCTGGGGTCTGGATGGCCGCAACCAGAGATAAATTCCAGATATCAACTCTTCCAGCATTGGACTTTGTTTGAACAGGTATGCTGGGGCAGCCACAAGCCTGTAGTTGGGGACTAGGGATGTTAGGGAATGTCTGCACTTTATCTCAGACTGTCCACTGTCCTTGTCATCATGTTAATTTATTCTTAAAGTAAAGCTTTGGAAACTTAGCCTTTGTATGATGTTACTAAAGGGGTTCAATGTAAGTAATCGACACATATAGTCTACAGCTTGGGACATTAAAACATGAGTATAAATACATCAGTACAACTACAGTGTGAAGACACAAGTGGTTACTGAGGGTAACAAAGGTTTCTCAAGCAGATCATTAAGCGTGCACATGTGGCAGGTGGAATAGCTTCTTGCAGCAAGGGAGACGTTGTCGGCACTTATTCATCATCCATGATCCATCTCCCATAGCTGCGGGAGCAGATCTGCACACCTGGGGCTCTCATCCTGTACACGGGTATGGAAGAAGAAGAGTTAAGGGATGTGCATGCATGCAGTCCACACTAGGTGCACGGTGGGACCCCATCCCCTTACTAGGTGTGATACGCTGGACAGGTGTAGAGGGTATTGGCTCTGCATGTCTCTCCTAAATGCACAAGTGTAGGTGTATATGACATCAAGAGAGTTTACTATACTATACTACTATACTATCATAAGCGTGGCTCAGGTAAAGGTACCCCATGTGTATGGCAGTAACCCTATACAAAGTGCCTAGCGTAGCCCAGAAAAACCTACCCCGGAGTAGGCCTCTCATGTGACCTTTACTGGAGCCCAATGAGGAGAGAAACATAGAGGATATGATGACCACCCTATTGCCCCACCCTTACATGGCAGTTACATTCCTTGGCAGCTGCTGTCACCTTCTCCTGAATACCAGTTTTTGGCTTCCTGATTGGCTGGTGGGAGATGATGTTGTCTGGCACGTGCACACAGGAGTCAGTCATTCTGGCACAGCCGAAGTGTGCAAGGAATGCGCAGCTCTGTACATTCGGTAGAAAGCTGCAAGCAGGCAGGTAAGTTTGTATTATTGCAAAAAAGACAGCATGTCTCTTTTGCAAGGAAAAGCTGCATGTTTACATTTTTTTTACGAAAGTTAGGTTTAGCTCCACTTTAAATGGGCCTTTACACCCGGAGCAAACAGACATCCCAATCTCATGAGGACACCCTCAACACAGAATCCTTGACATCCCTATTTTGCACATGACATGCATTGCATGGGTGGCAAGAGGTTAAGCAACTAGGGTGACCACATTTCTAAATTGCCATTCAGGGACCCCCCCCCCCAAAAAAAAAAAGATGATTTTTGACATTTTTTTTTGCTGATATTTGGGGCAGGGGCGTATGAAAAAAAGATTGTGGTGAACAGTGGACATGTCTTAAATTGCGCTAAATATTGGCTTAAAGGGGGTGTGGCGAACAGAGGGTGTAGCCACATTGTGTTAACCGTGGAAGGGGCCTACATTTAAAACCCACCCTACCTTACAACAATCCTTTCTATCCACTGCACCCTTCCATTGACAGTTTAAAGTAGCCCATCCTACATATAGCAACCCACACTATCAACACCACACCAAAGTGGCCCATTCTATCTCAACACTTCAAATCAGTCCATCATATCTAAGGCACCCCAAAGTGGACCACCCTAACCACAGCACCCCAAAGAACCCCACACCAGCGGGATGCACAGGGGGAGGCAGTGGGGTGGAGTCAGGGGGGGCGCAGAGTAGTCAGAAGGACAGTGGAATGCACAGGAGAACAATGGGATGAACAGGGGGATGGACAGGGGGACTGTGGGATGGACAGGGGGACAGAGGGATGGACAGGGGGACAGAGGGATGGACAGGGGGTCTGTGGGATGGACAGGGGGTCTGTGGGATGGACAGGGGGACAGTGGGATGGACAGGGGGACAGTGGGATGGACAGGTCTGCCATGTGAGTGAGAAGTGAATCCGCGCGGGGCTGTGCTGGAAACTACACTTCCCAGCGTGCAGCGCGGCACACTGAGCCCTCCATAGAGATGACTGGGGTGGGGGAGGCGGCTTGTGTAGCTTGTCTGAGCGGAGCGGACATGCTCCCCGCTGGAGCAGAGTGGACCAGCCCAAACTGAGCTGACCTGGCCCCGGCCTGAGCCAAGCAGATCCGCCCCCGTCCGTGCCGTTTATTAGTGTAGCTGTGTGTCCTTATTTCATTCCGGGACACTGTATTGTCCAAGAATGAAGGTGCCCGGGACACGGGACACAAATATGAATTCAGGGACAATCCCGGGCAATCCGGGACACGTGGTCACCCTATAAGCAACGCACATTTTGAACTCTTAATCTTAGATTATTTTTGTGTTTTACAAAAGATATATCTATGTACAAATACATATTTTATAGTATTCACAACATTAATATATTATGTACAAAATAAAACACAATATTGCTAAATGTTGAATGAAGTCTGTGTTTACTAAATATTGCTTATTGAGCCAAACGCTTACAATCAGATTTTCTGTCCAGACTAATCAGTATAATAGTTCAACACTGTCTTTTCAATAATTCATAGATCTAATAAATTATTTAAATCTGTGAAGAATCCTTACATCAGATTGTTATCTGTATGGCCACTATTACAAATGTAGACAATCAATCAAAAACTATCATTTAAAGTGGAGTTCCAACCCCAAAAAAAAAAAAAATTAGTAATGTGCTTAAAAAAAATAAAAAATAAAAACATTTGGAAAAAATTTTTTTACTTACCTCTAAATGCCTGTTGCTAGGGGGTCCCTCGTAGTCTGCCTCCTTCAGTGCCTGGGCTCCTAACGTCACTTCCTTCGGCACAGGAAGAGAGATCACCTCTCCACCCTCCCTCTTGTCAATCATCTGGGACACGTGACTGGTCCCAGATGATTGGGGGCCAGTGATGGCACGCGGCGCGGCTCGTGCATGCGCAGTGGGTGCCTGGCTGTGAAGCCACAGCTGGGCGCCCACAGTTAAAATGCCGGCGCAGCCGCGCAGAGGGGGGGATGAGCGGGGCTTCGATCCCCTGGATCGCTGGACCCTGGGACAGGTAAGTGTCTGATTAAAAGTCAGCAGCTGCAGTATTTGTAGCTGCTGACTTTTAATTATTTTTTTTTAAAATGGGAACCCCGCTTTAAGCGAGTACGTAAATTAAAGTGTTTGAAGAAGCACAATGTATGTGTGAAACGTCATCATCCCTTGGTCCGTTGTCATAGTCCTGTTGACAGTCTTTCAATAAACCTGTTGGACTGATGTTGGCGTGCAGCTAATTTTTCCTATTTTGCATAAATTAAAATGGTTGTAAAGGCATGATATTTGTATGATTGTAAAGTTAGAAGTTTTTTTTATCTTAATGCATTCTATGGTTGTCACATATTGCTATAATCTTTTTATATGGACTATAAACTGAAGGATTTATGAATAAATGGTTGTGGAACAAATCATTTGAGTTTTCACTATTTCTTATAGGGAAATTTGCTTTGATATACAAGTGCTTTGGATTACAAGCATGTTTCTGGAACAAATTATGCTTGCAATCCAAGGTTTTTACTGTATACAGAGTCTTCTAGATCATACCCTTGACCAGCCTTTCTCAACCAAATTTCAGTTGTACCTTAGGGTCCCTCAGGAGGTTTCTAATGTAAATTTTTTTTTTTTTGGATTGTTGCTGACTGACCTCCCATTGGATGATGCCTGGATACAGGGCCGTCTTTAACCACTTCAGCCCGAGAAGAATTTACCCCCTTCCTGACCAGAGCACTTTTGCGATTCGGCACTGCGTCGCTTTAACTGACAATTGTGTGGTCGTGCGATGTGGCTCCCAAACAAAATTGACGTTCTTTTTTTCACATAAATAGAGCTTTCTTTTGGTGGTATTTGATCACCTCTGCGGTTTTTATTTTTTGCGCTATAAACAAAAAAATAGCAACAATTTTGAAAAAAAAAACGCATTCCTTTTTACTTCTTGCTATAATAAATATCCCAAAAAATATTTAAAAAAACATTTTTTTTCCTCAGTTTAGGCCGATACATATTCTTCTACATACTTTTGTTAAAAAAAATCGCAATACGCGTTTATTGATTGGTTTGCGCAAAAGTTATAGCGTTCACAAAATAGGGGATAGTTTTATGGCATTTTTATTGATTATTTTTTTTTACTAGTAATGGCGGATCAGCGATTTTTATCATGACTGCGACATTATGGTGAACACATCGGAAAATTTTGGCACATTTTTGGGACCATTGGCATTAATACAGCGATCAATGCTAAAAAATTGCATTGATTACTGTAAAAATGTCACTGGCAGTGAAGGGGTTAACCACTAGGTGGCTCTGTAGGGGTTAAGTGTGTCCTAGGGAGTGTTTCTAACTGTGGGGGGAGGGGCTGTGTGTTACACTACCCTGATCGCCGCTCCCGATCTCAGGGAGCAGAGATCAGTGACAGTGTCACTAGGCAGAAAGGGGAGATGTTTGTTTACATTAGCATCTCCCTGTTTTCCCTCACCGTGAGACGATCGCGGGTATCCCCACGGACATCGGACATTATTACTCCTCATTGATTGGTTGCTAGAGTTTGCTGCATATCCTTACCGCTCAGTGAATGGTTGCAAGAGGTTAGTGCACATCATTACTGCTCACTGATTGGTTGCTAAAGGTTACAGCACACCATCTCCTCACTGCCTGCACACCATGGACTGGGGAGGTGAGGGGACCCATCAATAGACAAAACACTCCTAGGGATCCTAGGACTCCCGGGATTAATGGCAATACTGCGGGGGGGGGGGGGGGGGGGGGTGATCGGTGGAAATGCTGGGGGGTTGATGGGATCAATGGCAGTGGTAGGGGGATGGGATTAGTTAGGAGGCAGTACACTGTGGCAAATTCTGAATCATGTAGAGCAAAGCTGGAAATCTTTGACAAGTATATAGTGGAGGATTCTACACTGACCACCAATGTGAGGGGGAATATACACTGATCAGCATTATGAGGGGGAATTTGCACTAACCACCTTGTAACGGTGGATTTTCCATCCACCAATTTAAAGTGCGATTTCTACACTGACAGCAACGTAATAGAAGCATTTACATCAACCACCAGTGTAAGGGGGAATTTACAATGACCTCTATATAACGGGGAATTTACACTGACAACCATCGTCGAGGAGATTTGTACTGACCACCAATGTAAGGTGACACTTCTACACCGACCACCAATGTTAGGGGGGATTTACACTGACCACCAGTGTAAGAGCAATTCTGCACTCACCACCAATGTAAACGGAAATGTACACTGATCACCAATGTAATGAAGAATTTACACTGACAACCAATGTAAGGGGGACCTTCACACTGGCTAATAGTGTGAATGAAAGGACACCAAGCCCCAATGTAATGAGAAGAGTTATACTGACCCCCAACGTAACTGAGACTTTTAGCCTGCGATTACATTTGTGTGTGTCGGGAATGCATGCAAAATCGCTTTCCTGACAACACAGAAACGTGCTGCCCTGCTAGCAGGACTTTCAAGTGCAGATTATTTACATGTAAACACGGGGTCTGCAGGTGAGTCAATAGTGCAGAGCTGGGCAGCATTAGTAACAGAATTTTACACTGAGATATCAGGACACAGCACGAGACTAAAATTTCAAGGGACAAGGGAATTTAAACTGGGATAGTTGGCAAGTATGAGGCAGCTGCTTTGGGCCCCACAACAATGCCCAGGGCAGCTGCCCCTTTTGCCCTGCCTGGATAGCTCCGGATCCAAGGCCACTTAGCAGAGCCAATAGCTTAACACCAATGATCTTTTTATCTGCCTGGAAGGGTGTCATTCTGACCACCACTTCAAAGAGAGCATTCGTCTCTGACCACCAAGGTCAAGTCATTTTCCAACCGATCCCTAATGGCTTAATTTTTGAAGGGGATCCCTGAGACCTAGTGAAAATTTCAAGGGTCCCTCTGGGTTTAAAAAGTTGAGAAAGTCTGCCCTAGAGAATATATGATTTTTAAGAAACTATTACTCTATGCAGTGGAGAATCTAGGAAATGGTACCTACGGAAGAAAGCACACAGCAGTGTACTCAGAAGAACACATTAATGTTGTTTAATTCAAATATTTCAGTGCAACAGATGCTTTGAAGAATGAGGTATGAACTGGATAATGGATCCTTAGCACTCATACTCTTCAGTATCGTGCTTTACAATTGGGGGAAAAAATCTTGCACAGGATGCTATTTAACTTAAAGTGATACTAAAGTCTAATTTTTTTCTTTAAAAATAACAAACATGTTATACTTACCTGCTCTGTGCAGTGGTTTCAGACATGGAGCCGCGGTTCGGCCCCACCGCCTCTCTTTCCTTATTGGCTAACTGACTTTGACAGCAGCGGGAGCCAATGGCACCGCTGCTGTGTCTCAGCCAGTCAGAAGGTAGGTGGCTGAGGCACTCGTGCAACATTGCTGGATAGAGATGGGGCTCAGGTAAGTATTAGGGGGGCTGCTGCATACAGAAGGTCTTTTATCTTAATGCATAGAATGCATTGGGATAAAAAACCTTCTGCCTTTACAACCACTTTACAACCTTAAGGCCATAACAACCCCCTGTGTGTGTGTGACACTGCACCATTAAGGAGGTGGAGTGAGTGTGTAAGGAGGGGGAATAGGTGGGGCAGGGTGGTTGTTTGTCACGTCCTTCATGTATCCCCATCACTCATTAGGTGCCAAGTACTGGGTCGCATGTAATGCTTGCCCGATGTGGGTTCTTATGGGCTTAAATTCACAGGGCAAGTGGGCTGGACTCATACAGGAACCCACCAAAAAGATAAGGATAGCGGGCAAAACATTAACCCCAACCTCCCAGACGGGAAATGACCCACCAACTGCTCCAACCTGCTTACGCGTGGAGTTCATGGAACTGCCTGCTTGGGGTAATATGGAGGGATATAAATAATGGCCCCTGGAAGAAAAAAAAAGGACACAGATGGTGATCTTCATGCCACCATTACTGTGAAAGCCTGTGAATGGGGACCTGAATGGATAAAAAAAAAACAGAGAGCAGGATTATGGCTGCAGAGAAATGCCCTCTCAAACATCTGCTGACTGGTTTGGGAGAGACCCCCGAAGTGTTTTCCCTTGGAAAGCATTAGGTTCTCTTACACATACCCTAAACAAAACTCATTATCCCATGTATGTAAGCCATTATAGAAACTGAAAAAAAATAATTTTGCCCCGTAGTGTTTCAATACACACTCCCCCTGGTCCGTTTGTTGACAACACAACAAAAATAAAAAAAACAATCCCTACTTTTTCTCTTATTCCCCAAAACAACAACCAAAATAAAGCTTGTAGAGGTATCTGTATGTATCTTGATATATAGTTGGATCTTCAGTATAACTTTGTTTGATAAACAGTGTACCATGGGGCACATCTTTTAACGTTTATCTCCTTTGTCCCCTTCGGCTTTGGCCTTCTTAGATTTTCTGCGAACTTCTACTTTGTTATCTTCAATTCCTTCCACTTTTTTCTTTTCCCTGATTTATTGTCTTCCTCCTCAGTATGGCCACCTTCAGTGGAGAGGCCTGGGAGGACCTTATGGACAGAATTCAACAGTCCCAGCACTCTGTGGAAATGTCTGACCAGGACCTGGACCAGGCCTTCCTCAGACTCCAACGGCTCCTTGAACGCAAAGTAAGAACATTCTGGCACAGAAAATACTTTCAGAAATATATGGACAACAACATAGCACCTTAGGGACTTATGCCCCGTACACACACGATCGGACTTTGTTCGGACATTCCGACAACAAAATCCTAGGATTTTTTCCGACGGATGTTGGCTCAAACTTGTTTTGCGTACACACGGTTGCACAAAGTTGTCGGAATTTCCGATCGTCAAGAACGTGGTGACGTCAAGCACGTACGACGAGACTAGAAAAGGCCAGTTCAGAACCAAGCGCGTCACCCTTTGGGCTCCTTTTGCTAATCTCGTGTTAGTAAAAGTTTGGTGTGAAACGATTCGCGCTTTTTCAGACTCGTGGTTTTCAGATCGTTTTCTGACGTTCAGTTTGTGCTTGTGGGTTTGTATCTGCTCTTCAGTGCGTGCAAGCAAGTTCCGCGTGACTTTTAGTCATTGTATTCTTGTTCGTTCGTTACTGTTTTTCAGGTCGCTCTTCACAGGCCTTGCTGTTCTTCAGTGCGTTCTGTTACTTCGTTCTGAGCAGCCGACCGTTTTCTAGCCACGTTGCGTATGCGTACTCCTTGTAGAGTTCGTGCTGTGCGGGGGCTTGGTGTTGGGGTCCTGACCTTGACACAAGTCCAGTCCATGAACAGGGTGGGGAGGAGTTCATGGACCAAGAATTGGTTGCTTCAGCGTGACCAGTTCTCTCATATGCCTTTGCTCCGTGAGATCCGTGAGAATAATCCTGATGATTTCAGGAACTTTCTCAGGATGACGGACCCCTTGTTTCACTGTCTGTTGGCTTTGCTGACCCCTTATATTAGCAGGCAGGATACCTGCATGAGGCAAGCCATCACTCCGGAGCAGAGGTTGGTCGCTACCCTGCGGTATTTGGTGACAGGGAGAAGTCTGCAGGACTTGAAGTTCTCGACAGGCGATTCCCCCCCAGGCTCTGCGTACCATCATCCCAGAGACCTGTTCTGCCATCATACAGGTCCTACAGAAGGAGTATATGAAGGTAAGATTTTTATCCTTTAATATCACATTTTATTGTATATAATGTTTGCTAATATATTGTATTTCTTTCCTCATTCCCTAATTACCATGATTGTAATATGCTGTGAATGTCCCCTTTGTCCTCATGCATGCTGGATTTTTATGTAATTCATTTTTTTGGTCCTTCATACAGATTGGCCTTCACTAACCTCCCCAGCATGCTCCCCTGCCCTATATTCACCACATGTAGTCACTTAAAACAATGTATTTTATCAGCTCCATAGTAGTGCTTTACCCCAAACTCCCCTAAAATGTTTAGAAATGTGATTTTTGGTTTAAATTATGGTAGAGTGGCAGAGGCTTATTTTTTGTGGTGTCCCCTAATCATTTTTAGTAACCCTCCCTCCCCCAACTACTAAGTCAGCTGATCCCAATTCTCTATCTATCCTCAATCATCTATCTGCTGACTTTGCCAAACCCATACACACTATACCCACCTCTTTTGTGGTCAGATTTATGGATGAATTACCCAAAGCATGTAGTGCAAGGGCCTGCCTGTATACCTTCAAATGGTACTGTTTTAATTTTGAAGATCCTATTATTATCTTGAGTCAGGTAATAGCAGAATGTTCAAATGCGCTCAAATGTGTACAATGTGTATTTATATCTTTGTATTATGACACTTCTTACCTGTCCAGTGGGCTGCCAATAGTGTAACTAAGGAGGGGCTGTTCCAAGTAATACCCTGTATTTAGGCATTCAGCTCTCAAAGAAGTGAAGAGGGTTACCTGTCCAAGATTTCCACACACCCCATAATGTTACAAATGGCCCATGAGAGGGGGGGGGGGGGGGTATATGATAGGTGTACCTTATACTTTGGTGTTGTTAAATTCCCCTTAATAAATGCTATCTGGAGGTTGCCCCAGAATGTTTGTGCCTAATCTGCTTGCCATGTTTCTGAGCAAAATATAATTTTTTTTATTTTCCTCAACAGTTTCCTTCCACGCCACAGGAATGGCAGACTGTGGCCTCCCACTTTGCCCAGTGGTGGGACTTTCCTAAGTGCGGAGTCATTGTGGCCTTTCAAAGCTTTCCCCTTTTTTTTTTTTTTTTTTTTTTTATTTTCTTAACTATAAAAGTATTATATTGCAATATAGATTTCAATATATAAATAGTTACAATAGTACCACATTGCAAGGTGCATAGCATGCGAAGCTGATTAACCGCATATTCTCATGTAACTATTGTGCATATCTATGTATTAATACTTTTCTTTCTAATGAGCCCACCCGCCCACCCTCCTGTGGCCCCCCCCCTATTTACCCCCTATATATTCGAGGCACATCCGATGGTCGACATAGGTTCCATGCATTATTCTTTTCTCGGCTCTAACCTCTGAGCTGCTCTTAGCTCAACCCACCCCATTAACAGAGAGCGGATAATCTCGACACTAGGATAGCACGGATGACGGGCACGGCATTGTTTGAATCCACAGGTTCCACATACTTACAAATTTATTATAGCTGCCTGACCTAGTGTAGAATGTTCTCTCGCTCCACATTGTAGAGTTGACAGTTCCCAACCAATCTTCTGGGGTGGGAGGAGTTCTTGATTGCCAAGACTGTGCGATTAGTTTTCTAGCTTGGAACAGGCATTTTGCTACCGCTACCGCCGTGTTCCTGTCTCTCGGTTCATTGGTAACGTGCCCCAGCACACAGGCCCTAGGATCTAACTCTAGGTTGGTTTTAAACGTAGTGTTTATTTTCTTTACGATCTCGGGCCAGTACCTCACTAGTTTTGGGCACCTCCAGAACATATGGATCAGATCGCCTGTTCCTCTGCATCTGGGGCACTCATCGTTGGTTCGACGACCAAACATAAAGAGCTTTTTTGGTGTGTAGTAGGACCTATGCAATAGCATCAGATGAGAGGCCTTTTGTGAGGGAGAGACCGACACCTCCGGTCCAAGTTCCAAGATCCTTTTCCACTGTATGTCCGTTATCTCCCCCACATCGGCCGCCCACCTGTCCCTACCCCCGAAAGAGCCTACATGTGTGTTTATTTTCTTTATTAATTGAGTGTATATCTCTGTGATTAACCCCTTAGAGGTCTCTGATTTGATTATTGTTTGTAATAGTGGGATCTTACACCATGTGGGGGGTTGCCTTCCAAACTGCTTTCTTAAGGCGTGTCTAATCTGTAAGTAGCTGTAGAGTACACGGCTTGGTAGCCCGTATTCATGCCTCAGTTCCTCAAAGGGTTTCAGGGTATTCCCCTCATATATCTGTATCAGTCGACAAATCCCGTTCCTCTCCCAAAGCTTATTCCTGTCAACGGATAATAATTCCTGCAGGTTCTTGTTATTCCAGATTGGTGAATATTCTGAGATTTCCTTGTACCCCATTATTCGCTTAGCTGTCTACAAGACCCTGGTAATCATTTTAAGTGTCGAAGTCTCTCCCTGTAATGAGTCTGCCTCCAATGCCTCAACCAATGAACTGTGTGGGCTTCCCTGCAGAACGATCTGGGCACTCTTACTTCCCCCCCCATCAATGGCGCATCCCCTATTGCTGTAGCTGGGCTGCCAGGAAGTAGGTAAACGGGTGGGGGACCCCCAGTCCCCCCTCCGTGGCGGGGCACTGCAACTTTTGTAGGCTTATCCTGGCCTGTCCTTTTTTCCAGATTAATTCCCTAAAAAGGGATTGGATTCTTTGAAACCACTTCTCCCCGATCCATACTGGGGAGTTGTGGAGCAGGTATATAGCTGGGGCAGCCATACCATCTTGATCAAGTTAGCCCGGCCCGCCACAGAAAGAGGGAGTCTACACCAGATGTCGCATTTTTTTAAAAGTTTTAATAGGAGAGGGACCAGGTTGTCTTCGATAAACACACCAGGGTCCTTGGACAGCACAACACCAATTCACTTCATTTTCCCCGTAACTCTCAGTTGGGGTAAGCTCATTGAGATAGGATTGGCCAATGGATCGACCGGCAGGAGCGTTGATTTCTCCCAGTTGATAGTCAGCCCTGAGAATTTTCCAAAGTCCTCCACTAGGTGCATTACTTTCTTCAGTGAGGAGGACGTATCCCCAAGGAAGAATAGGACATCGTCCGCAAAAAGCGCTATTCTCTCTTCCTCGCCTTTTCTATGGAAACCCTGTAGTTCAGGTGATGATCTCACCGCTTCCGCCAATGGCTCCATAGCCAAGACGAATAACAACGGGGATAGGGGACAGCCCTGTCTTGTCCCTCTTTCAAGGGGGAAGCTTTCCGAATAGTCATTGTTTATCTTGAGTCTTGCCCTTGGATGATTATAAAGAATTTTTAACCAGTTGATGAATACGGGGCCAAATCCAAACCTCTCCAGTGTTCGTTGCTGATGAAGCGTTTGCGCTGGGGGACCACCTGATGCGGCCATTCCCGATGAGGACCCTCACCCCGGAACAGAGGGTTTTTAATTACCGGCTGGCCAGAGCCTGAAGAGTGGTGGAGAACACATTTGGAATCCTGGCCAGCCGGTTCCGCCTATTTCTGACACCTATCCATATGGCGGAGTATAAACTGAACCATATTATACTGGCGTGCTGTATTCTCCATAACTTTTTAAGGAAACATTCGGCCAACTATGCTGGCTCAGTTGGGCCTGAGGCCGGAGTGATACCTGAAACACTGACGGCGCCTGAAAGCGGCCGTCCTGGCTTGCCCTCCCTGAGTGCCCGTGATGTCCGGTTACGATACCTGGAGTTCTTTGCGGGTAGGTGGGCCATCAATATGCCTTCAGATTTGTGAAGCCTTTTTCCAATAAAAAAAACAAAAACAAATTCTTTGTGGACATTTACTGCTTATGTTTGTTTTAGCTTCCCTGACAGTAATGTGTTGAGTTGTGAAAATGGCGTGATTGTGTAACCTTATACAAAGCACTGTTGGCTGTTATTTACTAAAGGCGTATACACTTTTTATACTACAAGTGCTCTTGAAACTGCAATGAAAATGCTCTTGTAGTGCAAAGAGGATTTGCCCTTAGGAAATAACCCCCATTTTCTCAGAAAACAGCAATGACATCACCCCAAAAGTGTTGTAGCGTTGAGACAATAATTCACACATTCTTGATTAACAATCTCTTTAATACCTGCACAATCACATGTGCATTTACCAAATGTTTTTCAAACAAACCAACATGTTTGTTGTATAACAATTTTTGGGGTGGCATTATCAAAAATAGAAATGCCCATTTACGATAAAACAGGCCTGTGTAAAACCAACAAGAAAGAGCAAAAAATTGAACTTACAAAGTTCACATATGGTAAAACTTGAAGGCAATATCAGACCTGAGTATTTAGGAACTGTGTTTGATATTGCGTTCAGATGGGGTCAAAACACCCCTTGAAAAGCCAAATTTGGAAGATGCACAGCAATTTACGAATGTCAACATGTGCTAGCTGCCATCACGGGGGATCAAGGGACATGTTTTGTGGGAGCAAGCCCTTCCTCTCAGCTACTTTATTATTGAGGAAGGTGTTGCACCCCCAAAACGCGTCCATTGATCTCCCGTGATGGAAGATAGCACATGTTGGCACACTGTGTGCATCCTCCAAATTAGGCTTTTTGAAACATTGCTAAAAGCTTAAAAACATTGTACCACACAACAAAAAAGTGATTTTGTGGGGTTTTAAATTCGCCCCAAAACATCAATGATGTTATTATTTTTTTTAATCACATCATTTATTTTTTTCTGGATGTTTTCCAATTCTAAATTACACCCCATGATCTCCCCGATCAGGATCTGGGCACTTTCTGATGTGAAAGGATCTCGATCCCTAATATCACGATCACCTAAAAAGAGAGAAACCAAACAAAAACAGGTATCAAAAATCTGCCGCCATCCATCTCTTACCTGAGCCTGTGGTCGCAGACACTCACCTGTTGTGGTGTCAATTTCCACCACATCTTCTTCCTCCTCCTGCTCCGCTTGTGTTTGGGGTATTTCACTTTCTTCCATAGGTGGGGGGTCTCTGGTCTCCTCGGATGAGGGGTGTCCTCCGAGTCTTTTCTTCCCTATGTAAAACCAAAATGGTATAGTTAGCACACAGATATTTGATGGCTGAACTTTAAATAGGAAACATTGCTTGGAAGTGGGGTACAATTGTCAATTTTAGCAGAGTTCAAAGATGTCGTTTTTTTATTGGCCTTTGTCAAGCTGCAATACTTGACCTGTTTAGTACAAGCTTCACAGATGTAGACCCCCCTCTATAGTATACACTGGAGCACCTGTGTGGCCTCCCTAAGAAAATGGTGTTCTTGTGTCCCACACTAGTGCTCCAGTGTCCAGATGTGAAAACACCTGCTCAGTGTCCTCTCCTTACAGAATCTTGTTTGCATTTCATTCTAGTAACAAACCCATCTACACAACCAAATATTTTGCATCCAAGTAGGCCTTAAAAAATGTAGGAAAATGCATATGGCCTAAACAATGGTGTTTTAGAGGGGAAAAAAAATGTTTGATACGAACGAATAATGGGCCCATGAACATTAAAATTGACATTTGAAACTGTACAATTAAGAAAAGCATATGGAGCCGCACGAACGTAAGAAAGACAAAAAGAATAGGAACACAGCACAACTACTTACTTTTTTGCAGCACTCTCCGGATCTTTCTGTACTGCTCTGGCTCTCGTAATTTGAGGTCCGACCACCGCTTCCTGAGCTGATCTTTCGATCGTCGTACCCCGAAATTCCTGTACAGACTTTTGACCACTTTCGCCATGATCTTGGCCTTTCTGATATTGGGGTTGGGGTAAGGCCCATACTTTCCGTCATAGTTGGCCTTCTTCAGGATATCGACCATCTCCAACATCTCCCCAAAGGATGTTTCTGTCTCCGGGCTTTCCTCCGCCTCCTCCTCGTTGCTATAATTAGCATGCACCTGCTGTGACTCCGCCATGTGCTCTTCACCCACTGCGCCATACAAAAAGGGGCGGGGAATAGACTAGAAAGAATGTCAGGGGCGGGCGGAGTTACACGCATGCTCAGTGTATATAAAGCGTAACACACGTGCGTATTACATACGATCTGTGAGCGGAGGAAGGGGCATTGGACGCGCCGATCATAAGAACGAAGGTAAGAGACAAACTTGTGCCTATACTGCTTCTAGATTGAGGCCTATATTGTAACAAGATTAGGAGAGTTTTGTCTGACATTAGGCTTTGTCTTGTGTTGTGTTTTGCAGTGAACATGGATATCTTAGTTAAAGATAATGACTTCATTTCACTATTCATTGATATGTTAAGGGAGCTGCCATGTCTGTGGGAGATTAAACACCCACATTACAAGAACCAAGCAAAGAGGAAGGCAGCACTGGAGCAATTGTGTGAAATTGTGAAGCAGGTGATCCCCACGGCAGACATCACATTTTTGAAGATCTTAATTGGTGGCCTGAGGAGCACATATGTGAGGGAGCGCCAGAAAGTCCTGGATTCACAGAGATCCGGAGCAGCAGATGACATCTATGTCCCCAGGATGTGGTACTATGACAGGCTGCATTTTTTGGCAGGCCAGACTGAACCAAGGCCATCCCTCTCCAGTCTTCCTTTCACGCTTCCTTCCCCCCCGGCTGAGGCTTCTGACGCCCAACCTGGGCCTTCCAGGCAACATGTGGAGGAGCCCAGATTGAGCCAGGTATAGCATTCCTCTAAATATTTCTGCTTGTCCAATCAATGATGTTAACTAGATGTTAGTTTGGAGTACTAATTTAGGATTGTGATTGATGATGCAAAAACTAAAACCATGTCCCTTTTTCATACACAGGGAAGTCTCAGCCTGGAGGTGGTCGGGCCAAGCCGGCTGCCTGATCTGCCGGTCCCTCCACTCCCCCTGGAAAGTGAAAGTGGCAGGAGGAGGAGTGCCCTAGAGGAGGCTGCCAGAGGACTCTTTTGGAGGGCTACAGAAGTCCTGGTCCACACCGTGGAGGAGGACATTGCTGCCACCATTGCCTATAAAATGCAGAGGATGGAGGAGGGACAACAAGTCATGTGTGAGTCGCTCATATTGGAGGCTCTTAACAAAGGTATGAGGGACCAAATTACAGTTCAGACACACCTTTGCGAACTCACAGATGGTCCTCCTCCTCCTCCTGCAGGTCCTCCTCCTCCTTCTCCTCCAGGTCCTCCCAGTCCTCCTCCTCCTCCAGGTCCTACTCCTCCTCCTGCCACATCTCCAACAGCACAGCCACAGCCCGAAAGGAAGCGTGGAAGGAAGACCAGAAAGTGAGGACCCTGGATCCAGTCTGGTGGGGCAAAAGATGCAGCCTCTTGTGGTACCACAGCCTGGGGACACAGATGTCATCTGCTGCTTTCAGGATCTCTGCGAATTCTGGACCAGACTGCCCTCCCTTACATATGGACTCCTCAGGCCACCAATTTTGATGTTCAAGAATTGATGTCTGCCGTGGGGGTCCCAGGCTTCGCTAATTTCTCCTGTTGATCCAGTGTTGCCTCCCTCTTTGTTTGGTTCTGAGCCCTTCATAAAGGATTTTTTGTTTGAATTATACTTGCCTATGTGTGTTTTACTTCAAAAAGGACAGTTTGTTGGTGAGGATTCAGGTACATTTCAAATACACAATGTGAAATTAACAAGGGACACCAACAACAAACAATCTCCTTGAGATTAAATAATAAAAGATAACAATGGTGTTGTGGTAACTTGACACACAAAACACACACAAAAATAGTCTGGAGTCAAACTAAAAACAACATTAAACAAAGATCAGCCTTGGAAAAAATACAAACATAAAATCTAAACAAAAACTGGCTTAAAATCCAAAAAAAACAAAAAAACAAAAAAAAAAAACATTATGTCAGATGTGACAAATAACAATATATTCAGGGAATCCCAATAAAAAAACAAAAAAAAAAAGTTTGTGAGAAGTTTGTGTGAATATGAGCAGCAAAACTACTTAATTCTTGTCACATTATAAAGAAGAAGAGAGTGCGCTGTATTAATCCATTTTTGACATTGCAGCGTGACGAAAGTGCTATATCCATTGCGAACGCTAAGTTTACCAGAACGAGCTGTTCCGTGTCGGAATTTCTTCTGAGCATGCGTGGCACTTTGTGCGTCGGAACAGGCCACACACGGTCGGAATTGACGTGATCGGATTTTGTTGTCGGAAAATTTTATCTCTTGCTCTCAAACTTTGTGTGTCGGAAAATCCGATGGAAAATGTCAGATGGAGCCCACACACGGTCGGAATTTCCGACAACACGCTCCGATCTGACATTTTCCATCGGAAAATCCGACCGCGTGTACGGGGCATTAGAGTACAGATTTTCCCCAATTTGAAAAAAATTGAGGAATCCCTAAAAATTAGTTGGGAAAATAATTTACAGGCATGCTCACGGGGCATGATGTCCATATTATGCACACAATATGATGCTGAACTAAAATCCTTAGATGACTCCACTTCACGGTGGTATGAGGAGTATACACTCATCTCCACTAGCACTCAATTCCAAAAGAAGGAACAAGACCTTAAAACGCACATAGAACGATACACTCTAAACATTATTCGCACCAAAGAAAATAAATTCTTAAGGGACATTAGTGCACACACCAACGGTTTCACCTACAAATGGACTCAAAATACTAATACTAGAAACAGTTCTTCTCACTACAACTTTGAATCTAATACCAAAAACAAAAATGATAATGATATTAATCTCTCCTCACCTTCCTCATCCCTTTCATCCAACCAATCTACCATTTATCGCGATTTATTGGGAGATAGACTGCCCAAAAGGAGTAAAGGCAACTCAGATGCTGCCTCCACTGAATCGATGACACACCATTTAGGCAATCCATCAGTACGCCGATCACAACCAGCACAAACTAAACAGGTTCCTGTCCGACAAACCCATTTGCCTCAACCACCACACTCCACAACTCGTGGACCCCAGGCTTCGGCCTCACTTTCTATGGTGCCTGTAGCACCAATCACGTCTAACACGGCTTCCCCTTTACACCACAATCTTCCTAAAAAAACTAACACTAATGAAGCCATTATTTCCCCTTCGGGCACCCCAGTACCACCTGACATTAAATTAGCCCCCCTTTTTTTAGGGAAAGATTAAAATCTAGATGCTTGAATGACCCTACACCTACTTCCATTGACAACGAGGAAGAAAACAATCTTCGTTTGTCAATAATTAATTTGTCTTCTCACAACCTAACTAATATTGAAACACAAGTCCTACAACTAGGCCTTACATTTTGTCCGGACTCTCAATGTGACAAATTCTCACTTATTAAAGATCTACATTTGTTTGCGCGCAGACTCCTATACAGAACCATTTTTGATAAACCCTCGCCTGCCCCTAACTATGATTCCAATGTTCAAGAAAGTATTGAGGATCATCAAGCCCTTGAGGATTTGATGGAACTGTGGGAGGAAGGACACACCACCGACGACGACGGGGTGTGCACGTCTCCACCCGCATTGTCGGTCGCTGGTGTGTCCTTCCCCCCCCTCAGTCTTTCAGACCCAAATCTAGACTGTTTCCCCTTTTAAATACCAACCCTAACATTTGTGCATTTATACAACAAACAACCAAAGAAATCTAAAAACTCAAAATCCCTACTACTAAAACCTGCAATTTGACTCCCGAGCAAAGTAATGCAGTTAAGTCCTTACAAGCTAACCCCGACATAATAATCAAACCCTCAGATAAGGGGGGAACTTAGTTGTCATGAGCATCACTCAATACATCAATATGTGCCAAAATATCCTCAAAAACCGCAACTGGTACCGTCCCATCTCTAAAACGGCTATCGAAAACTTTGATGTCCAATATCGCACTTTTATCTTTCGAGCTTATCACGAGGGAATTATAGATCAAAACACCTTAAATTTCATAAATGTTAGGGACCCACGGATCCCAACATTTTACGCACTACCAAAGGTTCACAAGTCATTGACAGAACCTCCAGGACGCCCTATAATCTCTGGATGCTCAAGTCTTACTGAAAATGCCAGTTCCCTGGTAGACAGCTATTTACAACCTCACGTAACGGCACTTTTATCATATATAAAGGATACGATTGATCTCTTAAAAACAATAGAGGATCTATCCCTCCCCCTAACACCTACTTAGTAACATTGGATGTTGAAAGTTTGTATAATGCTATTCCACACGATGCAGGACTCAAAGTAATACAGCAGCACCTGGATGAGAAAGGCCCATCTTTCACAAAATATAATGCCTTTATTTTGGACTTATTGAGCTACATTTTGAAACACAATGTGTTTGTCTTTAACTCCTCCCACTTCCTCCAAGTACACGGCGTTGCAATGGGGACCAAATGTGCCCCCTCCTATGCAAACCTGTACCTGGGGGGGTGGGAAGAAGGAGGTCCTCAATAGAGATGACCTTAATCACCTACATGACAGAATTTTGGCATGGTATCGCTTCATAGACGATGTCTTTATTTTTTGGTCAGGAACTGAAAATGAATTAAATGAATTTTTAAGAATCATTTCTATAAACAACTTTAATCTAAAATTCACTATGAACTACAGCCAGAGCAGCATTCATTTCCTTGATCTGGTTATTTCCATCAATGCAGATGGCAAACTTGACTCATCCCTGTATAGAAAACCCTCAGCAGGGAATACTATCCTCCATGCTCGTAGTTCACATCCTACTTCCCTGATCAGAAGTATTCCTTATAGTCAGTATCTAAGACTAAAACGAAATTGCAGTAAGGACCTTGATTTCAAAATCGCAGCTAGGGATCTATACAATCGTTTGAAGGCGAGAGGGTATAGCCATGCCTGCCTCAAGAAAGCATTCAACAGAGCCAATTCAAAAACCAGGAACTCACTAATATTTTCAAACAAGTGGGTCAAAAATTTAGGTAATGTACGAGTCATTACTCAATATTCTTGTCAGCATCAACAATTCAGACGCATATTGAAAAAATTTTGGCCACTCCTATCTGCAGATCCCACTGTGAGCAAGTTCATAAAAAACGTTCCTGAAATTACCTTTAAACGAGCTCCTTCGTTAAAGGATCAATCAGTTCGAAGCCATTTTAGAATCACACAACCATCTCTAGAATTAATGAATTGCGGTACTTTTCCCTGTGGAACATGCGACATATGCAACTATGTCGCTGCACAAACTAAATTTAAATTACCTAACGGTAAATGGCACTCCATTCGCTTCAAAGTCACCTGTCAAACACCTGGCATTGTTTACTTTGCCCAATGCCGGTGTGGGGGATTTTATATCGGCAAAACAAAAAGACAATTCTATAAACGCGACCATATCAAACCTATAAAAAAACACAAAATGGAAACTGCCATTAGCCGACATATTGGCATACACCACAACTTTAATCCGCAATTCATAAAATTCTTTGCGCTTGAGCACATTCCTCTAGATTCCCGTGGTGGCAGCGTTGATCGCACACTGCTACAGTTAGAAGCTCGCTGGATTTACAATTTAAAAGCTACAACCTTTCCAGGCTTTAATGAAAATTTAAGCTTTAAATCTTTCCTTTAGCCCTCCATTGCTATTAGAGCCTTTTCCCTCTCACTGATCCTGACTTCAATACTGTTGGAGGTTTACATTTATATTATTTTATCCCATTTCCCCCTGTGTGTCAGTTCCCCTCCTTTTTTCTTTCCCCCCTGGTATAACTTACAGAAGTATAGTTTTTTCTTCTGTGCGTGTTTTTCAAACATACTATGTATCTCTAGTTTATAACCTTGATATCTTGTGAGGTGCAACATGTATTAATTTTAATCTTACATTTAGTAGATGATTCATTGCCTTTACTTGTTTGTGTGCAATAACACTAATGCATCTGATTGTATTATGGTCATAGTCTTTAACCATGTAATGTGAACGTAGCTGCCTATTCCACACTCCACTCTATGGTGTTATGACTGGATGTGGTACTGTCTTATAGCCCATATACTACATAGCGTCCCTGGTGTCATTCTCTCCCTGGAATGCACTTGGCCCCCGATCTGCATCCCCTTATTTTGGTCCCGGGGTGCTCGTATCGGCTAGCCATACGGACGCCCAGGGCTTGCCTTTCCCACTATCTAGCAGGCCCGCCCCACGCCTAGCATCGCCAGACCGCCACTATAAAATCTCAAGTTGGCCTCGTCCTCCTGGGGTTTTTACTCCCCCCATTGCCACCAGCTGCGTTGGCGGGAGGCTGAGGCGATTGGTGGACGGGATCCGGGGCACTCCTATTTGTTTCTGGACGTGCCTAGACCCCTCCCCTTCGCCGCAAGGTCTCCTGGTCAGCGTAGTTCTGAGGGAGTATGGCGGCAGGTGCGCATGCGCACTGGCGTCTCTTACGTCCGCCTCGAGCCGGCGATGTCACACGCCGGCTCGTCGGAGGGCAGATTTAAACCGGCTTGTCAGGCTGTTTATTCAGCCTGAGCCGGAGGGTTATACTACACTGTGGCCGTCTCTGTATTGGTAAGTCGCTATCAAATACACCCATCTACGTTTATATGCTTTGTCTATTATCTATTACCACTTGTTTGTTTGGTAAGAGGATATCCAGATCCTCATTGCTTTACCCTTGGGGTTTCTTCTATTTCTTTCCTCATTTCCCCTATGTGTATATAACTAAGCAGTCTCTCTGGCTTGATAGTGCCCTGGCTTTGCTAACTGGCTACTATCCACTCTCTCTAATCACCACTGCTGCTTACACAGCCTTTCGGTTTTCTATCACCATCCTTTAAAAGTTTGCCCATACCACTTTCCACAATATCCACAGCACCTAAGTATTTCATTTAATTACCAAAACTAACTCTACACATGACTAATTACTATACTTCGTTTATCATCTTTTTAGTCTGCCATTGTATTGAATTCCACACAGTCTTTTGATCCAGCCTTACCTTCCATACAGACAATTAGAATACTTTTACAATCAGTGACCTTGATGTAAGTATTTAATCTAATCTAGGAGACTTATGTCCCCCCCTTTCACTACATAATTATCAATACTATACCACGTCATTTCTATATCTCTCTGCTTTCATCCAAACTCATTGGCACAACAGTATAACCTTATGGTGATTTTGTTGTTCTTCAGTGTCTCCCTATCTGCCCTCTATGGCTGTGCCAAACTGACCCCTCCTGGATTTGGTTTGTGGGGCGTGGGTAGGGACCTGGCCGGGTGATTCTTGGGTATAAAGTTTGTACAGGGTAAGTGTTGAGCGGTGTAGGCAACTGGGTTCACACTCATATTTATACCTTTGTACTGAACTTTTATTACACTTTCAATCGTTTGTTGTAACTCCTTTTTTTTCTTTTCATTTATTTAGTGGTTTCAGTAGAAATTAAAAAATTAAAGTCCTTTGCACATCCCCTGAGGAAACTATAAAAGCGAAACATGTAGGGTTAATGTGCAATTTGTCTTGCTGCGACTCTGTACTCACCTGTAAACGATTTTCTACCACCAATTGTTTATAATCTTTCAATGTTTTGTAAAATTATGTCCAATTTTTAACTATGCTATGTTAATAAATAGAAAATTGCATTTTATTTTTAATACATTAGTTGTGTACTTCTATATCAGACACCGCTAAAATCCCCTTAATGCCCGCTCCCCCCTATGCTTTGTATGGAAATTTAGGCTCTAGAACAGTGGTTCTCACCTCCTGTCCTCAGGGCCCACTAACAGACCAGATTTTAAGTATTACCTTGGGGATATACAGACTAGAATACTACAATCACTGAGCAGCAAATTATATCACCTGTGATGTATTTCAGTTACCTTGCAAACCTGGCCTGTTAGTGGGTCCTGAGGACAGGAGTTCATATGCTCCATCTGGTTAGTCTGCTAATTGACTCATAAGGGACACTGTAGAAAGACTTTCAGCTGCCACCCAGTGCTGGGGCACATTTTGTTATATTTTATTAAATAACTTACAACTAGAAAGCCTCTTTCCGTCCCCCCCCCCCCCCCAAAAAAAAAAACATATACAAAAATATACAAAACACAAAACACAAATCAGCGGAGGAGTCTCTGATGTTGCAACTGTAAGCCAACAAGAAAAAATAAAAAAGCCTGATTATGACTCAATCCCTCACTCAACCAGTCAATGATTGATAGATATTACTGAGTAGTTGTTTGAGCTATAATAACGTTTTTTTCTTTTTTCTTATTGGCCTATATTTTATTGAACATAGTACTTCCAGTGCAGCCTTTCTCAACCTTTTTACCCACTAATACCCCTAAAATATTTTTTAGGTGTTGGGGGAGCCCTTTCTTATTGCGGGTAATGGCAAATTGTCTTATACTTTGGTAGCCAGTAAGATAAATAAAACCCTTACAGTAATAGTGAGAATTAGGGATGGTCCTGATGTTCGTTCGACTCGAACATCGGGTGTTCGCCTGTTCGTCGAATAGCGAACAATTTGGGGTGTTCGCAGCAAATTCTATGGGAGAAATTAAAAGCGCTAATTTAAAAGGCTTCTATGCATGGTATTGCCATAAAAAGTGTTTGGGGACCCGGGTCCTGCACCAGGGGACATGTATCAATGCAAAAAAAAGTTTTAAAAATGGCCGTTTTTTCGGGAGCAGTGATTTTAATAATGCTTAAAGTGAAACAATAAAAGTGTAGTATTCCTTTACATTTTGTACCTGGGGGGTGTCTATAGTATGCCTGTAAAGTGGTGCATGTTTCCCGAGTTTATAACAGTCCGAGAGCAAAATGAGATTTCTAAAGGAAAAAAGTCATTTAAAAGTACTCCCAGCTATAATGAATTGTCGGTCCCGGCAATACACATATAAGTTCATTGATAAAAACGACATGGGATACCCCCACAGAGGAACCCCGAACCAAAATTTAAAAAAAAAATGCGTGGGGTTCCCCTCAAATTTCATACCAGGCCCTTCAGGTCTGGTATGGATATTAAGGGGAACCCCGCGCCAAAATTTAAAAGAAAAATGGCGTGGGGTCCCCCTCAAAATCCATACCAGACCCTTTAGGTCTGGTAAGGATTTTAAGGGTAACCCCGTGCCGAAATGTAAAAAAAAATGGCGTGGGTCCGCCCAAAAATCCATATCAGACCCTTATCCGAGCACGCAACCTGGCAGGTCACAGGAAAAGAGGGGGGACGAGAGAGCGCCCCCCCTCCTGAACCGTACCAGGCCACATGCCCTCAACATTGGGAGGGTGCTTTGGGGTAGCGGCCCCCCAAAGCACCTTGTCCCCATGTTGATGGGAAGAAGGGCCTCATCCCCACAACCCTTGCCCATTGGTTTATTGCCTTGCCCATTGCCTTATCGGAATCTGGAAGCCCCCTTTAATAAGGGGACCCCCAGATCCCGGCCCCCCCCCTGTGTGAAATGGTAATGGGGTACAAATGTACCCCTACCATTTCACAAAAAATGTGTGAAAATGGTTAAAAAAAAGACACCGGTTATGTAACCCAGTGACCCCGCCCCCTCTGGGCAGCCATCTTGGTTGTGATTGAAAGTAAGGCAATGCGGGTCTGCAGGCTGCTGTGGAAAAAGTACAGGACTGTCTTGAAGCAAACAGGTGTGTGGGGATAGGATAGATCTGTTGTCTATATGGATACCTGCCATAGCTGAACACAATCAGATAAGAACTCAGAGAAGCAAAGAGACCAAGGGGAGGGTTCAAGGTGTGATTTGGATGCCTGGTGAAATTAGACTATACAAGAGAGCACTCTCATCGCTGGTAAGGAAGGGAAAGAGGCACTGTCTAAGCAGGATTTAAAGAGAGATCACAGCAACTCCTATCCCTGTCTGAGGACTTGAACTGAATCAGAGCACATATCTGTAGACCCAGAGGAGGGGGTCCTGGGTTTGGTAAAAGACTAACATTGCACAAGATAATCTGTTGTCTGCTATGCTCTGCCTAATAAATTATTTGAAATACCTCAAGGTGTGTCAGTAAGCGAATAAGGGAATGAGGTGTGTCATCTTCTTCAGGTATGTGGAAAAAATCCCGGAACAATTCAGCGGCTCCTCTGGGGGTTAGCACTACATATAAAAACTGGAATACCTCCTCGTTGAAACCAGTCAAGTTTTGCCTTTTTGATTTAGGCCTCATGCACATGGACGTTTTAAAAAACGTGCTGTAAAGCTAGGTCCGACGTCTGGAAAAAGCGGCGTTAAAAACGCAATTTTTACCGCGTTTTGCACTAGCGTTTTAAAAGAAGAACACATCCCTCAGCTATATGCACTCCCTTTGGAGCAAAAAAACGCTGGCGCTCAAAAACACAGCATCTGCGTTTTTGAGCGTTTTTGCGCATTTCGCGTTTTTACAGCTCTAGTGCCGCGCCACGGAATGCACTGGTCCTGGGTTTTTTTTTTACAGCTTAAAAACGCCTATGCCATTTGCAGCTCAAAAACGCCTAGGTGGGCATGAAGCCATAGACTAACATAGACAGGCGTTTTTAAGCTGCAAAAAATGCTCAAAAAAGCGGCTGTAAAAACATCCGTGTGCATGAGGCCTTACTGTGAAAATAAAACTAGAGTCTTCCATGTCTTGATGAAAAATATTCCCTTTGGCAATCAGTAAAGATTACATTATTTTGTTGGATTATAATGTGATCTGTGAAAACTCTGAGACATAAGACACAGCAAGCAGCATTTTAGTACTGCATCCCTAACAGTAAAGAAAAATACTGCACTACAGTTTTGAATGAGAAGGTCTGTCCCCAAAAATTTCAAACGTCTTCACACATTTATATGTGACTGACCACGGAGCCACATTATTTAAACATTAATAAAAACATAATGTATAGTTTTCATTTTCTAACACACCACTAAGCATAGGCTGATGAAAGCCCCTTGACATTGTACATGTTGGTTATGGTAAAGAACTGCGCCCACACTGTGGTTAGAGACATCCTTCCTGTACGTATGTAAATCTTCCGCTGTCATGGAAAAAAATTGAGTACAGAAAAGCAAACATTACAGTCCTTTTTCACAATCTAGTTAAGTCTTTACCAATGTGTGCTAAAGAAAAGCCTGTCTATACATTGAATGCCTGTCTATAGACTAAAAGTTCTTTACATGACTATGTACCATGACTAGGTTGTTGATTCTCTGATAAATAGAATTAGTGAGTTTGACAGGCGGTACTGAACTTTCATGAATGCAGTACTGCATGTGAACTGCCCCCTTTAGCTGTATGGTAGGCATTAGGCAGTTGGGAGGCGGTAAAACCATTGTTCAACTGCCTATTTTTACCACCACCCATGTGAAAAAGGCCTATGTCAGCATAAGAAACAGCAATAGCTGAAACACAACAGAGTAGAGAAAAGGCTGGATTTTTTAAGTTTGGGATCATCATCACCATCCCTGTTACACAAAATAAATGTGTTGATATCAAATGTGGCTTGAGCTGCTGTATTTCTAAATTAGGGAGAAATTTGTGCTCAGCTAGGAATTCTTGCTTTGGAAGGGCAAGATGTTTGACCCTCCCCAAATAGAATATTGCACTAAACCTGTAGATAAATAAGAGAACCAGAACCTTTCCTAAGTGGAAGAGTAATTTTGATAATAAACTGCTGCCACCCAGGAGAGGGCCTCTGTGAACAGAGGGGATTCCCTTCCTGGAAAATTAATCAGTAAGCTAAAACAATGTAATTGGAAGCATGTAATTTCCGATGTAATTGGAAACTACTGCAACCAGCATACAAAATTAACCACAAGTGTATATGCACACCAGTATAATAATAATACAAGCTTTGTATAAGAAAATATTAATAACATTACATACATCCAATGTACAAACAGGTGTTATCAGCAAAGAGCCAGACAGGAGTTGTGCACATATACCCGAGTGTATATATATAGTTATTGTTAGAGATACCTCTAGATGAATGTTGCAGGAAAGTACACTTGCACCTGAGGATGATGTGGAGTCTGTCTTTGTGTCAAAGACCAGAAGACAAGATCAGCGGTGATTGGGAGATCCTCCAACTGTTGTCCTACGAGCCTGGAATGGAGCTTCTCACTATAACAGAATCTGTGATATGACAATGGAAATCAGAGTCAGCCCATCTACTCTTCTTTAGTCTTCTTTAGTCCTTCACTAGTATTTTATAATCTGACTTGCAACTGAGCCTCTAACTACCAGAAATGGCCATTGGATGCTTAACCTGGCTGTTGTTGTTGGTGTCCCTTGTTAATTTCACATTGTATTTTTGAAATGTACCTGAATCCTCACAAACCAACTGTCCTTTTTGAAGTAAAACACACATAGGCAAGTATAATTCAAACAAAAAATCCTTTATTAAGGGCTCAGAACCAAAGAGGGAGGCAACACTGGATCAACAGGAGAAATTAGCGAAGCCTGGGACCCCCACGGCAGACATCAATTCTTGAACATCAAAATTGGTGGCCTGAGGAGTCCATATGTAAGGGAGGGCAGTCTGGTCCAGAATTTGCAGAGATCCGGAAAGCAGCAGATGACATCTGTGTCCCCAGGCTGTGGTACCACAAGAGGCTGCATCTTTTGGCCGACCAGACTGGATCCAGGGTCCTCACTTTCTGGTCTTCCTTCCGCGCTTCCTTCCCGGCTGTGGCTGTGCTGTTGGAGATGTGGCAGGAGGAGGAGTAGGACCTGGAGGAGGAGGAGGACTGGGGGGACCTGGAGGAGAAGGAGGAGGAGGAGGAGGACCTGCAGGAGGAGGAGGAGGACCATTTGTGAGTTCACAAAGGTGTGTCTGAGCTGTAATTTGGCCCATAATACCTTTGTTAAGAGCCTCCAATATGAGCGACTCACACATGAGTTGTTGTCCCTCCTCCATCCTCTGCATTTTATAGGCAATGGTGGCAGCAATGTCCTCCTCCACGGTGTGTGGTGCTCCCAGGACCTCTGTAGCCCTCCAAAAGAGTCCTCTGGCAGCCTCCTCTAGGGCACTCCTCCTCCTGCCACTTTCTCTTTCCAGGGGGAGTGGAGGGACCTGCAGATCAGGCAGCCGGCTCAGCCCGGCCACCTCCTGGCTGCGACTTACCTGTGTATGAAAAAGGAACATGGTTTTAGTTTTTGCTTCATCAATCACAATCCTAAATTAGTACTCCCAACTAACATCTAGTTAACATCATTGATTGGACAAGCAGAAATATTTAGAGGAATGCTATACCTGGCTCAATCTGGGCTCCTCCACATGTTGCCTGGAAGGCCCAGGTTGGGCGTCAGAAGCCTCAGCTGGGGTGGAAGGAAGCGTGGAAGGAAGACTGGAGAGGGATGGCCTGGGTTCAGTCTGGACTGCCAGAAAATGCAGCCTGTCATAGTACCACATCCTGGGGACATAGATGTCATCTGCTGCTCCGGATCTCTGTGAATCCAGGACTTTCTGGCGCTCCCTTACATATGTACTCCTCAGGCCACCAATTAAGATCTTCAAAAATGTGATGTCTGCCGTGGGGATCACCTGCTTCACAATTTCACACAATTGCTCCAGTGCTGCCTTCCTCTTTGCTTGGTTCTTGTAATGTGGGTGGTTAATCTCCCACAGAAATGGCAGCTCCCTTAACATATCAATGAATAGTGACATGAAGTCATTATCTTTAACTAAGATATCCATGTTCACTGCAAGACACAACACAAGACAAAGCCTAATGTCAGACAAAACTCTCCTAATCTTGTTACAATATAGGCCTCAATCTAGAAGCAGTTTAGGCACAAGTTTGTCTCTTACCTTCGTTCTTACGATCGGCGCGTCCAATGCTCCTTCCTCCGCTCACAGATCGTACGTAATACGCACGTGTGTTACGCTTTATATACACTGCGCATGCGTGTAACTCCGCCCACCCCTGACGTTCTTTCTAGTCTATTCCCCACCCCTTTTTGTTCGGCGCAGTGAGGGAAGAGCACATGGCGGAGTCACAGCAGTTGCGTGCTAATTATAGCAACGAGGAGGAGGCGGAGGAAAGCCCGGAGACAGAAACGTCCCGATCCAGAAGGAGAAGATTTAAGGCCACAAATATGTCCTTTGGGGAGATGTTGGAGATGGTGGACATCCTGAAGAAGGCCGACTATGACGGAAAGTATGGGCCTTACCCCAACCCCAATATCAGAAAGGCCAAGATCATGGCAAAAGTGGTCAAAAGTCTGCACAGGAATTTCGGGGCACGACGATCGAAAGATCAGCTCAGGAAGCGGTGGTCGGACCTCAAATTACGAGAGCCAGAGCAGTACAGAAAGATCCGGAGAGTGCTGCAAAAAAGTAAGTAGTTGTGCTATGTTCATATTCTTTTTGTCTTTATTACGTTCGTGCTGCTACATATGCTTTTCTTAATTGTACAGTTTCAAATGTCAATTTTAATGTTCATGGGCCCATTATTCGTTCGTATCCAACATTTTGTTTCCCCTCTAAAACACCATTGTTTAGGCCATATGCATTTTCCTACATTTTTTAAGGCCTACTTGGATGCAAAATATTTGGTTGTGTAGATGGCTTTGTTACTAGAATGAAATGCAAACTAGATTCTGTGTAAGGAGAGGACACTGAGCAGCTGTTTTCACATCTGGACACTGGAGCACTAGTGTGGGACACCAGAACACCATTTTTATTAGGGGGGGCACACAGGTGCTCCAGTGTATACTATAGGGGGGTCTCCATCTGTGAAGCTTGTACTAAACAGGTCAAGTATTGCAGCTTGACAAAGGCCAATAAAAAAACGACATTTTGGAACTCTGCTAAAATTGACAATTGTACCCCACTTCCAAGCAATGTTTCCTATTTATAGTTCTGCCATCAAATATCTGTGTGCTAATTATAGCATTTTTGTTTTACATAGGGGATAAAAGACTCGGAGGACACCCCTCATCCGAGGAGACCAGAGACCCCCCACCTATGGAAGAAGGTGAAATACCCCAAACACAAGCGGAGCAGGAGGAGGAAGAAGATGTGGTGAAACTAGTCACCACAACAGGTGAGTGTCTGCGACCATAGGCTCAGGTAAGAGATGGATGTCCGCAGATTTTTGATACCTGTTTTTGTTTGGTTTCTCTCTTTTTAGGTGATCGTGATGTTAGGGATCGAGATCCTTTCACATCTGAAAGTGCCCAGATCCTGATCGGGGAGATCATGGGGTGTAATTTAGAATTGGAAAACATCCAGAAAAATTAAATGATGTGATAAAAAAAAAAAAAAACATCATTGATGTTTTGGGGCGAATTTTAAACCCCACAAAATCCTTTTTTTTGTGTGGTACAATGTTTATAATCTTTTAGCAATGTTTGGAAAAGCCTAATTTGGAGGATGCACACAGTGTGTTAACATGTGCTATCTGCCATCACAGGAGATCAATGGACGCGTTTTGGGGGTGCCACACCTTCCTCAATAATAAAGTAGCGGTGAGGAAGGGGTTGCTCCCACAAAACACGTCCCTTGATCCTCCGTGATGGCAGCTAGCACATGTTGACATTCGTAAATTGGTGTGCATCTTCCAAATTTGGCTTTTCAAAGGGTGATTTTACCCCATGTGAACGCAATATCAAACACAGTTCCTAAATACTCATGTCTGATATTGCCTTCAAGTTTTACCATATGTGAACTTTGTAAGTTCAAATTTGTTCTCTTTCTTGTTGATTTAACACAGGCCTGTTTTATCGTCAATGGACATTTCTATTTTTGATAATGCCACCCCAAAAATGGGTAGCCAACAAACATGTTGGTTTGTTTGAAAAACCTTTTGTAAATGCACATATGATTGTGCAGGTATTAAAGAGATTGTTAATCAAGAATGTGTGGATTATTGTCTCAACGCTACAACACTTTTGGGGTGATGTCATTGCTGTTTTGAGAGAAAATGGGGGTTATTTCCTAAGGGCAAATCCTCTTTGCACTACAAGAGCATTTTCATTGCAGTTTCAAGAGCACTTGTAGTATAAAAAGTGTATACGCCTTTAGTAAATAACAGCCAACAGTGCTTTGTATAAGGTTACACAATTTTCACGACTCCACACATGCTGTCAGGATCAGCTAAAACAAACACAAGCAGTAAATGTCCACAAAGAATTTGTTTTTTGTTTTATTGGAAAAGGGCTTCACAAATTTGAAGGAATATTCATGGCCCCCCTACCCGCAAAGAACTCCAGGTATCGTAACCGGACATCACGGGCACTGAGGGAGGGCAAGCCAGGACGGCCGCTTTCAAGCGCCGTCAATGTTTCAGGTATCACTCCGGCCTCAGGCCCAACTGAGCCAGCATAGTTGGCTGAATGTTTCCTTAAAAAGTTATGGAGAATACAGCACACCAGTATAATATGGTTCAGTTTATACTAGGGGTGCAACGGATCAAAAATCTCACGGATCGGATCGATCCTCGGATCAGAGTCACGGATCGGATCATTTTCGGATCAGCAAAAAAAACCAAAAAAAAACACACAAATCTTGTTACACCCACTGGAGTTTTAGATTTAAAAGCTATTTTCAACACAAAACCGAGCTTATATGCATAAATACAGTATTTGTGCATATAAGCTCAGTTTTGTGTTGAAAATGGCTTTTAAATCTAAAACTCCGGTGGGTGTAACAAGATGTCCGCTTGCCCCTTCTCACTCTATCATTACTTTACTGTGCAGGAGTGTGGGGTGTAGCAAGATGGCGGCGACGAAATGTCACTTCCTGTCGAGACAGCGGCCGCTTCCGGGTGTACTAAGATGGCCGCCGGCTCCGGAGCTAGGCCGAAGCCGCGGCCTTTCCTAAGGCTGAGGCCGAAAAGTGCTCCGCGGATCGCGGGTGTGCCGATCCGCGGAGGGTGATCCGTACGGATCACGGATCGGTAAAGATCCGTTGCACCCCTAGTTTATACTCCGCCATATGGCTAGGTGTCAGAAATAGGCGGAACCGGCTGGCCAGGATTCCAAATGTGTTCTCCACCACTCTTCGGGCTCTGGCCAGCCGGTAATTAAAAACCCTCTGTTCCGGGGTGAGGGTCCTCATTGGGAATGGCCACATCAGGTGGTCCCCCAGTGCAAACGCTTCATCAGCAACGAACACGAATGGGAGTCCTTCCACATTGTCCTCTGGAGCTGGCAAGTCCAAGCTGCCATTCTGGAGACGCCTGTAGAACTCCGTCTGGGCGATGACTCCACCATCGGACATCCGGCCATTCTTCCCCATGTCCTCATACAAGAAGTCGTAATTAGCCGACACCACCGCCAACATCACTATACTATTGAACCCCTTATAGTTGAAATAGTATGACCCCGAGTTGGGTGGTGGGACGATGTGGATGTGTTTCCCTTCAATTGCCCCTCCGCAGTTAGGAAAGTCCCACCGCTGGGCAAAGTGGGAGGCAACAGTCTGCCATTCCTGTGGCGTGGAAGGAAACTGTAGAGGAAAAAAAAACAATTACTATTTTTGCACATAAACATGGCAAGCAGATTAGACACAAACATTCTTGGCCAACCTCCAGATAGATATTTAGTAAGGGGAATTTAACAACGCCAAAGTATAAGGTATACCTATCAAATTCATCCCCCCCCCTCTCATGGGCCATTTCTAACATTATGGGGTGTGTGGAGATCTTGGACAGGTAACCCTCTTCACTTCATTGAGAGCTGAATGCCTAAATACAGGGTATTACTTGGAACAGCCCATCCTTAGTTACACTATTGGCAGCCCACTGGACAGGTAAGAAGTGTCATAATACAAAGATATAAATACACATTGTACACTTTTGAGGACATTTGGACATTCTGCTATTACCTGTCAAGATAATAATAGGATACAAAAACTTTGAACAGTACCATTAAAAAGTATTCAGGCAGGCCCTTGCACTACATGCTTTGGGGAATTCATCCATAAATCTGACCACAAAAGAGATTGGTATAGTGTGTATGGGTTTGGCAAAGTCAGCAGATAGATGATTGAGGATAGATAGAGAATTGGGATCAGCTGACTTAGCAGTTGGGGGAGGGAGGGTTACTAAAAATGATTTGGGGACACCACAAAAAATAAGCCTCTGCCACTCTGCCAGAATTTAAAGCTAAAATAACATTTCTAAACATTTTAGAGGGTGTTTGGGGTAAAGCACTACTATGGAGCTGATAAAATACATTGTTAAGTGACTACATGCGGTGAATATAGGGCCCGTAGAGCATGCTGGGGAGGTTAGTGAAGGACAATCTGTATGAAGGACCTAAAAAATTAATTACATAAAAATCCAGCATGCATGAGGACAAAGGGGACATTCACAGCATATTCCAATCATGGTAATTAGGGAACGAGGAAAGAAATACAATATATTAGCAAACATTAAATACAATAAAATGTGATATTAAAGGAAAAAAATCTTACCTTCCTATACTCCTTCTGCAGGACCTGTATGATGGCAGAACAGGTCTCTGCGATAATGATCCCCAGAGCCTGGGGGGAGATGCCTGTCGAGAACTTCAAGTCCTGCAGACTTCTCCCTGTCGCCAAATACCGCAGGGTAGCGACCAACCTCTGCTCCGGAGTGATGGCTTGCCTCATGCAGGTATCCTGCCTGCTAATATAAGGGGTCAGCGAAGCCAACAGACGGTGAAACACTGGGTCCGTCATCCTGACAAAGTTCCTGAAATCATCAGGATTATTCTCACGGATCTCACTCAGCAAAGGCATATGAGAGAACTGGTCACGCTGAAGCAGATACAAACCCACAAGCACAAACTGAACGGCAGAAAACGATCTGAAAACCACGAGTCTGAAAAAGCGCAAATCGTCTCTCACCAAACTTTTACTAACACAAGATTAGCAAAAGGAGCCCAAAGGGTGCCGCGCTTGGTTCTGAACTGGCCTTTTCTAGTCTCGTCGTACGTGCTTGACGTCACCGCGTTCTTGGCGATCGGAAATTCCGACAACTTTGTGCGACCGTGTGTATGCAAAACAAGTTTGAGCCAACATCCGTCGGAAAAAATCCTAGGAACAAAGTCCGACCGTGTGTACGGGGCATTACTCTGACATAGGTGCCTTAGGACATGAGCTGTTGCATTTCTCAGGTAAGGCAGGACTCCAGTCAAAAATTAAAAAAAAATCAAAAGCAGTTTCCACTGCAATACTCATCCCCTGCAGTACTTATTTTCTGCCATTAGATATGGTCAGTCTTCTGGGTTAAATGACAGCCGGCATCCTTTAACCACTTCCCCTGAGTGCAAGCTGTCATGGACCTGCTGCTGTATATGGACTACAAGAGTCTGATACTAAGCCAAACTCAGGAAATTACATTCCTTGCATTTAAAAACTATACATTAAATGTAAAAATACTTGATGCATTAATGTGTGTCTTTTATATCTGCCTGGATTTAAAACTTTGAACAATTATTATTTATTTATTTGTTTTTAATTATTTTAACATTTCAAAATTGAGTTACCATTCAGCACCATAATGAAAGATTTACAGCTCTTACATATAATATGTACGACGGATGCTCTATTTCAGAACACACTGGTAGTGAAGAACAGTTATCTATTACAGTGTATCATACTTACTGAGGGACATTAGTGACACAGTTATTTCCAAATATATTGGAAATCAGGCTGCCTTTCATTTAGGAAAGTATATGAGACCCCTGAGCCTGTAATCCTGGGCATCCAACTGAGACAGCTTGTCAAAAGTCCGCAACAGTAAATCTACTTTATCATCTGTCTCACTGCACCTGTTTTGCATGCTTTGCTAGTCAGCAGAATTGATAAATCTCTCATATATTGTCAGTGAACTTCTGAGAAGGCTTTACCAATGTAGCCTGCCTGTGCCTTAGAAGGAATGTGAACTCCATAAAATGTATATTAAATGCCCCTTTACAATCTACCTACTCCTGACAATCCTATCACGCCTTCCAAATTTAAGGTAGTGACATAGAAACAGAAAAGTGACAGCAGAAAAAAGACCAAGTGGTCAATCATGTCTGCATTTTTTTTTTATTTATAGATGTTTTTGTGTATATATATATATATATATATATATATATATATATATATATATATATATATATATATATATATATATATATAAATATATTTTAGCTTTTTTGTCTGACTATGGATCTATGTTTGTCCCAAGCATGGTTGAAACCACTTGCTGTTGACTGTCTCACTACCTCTGCTGGAAGTCTGTGCCAAGCATCAACTACCCTTTCAGTAAAATAATACTTTCTAAGATTAGTTTTGAACTTTCCTCCAATTACTTTGAGGTAATGTCCCCATGTTCTTGGTTTTGGGTTTCATATTAAAAATACTGCCCTCTTGAACCTTATTCACCCCCCTGATGTTCAGTATTTAAAGGTTTCAGTCACTTCGACCTGAAGTTTGCATGCGTAGTGTTCGCGAACCGGCCAAGCTATTTGGCCAGATTAATGGCCCAGGCAGTATTACTACTCCAATAAATGAATACTTCACACTGCACTGTCATTGGTTGCTAAGATGCCCTGGGTTGATGCGACTAAGTCGGTGTGGATGAAATGTCTCAAAGTGGGCAGTCTATTGGCATAGACTGTCATTTTGGCTTTATGGAATAAAATTTCGATGTTCATGATGTCATCAGAGTGCAGCTGTATGTCCTTCCCCTAAGACACTGGAGGCGATTTTCAGGCGCTAAAAATAACGCCTGTATAGTGCCTGAAAAAAGCCTCAGCTGCAAACTCAGTGTGAAAGCCTCACAAAAAGTCTCGCCAGCAGCTTATTTTCAGCGGTGGAGGAGCGGTGAATACACCGCTCCTGCCATACCACAGATAAAGCGCTGCTGCAGTGGCTTTTTGCGGGCGGATTTAAAAAAATTTTTCGCCCGCTAGCAGGGGTGAAAACCTCCCCGTTAGCGGCCCGAATAGCGCCGCTAAAATGACAGTACCGCCTATGCCCGGGTGCTTTCAGTGTGAAAGCACTCTAAATCTGTGTGCTAATATTTTCTATTCTAAATCTTAACTGCCCTCGTCCCTTTAAACCTGAACACATATGAATTACACAGGTTCTGAGGCTAATTTAATGCAGATAAGGCACCATGTAAGAGTTTAATTACCACCTTAATCAGCCAGAGAACCTGTGTAATTAATAGGTGCACGGGTTTAAAGGGATGAGGTGGCAACCCTAACTGCTCTGCCCCAAGTTGTACCTTTGCCGAAATACCATTAACAAGAACTCCTATTCTGAATGGAGAGGATATGGATGAATTCACCTGAGGTACTACTTGTATACTTATTGTAGCAGCTGCTGTCGTCTTCAGAAACAAATCCTCTTATGTTGCAAGGATCTAATCTGAAGGAAAATATATAGACTACTGCGCTCACCGAGGGGATCTATCAGATCCACATAAGTGTAATGTGACAATCAACTAGGTTGTGCAAACATCCATTACAATGTATCTAATATTTTACTTGTCAGTCTGTGGGACTAGATATGGGCTGAAGATCTGATCATGTAAATTCTTCAAACCAACAAAGCTTTGTAAATCCTACACTTGCTGATGCAGGTAGTAGTTCCTTCCCATCACCAAGGTTTGGGTAGACAAATTGCCCGGATTTCTTTCACTCATGGCTTGTGAGTTTGTGAGTCAGCATGAGTATTCATGCATGTGCATGCATAAAAAAGTGAAAACCAGGGGCGTAACTAGAAATAGCAGGGCTCCATAGCAAAATGTTGTATGGGGCCCCCCTGCAAACAGCCCCCCCCCCTACAGATGCCCTAGTGTCAATGCAGCGTGAGCTGTGCCACATACAGCGTGACCTGTGCACAATGCAGCGTGACCTGTGCCCAATACAGCGTGACCTGTGCCCCATACAGCATGACCTGTGCCCCATACAGCGTGACCTATGCCCCATGCAGCGTGACCTGTGCCCCATGCAGCGTGACCTGTGCCCCATACAGTGTGACCTGTGCCCCATGCAGCATGACCTGTGCCCAATGCAGCATGACCTGTGCCCCATGCAACGTGACCTGTGCCCAATGCAGCGTGACCTGTGCCCCATACAGTGTGACCTGTGCCCCATACAGCGTGACCTATGCCCCATACAGCCTGGGTTGCCTGTGCCCCATCCAGCATGACCTGTGCCCCATACAGCGTGACCTGTGCCCCATACAGCGTGACCTGTGCCCCATACAGCCTGGTCTGCCTGTGCCCCATACAGCCTCACCTATGCAGAGGAAGAGGCAAGCCACCCGGATCAGCAGAGAGGATTGCCCGCTGTAATAGCTTTCATTTGAATTTCCCGTCATCCCGGGGCTCATCGTCACATAGCCCCACCTCTTGGCCCGACGCCTTTGATGACGTCACATGTCCCGCATTGGATCGGCGTTCTGTCTATCAAAGGCGCCGGGCCAAGAGGTGGAGCTATGTGATGTGAGCCCCGGGTACTATCCCCCAGGAGCAGCCAGTCCATTGCATGTGGGGATGCATGCAGGGTGCCGGACTCATACGTTTTGTATGAGTTTTTTTTTTCATGTTACGTGATTAGAGCCGAAGGCTTGCAAATGGTTGGGCTAGGGGAGGCAGAGCACTGCGCCCCGAACCCACCAACTTGTGACACTAGTGAATCGATATTTTCTATTGTCTTCCGGCATCTCTTCCCGGCCAATCAGGACAGGAAGCGGATAGGGTTGGCCAGGAGGAGAAGCCGAGAAAACCACCGGAGGGGGTGAGTGCGGGGGGGGGGTCATGCCATGGAGGAGTGAGTGCGGGGGGGGGGGATCATGCCATGGAGGAGTGAGTGCAGGGAGGAGTTGAGTGTGGACCTGGGGGGTTTGTGTCCCCCCCCAAAAAAGTTTAGCATCAGCCGTCACTGCTAACCTGCCTCATCAGGACTAGCTACTATTTCATGCTTGATGAATGTGGATTTGTATAATGAGTCATTCTCTCAATGTGCTATTTCACACCAACACCGCTCTGAAAAATCAAGCTTGCTATCACCTAAATGAAACAATATCATCCAAACATGTACAGAAAAAAAATTGCTGCACTATATTAAATAAATAAACAAATAAAATCCCCCGACCAAAATTTCAAAAATACATTAATAACTATCACACATATACCAGGAATATATAAAGTGAAAATTGCTCTCTTTACAATTGTACAATAAGTGAAATAGTCATGATATAAACAAAAATATATAAAAAAAGTGAAAAATCCCAAATTCCTCTAAATTATTGGTGTAAAAATCAATCCATGATCACCCCAGTTAATTTGTGCCTGTATATTGTGCACCAAAAGGTTCAGCCACCAACCATTCCTCAGTGGGCACAATCTTACCTTCAATGATGGACCTTAAGGTGGCCATAGGCAGAGCAATTTTCTTTCCTGCATCTATGGGTTTCACAGTCAGTGGTGATGGGGGAATCCCTCACGTGGAGCCATTGTGTTCTCCCACTGGGGGTGGGAGCTGGGGAGCCGTCGACACCGGGACAACACAATGATTATTGCTTGTGGCTGTATAAGAAGTGGTGAGCTTTGGATGGGGTGAAGAATTGGTAAGCCGTAGACAGAGGAACAATTGGTGAGCTGCAGACAGGGCGGGGGGAGAGAAGAGGTGGGCTGTGGACAGGGGTAAAAGAGGTGAGCTGTGGACAGGGGGAAGAAGAGGTGAGCTGTGGACAGGGGGAAGAAGAGGTGAGCTGTGGATGAGGGAAAGAGGTGAACTGTGGATAGGGGGCATAGGTGAGCTGTGGACAAGGGTTGCAGAGGGGAGGTGTGAATGGGGGGCACAGAGGTAAGCAATAGGTGATTACATTGGGGTAGATGTGTACGTACTGTCCCTTGTACTGATTTTATTTTTCTGTGCCCTGTGTGATACACACAGGGCCGCCATCAGGGGGGTACAGGGGGCCCGTGTGCCAAGGGATCTGGCTGGCCAGGGCCCCCTTCCACCTACAGCACATGAAATCTATCAACTGCACCGCCATGGAGCCTGGCTGCTATAGAGAAAGAAGCCTCCTTTCACTAGCACCCCCCCTCCCCCGGCTGTACAGAAGAAGCGGAGAAAGGTATTCTTAGATCAAGCCCGAGCCTCTGTCGGCCGCCGCCTTGCTAACTAGCAACCCAACTCAGCAGGTGCTTGCAGCCAGCACTAGCTTCTGTTCCTTCCCTGCTGAGGCGGAGCCGACTGGCTGCTGCTAGGTTAGTTTACACCGTGATTGGCCATGACAAGGTCAGGGGGTGTGGTCAGCTCAACAGCACAGTGACCCAGCCCTATCAGGTGCATGCATTGCAGATAGATACCAGAGAGCAGCATGGAGGGTAAGTCGCAAACATTTTGTGTGTGCTGCTGTGCCCCCTGTGCTGCCTCTGTATATTTGGACTTTATGTAATCTCCTTCGCCTTGGATGAGACACCTGAGGACCAAGGCTGACAAGTTGGCATGATTGAGTTGCATTGTGGAAAATGGATGAGGATGACTCTGGGTGGAGATGACAGTTACATTGTGGAGAGCCTCTTCACTATGTAACGCTCATCCCCACCCAGGGTCATCCTCATCTTTTTTCCCAATGCAACTCAATTATCTTAATCCCCACCCAGCACCATCCATCCATCCCTCTGCACAATGTATCCCCATCCACACCCAGCACCATCCATCCATCCATCCCTGTCCACAATGCATCCCCAACCAGCACCATCCATCCATTCCTCTCCACAATGCATCCCCATTCACACCCAGCACCATTCATCCCTCTCCACAATGCATCCCTATCCATCCCTCTCCACAATGCATCCCCATCCACACCCAGCACCATCCATACATCCCTGTACACAATGCATCCCCACCCTGCACCATCCCGCTCCACAATGCATCCCCATCCACACCCGGCACCATCCATCAATCCCTGTCCACAATGCATCTCCACCCAGCATCATCTATCCCTCTCCACAATGCATTGCCATCCACACCCAACACCATCCATCCCTCTCATCAATGCATCCCTGTCCACCCAGCACCATCTATCCCTGTCCACAATGCAATCCCACCCAGCACCATCCATCCATCCCTCTCCACAATGCATCCCCATCCACGCCCAGCACCATCCATCCATCCCTGTCCACAATGCACCCCCACCCAGCACCATCCATCCCTGTCCACAATGCATCCCCACCCAGCACCATACATCTATCCCTGTCCACAATGCATCCCCACCCAGCACCATCCATCCCTGTCCACAATGCATCCCCACCCAGCACCATCCATCCATCTCTGTCCACAATGCATCCCCATTCACGCCCAGCACCATCCATCCCTCTCCACAGTGCATCCACACCCAGCACTATCCATCCCTCTCCACGATGCAGCCACGCCACGCCATGCCAATGTAATACACTTTTCATATAAGTTGTAAGAGTGTTAAAATAAAAGCACAAAGGACTCAGTGGTATGGCCAGTGGGCAGATTCAGTGGGACGGCCTGTGGGCGGGCCCTGAGAAATGTTGGTGGTCAGGCCCCGGGGGGCCCAGGCCTAAAGCTGTGTAAGGGCCCCAATATTTCTGATGGCTTTCCTGGATACACACACCTTATCACTGCAGAGTACACTTTCCAGAGACCTTTATGATATGCGCTCCTAAGTGCAGTACTCTTGGGCCTTGAGCAATACGCAGATTTGGCGCTGCTTTACTTCTCTCCCCACAGAAAGGCAGGGTTGGGGTGGAGGAGAGTTGGCTGGGCAAGGTGAGTTCCTGCACCTATTCTCTGAGAAAAAAAGCCCTGACTAAAACAATTTATTAAAAAATAGAAAACTCACATAGAAACTGTGCACCTGTATTATTTTAATACATAATCTCAGTTCTGCCAGTTACAGGAAGTGCATGACATAGTTTAAAAAATGTGCTGACATTTATTAATCATGTAGATATAACCCAAGGTTTTCTAAAATGAACAGCAGTGTCAATTCATACACTTTAAAATGAAAATTCGAAAAATTCAGACCTGTAAATAAATGAGGGCTTGCAGGCCTTTGATCCAAGGACAGCTTTATATTTCCAATACTGATCATAAGACAAAGACATGAAAACCAGCAGTGTGTAGTCAGTGAGGTGGTATCCAGGAACACAAATTTTGATATGGATCCTGTTACGTTTGAAGAAAAGAAAATAAATTAAATATTCCAATGCAAGAATGTTCAACCAATAGTAAAACAAAGTATAATCAAGGGATATTTTACTACTACAGTATATGATGTGGGTGCATTGCTAATATCAAAGGAAGCAGCGGCTGAGTACAAGCAGAGGCGATCATAAAAAGTAAATTATTTCAAGTAAGAACGTTCTATTTGCATAATGTATGTGGAGCATAGCTACTAAACAGTAGGGATGAGCCGAACACCCCCGGTTCGGTTCGCACCAGAACCCGCGAACGGACCGCAAGTTCGCACGAACGTTAGAACCCCATTGACGTCTATGGGACTCGAACGTTCGAAATCAAAAGTGCTCATTTTAAAGGCTAATTTGCATGGTATTGTCCTAAAAAGGGTGTGGGGACCCGGGTCCTACCCCAGGGGACATGTATCAATGCAAAAAAAACTTTTAAAAACGGCCGTTTTTTCGGGAGCAGTGATTTTAATGATGCTTAAAGTAAAAAAAAAAAAAGTGAAATATTCCTTTAAATATCGTACCTGGGGGGTGTCTATAGTATGCCTGTAAAGTGACGCGTGTTTCCCATGTTTAGAACAGTCCCTGCACCAAATGTCATTTTTAAAGGAAAAAATCTCATTTAAAACTGCTTGCGGGTTTAATGTCATGTCGGGTCATGGCAATATGGATGAAAATCAGTGAGACAAACGGCATGGGTACCCGCCAGTCCATTACCAGGCCCTTTGGGTCTTGTATGGATATTAAGGGGAACCCCGCACCCAAATTAAAATAAGGAAAGGTCCCTATATACTCTGAACAGCAGTATACAGGCGGTGCAAACAAGACAGGGACTGTAGGTTTGTTGTTAAGTAGAATCTGTTTGTAATTTTGAACATTTTTAATGTGTTTAGCTCCAGCCAAAAAATCTTTTCTAAGCTTTTTGGAAAACATAGGGAAGGGTTATCACCCCTGTGACATTTGTTTTGCGTCTTTCCTCCTCTTCAGAAGATTTCACCTCACTTTTTTGTCCCAATGAAAAATGTTTTTTGAAAATTTGGGTTTTTTTGTGGAACAAGGATTGGAAAGCATCAGTGGAAAGGAGAAATTGTTTTCCCATATTAACTCTTACAGGAGAGAATTTCCCTTCCTTAGGGGTAGATTTCATCTCACTTCCTGTTGTCTCCTTCCGTTTGCAAGTAGGAGTCGTTTGTAAGTTAGATGTTTGAAAGTAGGGTCCTGCCCTATATACTCAGCAGAAATTTGGGCCTTAGGTGTTGCTGTGGCCAAAACACTGTAAGCCCTCACAGGGCCCTGCTGTGAAATATTAGATCAAGAATTGTAATTACATGCCCCTGTTGAACAGGAGCTGAAAAATTAGGCCTTAGGCACTGGTGCTGGTGCCACAACACTGCAACCCCTCACAGACACTCTAGTTGGAACACAGGAACGAGCCCTGCTGCAAAGTATTGCATCAAAAATTGTAATTACACGCCCCTGTTAGACAGGGGCAGAAAAATTGGGCCTTAGGCACTGGTGCTGGTGCCACAACACTGCAACCCCTCACAGACACTCTAGTTGGAACGCAGGAACGAGCCCTGCTGCAAAGTATTGCATCAAAAATTGTAATTACATGCCCCTGTTAGACAGGGGCAGAAAAATTGGGTCTTAGGCACTGGTGCTGGTGCCACAACACTGCAACCCCTCACAGACACTCTAGTTGGAACGCAGGAACAAGCCCTGCTGCAAAGTATTGCATCAAAAATTGTAATTACACGCCCCTGTTAGACAGGGGCTGAAAAATTGTGCCTTAGGCACTGGTGGTGGCGCCCAGAACCAAAAATGTTCTTACAAGCTATCAGCGTGATGATTGAGGAGGAAGAGGATAATTACTCAGGGATAGTCACTCAGCATCAGCATAGGCAGTCTTTGAAGGGATCTGAAAAAAATTATTCAGTTACATCAGCATCAGGTGCTTGGTAGCTGGTGGTGATCCAAGACTGATTCATTTTTATGAAGGTCAGCCGATCGACCGAGTCAGTGGACAGACGCACCCTGTGATCGGTTACCACGCCTCCAGCAGCACTGAATGTGCGTTCCGAAAGAACGCTGGATGCAGGACAGGCCAGTAGCTCAATTGCATACTGTGCAAGCTCTGGCCAGTGATCCATCCTCAAGACCCAGTAACCCAGAGGATTTTCGGTGGGAAAGGTGTCCAAGTCTGATCTTGCCCCTAGGTATTCCTGCACCATGTAAAACAGACGCTGGCGATGGTTGCTGGAACCGATCATACCTTGGGGCTGCGGACCAAAAAATTGTCTGAACGCATCGGTCAGACGGCCACCTTCTCCACCGCTCCTTCTTTGACTGACCGAAGCCTCAGCAACACGTTGTCCAGAAACAGGAGTTTGTAACCTCCCAGTCTCTGGGAACGCGTTGCACAGACCTTTCTGCAAGGCCTCCCGAAGATGTTTCATCCTCTGCTCCCTCTGCGATGGCAAGATAAGGTCCGCAACCTTACCCTTGTAACGTGGATCAAGGAGGGTTGCCAGCCAGTATTGGTCCTTCTCCTTGATACCACGAATACGAGGATCCTTACGCAGGCTTTGCAGGATCAGGGAGGCCATGCAGCGTAGGTTTGCTGAGGCATTCGGTCCGGAGTCCTCTGGGTCACTAAGGACAACAACGTCCGCAGCCACCTCCTCCCAGCCACGTACAAGTCCATGTGTTCCTTGGGACTGATCCCTTAAAGACTGCTGATGCTGAGTGCCAGGCTCCACCTCCATACTGACACAATCTTCCTCCTCCTCCTCCTCCTCCTCCTCCTCGTCCTCTTCCTGTGTGATCGGCGGGCACGCAGGAACACTGTCTGGATAAAGGGGGCCTTGAGAGCTAAGGAAGTCCTCCTCTTCCTGCCTCTGTTCTGCCTCAAGTGCCCTGTCCATTATTCCACGCAGCGTGTGCTCCAACAGGTGGACAAGGGGGACAGTGTCACTGATGCATACACTGTCAGTGCTCACCATCCTCGTGGCCTCCTCGAATGGTGACAGGACAGTGCATGCATCCCTGATCATGGCCCACTGGCGTGGGGAAAAAAAACCAAGGTCCCCTGACCCTGTCCTGGTGCCATAGTCGCACAGGTACTCATTGATGGCCCTCTGCTGCGTGTGCAGCCGCTGCAGCATGGCCAATGTCGAGTTCCACCTGGTGGGCATGTCACAGATTAGGCGGTTCTTGGGCAGGTTAAACTCCTTTTGGAGGTCCGTCAGCCGAGCACTGGCATTATATGACCGGCGGAAATGCACACAGACTTTCCTGGCCTGCCTCAGGACATCCTGTAAGCCCGGGTACCTGCCCAAGAACCGCTGCACCACCAAGTTAAGGACGTGAGCCAAACAGGGCACATGGGTCAGTTGTCCCTGTCGGAGGGCAGAGAGGAGGTTGGTGCCATTGTCGCAAACCACCATTCCTGCCTTAAGTTGGCGTGGCGTCAACCACCTCTGAACCTGCCCCTGCAGAGCTGACAGAACCTCTGCCCCAGTGTGGCTCCTGTCCCCCAAGCACACCAGCTCAAGCACCGCATGGCATCTTTTGGCCTGCGTACTTGCGTAGCCCCTTGAACGCCTACGGAGCACCGCTGGTTCCGAGGAAGAGGCCATGGAGGAAGAAGAAGAGGAGGGGGTGGAGGAGAGAGGTGTGTCACAATCAGCATTTTGGAGGCGTGGTGGCGGAACAACCTCCAACACTACTGCACCTTGTCCTGCATCCTTCCCAGCTGCCAGCAGAGTCACCCAATGCGCCGTGAAACTTAAGTAACGTCCCTGTCCATGCCTGCTGGACCATGAGTCAGCGGTAATATGCACCTTACCGCTGACCGCCCTGTCCAGCGAGGCATGGACATTGCCTTCCACATGCCGGTAGAGAGCCGGAATCGCCTTCCGTGAGAAAAAGTGGCGTTTGGGAACCTGCCACTGAGGAACCGCACATTCCACAAACTCACGGAAGGGGGCAGAGTCTACCAACTGAAAAGGCAGCAGTTGAAGTGCTAGCAATTTTGCCAAGCTAGCATTCAACCGCTGGGCATGTGGATGGCTGGGAGCAAACTTCTTTCGGCGGTGCAGCAGCTGGGGCAGGGAAATTTGCCTGGTACAATCTGACGTCGGTGTACCAAAAGCAGATTGCCCACAAGTACTTGGCTGTGACACACCTAATTCTACACCTTCATTCCTCTCACTGCAGGTCTCAGAGAGGACTGAAGGTCTAGTGGGGTTGGAAATCTCAGCTGATGAGGAGCAAGGAGAGATCCTCTTTGTTCTTTGGTGTGGGTCTTTTAGATATGCTTGCCAACGAACTGCATGGCAGGTCAACATATGTCTGGTCAAGCATGTGGTACCCAAGCGGGAGATGTTTTGGCCACGCGAGATACGCTTGAGACATATGTTGCAAATAGCAACGGTGCGATCTGATGCACTCGTCTCAAAAAAGGCCCACACCAAAGAACTTTTTGAATAACGCGCAGAGACTGCAGCGCCCTGCACATGTGGAGCTTTGGGGTGTGATGCAGTCAATGTGCTGCCCTTAGGCTGGCCCCTGGAGGGCATCCTGCCTCGTTGGTGATGTGCCGCCTCCTCCTCCTCCTCCTCCTCCTCTCTCCTATCAGGCACCCACGTTGAGTCAGTGACCTCATCATCCCCTCCCTCCTCATCACTGGAGCAAACCTGGCAGTATGCTGCAGCAGGGGGAGCATGACTGCCAGATTGCTGTCCTTCTTGGGCACCCCCTCTGTCCGTGCTCATGTTACTGCCTTCATCGAGCTCAGTATCATCATCAGAGCCTTCCAAACGCTGGGCATCCTCCTGGAGCATGTACCCAACACTGTGGTCAAACAGTTCGAGGGAATCCTCAGGAGGACATGGTGGAGCTAGGGAAGGAGTCACTGATGACATTGAGCTGAGGGAAGAGGCCGCTGCTTTGCCAGACAAAGCACCCTGGGCATGGGTGAGAGAGGATGAGGAGGATGAGGACGGCTTGGTCATCCACTCGACCAAGTTTTCTGCATGTTGCGGCTCAACACGGCCAGCTGCCGAAAAAAAGGCCAAGCGTGTCCCATGGCCACGGGGTGATGAGGATGCACCGTCTCCACGACCAGCACTAGACACAGAGCCTGCTTGCCCTCTCTTATTGGCTTGTGACTGTCTGCCTCTCCTTCTTGGCCTTCCAGACATACTAATGGCCTGTAGCTGCACTAAGCTGGGATAGAACACCTGTAATTTTCTTCAGGTAGCTTTATATACTGTAACCAGACAAGCCTGCCTGTCAGTAGGAAGATAACAGGAACGGATCTAGCTGAACACTGTGAGCAGGACGCACTGACTGCACTAAATGTAAATAGCAGGAACGGATCTAGCTGAACACTGTGAGCAGGACGCACTGACTGCACTAAATGTAAATAGCAGGAACGGATCTAGCTGAACACTGTGAGCAGGACGCACTGACTGCACTAAATGTAAATAGCAGGAACGGATCTAGCTGAACACTGTGAGCAGGACGCACTGACTGCACTAAATGTAAATAGCAGGAACGGATCTAGCTGAACACTGTGAGCAGGACGCACTGCACTAAATGTAAATAGCAGGAACGGATCTAGCTGAACACTGTGAGCAGGACGCACTGCACTAAATGTAAATAGCAGGAACAGATCTAGCTGAACACTGTGAGCAGGACGCACTGCACTCAATGTAAATAGCAGGAACGGATCTAGCTGAACACTGTGAGCAGGACGAACTGCACTAAATGTAAATAGCAGGAACAGATCTAGCTGAACACTGTGAGCAGGACGCACTGCACTAAATGTAAATAGCAGGAACGGATCTAGCTGAACACTGTGAGCAGGACGCACTGCACTAAATGTAAATAGCAGGAACAGATCTAGCTGAAAACTGTGAGCAGGACGCACTGACTGCACTAAATGTAAATAGCAGGAACAGATCTAGCTGAACACTGTGAGCAGGACGCACTGACTGCACTAAATGTAAATAGCAGGAACGGATCTAGCTGAACACTGTGAGCAGGACGCACTGCACTAAATGTAAATAGCAGGAACGGATCTAGCTGAACACTGTGAGCAGGACGAACTGCACTAAATGTAAATAGCAGGAACAGATCTAGCTGAACACTGTGAGCAGGACGCACTGCACTAAATGTAAATAGCAGGAACGGATCTAGCTGAACACTGTGAGCAGGACGCACTGCACTAAATGTAAATAGCAGGAACAGATCTAGCTGAACACTGTGAGCAGGACGCACTGCACTAAATGTAAATAGCAGGAACAGATCTAGCTGAACACTGTGAGCAGGACGCACTGCACTAAATGTAAATAGCAGGAACAGATCTAGCTGAACACTGTGAGCAGGACGCACTGCACTAAATGTAAATAGCAGGAACGGATCTAGCTGAACACTGTGAGCAGGACGCACTGCACTAAATGTAAATAGCAGGAACGGATCTAGCTGAACACTGTGAGCAGGACGCACTGACTGCACTAAATGTAAATAGCAGGAACGGATCTAGCTGAACACTGTGAGCAGGACGCACTGACTGCACTAAATGTAAATAGCAGGAACGGATCTAGCTGAACACTGTGAGCAGGACGCACTGACTGCACTAAATGTAAATAGCAGGAACGGATCTAGCTGAACACTGTGAGCAGGACGCACTGACTGCACTAAATGTAAATAGCAGGAACGGATCTAGCTGAACACTGTGAGCAGGACGCACTGCACTAAATGTAAATAGCAGGAACAGATCTAGCTGAACACTGTGAGCAGGACGCACTGCACTAAATGTAAATAGCAGGAACAGATCTAGCTGAACACTGTGAGCAGGACGCACTGCACTAAATGTAAATAGCAGGAACAGATCTAGCTGAACACTGTGAGCAGGACGCACTGCACTAAATGTAAATAGCAGGAACAGATCTAGCTGAACACTGTGAGCAGGACGCACTGACTGCACTAAATGTAAATAGCAGGAACAGATCTAGCTGAACACTGTGAGCAGGACGCACTGCACTCAATGTAAATAGCAGGAACGGATCTAGCTGAACACTGTGAGCAGGACGAACTGCACTAAATGTAAATAGCAGGAACAGATCTAGCTGAACACTGTGAGCAGGACGCACTGCACTAAATGTAAATAGCAGGAACGGATCTAGCTGAACACTGTGAGCAGGACGCACTGACTGCACTAAATGTAAATAGCAGGAACGGATCTAGCTGAACACTGTGAGCAGGACGCACTGCACTAAATGTAAATAGCAGGAACGGATCTAGCTGAACACTGTGAGCAGGACGCACTGCATTAAATGTAAATAGCAGGAACAGATCTAACCTAATCTAGCTAACTCAAATCAAATGACACTGTCTGTCTCTCTCTCTCTATCAGCACACCGGAACACACTACACAGGGCCGCCGTGCAGGCGGCCTTATATAGTGTGGGGCGTGTACTAAATCCCCTGAGCCATAATTGGCCAAAGCCACCCTGGCTTTGGCCAATTACAGCTCTCTCTACTGACGGCGCTTTGATTGGCCAAGCATGCGGGTCATAGTGCATGCTTGGCCAATCATCAGCCAGCAATGCACTGCGATGCCGCAGTGAATTATGGGCCGTGACGCGCCACACGAATTTGGCGCGAACGGCCCATAACGTTCGCAATTCGACGGACGGTCGAACAGCCGATGTTCGAGTCGAACATGCGTTCGATTCGAACACGAAGCTCATCCCTACTAAACAGCAACATGAAATTGCATATTGATGACTTGGGGTAACATTATCTGAGTTTACTACCGCTTTAATGATAAGAGAGATGAAACACACAGGAATTACCACATCATGGAATTCTATAAGCGGCTAAAATAGTTCGAATTAAAATAAGAAAGAGTATATAATTATTAGAAATAACAAGAATAATACAACTATAAGAACCTATTAGTGGTTTAGGATGTATGTATAAAACATTTACAAAATAATTATGCGTTAATTGAAAGTCTACTTTGCAAAAACAAAAAAAGTCATACTACTGCTTCAGTCCTGAGTCTTATAAAAAAAAGTCTAAAAGCTTACTAATAGTTTACAACTATTTCACAGCCTTTTCCTTTATTTTTGGTATTTTAGGGTACAAGTGAGTCAGCAATTTATATTATATATTATACACACACACAGTATCTCACAAAAGTGAGTACACCCCTCACATTTTTTGTAGTGAGTGTACAGCTTGTATAACAGTGTAAATTTGCTGTCCCCTCAAAATAACTCAACACACAGCCATTAATGTCAAACTGCTGGCAACAAAACTGAGTACACCCCTAAGTGAAAACGTCCAAATGTCAGGGTTGGGCTTAGCCCTTCCTTCCTCTGCGCTGGCCACTCAGCTGGCGGCTAATTGCCAGTAGGGATGAGCCGAACACCCCCCTGTTCGGTTCGCACCAGAACATGCGAACAGGAAAAAAGTTCGCTGGAACACGCGAACACCGTTAAAGTCTATGGGACACGAACATGAATAATCAAAAGTGCTAATTTTAAAGGCTTATATGCAAGTTATTGTCATAAAAAGTGTTTGGGGACCTGGGTCCTGCCCCAGGGGACATGGATCAATGCAAAAAAAAGTTTTAAAAACGGCCGTTTTTTCAGGAGCAGTGATTTTAATAATGCTTAAAGTCAAACAATAAAAGTGTAATATCCCTTTAAATTTCGTACCTGGGGGGTGTCTATAGTATGCCTGTAAAGGGGCGCATGTTTCCCGTGTTTAGAACAGTCTGACAGCAAAATGACATTTCGAAGGAAAAAACTCATTTAAAACTACCGCGGCTATTAATGAATTGCCGGTCCGACAATACACATAAAAGTTCATTGATAAAAACGGCATGGGAATTCCCCACAGGGAAACCCCGAACCAAAATTAAAAAAAAAAAAAATGACGTGGGGGGGTCCCCCTAAATTCCATACCAGGCCCTTCAGGTCTGGTATGGATATTAAGGGGAACCCCGCGCCAAAAAAAACAAAAAAAAACGGCGTGGGGTTCCCCCAAAAATCCATACCAGACCCTTATCCGAGCACGCAACCTGGCAGGCCGCAGGAAAAGAGGGGGGGACAAGAGTGCGGCCCCCCCCCTCCTGAACCGTACCAGGCCACATGCCCTCAACATTGGGAGGGTGCTTTGGGGTAGCCCCCCAAAACACCTTGTCCCCATGTTGATGAGGACAAGGGCCTAATCCCCACAACCGTGGCCGGTGGTTGTGGGGGTCTGCGGGCGGGGGGCTTATCGGAATCTGGAAGCCCCCTTTAACAAGGGGACCCCCAGATCCTGGCCCCCCCCCTGTGTGAAATGGTAAGGGGGTACTTACCCCTACCATTTCACTAAAAAAGTGTCAAAATAGTTAAAAATGACAAGAGACAGTTTTTGACAATTCCTTTATTTAAATGCTTCTTCTATCTTCCTTCATCTTCTTCATCTTCTGGTTCTTCTGGCTCTTCTGGTTCTTCCTCCAGCGTTCTCGTCCAGCATCTCCTCCGCGGCGTCTTCTATCTTCTTCTCCTCGGGCCGCTCCGCACCCATGGCATGAGGGGAGGCTCCCGCTCTTCTCTTCATCTTCTTCTTCATCCTCTTCTCTTCTTCATCTTCTTCATCTTCTCTTCTTAATTTTCTTCTGCGGGCCGCTCCGCATCCATGCATGGAGGGAGGCTCCCGCTGTGTGACGGCGTCTCCTCGTCTGACGGTTCTTAAATAACGGGGGGCGGGGCCACCCGGTGACCCCGCCCCCCTCTGACGCACGGGACATGACGGGACTTCCCTGTGGCATTCCCCGTGACGTCACAGGGAAGTCCCGTCAAGTCACCGTGCGTCAGAGGGGGGCGGGGTCACCGGGTGGCCCCGCCCCCCGTTATTTAAGAACCGTCAGACGAGGAGACGCCGTCACACAGCAGGAGCCTCCCTCCATGCCAGCATGGCTGCGGAGCGGCCCGGAGAAGAAATGAAGAAGGAAGAAGAGATGAAGAAGAAGAAGATGAAGAAGAGAAGAGGATGAAGAAGAAGAAGATAAAGAGAAGAGCGGGAGCCTCCCCTCATGCCATGGGTGCGGAGCGGCCCGAGGAGAAGAAGATAGAAGACGCCGCGGAGGAGATGCTGGACGAGAACGCTGGAGGAAGAACCAGAAGAGCCAGAAGAACCAGAAGATGAAGAAGATGAAGGAAGATAGAAGAAGCATTTAAATAAAGGAATTGTCAAAAACTGTCTCTTGTCATTTTTAACTATTTTGACACTTTTTTAGTGAAATGGTAGGGGTAAGTACCCCCTTACCATTTCACACAGGGGGGGGCCGGGATCTGGGGGTCCCCTTGTTAAAGGGGGCTTCCAGATTCCGATAAGCCCCCCGCCCGCAGACCCCCACAACCACCGGCCACGGTTGTGGGGATGAGGCCCTTGTCCTCATCAACATGGGGACAAGGTGTTTTGGGGGGCTACCCCAAAGCACCCTCCCAATGTTGAGGGCATGTGGCCTGGTACGGTTCAGGGGGGGGGGCCGCACTCTCGTCCCCCCCTCTTTTCCTGCGGCCTGCCAGGTTGCGTGCTCGGATAAGGGTCTGGTATGGATTTTTGGGGGAACCCCACGCCGTTTTTTTTTTTTTTTTTGGCGCGGGGTTCCCCTTAAAATCCATACCAGACCTGAAGGGTCTGGTATGGAATTTAGGGGGAACCCCACGTCATTTTTTTTTTAAATTTTGGCCGGGGTTCCCCTTAATATCCATACCAGACCTGAAGGGCCTGGTATGGAATTTAGGGGGACCCCCCCCACGTCATTTTTTTTTTTTTAATTTTGGTTCGGGGGTTTCCCTGTGGGGAATTCCCATGCTGTTTTTATCAATGAACTTTTATGTGTATTGTCGGACCGGCAATTCATTAATAGCCGCGGTAGTTTTAAATGAGTTTTTTCCTTCGAAATGTCATTTTGCTGTCAGACTGTTCTAAACACGGGAAACATGCGCCCCTTTACAGGCATACTATAGACACCCCCCAGGTACGAAATTTAAAGGGATATTACACTTTTATTGTTTGACTTTAAGCATTATTAAAATCACTGCTCCTGAAAAAACGTCCGTTTTTTAAAACTTTTTTTTGCATTGATACATGTCCCCTGGGGCAGGACCCGGGTCCCCAAACACTTTTTATGACAATAACTTGCATATAAGCCTTTAAAATTAGCACTTTTGATTTCTCCCATAGACTTTTAAAGGGTGTTCCACGGCATTCGAATTTGCCGCGAACACCCCAAATTGTTCGGTGTTCGGCGAACTTGCGAACAGCCAATGTTCGAGTCGAACATGAGTTCGACTCGAACTCGAAGCTCATCCCTAATTGCCAGCTCCTATCTCTCCACAATGGCTCACCTGTTGATGATTTCCTACTAGTCAGTCCTGCCTACTTAAGCCGTCCAGCCCAGATGATCTCTGCCTTCGCATTGGTCAACATCACAGAGACTATCTCCTGCGTTCCTATTAAAGACATGCTGATCTCTGGCTTCCTGACTTTCTGGTTTGTCTGACTATCCGTTCCGGTTACCAAATTTTGTGTGTGATTTACCTCTACTTCTGTTTCCGTCTGATTCATGGTTTCTGACAGTAGGCAAAGGCCATGAACTCAGAAGATGCAGTCAATCCACTTGTTGGTAATATTTTGTACAGATTGGATGAGCAGGATCACTGCATGGATCAGTTTGCCATGGCGTCACAAACACTCCTGAGTCGCACGGCTCACCTAGAATCTTAGAAACCCACTGTGGCTGCTCTGGTACAACCTGTGTTGCAGGCCGTCCCTACTGCTGCTCCAGTCTCTGCGCAGGCACCCGCCTCGAGTATTACCTCTATAAGTGGTATGTCTGGTTCCGCTCCGCTTCCCCAGCGAATTTGGGGCATTCCAGTCCAATGCAGAGGGTTTCTCAACCAGGTTGAGATATACTTTGAGATGCTGCCACAGGTGTTTCCCATGGACAGAAGCAAAGTAGGTTTCGTGATATCTTTGCTTTCTGAGAGCCTTGGCCTGGGCAAACCCTCTATGGGAGACGCAAAAACCTGTTGTCTTGAGTTACCTTGAGTTTGTGGCTTCTTTTAAAAGGGTATTTGACGTTCCCGCACACTCCGCTTCTGCTGCCAAGTGCATCATGTCCATCAAACAGAGTACGAGAACTGTTGCCGATTACGCCATTGAATTCCGTACAGTGGCAGCAGAGGTTGCTTGGAACAATGAGGCCCTTGTGGCTGCTTTTTCTCATGGTCTCTCGGATACCATCAAGGATGAGATAGCAGCCTGAGATATACCCACTGATCTGGAGAAGTTGATCACGTTTGCCATCCTCATTGACTCCAGACTCAGAGAAAGAGACTCTCTTTTAAGGAACACTTGCGGAAGCCTCCTGTACATTTGTCTCAGAGCTTTGCAGTCCCACCCTTGCCTCCCTCACCTCCCATGTCTCCTGGTTCCGAGTTAGTCAGTGAAGGTAAACCCATGCACTTGGTGTCAGGGCTGGGCTCAGCCCTTTCTTCTCTGAGCTGTCGGCTAATTGCCAGCTCCTTTCTCTCCACAGTGACTCAGCTGTTGATGATCTGCTCGTCAGTCCTGGCTACTTAAAGCCGTCCAGCTCACTTCATCTCTGCCTTTGCCTTTGGTCACATCTCAGAGACTTCTCCTGCATTCCTGTTGAAGACTTGCTCGGCTGATGTCCTTTCTGGCTCCTGATCTTGCTTGCTATACTACTACGTTGATCTCTGGCTCTCTGACATTGGCATTGGCTGACTACCCGATCTGGTTACTGAACTCTGGCTATGTAATGACTACGATAACTCTGTTTACTTTATTTTTATTATTAAACAAGTGTGTTAAACTGTACTTCTGTCTCGGTCTGATTCATGGTTTCTGAAAGTAGGCGAAGGCCATGAATTCAGAAGATGCAGTCAGTCCACTTGTCGGTAATATTTTTTCCAGATTGGATGACCAGGATCACCGCATGGATCAGTTTGCCTTGGCATTACAAATGCTCCTGAGTCGTGCGGCTCACCTGGAATCTTCCACTATGGCTGCTCCAGTACCACCTGTGTTGCAGGCCATCCCTGCTGCTGCTCCAGTCTCTGTGCAGGCACCTGCCTCGAGTATTACCTCTATAAGAGGCATGTCTGGTTCCGCTCTGCTTCCCCATCGATTTGGGGGCGATCCAGTTCAATGCAGAGGGTTTCTCAACCAGGTTGAGATATACTTTGAGATGCTGCCCCAGGCGTTTCCCACGGACAGAAGCAAAGTAGGTTTCATGATATCTTTGCTTTCTGAGAGAGCCTTGGCCTGGGCAAACCCTCTATGGGAGATGCAAAAACCCATGGTCCTGAGTTACCCAGAATTTGTGGCCTCCTTCAATAGGGTGTTTGTAGTTCCCACACGCTCTGCTTCTGCTGCCAAGAGCCTCATGTCCATCAAACAGAGTATGAGAACTGTTGCCGATTATGCCATTGAATTCTATACTCTGACAGCAGAGGTTGCTAGGAACAATGAGGCCCTCGTGGCTGCCTTCTCTCATGGTCTCTCGGATAACATCAAGGATGAGATAGCAGCCAGAGATATACCAACTGAGCTGGAGAGGTTGATCACATTTGCCATCCTCATTGACTCCAGACTCAGAGAGACTCTCTTTTAAGGAGCGCTGGTGCAAGCCTCCTGTACATTTGTCTCCGAGCTTTGCAGTCCTACCCTTGCCTCCCTCACCTCCCATGCCTCCTGGCACCGAGTCGGTCTGTGAAGATGAACCCATGCACTTGGGCTTCACGCGTCTCTCTGCGAATGAGAGAGCCCTTAGGAGGAGGGAGAGATTGTGCCTTTATTGTGGCCAGGCTGGTCACTTTTTGAAGTCTTGTCCTACCCGTCCAGGGAACGCCCGAACAGGGCCGATCCTAAGGTCACAGACGCCTGGGTGCAGAAATATTTCTGGCGCCCCCACATGGGCGTGGTCATCTTACCAACTCCTCTCCTTTACAAATGATTCTATGGCAACGACTCAAATACAGAACTGCTCCCCTAAGAAGTCTTTGTTACCCTGAAATCCTCCCATGATCTCTTAACAATAAAGAAAATACAGGAAGAGAGAACACTTATGAGACCTGGAGGGGAGTCTCTCTGATGCACACAGAGAGGGCTTCTGTTAGAAAGAGTCCCCAGACATAATACAGGATACGGTCAAAGACTGCAGACATGATACAAGAGATGGTCAGAGACTGCAGACAAGATACAGAAGATGATCAGAGACTGCAGACATAGTACAGGAGATGATCAGAGACTGCAGACATAATACAGGAGAGGATCAGAGACTGCAGACATAATACAGGAGGTGATCAGAGACTGCAGACATGGTACAGGAGATGGTCAGAGACTGCAGACATAGTACAGGAGATGATCAGAGACTGCAGACATGGTACAAGAGATGATCAGAGACTGTAGACATAGTACAGGAGATGATCAGAGACTGCAGACATGGTACAGGAGATGGTCAGAGACTGCAGACATAGTGCAGGAGATGGTCAGAGACTGCAGACATGATACAAGAGATGGTCAGAGACTGCAGACATAGTACAGGAGATGGTCAGAGACTGCAGACATGATACAAGAGATGGTCAGAGACTGCAGATATAGTACAGGAGATGGTCAGAGACTGCCGACATGATACAAGAGATGGTCAGAGACTACAGACATAATACAGGAGATGGTCGGAGACTACAGACAAGATAGAATAGATAGTCAGAGACTGCAGACATGATACAAGAGACAGTCAGACACTGCAGACATGGTACAGAAGCTGGTCAGAGATTGCAGACATGATACAAGAGATGGTCAGAGACTGCAAACTTAGTACAGGAGATGATCAGAGACTGCAGACATGGTACAGGAGATGATCAGAGACTGCAGACATGGTACAGGAGATGATCAGAGACTGTAGACATGATACAAGAGACAGTCAGAGACTGCAGACATAGTACAGGAGATGGTCAGAGACTGCAGACATGGTACAGGAGATGATCAGAGACTGCAGAGATAGTACAGGAGATGACCAGAGACTGTAGACATGATACAAGAGACAGTCAGAGACTGCAGACATAGTACAGGAGATGGTCAGAGACTGCAGACATAATACAGGAGATGGTCAGAGACTACAGACAAGATAGAATAGATGGTCAGAGACTGTAGACATGGTACAAGAGACAGTCAGACACTGCAGACATGGTACAGAAGCTGGTCAGAGATTGCAGACATGATACAAGAGATGGTCAGAGACAGCAGATATGATACAAGAGATGGTCAGAGACTGCAGACATGATACAAGAGATGGTCAGAGACTGCAGACATGATACAGGAGATGGTCAGAGACTGCAGACATGATGCAAAAGATGGTCAGAGACTGCAGACATGATACAAGAGATGGTTAGAGACTGCATACATGATACAAGAGAAGGTCAGAGACTGAAGACATGATACAAGAGAAGGTCAGAGACTGCAGACATGATACAGGAGATGGTCAGAGACTGCAGACATGATACAACAGAAGGTCAAAGACTGAAGACATGATACAAGAGAAGGTCAGAGACTGCAGACATTATACAAGAGATAATCAGAGACTGCAGATATAATACAGGAGATGGTCAGAGACTGCAGTTCCTATGGACGTTAGTAGATAATAGCCCATCGGCCCTCTCACCTGACCCAGCGATGGTTCCTCTGATCAGGAGTCAGCTCACTCTGAATTGCCCCTGGCGACTCCGCTGGGTAGCACCCAGATCTGTATTCTGGCAGTGACTCCATTCCTTTCTCCGCCAGGGATGGCGCTAGGCTGTGTGTCTTTCCCTCTGGTGGCGCAGGGCAGTGGGGTTTCCTCTCTGATGGTGTTCCCTCAGCACTGTCCTCTCCCTCTGGAGTTCTGGGTGTACTTCCCTGAAAGCTTTCCCTGGGTCTCTCTCTCTCTCTCTCCCATTCAGCTGAGCATTCTGTGTGGGCTGCAGTTTCTGTGTTAAAGTGGGGCTGCCAGTCCTCGGGACTACATGTCCCACAATCCTCTTCTCTGCTCCTTTTTCTATTCTATTTTTTCCCTGGCTGATATGAAGGCGGGGGAAGAAACATAGTGGGAGGCTGTGCTGGCCAGCGCCGCTCACTAGTATAGCAGTGCACGTGCGGAGGAGAGGGAGAGGGAGGGGTGAAAGAAGAGCCCGCAGCTGCAGTGACGGCACTAGGGTTGGTGTCACCAGGTGCGGTATAACATGGTGTCACCCCCCTTCCACCAACTTTAGTCGCCCCTCAGTACAGACCCCCCTCCACTAAGTATAGACCCCCCTTCGTCAGTGCAGGCCCCCCACTAAGTATAAACCCCTCTCTCAGTACAGACCCCCCCTTCATCAGTATAGACCCCCCCAGGACAAACCACCCCCCTCCATTAGTAGACCCCCACCAGGACAACCCCCCCTCCATTAGTACAGATCCGCCCCAGGACAAAGCCCCCTCCATTAGTACAGACCCCCCACCAGGACAAACCCCCCTCCATTAGTACAGACCCCCCCAGGACACCCCCCCTCCATTAGTACAGACCCCCCGGACAAACACCCCTCCTCCATTAGTACAGACCCCCCAGGACAAATCCCCCCTCCATTAGTACAGACCCCCCCAGGACAAATCCCCCCTTCATTAGTACAGACCTCCCCAGGACAAATCCCCCCTCCATTAGTACAGACCCCCCCAGGAGAAACCCCCCTCCATTAGTACAGACCCCCCAGGACAAATCCCCCCTCCATTAGTACAGACCCCCCCAGGACAAATCCCCCCCCATTAGTACAGACCCCCCCAGGAGAAACCCCCGTCCATTAGTACAGACCCCCCAGGATAAATCCCCCATTCATTAGTACAGACCCCCCAGGACAACCCCCCTTCATTAGTACAGACCCCCCAGGACAACCCCCCTCCATTAGTACAGACCCCCAGGACAAATCCCTCCGTTAGTACAGACCCCCCAGGACAAACCCCTCCCCTCCATTAGTACAGACCCCCCAGGACAACTCCCCCTTCATTAGTACAGGACCCCCAGGACAACCCCCCATTAGTACAGACCCCCAGGACAACCCCCCATTAGTACAGACCCCCCAGGACAAACCCCTCCCCTCCATTAGTACAGACCCCCCAGGACAAACCCCTCCCCTCCATTAGTACAGACCGCCCAGGACAACTCCCCCTCTATTAGTACAGACCCCCCAGGACAACCCCCCATTAGTACAGACCCCCCCAGGACAACCCCCCCATTAGTAAAGACCCCCCAGGACAAACCCCTCCCCTCCATTAGTACAGACCCCCAGGACAAACCCCTCCCCTCCATTAGTACAGACCCCCAGGGACAAACCTCCCTCTATCAGTACAGACCCCCCAGAACAACCCCCCATTAGTACAGACCCCCCAGGACAACCCCCCCATTAGTACAGACCCCCAGGGACAAACCTCCCTCTATCAGTACAGACACATTATTAACACCCGGGCGCAGCTAGAGAGGACAGTGTGCAGCTGCGCCGCCCGGGTGAAGAGCAGATCGAGACAGCCAGGCAGCAGCTTAGGCGGGAGTGAGAGACAGAGGAGGAGAGTGGAGAAAACCTGTGTCAGGCTGCAGGCACGGCCACCCCCCCCTCCCCAGCGAAGTCACTGCCCGGCTGGTCTCTCTCAACACAGAGACCAGCCGCTCTGATCTCCGGCGGCTGCTCTCCTCTGACAGGAGGAGGGAGGGGGACAGGCTCTAGCAATGTAAAGCATAGCGGCGCGGCCGCTCCGCTGCGGTGACCTGCTGCGGACAGAGCTACTTCTGCACACGGAGGAGGAGGAGGGAGGGGAGCACTCTGGCTCTTCAGCGCCCCCACCTCTCTGGCACCTGGGTGCACTGCACCCCGTGCACCCGCCTGGGATCGGCCCTGCGCCTGAAACTTGAGGTCCTGTCATGGACAGACCTTAGGTGGCGTTGTTTCATCCCCAGTTATCCAGAAGGATAAGCCCCTGGTTTCGGTTATCCTTTCTTGGGCTGATGCAGGCTCTAAGCGACTCTGGGGCTGCAGGCCTGTTTATTGATGCTGCCTTTGCATCGAAGAACTTGATTCCGCTGCAGCTGCGTGACACTCCACTTGCCATTGAGGCTCTTGACGGGAGACCTCTACAGCCTGCCCATGTGACTCATGAGACTGTTCCGTTGTCCATGGCCGGAGGGGCCCTTCACCATGAGATAATCCAATTCCAAGTTAATTCCACACCTAAGTTTTTGCTGGTTATTGGTTATTCTTGGTTACAGAGGCACAACCCTTTTTTTGATTGGCTCCGTGCTGAGGTTCTGTCCTGGTCGCCACAGTGCAGTGAGAGATGCTTCCAGAAGGTAGCCAAGGTCCTGTGCAGTTTGCCAGGAGTTCATTAACGATGTCCTCCGAGATTTGTTGCAGTTATGTGTTGTTGTTTTATCTCGACGATATCCTCATATTTTCCAAGTCCCTGGAGAGCCACCACACAGATGTCTGTCATGTGCTTTAGCGACTAAGTGAGAACAATCTCTATTGTAAATTGGAAAAGTGCGAATTCCATTGTGAACAGGTTAAATTCCTGGGCTATATCATTTCCACTGCTGGTTTTTCGATGGACCCAGAGAAACTTTCAGCAGTCCTACAGTGGCCTCAACCCGTGGGTTTACGTCCTCTGCAGCGTTTTCTTGGCTTTGCCAACTATTATCGGAAGTTTATTCTTAACTTCTCGTCTCTGGTCAAGCCCCTGACTGATATGACCAGGAAAGACGGCAACCCACAGAGTTGGTCTCCGGAGTCTATTAAGGCCTTTCTCAAGGCTGCCTTTGTTTCTGCTCCTGTGTTGTCACCGGCAGAGTGCAATTACGAGATTGGTGACAGAGAGCTGTTGGCGATCATTTTAGCCCTTTCTCTTTGAAGGCACCACTGAGTACGAATGAAAACCGGCAGACAATAAGAATCTCACATTCTTGTCTGAGGCTAAACACCTCTCTCCTAGAAGAGCGCGATGGGCTCTTTTCTTGTCGAGTTTTAATTACATTGTCTCATTCTTACCCGGTACTAAGAATGTAAGGGCTGACGCCTTGTCACGACAATTTTCCTCCACTTCCAAGATGGAGTTGGTTCCGGTTCCTGTGATTCCTCCTGATCATATTCTGGCTACGGTTGGCACCAGTCTTACTTCTCCTTTGGGTGAGAAAATTCTTGCTGCTCAGGACAATGCTCCTCCTGAGAAACCTGCTTTGAGTCTCCGTCCTGCTATGCTCCAAACTTACCATTCTCCCAAGGCTGCTGGCCACCCTGGGAAGAATCAACTCTTTTCGGCCATTTCCCAACAATTCTGGTGGCCTAGTATACGTGCTGATGTAACCACCTTCGTAGTTGCCTGTTCCGTGTGTGCTCAGAGTAAGACTCCACGACACCTTCCAGTGGGCCTCCTACAACCCATAACCAATGGAGAGAGGCCCTGGATCCACCTATCTATGGATTTCATTGTGGAGTTACCCAACTCCCAGGGCAACACAGTTATCCTTATGGTGGTTGGCCAGTTCTCGAAAATTTTGCATTGTATTCCACTGAAGAAGTTGCCTACTTCTAAGGAACTGGCTTCTATTTTTGCTTGGGGAATCTTACATGGGCTACCCAAGGTGATCATCTCAGACAGGGGTAGTCAGTTTGTGTTCCGGTTCTGGCGAGCCTTTTGTGCACAGTTGGGTATTCAGCTTGCTTTCTCCTCTGCATATCACCCGCAGTCTAATGGGGCCACAGAACGCGTCAATCAGTCCTTGGAGCAATTCCTACGTTGCTATATTTCTTACCATCATAACAACTGGTCAGACCTCCTACCATGGGCGGAGTTTGCTCACAATGTTGCCTTGAATTAAGCTTCCCATTTGTCCCTGTTTATGGTAAACAGGGTTTCCAACCTTCCGTGTTGCCTGCCTCGTTTGTTCCACAGAGTATTCCTGAGGAGCATCTCCGTGGCCTTCGTTCCACTTGGGCACAAGTCCAGGAGGCTTTGCAACATGCTAACGATAGGTACAGACTCCATGCTGACCACAGACGCCTGCCTGTGCCTTCCTTCAAGGTTGGGGACAGAGTCTGGCTGTCGTCTCACAACCTCCGACTTTGTGTTCCTTCTTTAAAGTTCGCACCTCGGTTTATTGGGCCTTTCCGTATCCTTCGCAGGATTAAACCAGTGACTTACGCGTTGGACCTTCCTCCTAGTATGCACATCTCTAATGTGTTTCATGTCTCCTTTTTGAATCCTTTGGTCTGCAACCGCTTTACCACCTTGGTGCCATGTCCTCACCCTATACAGGTTGAGAACCATGAGGAGTTTGACGTACAATCTATTGTTGACTCCCGTAGGTTCCGTGGGCGCATACAGTACCTGGTGCATTGTAAGGGGTACGGTCCGGAGGAACGCACTTGGGTCTCATCCTCAGACGTACATGCCCCTGTCCTCCTCCGTGATTTCCATAGACTTTTCCCCTCAAGCCCGGTGGTCCTCTGAGGGGGAGGGATCGTTGAGGAGGGGGTACTGTCAGGGCTGGGCTTAGCCCTTCCTTCTCTGAGCTGGCCACTCAGCTGTGGGCTAATTGCCAGCTCCTTTCTCTCCACAGTGACTGAGCTGTTGATGATCTGCTCATCAGTCCTGGCTACTTAAAGCTGTCCAGCTCACTTCATCTCTGCCTTCGCCTTTGGTCACATCTCAGAGACTTCTCCTGTGTTCCTGTTGAAGGCTTGCTCGGCTGACGTCCCTTCTGGCTCCTGATCCTGCTTGCTGTACTACTACATTGATCTCTGGCACTCTGACATTGGTATTGGCTGACTGCCCGATCTGGTTACTGAACTCTGGCTATGTACTGACTACGCTTACTCTGTTTACCTTTTTATTAATATTAAACAAGTGTGATAAACTGTACTTCTGTCTCGGTCTGATTCATGGTTTCAGACACTTGGGCTTCACGCATCTCTCTGCGGATGAGAGAACCAATAGGAGGAGGGAGAGATTGTGCCTTTATTGTGTCCAGGCAGTCACTTTTTGAAGTCTTGTCCTACCCGTCCAGGGAATGCCCGAACCTTGAGGTCCTGTCATGGACAGACCTTAGGTGGCGTTGTTTCATCCCCAGTTATCCAGAAGGATAAGCCCCTGGTTTCGGTTATCCTTTCTTGGGCTGATGCAGGCTCTAAGCGACTCTGGGGCTGCAGGCCTGTTTATTGATGCTGCCTTTGCATCGAAGAACTTGATTCCGCTGCAGCTGCGTGACTATTAACTTTCCATTTAGGCTCTTGATGGGAGACCTCTACAGCCTGCCCATGTGACTCATGAGACTGTTTCTTTTGTCCATGGTTGTAGGGGCTCTACACCATGAGATAATCCAATTCCAAGTTATTTCCTCACCTAAGTTTTCGCTGGTTATTGGTTATCCTTGGTTACAGAGGCACAACCCCTCTTTTGATTGGCACCGTGCTGAGGTTCTCTCCTGATCGCCACAATACAGTAAGAGATGCTTCCAGAAGGTAGCCAAGGTCCTGTGCACCTCTTCACTCTCCTCCCTGCTGGGGAGTACCGCGTTTTTAGCGATGTCTTTGACTCAAAGGTCAAGCCAGTAGTTTGCCTCCACATCAGTCGTATGATTGTGCAATTGACCTTCAACCTGGTGCCATACCCCCTTGTGGCTGGGTTTACGCTTTGTCGGTCTTGGAGGATAAGGCCATGGAGGAGTATGTGGCAGAAGCGCTTTCTCGAGGTTTCATCTGCAAATCCTTGTCTCCTGGTGCTGGTTTCTTTTTTGTGAAGAAAAGGAGTGGTGAACTGAGACCTTTGTATTGATTATAGGGGTTTCAATCATTTCATGATTAAGAATGCCTATCCGATTCCAGGAATGTATTGAAGATGTCCTTCAAGATTTGTTGCAGTTATGTGTAGTGGTTTATCTCGACGATATCCTCATATTTTCCAAGTCCCTGGAGAGTCATCACACAGATGTCTGTCGTGTGCTTCAGAAACGAAGAGAGAACGATCTCTATTGTAAATTGGAGAATTGGGAATTCCATCGTGAACAGGTTAAATTTCTGGGTTATGTCATTTCCACTGCTGGTTTTTCGATGGACCCAGAGAAACTTTCAGCAGTCCTACAGTGGCCCCGACCCCTGGGTTTACGTCCTCTGCATCGTTTTCATGGCTTTGCCAACTATTATTGTAATCAGTGCCGATCCTGACCTCCCTGGGGCTCTAAGCAAAATTCTGCTAAGGGGCCCTCTACCTGACCCGTGAGCTATGTAAACCATTTGCCATTGCCACACAGTCACACCTGACACTTACATCGGGGTCCCCAGAGAGCGCCCCTTAAATCAGTATCCTCAGAGAGTCTCCCCCTACATCAGGGTTCCCAGAGAGCCTTCCCCTACATTAGGGTCCCCAGAGAACCTCCCCTTACATCAGGGTCCCCAGAGAGCCTCCCCTTACATAAGGGCCCCAGAGAGCGCCCTTACATCAGGATCCCCAGAGAGCCCCTCCTTACATCAGGATCCCCAGAGAGCCCCTCCTTACATCAGGATCCCCAGAGAGCCCCTCCTTACATCAGGGTCCCCAGAGAGCCCCTCCTTACATCAGGGTCCCCAGAGAGCCCCTCCTTACATCAGGGTCCCCAGAGAGCCCCTCCTTACATCAGGGTCCCCAGAGAGCCTCCCCCTACATTAGGGTCCCCAGAGAGCCTCCCTTTACATCAGGGTCCCCAGAAAACCCCTCCTTACATCAGGGTCCCCACAGAGCCCTCCTTACATCAGTGTCCTCAGAGCCCCTCCTTACATCAGGGTCCCCAGAGAGCTTCCCCTTACATCAGGGTCCCCAGAAAGCCCCCCTTAAATCAGTGTCCTCAGAGAGTCTCTCCCTACATCAGGGTCCCCAGAGAGCCTCCCCCTACATCAGGGTCCCCAGAGAGCCCCCCTTAAATCAGTGTCCTCAGAGAGTCTCCCCCTACATAAGGGTCCCCAGAGAGCCTCCCCCTACATCAGGGTCCCCAGAGAGCCTCCCCTTACATCAGGGTCCCCAGAGAGCCTCCCCTTACATCAGGATCCCCAAAGAGCCTCCCCTTACATCCTTACATCGGGATCCCCAAAGAGCCTCCCCTTACATTAGGGTCCCCAGAAAGCCCCTCCTTACATCAGGGTCCCCAGAGAGCCCCTCCTTACATCAGGGTCCCCAGAGAGCCCCTCCTTACATCAGGGTCCCCAGAGAGCCTCCATACTTACATCAGGGTCCCCAGAGAGTCTCCCCCTACATCAGGGTCCCCAGAGAGTCTCCCCCTACATCAGGGACCCCGGAGAGCTTCCCCTTACATTAGGGTCCCCAGAGAGCCTCCCCTTACATCAGGATCCCCAGAGAGCCTCCCCTTACATCAGGGTCCCCAGAGAGCCTCCCCTTACATCAGGGTCCCCAGAGAGCCTCCCCTTACATCAGGATCCCCAAAGAGCCTCCCCTTACATCCTTACATCGGGATCCCCAAAGAGCCTCCCCTTACATCAGGGTCCCCAGAAAGCCCCTCCTTACATCAGGGTCCCCAGAGAGCCCCTCCTTACATCAGGGTCCCCAGAGAGCCCCTCCTTACATCAGGGTCCCCAGAGAGCCTCCATACTTACATCAGGGTCCCCAGAGAGTCTCCCCCTACATCAGGGTCCCCAGAGAGCTTCCCCTTACATCAGGATCCCTAGAGAGCTTCCCCCTACATTAGGGTCCCCAGAGAGCCTTCCCTTACATCAGGATCCCCAGAGAGCCTCCCCTTACATCAGGGTCCCCAGAGAGCCCCCCTTAAATCAGTGTCCTCAGAGAGTCTCCCCCTACATTAGGGTCCCCAGAGAGCCCCCCTTACATCATGGTCCCCAGAGAGCCTCCCCTTACATCAGGGTCCCCAGAGAGCCTCCCCTTACATCAGGGTCCCCAGAGAGCCTCCCCTTACATCAGGATCCCCAAAGAGCCTCCCCTTACATCCTTACATCGGGATCCCCAAAGAGCCTCCCCTTACATCAGGGTCCCCAGAAAGCCCCTCCTTACATCAGGGTCCCCAGAGAGCCCCTCCTTACATCAGGGTCCCCAGAGAGCCTCCATACTTACATCAGGGTCCCCAGAGAGTCTCCCCCTACATCAGGGACCCCAGGGAGCTTCCCCTTACATCAGGATCCCTAGAGAGCTTCCCCCTACATTAGGGTCCCCAGAGAGCCTCCCCTTACATCAGGATCCCCAGAGAGCCTCCCCTTACATCAGGGTCCCCAGAGAGCCTCCCCTTACATCAGGGTCCCCAGAGAGCCTCCCCTTACATCAGGATCCCCAAAGAGCCTCCCCTTACATCGGGATCCCCAAAGAGCCTCCCCTTACATCAGGGTCCCCAGAAAGCCCCTCCTTACATCAGGGTCCCCAGAGAGCCCCTCCTTACATCAGGGTCCCCAGAGAGCCCCTCCTTACATCAGGGTCCCCAGAGAGCCTCCATACTTACATCAGGGTCCCCAGAGAGTCTCCCCCTACATCAGGGTCCCCAGAGAGCTTCCCCTTACATCAGGATCCCTAGAGAGCTTCCCCCTACATTAGGGTCCCCAGAGAGCCTCCCCTTACATCAGGATCCCCAGAGAGCCTCCCCTTACATCAGGGTCCCCAGAGAGCCTCCCCTTACATCAGGGTCCCCAGAGAGCCTCCCCTTACATCAGGATCCCCAAAGAGCCTCCCCTTACATCCTTACATCGGGATCCCCAAAGAGCCTCCCCTTACATCAGGGTCCCCAGAAAGCCCCTCCTTACATCAGGGTCCCCAGAGAGCCCCTCCTTACATCAGGGTCCCCAGAGAGCCTCCATACTTACATCAGGGTCCCCAGAGAGTCTCCCCCTACATCAGGGACCCCAGAGAGCTTCCCCTTACATCAGGATCCCTAGAGAGCTTCCCCCTACATTAGGGTCCCCAGAGAGCCTCCCCTTACATCAGGGTCCCCAGAGAGCCTCCCCTTACATCAGGGTCCCCAGAGAGCCTCCCCTTACATCAGGGTCCCCAGAGAGCCTCCCCTTACATCAGGATCCCCAAAGAGCCTCCCCTTACATCCTTACATCGGGATCCCCAAAGAGCCTCCCCTTACATCAGGGTCCCCAGAAAGCCCCTCCTTACATCAGGGTCCCCAGAGAGCCCCTCCTTACATCAGGGTCCCCAGAGAGCCCCTCCTTACATCAGGGTCCCCAGAGAGCCTCCATACTTACATCAGGGTCCCCAGAGAGTCTCCCCCTACATCAGGGTCCCCAGAGAGCTTCCCCTTACATCAGGATCCCTAGAGAGCTTCCCCCTACATTAGGGTCCCCAGAGAGCCTCCCCTTACATCAGGATCCCCAGAGAGCCTCCCCTTACATCAGGGTCCCCAGAGAGCCCCCCTTAAATCAGTGTCCTCAGAGAGTCTCCCCCTACATTAGGGTCCCCAGAGAGCCCCCCACTAAATCAGTGTCCTCAGAGAGTCTCCCCCTACATCAGGGTCCCCAGAGAGCCCCCCTTACATCATGGTCCCCAGAGAGCCTCCCCTTACATCAGGGTCCCCAGAGAGCCTCCCCTTACATCAGGGTCCCCAGAGAGCCTCCCCTTACATCAGGATCCCCAAAGAGCCTCCCCTTACATCCTTACATCGGGATCCCCAAAGAGCCTCCCCTTACATCAGGGTCCCCAGAAAGCCCCTCCTTACATCAGGGTCCCCAGAGAGCCCCTCCTTACATCAGGGTCCCCAGAGAGCCTCCATACTTACATCAGGGTCCCCAGAGAGTCTCCCCCTACATCAGGGACCCCAGAGAGCTTCCCCTTACATCAGGATCCCTAGAGAGCTTCCCCCTACATTAGGGTCCCCAGAGAGCCTCCCCTTACATCAGGATCCCCAGAGAGCCTCCCCTTACATCAGGGTCCCCAGAGAGCCTCCCCTTACATCAGGGTCCCCAGAGAGCCTCCCCTTACATCAGGATCCCCAAAGAGCCTCCCCTTACATCCTTACATCGGGATCCCCAAAGAGCCTCCCCTTACATCAGGGTCCCCAGAAAGCCCCTCCTTACATCAGGGTCCCCAGAGAGCCCCTCCTTACATCAGGGTCCCCAGAGAGCCCCTCCTTACATCAGGGTCCCCAGAGAGCCTCCATACTTACATCAGGGTCCCCAGAGAGTCTCCCCCTACATCAGGGTTCCCAGAGAGCTTCCCCTTACATCAGGATCCCTAGAGAGCTTCCCCCTACATTAGGGTCCCCAGAGAGCCTCCCCTTACATCAGGATCCCCAGAGAGCCTCCCCTTACATCAGGGTCCCCAGAGAGCCTCCCCTTACATCAGGGTCCCCAGAGAGCCTCCCCTTACATCAGGATCCCCAAAGAGCCTCCCCTTACATCCTTACATCGGGATCCCCAAAGAGCCTCCCCTTACATCAGGGTCCCCAGAAAGCCCCTCCTTACATCAGGGTCCCCAGAGAGCCCCTCCTTACATCAGGGTCCCCAGAGAGCCTCCATACTTACATCAGGGTCCCCAGAGAGTCTCCCCCTACATCAGGGACCCCAGAGAGCTTCCCCTTACATCAGGATCCCTAGAGAGCTTCCCCCTACATTAGGGTCCCCGGAGAGCCTCCCCTTACATCAGGATCCAAAGAGAGCCTCCCCTTACATCAGGGTCCCCAGAGAGCCCCCCTTAAATCAGTGTCCTCAGAGAGTCTCCCCCTACATTAGGGTCCCCAGAGAGCCCCCCACTAAATCAGTGTCCTCAGAGAGTCTCCCCCTACATCAGGGTCCCCAGAGAGCCCCCCTTACATCATGGTCCCCAGAGAGCCTCCCCTTACATCAGGGTCCCCAGAGAGCCTCCCCTTACATCAGGGTCCCCAGAGAGCCCCTCCTTACATCAGAGTCCACACAGTTGTTCCACCTTACATCAGAGTCCGCACAGAGGTCCCCCTTACATCAGAGTCCGCACAGAGGTCCCCCTTATATCAGAGTCCGCACAGAGGTCCCCCCTTACATCAGAGTCCACACAGAAGTTCCCCCTTACATCAGAGTCCACACAGAGGTTCCCCCTTACATCAGAGTCCGCACAGAGGTTCCCCCTTACATCAGGGTCTGCACAGAGGTTCCCCCTTACATCAGAGTCTGCACAGAGGTTCCCCCTTACATCAGAGGCCGCACAGAGGTTCCCCCTTACATCAGAGTCCGCACAGAGGTTCCCCCTTACATCAGAGTCCGCATAGAGGTTCCCCCTTACATCAGAGTCCACACTGACGCTTTATCGCGACAATTTTCCTCCACTTCCAAGATGGAGTTGGCTCCAGTGTGATTCCTCCTGATTGTATTCTGGCTATGGTTCACACCAGTCTCACTTCTCCTTTGGGTGACAAAATTCTTGCTGCTCGGGTCAACGCTCCTCCTGAGAAACCTTGTGACCGCTGCTTTGTCCCAGAGAGTCTCCGTACTGCCGTGCTCCAGACTTTTCATTCTCCCAAGGCTGCTGGCCATCCTGGGAAGAATCAACTCTTTTAGGCCATTTCCCAACAAATCTGGTGGCCTAGTCTACGTGCTGATGTAACCGCCTTCGTAGCTGCCTGTTCCGTGTGTGCTCTGAGTAAGACTCCACGACACCTTCCAGTGGGCCTCCTACAACCTATACCCAATGAAGTGAGGCCCTGGACCCACCTGTCTATGGATTTCATTGTGGAGTTACCCAACTCCCAGGGCAACACAGTTATCCTTATGGTGGTTGAACGGTTCTCAAAAATGTCTCATTATATTCCACTTAAGAAGTTGCCCACTTCTAAGGAACTGGCTTTCATTTTTGCTCGGCAGATCTTTCACATACATGGGCTACCCAAGGTGATTGTCTTGGACAAGGGTAGTCAGTTTGTGTCCCGGTTCTGGCGAGCCTTTTGTGCACAGTTGGGAATTCAGCTTGCTTTCTCCTCTGCATATCACCCGCAGTCTAATGGGGCCGCAGAACGAGCCAATCAGTCCTTGGAGCAATTCCTACGTTGCTATATTTCTGATCACCATAACAACTGGTCACACCTCTTACCGTGGGTGGAGTTTGCTCACAATAGTGCCTTGAATTCTGCTTCCCGGTTGTCCCCCATTTATTATTATGGAAACTATTGTTTCCAACCTTACATGTTGCCTGATTCATTTGTTCCGCAGAGATTTCCTGCGTTAGAGGAGCATCTCCGTGGTCTTCATTCCACTTGGGCTTTGAGACATGCTAATAATGGGTACAGACTCCATGCTGACTGCAGACGTCTGCCTGCGCCTTCCTACCAGGTTGGGGATAGGGTCTGGCTGTCATCTCGCAACCTCTGACTTTGTGTTCCCTCTCTGAAGTTCGCACCTCGGTTTATTGGGCTTTTCCGTATTCTTCGCAGGATTAACCCAGTGGCTTACGCATTAGACCTTGCTTCTAATATGTGTATCTCTAATGTATTTCATGTCTTCTTATTAAAACCTTTGGTCTGCAACCGCTTTACCACCTCTGTGCCACCTTCTCACCCTGTACAGGTTGAGAACCATGAGGAGTATTAAGTACAGTCCATTGTTGACTCCCGTATGTTCCGTGGGCACATACAGTACCTGGTGCATTGGAAAGGGTACGGTCCGGAGGAACGCTCTTGGGTCTCATCCTCGGACGTACATGCCCCTGTCCTCCTCTGTGATTTCCATAGACATTTTTCCCTCAAGCCTGGTGGTCTTCCGAGGGGGAGGGGTTGTTGAGGAGGGGTACTGTCAGGGCTGGGCTCAACCCTTCCTTCTCAGAGCTGGCCGCTCAACTGTCGGCTATTTACCAGCTCCTATCTCTCCACAGTGACTCACCTGTTGATGATATCCTGCTCATCAGTCCTGCCTACTTAAGCCGTCCAGCCCATATGATCTCTGCCTTCGCCTTGGTCAACATCACAGAGACTATCTCCTGCCTTCCTGTTGAAGACTTGCTTGGCTGACATTCCTTCTGGCTCCAGATGCTGCTTGCTGTTCCACTATGCTGATCTATGGCTTCCTGACTTTCTGGCTTGTCTGACTATCCGTTCTGGTTACCAAACTTTGGCTATGTTTTGACTACGTTTGTTCTATTTACTTTTATTATTAAACAAGTGTGATTTAACTGTACTTCTGTCTCAGTCTGATTCATGGTTTCTGACGCTAAATTGGGCCCAAAGTGTCAATATTTTGTGTGGCCACCATTATTTTCCAGCACTGCCTTAACCCTCTTGGGCATGGAGTTCACCGGAGCTTCACAGGTTTCCACTGGAGTCCTCTTCCACTCCTCCATGATGACATCACGGAGCTGGTGGATGTTAGAGACCTTGCGCTCCTCCACCTTCCAATGAGGATTCCCCACAGATGCTCAATAGGGTTTAGGTCTGTAGACATGCTTTGCCAGTCCATCATCTTTACCCTCAGCTTCTTTAACAAGTCAGTGGTTGTGTTGGAGGTGTGTTTGGGGTAGTTATCATGTTGGAATACTGCCCTGCGGCCCAGTGTCCAAAGGGAGGGAATCATGCTCTGCTTCAGTATGTCACAGTACATGTTGGCATTCATGGTTCCCTCAATGAACTGTAGCTCCCCAGTGCCGACAGCACTCATGCAGCCCCAGACCATGACACTCCCACCACCATGCTTGACTGTAGGCATGACACACTTGTCTTTGTACTCCCCACCTGGTTGCTGCCACACATGCTTGACACCATCTGAACCATACAAGTTTATCTTGGTCTCATCAGACCACTGGACATGGTTCCAGTAATCCATGTCCTTAGTCTGCTTGTCTTCAGCAAACTGTTTGCAGGCTTTCTTGTGCATCATCTTTAGAAGAGTCTTCCTTCTGGGACGACAGCCATGCAGACCAATTTAACCCCATTCAAACTGTACAACAATGCTGTCAGCACTCATACGTCTATTTCCCAAAGACAACCTCTGGATATGACGCTGAGCATGTGCACTCAACTTCTATAGTCGACCATGGTGAGCCCTGTTCTGAGTGGAACCTGTGTGTGTGGCTGTGTGTTGAGTTATATTGAGGGGACAGAAAATTTACACTGTTATACAAGCTGTACACTCACTACTTTACATTGTAGCAAGGTGTAATTTCTTCAGTGTTGTCTTATGAAAAGATATAATAAAATATTTACAAAAATGTGAGGGGTACACTCACTTTTGTGAGATACTGTATATATAAAGAAACAAATAGTGACATGTTCCAAAAGGAATCAAGAAAACTTTCCTCTGAAAAGAAAGTCGGTGAGCTATGAGTTGCAGTTTCTGGTTCATACCCCATTTGAAGGAATGTTTTAATGAATGTTTAAAAAGTGGAGAAACTTTTCTTAGAGAGATTATATTAAAACATATTTAGACCTTTTTTCAGAAAACCTGAAATGTAATTTTGAAATGAAAACCATGCCAAATTTAAAAGCTGTGAATAAGTGAAATAGAAAAAGCTGAAGTACATAAAAGGTCAATACATTTGTTCTGTGCCAAAAACAAATACAAAAATCTGCAGCTCCCTAAAGTTAAGAATAAATAAATAAGTCCTTACACTAAAGCCACCCCCCACACATGATTTATTCAGCCCCTACCTGAATGTTTAACCTTTGAGCAGGGAATACGCGCAAAGTTTTTTTTCTTCAACCAATGGGTTAAAGGAAAAAAACCTGACAAATCCCTGAATCCACATACTGTAAGACCCCCATTCACTTACCGGTAATGTGATTATTTTTTTAAACTGTTAAATTGATGGGTTTAGCTCCTTTTTAACACTTTCCCTGTGACTTACTCATCTTGCCATATGTCAAAGATTGTTCAATTAAGTTGGTGGAAAAATTATTTGAGACTTTATCTATTTTCCGCCCGGCCTTTAGCAGAATGACAGCTGGGAAGTGGTTCAGTTGTCCTGACTGGGCGTCATATGATGTCCAGCAGGATAACAAGCCAGCGCACGCCCACAGGGGTGTGCACCCTGGCGATTTATGGTGTGGTGTGTCAGTGCTGCCTATGAGTGCCCATCAGTGCCACCTATCAGTGCCACCTATGAGTGCCCATCAGTGCCACCTATCAGTGCCCATCGGTGCTGCATATCAGTGCCACCTATCTGAGCCCGTCAGTGTTGCTTATCAGTGCCGCCCATCAGTGCTGCATATAACTGCCTCATCATCAGTGCCACCTCATCAGTGCCAATCAGTATTGCCTCATCAGTGCCCATCAGTGCAGCTTCATCAGTGCCCATCAGTGAAGGAGAAAATGTACTTATTTACAAAGCTTTGTAACAGAAACAAACTTTTTTTTTCGAAATTGTCAGTCTTTTTTTATTTGTAGTGCAAAAAATAAAAAAACTCAGTGGTGATCAAATACCACCAAAAGAAAGCTCTATTTGTGGGGAAAAAATTATATAAAATTTTGTTTTGGGTACAGTGTTGCATGACTGCGCAATTGTCATTCTATATGCAACAGCGCTGAAAGCTGAAAATTGTTCTGGGCAGGAGGAGGCAGTGCCTGGTATTTAAGTGGTTATAAATGAGCTCCTAAGAACAGATGTTTACATTTTTTGGACTTTGCATCAAACTTTTCTCTTGATTCAGTCATAATGAAAAATCTAATAATCTGATAAAAAACAATAATTTCGCTGGTATATTTCAGCAAAATATTATTAAAAAAACATGATTGTTTTCCTGTAAATTTAACCACAGTACTTCCTCCTAGCCAGTTGACGTAATTAGTAAACTAGAGGGTAGAAGCGTCCCAATATTCATCTCTTTATTTCTTTGCAATGAATCACACTGGTTCAACTGTAAACACAGAGACCTTTGCATGCAATTTCTAATCATTACCCTGGATGGTATTATTAGCAAAGGCCAATGGATACACAGAATATATTATCTAGCCACTATGTGGTGAAATGCGTAAGTAGGAGATGGTTTGCCTGGGTGGAAACAGTATGGATGTGAATCAATTGTGGCTAACCCAATAAAACAGCTTGGAGGAATACAGACTGGAGTGCTGTTCTTGATAATACATCTTTGTGTAATGACAAGCTTTGCCTTAGCCTACATCTAGAATCTGGAGATTAAATTAGGAGATGGTCTAGAGCAGTCTCTTGGGTCGAGATCCGATATTCAAAATGCCCAGGGCAATTTTAACATTTTTTACTTATCGTATTTATCGCTCCATAAGACGCACCTAGGTTTTAGAGGAGGAAAACAAAAAAAAAAATATTCTGAACCAAATGGCTGTGGGTCCTGCTGGGAGCTGGCCGCAGACATGTGGGTCCTGCTGGCTTCTGGCCTGTAGGTCCTGCTGGGAGCTGGCAATGGCCTCAGGCCACAGGCCATGGCCAGTAGGACACACAGGCCAGCAGGTCCCACAAACCATGGCCAACTCTCAGAAGGACCCACAGTGTTGAGGGCTATTTTGAGGTTACTTGGACACTGAGTAAAGGTACATGGGGTGTGTTTCAGGGGGGGGGGGGGGATAGATGGGATATGGGGATCAGCTGGCCCTGGAGGTGTCAGGGTCTCTCCCCTCAGTGATAGCAGCTGCTAGTGCCAGCTCAGCAGGTCCTTTCACCGCCTCCTCCAATCCTGGGGGGGGGAGGTGATGCTCCTGTCCTAGGGTCAAGCAAAGTTGTAGCCCGAGCTAGTCACATTGGTCCCAAGTCCTGACTTCCTGCCTCCAAGATCCTGGGAGTTGTAGTTCCCTGGATCCTGGTTCCCTGGCTGTACTTCTCCACCCGCTGCTTCTCCACCCCCTGAGAGCTTGAGCGTGCACGGAGTGGACTACAACTCCTAGAATGCAACAGCGTCAGTGTACTTCAGCTAGTTGGTGGCCGGCTGCAGTCATGCCCCGCCTGACTATTCTAAGACGGTGGGTCAATATTCTCTCCATAAGGCGCACAGACATTTCCTCCCCATTTTTTTGGGAGAAAAAAGTGCGTCTTATGGAGCGAAAAATATGGTATATCTTAAAATCTGCTTCCTTTTGCTAGGAAATTACTTGGAACCCTTAGGCCCCTTTCACACGATAAGCCCATTCGGATCCTCCTGTCCGTTTACAGGCAGGTCCGAGCGGGCCATCGATTGACTCCTATGGGCAGGCGGATGTCAGTGGAGATGTGTCCGCTCACAACCGTCCGCTATCCAATCCGCTCAAGACAGACGAATGGCGATATGTCTGCCATCCGTCTTGTCGGGTCGGACGAGATCTGATGAAAACGGACATGCTGTCTGTTTTCATCCGATCTCCCCATAGAGATCAGCCTGGCTCTGACAGGTCCCTCCCAGCTCAGTGAGCAGAGATGGACCTGTCATCCGCCGGTACAGTGTAGATCAGTGGTTCTCAACCCTTCTAGTGCCATGACCCCTTGATAAAATTTCCCAAGTTGTGGGGACCCCTAACAGTAAAACTATTTTTGTTGGTTGCATTTGGCACAGTGGCGGCGTTTGCTGGCACAGTGGCGACAATTGATGGGCACAGTGGTGACAATTGATGGGCACAGTGGCTGCACAGTGGCGATGTTTGCTGGCACAGTGGCGACAATTGATGGGCACAGTGGCTGCGTTTGGCACAGTGGCAACAATTAAAGGGCACAGTTCCTGCGTTTGATGGCACAGTGGCAGCGTTTGCTGGCACAGTGGTGACAATTGATGGGCACAGTGGCTGCATTTGATGGCACGGTGGCGGCGTTGCTGGCAGTGGCGACAATTGATGGGCACAGTGGCTGTGTTTGATGGCACAGTGGCGACAATTGATGGGCACAGTGGCTGCACAGTGGCGACGTTTGTGGGCACAGTGGCGACAATTGATGGTCACAGTGGCTGCGTTTGGCACAGTGGCAACAATTAAAGGGCACAGTTCCTACGTTTGATGGCACAGTTGCGGCGTTTGCTGGCACAGTGGCAACAATTGATGGGCACAGTGGCTGCATTTGATGGCACAGTGGTGGCATTTGCTGGTACCGGGGTGACAATTGATGGGCATAGTGGCTGCGTTTGGCACAGTGGCAACAATTAAAGGGCACACTGGCTACGTTTGATGGCATAGTGGCAGCGTTTGCTGGCACAGTGGCGACAATTGATGGGCACAGTGGCTGCGTTTGGCACAGTGGCAACAATTAAAGGGCACAGTTCCTGTGTTTGATGGCACAGTGGCAGCGTTTGCTGGCACAGTGGTGACAATTGATGGGCACAGTGGCTGCATTTGATGGCACGGTGGCGGCGTTGCTGGCAGTGGCGACAATTGAATGGCACAGTGGCTGTGTTTGATGGCACAGTGGCGACAATTGATGGGCACAGTGGCTGCACAGTGGCGACGTTTGTGGGCACAGTGGCGACAATTGATGGTCACAGTGGCTGCGTTTGGCACAGTGGCAACAATTAAAGGGCACAGTTCCTACGTTTGATGGCACAGTTGCGGCGTTTGCTGGCACAGTGGCAACAATTGATGGGCACAGTGGCTGCATTTGATGGCACAGTGGTGGCATTTGCTGGTACCGGGGTGACAATTGATGGGCATAGTGGCTGCGTTTGGCACAGTGGCAACAATTAAAGGGCACACTGGCTACGTTTGATGGCATAGTGGCGTCGTTTGCTGGCACAGTGGCGACAATTGATGGGCACAGTGGCTGCATTTGATGGCACAGTGGCGGCGTTTTAATGGGGGTTTTTTTTCTGATTTTTTCAGTTTGTTTGCGCCCCCACCACTGACTTATATATAAACGTCCCGGTTGGTTCCTCAAAAGTGGTTATTCCGTGCCAGTACTAGATATACAAAGTGTATAGCACCCAAACATGTATCTAGCACTCGCACAGAATAACCACTTTCTGACTTGCCAAAAGTCACAGGTGTTCTTAGATTCAGCAAGTGATGTTTCGTCGCCGCCCTCTTGGTACACTCGTCTGCAGCAAGCGGACTTCGGTGGGTGTAAAAAGATGTCCGCTTGCCGACTTCTAAGTGTAGCCTTATCCCCCGTACACACAGTCGGATTTTCCGATGGAAAATGTCCGATCGGAGCGTGTTGTCGGAAATTCCGACCGTGTGTGGGCTCCATCGGAAATTTTCCATCGGATTTTCCGACACACAAAGTTGGAGAGCAGGAGATAAAATTTTCCGACAACAAAATCCGATCTCGTCAATTCCGACCGTGTGTGGCCTGTTCTGACGCACAAAGTGCCACGCATGCTCAGAAGAAATTCTGACACGGAACAGCTCGTTCTGGTAAACAGAGCGTTCGCAATGGATACAGCACTTTCGTCACGCTGCAATGTTAAAAATGGTTTAATACAGCGCACTCTCTTCTTCTTTATAATGTGACAAGAATATAGTAGTTTTGCTGCTCATATTCACATAGACTTCTCACAAACTTATTTCGTTACTATTTATCGGGATTCCCTCAATATATTTTGATTTCTCACATCTGACAACATATTTTTGTTGTATTTTTTTTTTTTTGGGCTTTAATGTAGATTTTTTTTTGTGTTTGTATTTTTTTGAAGGGTGTTATTTTTTTGGGGGGATTTTTATTTGTACTCCCGAAAATGTTTGTGTGTGTTTTTTGTGACAAGTTCCCACAACCTCATTGATATGTTGTTATATTTAATCTGTAGGAGATTGTTTGGTGTTGTTGTCCCTTGTTAATTTCACATTTTATGTTAGAAATGTACCTGAATCGTCACCAACAAACTGTCCTTTTTGGATGAAAACACACACAGGAGAGTATAATTTCCCCAAAAAAATGTAAACAAAGAGGGAGGCAATGCTGGAGAAACTGCAGAAGTAGGTGAAGCCTTGTACCCCCAGGGCACACATCAATAATTTTTAATCAAAATTGGTGGCCTGAGGAGTCCTTATCTAAGGGAGGGCAGTCTGGTCCAGAAGTCCCAGAGATCCGGAAAGCAGCAGATGACATCTGTGTCCCCAGGCTGTGGTCATACGAGAGACTGCAGCTTCTGTCAGACCAGACGGAACCCAGGGCAATCACTCTCTGGTCTTCCTTCCATGCTTCCTTCCACGCGGTGGCTCTGGTGGTGGAGTTGTGGCAGCAGGAGGAGGAGGAGGATGGTCCAACTCAATGACGTCGGTCTTGGGTGTTAGTTCCCCACTCACCCCCTTACGTAAGACTTTATACAGAAGGTCCTCACAGAGCCTGCCTTGACCCTCCTGCATGCCTTGCAGTTTTGTGGCAGCCATGCAGGCAAAGGCCTCTTCAGGAGTGGGTAAGGCTCATAGGGACGCCGAAGCCTCCTGAATTAGCCTGAACACAGAATCCTGCATGGGACTTGGAGTCGCCTTCCTCGCTCTTTTGTATGGAAGGCGGAGGGGAGGAACCTGCGATTCAGTCAGGCTGCGACTGGTCCCCGCCTCCTCCTGGCTGCCACTAATCCCCGCCTCCTCCTGGCCGCCACATTCCACAGCCTCCTCCTGGCTGAAGTCTTCCTGTGTATGAAAAAGGGACATAGTTTTAGTTTCCTATTTATCAATCACACACAATTTTTACCTCCTGGCTGTTGCAAATTGAATGTTAACAAATATAACAGACTATCATTCTGAGCCCAGGATTTTTCATTCTTGTCCCAAATTTGGGTGCCCAATACTGTCTATTGATATGTAAAACACTTTTTTCAATCAGCAATTAGTGATCAATAATAACATCTATAGTAAACATAATTTCTTTATTGACCAGAAATCAGTAGAACAATGCTATACCTGACTCCAGCTGGGCTCCTCCACTTCTTCCTGGCTGGAAGGCCCAGGTTGGACATCGGAAGCCTCAGCTGGGGTGGAAGGAAGCATGGAAGGAAGAGTAGAGAGGGATTCCCTGACTTCAGTGTGGTCTGACAGAAATCACAGTCTCTCATAGTACCACAGCCTGGGGACATAAACGTCATATGCTGCAGCTCCAGACCTCTGGGAATGTGTGACCTTCTTGCGCTCCCTAAGATAAGTGCTCCTCAGGCCACCAATTTTGGCTTTTAAATAGGGGATGGTTGCTGTGGGGACCACCGGCTTCACCAACTCCAGGAGTTTCTCCAGCGCTGCCTGCCTCTTTTGTTTATTATTATAATGAGGATGTCTCACTTGCCACAGACAGGGCAGCTCCCTGTACTTGTCTATGAACAGGGGGAGGAAATTGTGGTTGTTGAACCCATCCATTTTCTCTGCAAGACACAACACAAGACAAACCCTAATGTCAGGCCAAACTCCCCTAACTTGTTACAATATAGGCTACCATTTCGAAGCAGTATAGGCCCAAGTTTAGATCCTACCTTCGTTATCACGATCGGCGCCTCTGATGCTCCTTCCTCCGCTTACAGATCGTACGTAAGACGCACGCGTGTTACGCTTTATACACACTGCACATGCGTGTAACTCCGCCCGCCCCTGACGTTCATTCTAGTCTATTCCCCGCCCCTTTTCGTTCGGCGCAGTGGGGGAAGAGCACATGGCGGAGACACAGCAGGATCGTGCTAATTGTAGCAACGAGGAGGAGGAAAGCCCGGATCCGGACACGTCCCGATCCAGAAGGAGATTTAAGGACTCAAATATGTCCTTTGGGGAGATGTTGGAGATGGTGGACATCCTGAAGAAGGCTGACTATGACAGGAAGTATGGACCTTACCCCAACCCCAATGTCAGAAAGGCCAAGATCATGGCGAAAGTGGTCAGGAGTCTGCACCGGAATTTCGGGGTACGACGATTGAAAGATCAGCTCAGGAAGCGGTGGTCGGACCTCAAATTACGAGAACATGAGCAGTACAGAAAGATCCGGAGAGTGCTGCAAAAAAGTAAGTAGTTGTGCTGTATTCCTATTCTTTTTATGTTTATTACGTTCGTGCTGCTCCATGTGCTTTTAGGAACTGTTGTACAGTTTAAAATGGCAACTTTCATGTTCATGGGCACATTATTCGTTCGTATCAAACCTTTTTCTTTCGGACTATAAAATACCATTGTTTAGGCCATATGCATTTGGCCACCATTTTTATGCCCTATATTGTCTTAAAAGAATTGGGTTGTGTAGATGGCTTTGTTACTAGAATGAAATGCAAACTAGATTCTGTGTAAGGAGAGGACACTGAGCAGCTGTTTTCACATCTGGACACTGGAGCACTAGTGTGGGACCCCAGAACACCATTTTTATTAGGGGGGGCACACAGGTGCTCCAGTGTATAATATAGGGGGAGGGGGCTACATCTATGAAGCTTGTACCAAACAGGTAAAGTATTGCAGCTTGACAAAGGACACTAAAAATGCTACATTTTGGAACTCTGCTAAAATTGACAATTGTACCCCACTTTCAAGCAATGTTTCTTATTTATAGTTCTGCCATCAAATATCTGTGAGCTAATTATACCTTTTTGTTTTACATAGGGGAGAAAAGACTCCGAGGACACCCCTCATCCGAGGAGACCAGAGCCCCCCCCCTCTGGAAGAAGGGGAAATACCCCCAACACAAGCTGAGCAGGAGGAAGAAGACATGGTGGAACTAGTCACCACAACAGGTGAGTGTCTGCGACCACAGGCTCAGGTAAGAGATGGATGCCGGCATATTTTTGAGACCTAATTTTTTTTGGGGGTTTCTCTCTTTTTAGGTGATCGTGATGTTGTGGATCCAGATCCTTTCACATCAGAAAGTGCCCAGATCCTGATCGGGGAGATCATGGGGTATAATTTACAATTGGAAAACATTAAGAAAAACATCAATGATGTTATTCCAAAAAATAAAAACATCATTGATGTTTTGGGACGAGTTTAAAGCCCCTCCAAATCCCTTTGTTTTTTGTTGTGCTACAATGTGCAAAATGTTTTTGTGATTTTTCACAAAGCCAAATTTGGAGGATGCACACAGTGTGTCAACATGTGCTATCTTCCATCACGGGAGATCAATGGACGCGTTTTGGAGGTGCAACCCCTTCCTCAATAATAAAGTAGCTGAGAGGAAGGGGTTGCTCCCCCAAAACACGTTCCTTGATCCCCCGTGATGGCAGGTCGCACATGTTGACGTTGGTAAATTGGTGTGCATCTTCCAAATTTGGCTTTTCCTGGGGTGACTTCACCCCATCTGAACGCAATATCAAACACAGTTTCTAAATACTCATGTCTGATATTGCCTTCAAGTTCTACCAAATGTGACGTTTGTAAGTTCAAGATTTGTGTCTTTCTTGTTGGTTTTACACAGGCCTGTTTTATCGTAAAAGGACATTTCTATTTTTGATAATGTTACCCCACAAATTGTTATACAACAAACATGTTGGTTTGTTTGAAAAACCTTTGGTAAATGCACATGTGATTGTGCAGGTATAAAAAAGTTTGTTAAGCAAGAATGTGTGGATTATTGTCTCAACGCTACAACACTTTTGGGGTGATGTCATTGGTGTTTTTAGAGAAAATGGGGGTTATTTACTAAGAGCAAATCCTCTTGGCACTACAAGTGCAGTTTCAGTGCAGTTGCAACTGCACTTGTAGTGAAATGTGTTTTTGCATTTAGTAAATAACAGCCAACAGTGCTTAGTATAAGGTTACACAATCACGCCATTTTCTGGACTCCACACATTTCTGTCAGGGTCAGCTTTTTTTTTTTTATTAGAAAAAGGCTTCACATATTTGCTGGCATATTGATGGCCCCCCTACCCGCAAAGAACTCCAGGTAGCGTAACCGGACATCACGGGCACTCAGGGAGGGCAAGCCAGGACGGCCGCTTTCAAGTGCTGTCAGTGTGGTTTCATGTATCATTCCGGCCTCAGGCCGAACTGAGCCAGCATAGTTGGCCGAATGTTTCCTTAAAAAGTTATGGAGAATACAGCACGCCAGTATAATATGGTTCAGTTTATACTCCGTCATATGAATGGGTGTCATAAATAGGCAGAACCGGCTGGCCAGGATTCCAAATGTGTTCTCCACCACTCTTCGGGCTCTGGCCAGCTGGTAATTAAAAACCTTCTGTTCCGGGGTGAGGGTCCTCATCGGGATTGGCCGCATCAGGTGGTCCCCCAGCGCAAACGCTTCATCAGCAACGAACACGAATGGAAGTCCTTCCACATTGTCCTCTGGAGCTGGCAAGTCCAAGCTGCCATTCTGGAGATGCCTGTAGAACTTTGTCTGGGCGATGACTCCACCATCGGACATCCGGCCATTCTTCCCCACGTCCACATACAGGAAGTCGTAAGTAGCCGACACCACCACCAACATCACAATACTATTGAACCCCTTATAGTTGAAATAGTACGAACCCGAGTTGGGTGGTGGGATGATGTGGACGTGTTTTCCATCAATTGCCCCTCCGCAGTTAGGAAAGTCCCACCGCTGGGCAAAGTGGGAGGCCACGGTCTGCCATTCCTGTGGCGTAGAAGGAAACTGTTGAGGAAAAAAAAAAATTACTATTTTTGCTCAGAAACATGGCAAGCAGATTAGGCACAAACACTATGGGGCAACCTCCATATAGCATTTATTAAGGGGAATTTAACAATGCCAAAGTTTAAGGTACACCTATCATATCCCCCCCCTCTCATGGGTGATTTCTAACATTATGGGGTGTGTGGAAATCTTGGACAGGTAACCCTCTTCACTTCATTGAGAGATGAATGCCTAAATACAGGGTATTACTTGGAACAGCCCCTCCTTAGTTAAACTATCGGCAGCCCACTGGACAGGTAAGAAGTGTCATAATACAAAGATATAAATACACATTGTACACATTTGAGGACATTTGGACATTCTGCTATTACCTGTCAAGATAATAATAGTATACAAAAACGTTAAACAGTACCATTTGAAAGTATACAGGCAGGCCCTTGCACTACATGCTTTGGGGAATTCATCCATAAATCAAAGCACAGAAGAGATGGGTATAGTGTGTATGGGTTTGGCAAAGTCAGCAGATAGATGATTGAGGATAGATAGAGAATTGGGATCAGCTGACTTAGCAGTTGGGGGGAGGGAGGGTTACTAAAACTGATTTGGGGACACCACAAAAAAAAGCCTCTGCCACTCTGCCAGAATTTAAACCTAAAATAACAATTCAAAACATTTTAGGGGGTGTTTGGGGTAAAGCACTACTATGGAGCTGATAAAATACATTGTTAAGTGACTACATAAGGTGAATATGGGCCAGGAGAGACCATGCTGGGGAGGTTATTGAAGGGCAATCTGTATGAAGGACCTAAAATAATAATTACATAAAAATCCTGCATGCATGAGAACAAAGGGGACATTCACAGCATATTACAATCATGGTAATTAGGGAATGAGGAAAGAAATACAAGATATTATCAAACATTAAATACAATCAAATGTGATATTAAAGGATAAAATTCTTACCTTCCTATACTCCTTCTGCAGGACCTGGATGATGACAGAACAGGTCTCTGGGATAATGATCCCCAGAGCCTGGGGGGAGATGCCTGTCGAGAACTTCAAGTCCTGCAGACTTCTCCCTGTCGCCAAATACCGCAGGGTAGTGATGAGCCTCTGCTTCCATGAGTGATGGCTTGCCTCATGCAGGTATGCAGCCTGCTAATATAAGGGGTCAGCGAAGCCAACAGACGGTGAAACACGGGGTCCGTCATCCTGAGAAAGTTCCTGAAATCATCAGGATTATTCTCACGGATCTCACGGAGCAAAGGCATATGAGAGAACTGGTCACGCTGAAGCAACCAATTCTTGGTCCATGAACTCCTCCCCACCCTGTTCATAGACTGGACTTGTGTCAAGGTCAGGACCCCAACACCAAGCCCCCGCACAGCACGAACTCTACATGGAGTACGTATACGCAACATGGCTAGAAACTGCTGCTCAGAACGAAGTAACAGAACGCACTGAAGAACAGCAAGGCCTGTGAAGAGCGACCTGAAAAACAGTAACGAACGAACAAGAATACAATGACTAATTAAAGTCACGCGGAACTTGCTGCACGCACTGAAGAGCAGATACAAACCCACAAGCACAAACTGAACGGCAAAAAACGATCTGAAAGCCACGAGTCTGAGAAAGCGCGAACCGTCTCTCACCAAACTTTTACTAACACGAGATTAGCAAAAGGAGCCCAAAGGGTGCCGCGCTTGGTTCTGAACTGGCCTTTTCTAGTCTCGTCGTACGTGGTGTACGTGACCGCGTGGTTGGCGATTGGAAACATCGCATACTAGCACATTATGTGAAACTTACCTGCAAACAAAGCCCTCGTCGTCACCGCTGGAGGTCACATCCATCTTCCCCGTCTTCCGTTACTTCCGGGTCCGCGGACTCCAGCTGTTTGACTAGCCTGAGCAGCGTGAGGTCACTCCCGTCCGCTCCCTTCAGCTGCCTGGCTTCACCCTCTTCAGAGTGCATGCACCGATGACATAATCGGCTGCATATACAGTAAATATCTCACATCGCATACTAGCACATTATGTGAAACTTACCTACAAACAAAGCCCTCGTCGTCATTGCTGTGGGCCACATCCATCTTCACCCATCTTCCTTCCGGGTCCACGGACTCCGGCTTTGTGACTGGCACACCTATAGGTTCAAACATTAGAGGGAAGTTTAACAGAAAAGCCAGGAGGTACTGACAGACACCACCCGAACTACATGATTGCTAACTACATCTGGTTTAAGACTGTTGTGAAAATGACGACAGTGGTGTATAGGCAGTGGTGTATTTAGGTTTTGTGCTGCCCTAGGCCTGACTAAGCTCGCGCACCCCCTAATTTAACTATGACCCACCCCTTCCTGTCAAGGCCACACCCCTTCCTTTTTAAGATCCGTCCTGTCATCTTCATGGGAGGACAGAGGGAGGAGGACAGTGAGCGATACAGCATCTTTTCATTTGGGGGGTAAGGGGATATGTGCTGGGTGCTTTGGGAGGCTCTTGCACTGAAGTCGTGTCCATCCTCTGTGGCTCCTCCTGGCTGTGTACTATGTGTGTGTGGCTGACAGTGGGGAGAGAGGTGTCGGCTGCTACGGAACGCCCATCGCTGCTTGTGGGACTCTGGGTGGCAGATATCCTGGGGGCCCATGCTGGCACATCCCTGTCTGGCCAGTTACCGAAACTCAGTGCTGGAACTTGTTGTGGGCTCCGGGACAGTGGAGTCACTAGTGCTGGCCTAGAGGATATCAGGTTAGGCACTTCCTAATGGCTCAGTCCCTGGGAACAGTAATGGATAATGGCCAACAGGCTCTCTTACCAGACCCGGTGAAACTGCAACAGTGATCCCTATGGCTGGACGTTTGCTCATTCTAGGTTGCCCAGGCCAACTCTAGTCAGTAGTGTAGCATGTCTGTACACTGGCAGTGGCTTCATCTTTCTTCCCCTCTGGTGGTGCGGGTACAGCGTGGTCCCCTCTCTGGTGGTGCGGGTACAGTGTGGCTCCCTCTCTGGTGGTGTGGGTACAGCGTGGCTCCCTCTCTGGTGGTGTGGGTACAGCGTGGCTCCCTCTCTGTTGGTGCGGGTACAGCATGGCTCCCTCTCTGGTGGTGCGGGTACAGCATGGCTCCCTCTCTGGTGGTGCGGGTACAGTGTGGCCCCCTCTCTGGTGGTGTGGGTACAGCGTGGCTCCCTCTCTGGTGGTGCGGGTACAGTGTGGCTCCCTCTCTGGTGGTGTGGGTACAGCGTGGCTCCCTCTCTGGTGGTGTGGGTACAGCGTGGCTCCCTCTCTGGTGGTGCGGGTACAGCGTGGCTCCCTCTCTGGTGGTGCGGGTACAGCATGGCTCCCTCTCTGGTGGTGCAGGTACAGCGTGGCTCCCTCACTGGTAGTGCGGGTATATCATGGCTCCCTCTCTGGTGGTGCAGGAACAACGTGGCTCTCTGGTGGTGTGGGTATAGCGTGGCTCTCTGGTGGTGCAAGTACAGTGTGGCTCTCTGGTGGTGCAGGTACAGCGTGGCTCTCTGGTGGTGCGGGTACAGCATGGCTCTCTGGTGGTGCGGGTACAGCGTAGCTCTCTGGTGGTGTGGGTACAGCGTGTCTCTCTGGTGGTGCGGGTACAGCGTGGCTCTGGTGGTGGGGGTACAGCGTGGCTCTGGTGGTGCGAGTACAGCATGGCTCTCTGGTGGTGTGGGTACAGCGTGGCTCTCTGGTGGTGCGGGTACAGCGTGGCTCTCTGGTGGTGCAGGTACAGCGTGGCTCTCTGGTGGTGCGGGTACAGCGTGGCTCTCTGGTGGTGCGGGTACAGCGTGGCTCTCTGGTGGTGCGGGTACAGCGTGGCTCTGGTGGTGCGAGTACAGCGTGGCTCTCTGGTGGTGCGAGTACAGCGTGGCTCTCTGGTGGTGTGGGTACAGCATGGCTCTCTGGTGGTGCGGGTACAGCGTGGCTCTCTGGTGGTGCAGGTACTGCGTGGCTCTGGTGGTGCGGGTACAGCGTGGCTCTGGTGGTGCGGGTACAGGGGTACAGTGTGGCTCCCTCTCTGGCTTCCCCCAGCACAGTACTCTTTTTTTCTCCTCCTGTAACCCCCCCTCCCAGCAGAGTGCATACATGCTGGGGGCTGTAGCATGATGTCTGTAGACACACAGGCCACCACTCTTCAGGGATTACTTTTCCCATGATGCCCCCAGAGTCTTCTGATTGGCCCTCTGTTGTGGCCAATCATGGGAAGGCAAACAGCAGGTAGGAAGCTGGGCAGCGGCGCGGTGAAATCAATTAGAGCTGCTCTCTCTCTCTTCTCCGTTCGGCTGACAGAAAGGGGAGGGGGAGGCGAGCGGGGAGATACACAGACAACCAACAGCTCTCCTCTCCCTGTCACAGCGCTGCTGCTCCATTTACCAGAGAACTCCCCCACTCGCCCCCCCTCGCCTTTCTGTCAGCCGAAGGGAGAAGAGAGAGAAAGCGCCGCCGCCCAGCTTCCTGCCTGCTGTTTCCCTCCCCATGATTGGCCACAGCAGAGGGCCAATCAGAGAGTGAGAATCACGGCTTTACGGGGGCGGCTTGACGGCTCCTGCTTAAACTGCTTTCTGGCCCCATCTGCAGCCGCGACGCCACTGCACTCCCAAACTGTACTCTCCTGATGTGCCCTGCTGTGCGAGAGGAGGGCGCGGATGCCATTTTGGTGGGGGTGGGCGGCTTTTTTGCCACCCCCTCCACAAAGTGCCGCCCTAGGCCTGGGCCTTGTTGGCCTAGGCCAAAACACAGCACTGAGTATAGGCAAGGTCTATTTCTATTGTCACAATTGTGGACTGCCCTTGTCTAGAAGAGACAGTAGAAATAGCCCTTGCATATATACGAGTATGTACAGTATGTATGTATGAGTCCAAAAGACGCACAGTGTTTTTCTGCAAAATGCACCGGACCTGCTGCAGAGATATGTGAACCGGCTCCATAGAGAGTCGATCAAAATCTCCTGCTATTGTGAATTGGATGCGGCGATCTAGCATCTAATTCACAATGATATGAACCCAGCCTAAAAGAGATTCACAACAACTGGTCCCTTTTAAACACATATTGGTGGTATCCTCCTCTCTCTACAATTACAATTTTACAATACTGAGCCCTGTTTGATGTAGACAGTGGAATGGTCTCCTGATATGTACTTGTAACAACAATTGGAGGCCTTTATGCTTTATATACAAGATAATAACACATATTCTTGATGGTACTGGTGCTCTCCCTGTGAGTTAGGCAGACACATGGTGGTGTGAGTTTTTGTAAATACCAAAATAATATTTAAAATAAGACATGTTTTAAATATTATAATAAAGGTTACGTTTTATGCCCTAGTGTGTCGTGGACAGGTGAGTGCATACCCCTTTATAATTTTGGTAAAATCATGTTAAGCCCACAAGAGGGAACGCCTACTTGCACTTGCACTGTGGAAAGATAATGTCCTGAAGGGACAATTGTGCAGACTTAGCCCTCATGCACACTGGACATTTTTAACGCTGCTGTAAGGGGTGTCTGAGGTTTTTTTTCCTGCCTCTGAACGCCGCTGTATGTTATCCTATGTGTCCATGCACACATAGGCATTTAGAAGAGTTGGTGTTTAGAGGCAGAAAAAGGCCCCCACTGCCAGTGCATCCAGGAGCAGCACCTGAAAAAATGCTTGATGTGCATAAACATGTCTAAACGCACGTTAAGGCTAGGCACGTTTACTGCTTGAGTGTTAATTAATTTAAATGGGCAGAATAAATTATTATTAAAGAAATTAACGCCTTTTTTCTGCCAAACTGATGCTACCAGGAGGAAAGGCATCTAGGAGAGATGGCCAAACATCCAGTGTGCCTGAGGTCTTCAGAAAAACTGTAGAAAAAGGAGGATTACATAAAGCAAATAACTCTACAAGATAGATTTCTAGACAAGGATTATCCCCATGATAAAAATCCACCCACAATTGAAAACCAAAAAAAAGAATGTTCCAAAAAATGTACAGTTTATTAGACATGTGCATTCGTTTTCGTCCGAATGCATTTTCGTCCGAATTTCAGGTATTTTCATTATCATTTTAACAAACGATAACGAACGTGCAGGGTCCGAAAACCGAAAGATCCAACATAAACAAATGCTTCATTTTTGCTTTTGTTGCGACAACAGTTCGATATAGATAGGAGATTCGACATGACGCTGACAATAGCGATCTGTGTCCATCGAACCTGTGGTCGAATGTGCCTAACCTTAGCTCTATTAGTCCAAGATTATTTTACATAGAGAGAAAAGATTTGACATAGAGAGAAAAGATTTGACATAGAGAGAAAAGATTTGACATAGAGAGAAAAGATTCAACATTATGGAGACAATAGCAAAAAAGGCCGAATGTGCCTAACCTAACTCTATTAGTCCAAGATTATTCGACATAAGAGAGGAAAGATTCAACATGAAGATTCGACGAAGCAGTCCCCGCGAGCGGACATTTATGGTCAATTAGGCTATAGAAAAATTCTAATCTTGGTTGACTAGTAATAATAATTATTAAATATAATTATTACTAGTGTCATACAACATTAGAATTCTACTATAGCTAGTAGGCGAAACATTCGACTGGAAATGTACGATTGCGGCGTCGTACAGTTTAGCTGCTCTGTCGAATCTTCTTAGAACATTCGAACAGACACCATAAGCCTTCAATGACAGATTCGACCTTAATTATTTCGCATTTTCGGACAAATGCATTTTTTAACGAAACAAAATAAATAAAAACAAATTTCGGGAGTAACTAAATAAATTTGTTTTTCGGACGAAAACAAAATTCCGAAACAAAATATTTCAGTGTGCACATGTCTACAGTTTATCACTTCATTTAAACAGTCATAGAGCCACTGAACACATAATTTAAAAAAATAGGATTTTTTCATCATACTTACCTGTAAAATCCTTTTCTTTGAGTACATCATGGGACACAGAGTCAGGCTAATATTCATTACCTGCTGGGTTATACTTCATCTTAAGGTGAATGGACACTGGTAGACAGGAAGTGATCCCCTATGTTATAGCATGATATAACACATGTATAGAGTCTGACAAGCTGCACCCCCCGGATAGTAAATCTAAAAAAGAGATAGGGGTTCCCCCGTGGGGTTTTTAGCAGCAGTGAGAATCGCAAGAAAGATATTAAAAAATAGTATTTTTTTTATCAAAAAACAATAAGACAAAAATATACAATGGTTAAAACATGAGCTCTGGTATAATGAAAAGGAAATGCCGCTCTGTAAGTCTCCGTGCTTTTTTCGTGAATGCTCCCGCTCTACTGCACAGTGTTGGGTGCTGGCTTTGCACAAGTCTGCAGATAGAAAAGTCCTGGACTGCCGCACTCCATAGAAAAGCATCTTTATTGAAAATATATGAATAAAATCCAAAATTGCAGGCAAAATACAAAAAGTGGGCACAGCGGGAATCAAATGGATAACGCATTTCACATCCAAAGATGCTTACTCATAGCTAATTTGATGAAAAACCAAAAGTGTATATATAACAAAAGAGAGAGGGGGAGGGAAAAGGTAAAACACTCAATCCGTAACAACAGGCAATTAGGTGAACACACCTGCTACACAATTGGAGCTAAACTTCCAAAAATAGGGTGCACATAAGGGTTCAAAATAATATGATAAGATGTAAAAAACAGATGACATTAATAAAACAGAACCAAAATTGAAATTACAAAAATATAAGTGTAAATAACCCATTACGGTGCATCTATAAATGGAATGAAGCAGAAAGACAACAAAAGAATGCATATTATTCTGAGATATACCGGATACCTATTGCAGCGTGATAATAGAAAGAAAAAATTGCAAGGGAAAATGTACATAGGAATATACATGTGATACAAAAAGTAAAAAACACATACTGAACACTGCATGTACTATCTTAATCCCATTAAATGAATATCACGTGTGGATGACAACAAAGCATTTTCATATAACTTAAAAGAAAAAATATGCATGCTGAAAATAAAATATGATAAATTGAAAATGTAAAATGTTATTGTGTTTAAAAATATATATTAGGAACATTCTTATCAAAAGAATTTGTTGTCTTAAATACACTGTTACTTGTGGCTCACTACACAGAGTAGCGATATATCTCTTGAAACAATAAATCCGAAAAGTAATACCTGTAATAAATGTATAAGAAGTCTTACCTCTGGCTCAGTATTGAATTCTATAATAAACACAAACAAATAGATGGAAGACTGGAAAAACTAAAAGCCGAAAGATTATTAAAGTTTCTATTAGAGCCTTCGCTGGGGAAATAAACTAAAAGTAACAAAAGAAAGGAAAAATAAGGAACGATAGGGAAAGATGAAGAGTGCAAAGCAAAACAAATCTAGGACTCAGTGAGACTTCAATCTCCATTTCTCCACTATAAACTGGGGCCACACTGCTCTCAAGAAAAAGCACAGGGAGACAGGAGTCTCACTTCTTCCGCTGCAAACTGCATTTACACTGCTAACAAAGCAGGGAGCTAACATGTCAATAAGATTAATCAAAACATGACTAATGGGCAAGATAGACTCTAATGCCCATTAGGTCAAAGATTCTATGTTTGGATATTGCACGGACAGTGAATAGACTACTAAGCTCAATGAGACTTAAATCTCCCTTCATCCGCTGTAAACTAGAGTAGCACCGCTCTCAAGGAAAAACATACAGGGTGACAGGAGTCTCACTCCTACCGCTGCAAGCAGCATTCACACCGCTAGCAAAGCAGGAGTTAACATATAATGATAAAATTAATCGAAGCAATGACTGATGGGCAAGATGGAGGAGTCTAATGCCCATTAAATCAAAGATTCAATATTTGGATGTTGCAGGAGAAGTGGATGAGCTACTAAACTTCTTTGTATCCTGCCGAAAGGAAAGCAACCGACATGCATGGCTCTAAAAAGATGTCAGAGACTAATAGCCGAGGGTACTCTATTGGTAAAAATGGAATACATCCCATTCGAAATTGAGTCCCGAGGGGCACCTAGTATTTAAAAAGAAGATCCAACGGACTTCCCTTTTACACAGAATGTTGAATTTGTCACCACCTCTAGGCGGTTTGACAATTTTATCAATGTTTTGAATCACTAGGCTGGATGTGTCCTTGTGATGGACACTGTTCCAATATCTGGCAACATTGGTAGCATGGTCCTTTTCTATATCATAAAGGTGGTCGTAGAGACGATCCTTCAATCTCCTTATTGTTCTGCCTACATATTGTATGGAACAAGCTGTACATGTAATAGCATATATGACATAACGTATGTTAAAATTAACAAAAGAATGGATCTTGTGGGATTTACCCGTGGATGTAGACACCACTATGTCATCTTCTTTGATAAAAGAACAATAGGAACAACTCTGACCACCACATTTGAAGGTTCCTTGAAAGGATAAACAATTTTTGGTTTTGTCTCTACTAGAGAAAAAGCTAGGTGATAGAACATTAGCGAGGGATGGAGCTTTTCTAGATACCGTACGAATGCCTTTATTCAAAATCTGTGAGTATAATGGATCATGAGATAAAACTGGGAGGCATTTGGTTACAATCTTTTTTATTTTTTGAAACTCCAAACTGTAGGGAGTAGAAAAAGTAGGAATTGAAATGGCATGTTTGAAACCCTGGGCTCTGGCAGATTTAAATATAAGTAGTTTAGAATGGGGTGTCTTTTGAGCTATAGATAGCCCTCTTTTTATAGTGGTTTTAGAGCAGCCTCTTTCCTCAAAAATAGTGGACATAAAAGCAGCTTCGCGATCAAAATCTTCTTGTTTGCTGCATAGCCTTTGAAGTCTGAGGAACTGATCTACAGGAATGCTGTTGATAGTGTGTTTCAGATGACTGGAGTCAGCCCGTAAAAGTGTGTTACCTGCACTAGGTTTTCTATATAAATTAGAAATGATATTATTGTCCTCCCCAGTTAACAGAACATCCAAGAACTCTATTGACTTAGCATCGAGTTTCCCTGTGAACCTTAAATTTAGCGTGTTATCATTCATGTATTTTAACCACTGTTCCATGTTAACATGTGGGTCTGAGACAATAAACAACAGGTCGTCTATATATCTACAAGAAAATGCAGTGTCCTTATGGTAGGGTATATAATAGAGGCACATACCATTGACATTTGAGTTTCACCCTTGATGAGCAAAGCTGTTGCAGAGTCCAGACATCCATGCTGAATCCAGGCACCCCTCAGATTACTTGGTAAGAATGTATGGCAGCAGATGGTGATTGAGCACTATTGCTGCTGTACACTTTTTTACATATACCTCTTTTTAGCACTATTACTGTTGTACACACTTCTTTACACATACTTTTTTTTTTAAGCAATATGTATGCCCCTTTTTGTATTCAGAGCCTACACAAACTAATTCTATGGGCCTGGTGCCTCACATTGGAGGGGCCTCAACGTTTCAAAAAAGTTCCATACAATAATCAGGTATTAAATAAGGTCTTTTTTGCATTCACCAGTACTCACTTGTATTTTATTATTTTTTCCACGTGCACATTTTTCATGTTTTCACAGTTGCATCCTCACTTTGTTTATTTATTCACGCAATTTAGTTTCTCTTTATTATATAATTTTTCTTTTCAAGCACCATATGTATTAATGTTACACAATTATTTAATTGTTTGCACACATTCTCGCACTGATGGCAAATCAATTTTATTTATTTTTATTTATTTTTAATTTTCACCTCCTTTCACTCATTATCCTAATAACCTTATAATTTCATTAAATTATCTCACATTTGTGAACACTATACACATAGTATATTTACAATATACTATCAATTATATATGATCACCTATCAGGAACTCACATTTTATTACATGTTAATTTCACATAAGTAAATTCACCACCACATTTCATCATAACAATGTAGCTTATTTGTTGGAATATCACATCAATCATAATTGATCACAGTTTTATCATTTGTCAAGTTCACATGCCAATATCCAATATTACAATATTATACCACAACACGACAATTTAATATTATCATCGGAAAGCTCATGTTTTTCCAGGACACATAACTCAGTACGATTCAATCCCTAAGGAGGTCTGTTGCTTTTTAGTAATTATTTTCTCGTTAAGCCTAAATATTACATCGACAATAAATTTATAAAATTCAGTAGATATTAATTAATATAATAACTGTGATGATTTCCAGGTGTTGCCTGTTCCCAGCTGCCTCATCCCTTGGGGTGCCCGAATAGGTGTGACCACTTGTAAGCCTCACGGATGGGGGTGGCTCCCTTCGGGGTGGAGGTGAGGACGGTCAAGCAGTATTTTCCAGGATCTTCAATGGGGAAACCACTTGCTACCTCTATGTGTATGTTTTTTATTAAAGAAGTCTCTGGTTAGGCGAGCCTGTTCGACGGAGAGGGTAAATATGATGTGACAACCATCTTTAATGTTTATCATAGATGTACTACAATTTTAACTGCATATTATATTATGCATAATGATAACTAGTTTTTTGATGTATCTATAGAAATATGAGAACACCCTGAAGAAAACCGTAGACACTTAGGTCGAAATGCATCGGGGCTTTTTTCGAACATCAGACTGTACAACCAATTCGATTATTGCAAGCTAAGAATCTATATCTGTATATCTGTATTGCAATTGGCATTGTCTACTCTGTGTTTTCCCTTCTCCCTATCCCATGGTCTCGCAAAAGGTATACCAGAGCTCATGTTTTAACCATTGTATATTTTTGTCTTATTGTTTTTTGATAATAAAAATACTATTTTTTAATATCTTTCTTGTGATTCTCACTGCTGCTAAAATACCCCACGGTGGAACCCCTATCCCTTTTTTAGTGATCCCCTATATAACCCCTCCCATACAGGAAGTACTTCAGTTTTGTAGCAAGCACTGAATCCTCAAAAGAGGGGAGGGATCTCTGTGTCCCATGATGTAAAAAGGATTTTACAGGTAAGTATGACGAAAAAATCCTATATTCTTTTTCATCATGGGACATAGAGTCAGGCTAATATTCATTACCTGCTGGGATGTCCCAAAGCAATAGCCTTGAGGGAGACACCCTGCCAAACAATAGATCAGAACTTATACGGCAGCCCGCAGTACGCTGCAGTCAAAACCTGAATCCTCGGCTGCTCGAACATCCACTTGATAAAATTTTGTGAACGTATGCACTGAGGACCAGGTGCCAGCCTTACAAATCTGAGCCACAGATACCTGATGGCAAAAAGCCCAGGAGGTTCCTACACCCCTGGTAGAATGAGCTCTCACCCTAAAGGGAGAAGCTTTACGTTTCAGACCGTAGGTCTGAATGACCAATTGACGGACCCAATTGGCAATGGAAGCTTTGGAAGCTGCCTGCCCTTTCTTGGATCCGTTTGATAAAACAAAAAAGGAGTCTGATCCTTGGATCTCCGCAGATCTAGACAAATAAACCTTAACTGCCCGGACAACGTCCAACGAGTGCAGTCATCTCTCTTCCTCTTTCTCTGAGAGAAAAAAGAAGGCAAAATAATGTCCTGATTTAAATGAAAGACCGAGCCCACTTTTGGCAAAAAGGATGGAAAAGGTCATAACACGACCCTGTCGTGGTGAATGATCAAGTACGGTTCCCTGCATGAAAGGGCCAACTCCGAAACCCTTCTAGTCGAGGTGATAGCCATCAGGAAGGCAAGCTTGCGTGACAGCAAGTCTAATGGTATTTCCTTGTTTCTGTAATACAGACAGCACCAAGTTCAAGTCCCAAGGACACATAGGTGACCTAATAGGGGGGGAAGCAAGTGAGTTTCCCCTTGCATAAAATTTCAGACCAGTGAATGGGAGGCCTTTGGAAGAATACTGATAGGGCCGAAACTTGACCTCTGATTGTACTTAAAGCCAATTTGATTTCCACGGCTAACTGTAGAAAAGAGAGAATTCTCCCAATCACGGATTTCCGAGGATGCCATTTTTGGGCATCACAGCAAGCAATATAAGTCTTCCAGACCTTATACCTTCCTAGTGACATCTTTTCTAGCATTCACAAGAGTAGATACCACTGGTCCTGAGATGCCATGGTCCTTTAAAACCCTGGCTTCAATAGCCATGCCTTCAAATTTAGAGACTGTAAAATGGGGTGGAATATAGGATCTTGAGACAGTAGATCGGGGTGACGTGGAAGCATCCATGGCCCGTCTATTGTCAGTCTCACAATCTCCAGGAACCAGGGCCTTCTGGGCCAGGCTGGTGCCCCCAGAATGACTGGAACCCTCTCTCTCTGAATCCTGCACAACAAATGTGGAAGGAGAGGGATCAGAGGGAAAGCATAAACCAGGGAGTACTGGCTCCATAAAACTACCAGAGCATCTGCTCTGATTGCCAGCAGATCTCTTGTTCGGGACAAAAACTGCTGTAGCTTCTTGTTGAACCTGGATGCCAGCAGGTCAATCCTCAACATTGACAATTTTTCTGAAACACCCCTGGGTGTAGGGACCATTCCCCCAGGCAGATCTGCTGGCAGCTGAGATAATCTGCCTTCCAGTTCTCTACTCCCAGGATATGGACTTCTGATAGAATCGGCAAATGTTCCTCTACCCAGGCTAGTATGTGGTTCACCTCCTTCAGAGCTGAACGACTCCTGGTACTGCCTTGGTGGTTTATATAGGCCACTGCAGTGGCATTGTCGGACTAGGGGAGTCCTGAAACTCCACCGTCCAGGACCGTAGGGCGTCGTACTGTCCGTAATTCCAGGACGTTGATGTGCAGGATCTGCTCTGTCCTTGACCATTTCCCCTGAGCTGTGAGCCCTTCTAGGGTTGCTCCCCAGCCTGAGAGACTGGCATCTGTAGTCAGTACTCTCCAAGTTACTGGGAGGAAGGATCTTCCCTTTTGCAGATTCTGATCCTGAAACCACCAGTTTAGGCTTAAGCATGCCCGAGGAGATAAGAACTTTGGATAATCCAGGGCTTGTGTTTCAAGCCAACAAGATATCTTGTTGTAGAAGCCTAGAATGGAACTGGGCATCGAGCACGCCTCGAAGGAGGATACCATCCTCCCTAGAAGACTCATACAGAGCCGAATGGAGGGTTGTCTGGTGGCCCTTCTCTGACGCACCTGATTCTTCAGGGCACAGATCCTTGCAGGTGGCAAGAATACTCTTGCTTGGACCATATCTAGGATCAGACCTAAATACTTTAGACTTTGAGCTGGTTTCAAGGCTGACTTTTCGGTATTTCTGCTCCAGCCTAAGCTTTTCAAATACCACACTGTGCATGTTATGCTCTATTCTAGAGCCTGTAATGAGTGATCTCTGAGCAGGAGGTTGTCCAGATACCCGAGCACCAGGATCCCTTGGGCCCTTAAAAGACCCAGTACTGGTGCTAGAACCTTTGTGAACACCCAGGGAGCTGTAGCAACCCCAAAGTGTAGAGCCACAAACAGAAAATGACGTTCCTCTACTGCAAATCGCAGGAACCTCTATTGAGGCTGAAAGATAGGTTCGTGTAAATACGCTTCTTTTATATCGATGGAGGCTAAAAAGTCTTGGAGCGAGGCTACAACTGAGCGGACAGACTCCATCTGAAAGGACTGGATTTAGTAGATACTGGTTCAGAGATCTTAGGTCCAAAAATGGGCCTTGTAACCCCGTTTGGTTTTTAAACCATAAAACAGGTTTGCTCTTTCGGATACAGGAACCTGTACAATCACTCCTTGAGGCATTAAATGATGTAGTGCCTGAAGCAATAAGTCTCTTTTTGGTGGATCCGAGGGAACGCTGGATCTTAAAAACCTCTGGGGGGGAACCCCCCGCAACTCCAGCTTGTAACCACGGGATATAATTGAGGTAGCCCACTCGTCCTGAATTATCGTTCTCCAAATGTCCACAAAGTGCAGCAGCCTTCCCCCCACCCGATGGAGTGGTGGCATCCCCTCAAAAGTAGGGGTTGGTGCTGGGTTTAGAAGAGTTTTGGACCCAGGGCTTTTTCTGGCCCTGACCCTAGAGCCCTGTTGGTGGCCGGCTGAGGCATTTGAGGAAGCAGTCCCTGAAGTTTTAAACGAGGGACACCTTGTGCTTTTCTTCACAGTAAGTAGAGAACTCTTCCCTCTGGAAATCTTTTGGATACATTTGTCCAAAAATGATCGCCGAATATACATTTCCCATGAAAAGGGAAACCTGCCAATAATTTTTCATAAAGAAGCTCGGCCAGTTCTTAAGCCACAAAAGTCTGCGCATATGTACAGACAAGAGAGCCAATCAAGAAACCTGCTGTATTGAATCCTTTTAAGGCCTCGACAGCAAAACACAGTGCTCAAGGAATATCTGTCTTATTTTCAGGCAGATCATCCTCCTGGTTAGGCCTATCAGGCCATTTGACCCGATCCTTTACGGACTGGCAGATACCAATTGCTGCAACAGCTGGCTGAGTAGCTGACCTGGCCAAAGAAAAGGAAGCCTTTAATAATGACTCCAATTACTTGTCAACTAGGTCTTTCAAGTCCTGTGTGTTATTTACCGGACAAGTTAAGTTCTTGTTTAAGGAAGAGCCTGCTGCATCTACTGCTGGCATGTTCCATTTTTTAAAAGGTTTTTATTTGCCAGATGTACATACATAAAATAACACATTGCATGTAAGGTATATTGTCGGTTGCAACCGTCAAAATATAATTAACATTTAAGGGTAGTTTCGGATAAACATCCTATGATAAAGGATATATCAGTACAGGTAGCAATTTTTTTAACTCTAAAATACCAGTTATTTTCTGTAATCGTAATGCAAATTATCAGCAATCCAATACCTCCTAAACCAATTGTGCTGTGCGCTGTCATCTCTCCAGTCCCCTGGAACATGTTCTCACAATATCATCCTACCCAGTCTATCATTCGGCTATATTTTTTAATAAAATCATTTTAGATGTCACATGGTGTAGTTTCTTTTGTGTTTATCCATCTGGCCCATACTCTATTAATTTTTTTTTTACTTCCTCTTGCTTCATATGTCATTTTATACAGTGTAATATTTGCATTAATTAATCTTTTCCAAGCTCCTAAGGTAAGATGATCCCTCTTTATTAGGGATGAGCCGAACACCCCCCGGTTCGGTTCGCACCAGAACCTGCGAACGGACCGAAAATTCGCACGAACGTTAGAACCCCATTGACGTCTATGGGACTCGAACGTTCGAAATCAAAAGTGCTCATTTTGAAGGCTAATTTGCATGGTATTGTCCTAAAAAGGGTTTGGAGACCCGGGTTCTACCCCAGGGGACATGTATCAATGCAAAAAAAACTTTTAAAAATGGCCGTTTTTTCGGGAGCAGTGATTTTAATGATGCTTAAAGTAAAAAAAAAAAAAGTGAATTATTCCTTTTAAATATCGTACCTGGGGTGTGTCTATAGTATGCCTGTAAAGTGGCGCGTGTTTCCTGTGCTTAGAACAGTCCCTGCACCATATGTCATTTTTAAAGGAAAAAATATCATTTAAAACTGCTTGCGGGTTTAATGTAATGTCGGGTCCTGGCAATATGGATGAAAATCAGTGAGACAAACGGCATGGGTACACCCCAGTCCATTACCAGGCCCTTTGGGTCTTATATGGATATTAAGGGGAACCCCGCACCCAAATTAAAATAAGGAAAGGTGTGGGGCCACCAGGCCCTTTATACTCTGAACAGCAGTATACAGGCGGTGCAAACAAGACAGGGACTGTAGGTTTGTTGTTAAGTAGAATCTGTTTGTAATTTTGAACGTGTTTAGCTCCAGCCAAAAAATCTTTTTTAAGCTTTTTGGAAAACATAGGGAAGGGTTATCACCCCTGTGACATTTGTTTTGCTGTCTTTCCTCCTCTTCAGAAGATTTCACCTCACTTTTTGTCCCAATGACAATTTTGAAAATTTGTTTTTTTTTTGTGGAACAAGGATTGGAAAGCATCAGTGGAAAGGAGAAATGTTTTTCCCATATTAACTCTTACAGGAGAGAATTTCCCTTCCTAGGGGTAGATTTCATCTCACTTCCTGTTGTCTCCTTCCGTTTGCAAGTAGGAGTCGTTTGTAAGTTAGATGTTTGAAAGTAGGGGCCTGCCCTATATACTCAGCAGAAATTTAGGCCTTAGGTGTTGTTGTGGCCACAACACTGTAAGCCCTCACAGGGCCCTGCTGTGAAATATTAGATCAAGAATTGTAATTACATGCCCCTGTTGAACAGGGGCTGAAAAATTAGGCCTTAGGCACTGGTGCCACAACACTGCAACCCCTCACAGTCACTCTAGTTGGAACACAGGAACGAGCCCTGCTGCAAAGTATTGCATCAAAAATTGTAATTACACGCCCCTGTTAAACAGGGGCTGAAAAATTGTGCCTTAGGCACTGGTGGTGGCGCCCAGAACCAAAAATGTTCTTACAAGCTATCAGCGTGATGATTGAGGAGAAAGAGGATAATTACTCAGGGATAGTCACTCAGCATCAGCATAGGCAGTCTTTAAAGGGATCTAAGATTACAAAAAAATGATTCGGTTACATCAGCATCAGGTGCTTGGTAGCTGGTGGTGATCCAAGACTGATTCATTTTTATGAAGGTCAGTCGATCGACCGTGTCGGTGGACAGACGCACCCTGTGATCAGTTACAAAGCCTCCAGCAGCACTGAATGTGCGTTCCGAAAGAACACTGGATGCAGGACAGGCCAGTAGCTCAATTGCATACTGTGCAAGCTCTGGCCAGTGATCCATCCTCAAGACCCAGTAACCCAGAGGATTTTCGGTGGGAAAGGTGTCCAAGTCAGATCTTGCCCCTAGGTATTCCTGCACCATGTAAAACAGACGCTGGCAATGGTTGCTGGAACCGATCATACCTTGGGGCTGCGGACCAAAAAATTGTCTGAACGCATCGGTCAGACGGCCACCTTCTCCACCGCTCCTTCTGTGACTGACCGAAGCCTCAGCAACACGTTGTCCAGAAACAGGAGTTTGTAACCTCCCAGTCTCTGGGAACGCGTTGCACAGACCTTTCTGCAAGGCCTCCCGAAGATGTTTCATCCTCTGCTCCCTCTGCGATGGCAAGATAAGGTCCGCAACCTTACCCTTGTAACGTGGATCAAGGAGGGTTGCCAGCCAGTATTGGTCCTTCTCCTTGATACCACGAATACGAGGATCCTTACGCAGGCTTTGCAGGACCAGGGAGGCCATGCAGCGTAGGTTTGCTGAGGCATTCGGTCCGGAGTCCTCTGGATCACTAAGGACGACATGGTCTGCAGCCACCTCCTCCCAGCCACGTACAAGTCCGTGTGTTTCTTGGGACTGATCCCTTAAAGACTGCTGCTGATGCTGAGTGCCAGGCTCCACCTCCATACTGACACAATCTTCCTCCTCCTCCTCCTCGTCCTCTTCCTGTGTGATCGGCGGGCACGCAGGAACACTGTCTGGATAAAGGGGGCCTTGAGAGCTGAGGAAGTCCTCCTCTTCCTGCCTTTGTTCTGCCTCAAGTGCCCTGTCCATTATTCCACGCAGCGTGTGCTCCAACAGGTGGACAAGGGGGACAGTGTCACTGATGCATGCACTGTCACTGCTCACCATCCTCGTGGCCTCCTCAAATGGTGACAGGACAGTGCATGCATCCCTGATCATGGCCCACTGGCGTGGGGAAAAAAAAACAAGCTCCCCTGACCCTGTCCTGGTGCCATAGTCGCACAGGTACTCATTGATGGCCCTCTGTGCAGCCGCTGCAGCATGGCCAACGTTGAGTTCGACCTGGTGAGCATGTCACAGATTAGGCGGTTCTTGGGCAGGTTAAACTCCTTTTGGAGGTTCGTCAGCCGAGCACTGGCATTATATGACCAGTGGAAATGCACACATACTTTCCTGGCCTGCCTCAGGACATCCTGTAAGCCTGGGTACCTGCCCAAGAACTGCTGCACCACCAAGTTAAGGACGTGAGGCAAACAGGGCACATGGGTCATTTGTCCCTGTCGGAGGGCAGAGAGGAGGTTGGTGCCATTGTCGCAAACCACCATTCCTGCCTTAAGTTGGCGTGGCGTCAACCACCTCTGAACCTGCCCCTGCAGAGCTGACAGAACCTCTGCCCCAGTGTGGCTCCTGTCCCCCAAGCACACCAGCTCAAGCACCGCATGGCATCTTTTGGCCTGCGTACTTGCGTAGCCCCTTGAACGGCTACGGTGCACCGCTGGTTCCGAGGACAAAGCACATGAAGAGGCCATGGAGGAAGAAGAAGAGGAGGGGGTGGAGGAGAGAGGTGTGTCACAATCATTAGCATTTTGGAGGCGTGGTGGCGGAACAACCTCCAACACTACTGCACCTTGTCCTGCATCCTTCCCAGCTGCCAGCAGAGTCACCCAATGCGCCGTGAAACTTAGGTAACGTCTCTGTCCATGCCTGCTGGACCATGAGTCAGCGGTAATATGCACCTTACTGCTGACCGCCCTGTCCAGCGAGGCATGGACATTGCCTTCCACATGCCGGTAGAGAGCCGGAATCGCCTTCCGTGAGAAAAAGTGGCGTTTGGGTACCTGCCACTGAGGAACCGCACATTCCACAAACTCACGGAAGGGGGCAGAGTCTACCAACTGAAAAGGCAGCAGTTGAAGTGCTAGCAATTTTGCCAAGCTAGCATTTAACCACTGGGCATGTGGATGGCTGGGAGCAAACTTCTTTCGGCGGTGCAGCAGCTGGGGCAGGGAAATTTGCCTGGTACAATCTGACGTCGGTGTACTAAAAGCAGATTGCCCACAAGTACTTGGCTGTGACACACCTAATTCTACACCTTCATTCCTCTCAGTGCAGGTCTCAGAGAGGACTGAAGGTATAGTGGGGTTGGAGATCTCAGATGATGAGGAGCAAGGAGAGGTCCTCTTTGTTCTTTGGTGTGGGTCTTTTAGATACGCTTGCCAACGAACTGCATGGCAGGTCAACATATGTCTGGTCAAGCATTTGGTACCCAAGCGGGAGATGTTTTGGCCACGCGAGATACGCTTGAGACATATGTTGCAAATAGCAGCGGTGCGATCTGATGCACTCGTCTCAAAAAAGGCCCACACCAAAGAACTTTTTGAATAACGCACAGAGACTGCAGCGCCCTGCACATGTGGAGCTTTGGGGTGTGATGCAGTCAATGTGCTGCCCTTAGGCTGGCCCCTGGAGGGCATCCTGCCTCGTTGGTGATGTGCCGCCTCCTCCTCCTCCTCCTCTCTCCTATCAGGCACCCACGTTGAGTCAGTGACCTCATCATCCCCTCCCTCCTCATCACTGGAGCAAACCTGGCAGTATGCTGCAGCAGGGGGAGCATGACTGCCAGATTGCTGTCCTTCTTGGGCACCCCCTCTGTCCGTGCTCATGTTACTGCCTTCATCGAGCTCAGTATCATCATCAGAGCCTTCCAAACGCTGGGCATCCTCCTGGAGCATGTACCCAACACTGTGGTCAAACAGTTTGAGGGACTCCTCAGGAGGACATGGTGGGGCTAGGGAAGGAGTCACTGATGACATTGAGCCGAGGGAAGAGGCCGCTGCTTTGCCAGACAAAGTACCCTGGGCATGGGTGAGAGAGGATGAGGAGGATGAGGACGGCTTGGTCATCCACTCGACCAAGTCTTCCGCATGTTGCGGCTCAACACGGCCAGCTGCCAAAAAAAAGGCCAAGCGTGTCCCACGGCCACGTGCTGATGAGGATGCACCATCTCCACGACCAGTACTAGACACAGAGCCTGCTTGCCCTCTCTTATTGGCTTGTGACTGTCTGCCTCTCCTTCTTGGCCTTCCAGACATACTAATGGTCTGTAGCTGCACTAAGCTGGGATATATATATATATATGTGTACTGATACTGCAGCTAGCAAAATCAACTGCCTGCCTGTAGTATGAGAACACCACCAACCTTCTACAGGTAGCTTTAGCTGAACACTGTGCAGTGCTCGCAAAAAAATAACTTGTAGCTTTTTTAGCTGCCTGCGGTAGTGATAGGATCAGGAAAACACCACCAACCTTCTACAGGTAGCTTTAGGTGAACACTGTGCAGAGCTTGCAAAAAAATAACTTGTAGGTTTAGCTGAACACTGTGAGGTGGACGCACCACACTAACTTGTAGTTTTAGCTGAACACTGTGAGCAGGACGCACTGCACTAACTTGTAGCTTTAGATGAACACTGTGCAGAGGTCTCACTACACTAACTTGTAGGTTTAGCTGAACACTGTGAGGTGGACGCACCACACTAACTTGTAGGTTTAGCTGAACACTGTGAGCAGGACGCACCCCACTAACTTGTAGGTTTAGCTGAACACTGTGAGCAGGACGCACCCCACTAACTTGTAGTTTTAGCTGAACACTGTGAGAAGGGCGCACTGCACTAACTGTAAATAGTCTAGCTGCCTGACTGTGGTACTAATAGGATCAAAAGAACACCAGCAATTTTCTTCAGGTAGCTGTAAATACTGTAACAAGACAAGCCTGCCTGTCAGTAAGAAGATAACAGGAACGGATCTAGCTAAACTGAATACAGTGTATATATATATATATATATATATATATATATATATATATGCAACACCTGGGATGCATATATATATACACAATACACTGTAAGTGCAGCTAACTGACTGACTGTTCTGCCTAATCTATCTAACTCAAATCAAATGACACTGTCTCTCTGTCTATCTCTTTCAACGCCGGAACACACACTACACAGGGCCGCCGTGCAGGCGGCCTTATATAGTGTGGGGCATGTACTAAATCCCCTGAGCCATAATTGGCCAAAGCCTCCTTGGCTTTGGCCAATTACGGCTGTCTGCTCAGACGGCGCTGTGATTGGCCAAGCATGCGGGTCATAGTGCATGCTTGGCCAATCATCAGCCAGCAATGCACTGCGATGCTGCAGTGAATAATGGGCCGTGAAGCGCCACACAAATTTTTTGCGAACGGCCCATATCGTTCGCAATTCGGCGAACAGGCGAACAGACGATGTTCGAGTCGAACATGGGTTCGACTCGAACACGAAGCTCATCCCTACTCTTTATCCAATTCAAGACAATCAGCTTCCTGACATAGTAAAACAATAATCTCAAAAACATTCTAGTATTGTTGCTCATTACATCGTCCTCTATCACCCCCAAGAGACCCAGCAGTGGCCTACATATATTCGGAAGATCAAAGGTTTCTGCAACAAACTGGGTTACCTGTGACCATAAGGGTCGTACCCTACTACAGTCCCAAACCATGTGCATAAAAGTACCTTCTGCCACCAGGCATTTATGACAAATAGGGTCTGCTCTCCTGCCCATCTTATATAGTCTGTATGGGGTGTAATACATTTGATGTAGGTATCTTAGTTGGATCAGTTTATCCCTCGCAGAGAGGACCATGGACATATAGGAGGTTAAAACCTCATTCCAATGAGCATCAGTCAACTCTGGGATAATGTCTGTCCATCTCTCTCTCATTTTCTTCTCCTTCAGCTGTGTTTTTTCCATAAGTACCTCATAATAAGTGGAAATACGTTTCGTGAGGTCAGGTCCTGCAAACATTGATTCAAGTTTTGTGTTTTCTAACAGAACCATCCTCGTTCTAAATTGTGCATGCGCAGCATGCCGCAGCCTGGAATAATGGAACGCTCATGTATCAGGGACACCCATTTCCCTCTTCAATTGTGCAAACGTTTTAAATTCACCCCTCTCAAATAGTTGATGCACATACATAAGACCAAATTTTGCCCACCTATATCCATCCTCCAAGCGAGAAAGGTCCTTTAGACGAGGATTGAACCATAGTGGTGTATTTGGTGATAGGCGTGGAGGTCCGTCTTGTATATGTTTTATAGAAATCTCAAGTACCCGCTTAGTTGATTGAAGTACAGTTACCCCGTCTTGAGTAGGCACCATCCCTCTAAAAAAAGAAATTCAAAAGTGCTTCGTATGAGGTCGCGACAGCTGCCTCCACCGCAGTGGCAGCGTTATTCAGCTGTGGAAACATGCGCCAGTGGGCCTGAACTAGTTGAGATGCCAAGTAGTACAAGCGAAGGTCGGGTATCGCCAGACCACCCCTTCCTACTGGTAGCTGTAGAACGGCCAGCGACACACGAGCTGCCTTGTCTCCCCACAAAAAGGAGGTCAACAGGGAGTCAATGTATTGGAACGTCTTTTTAGGGATATATAGTGGGGCGTTAGAGAGTATATATAAAAATTTCGGGAGAAAAATCATTTTAAATAAGTTAGCTCTCCCCAACAATGTGAGCGGAAGATCTTTCCACTTCTGTACTCTATCCTTGAAGGCGTTGATTACAGGCCATAGGTTCATTTTCATGAATGATTGCACTGGCAATTGGATCTGTATTCCTAAGTACTTAAACTGGTTTGTTATTGCTAGAGGGCATTGGGTGGGAAGTACTAAGTTCGGCTGAGGATCTAGAGCACTGGTTCTCAACCTGGGGGTCAAATGATGATTTGCCAGGGGTCACCAAATCCTTGGCTGTTTCTGAAGCCTGCTCTCCCAGCCTTTTTGTGGCCACCCAGCAGGGCTGTCCCTGGAGCCTGCAGCCACCCGCCGTCTAGAGGAGACCCTATCTCCTGATTTCGGCATAGGTGTCACTGCTACAAGACACCACAAAGTCGGAGACACAGTGAGTGACACTACCTGTGATTAAAGTTGCCATTAAAAGTCCCCACTACAGTTCTCAGATCAGCAGATGAGCTTGATCAAGAGCACCTAAGTTGGCTGATCAGAACTCCCCGCCAACATTGCCACTCATCCCATCCCCCCCCACCAAAGAGTAAGAGAAGGAATAAAAATAGAGAATACATGGAAGGGAGAGGAAAAGAGGGGGAGGAACAAAGAAAAAGGGAGAGAAAAAATAAGAGAACAATAAAGACGGCTAGAAAGAGGGATGGGGAGGGGGGACAAGAAATTAGGATAAAGAGATATAAAAGGGAAAGAAAGGAGAACAAAGAGAGTGGTACATCCTAAAATGTACCATAAGGGGTTTTAATACTGTGCGAGTGGAAGGGACTCCAGGTGCGCAAATTACTTGTCTTGCCTTGGGTGCTTTTACGGTTGGGGGTCTCCACAACTTGGGAAATTTTATCAAGGGGTCACGGCACTAGGGGGGTTGAGAACCACTGATCTAGAGGAAACAGTGATGATTTGAACCAGTTAATTCGGAAACCAGAGAAATTACCGAATTCCTGAATTACATTGAATGCATTAGATAATGAGAGTTCCGGATCTCCTAAATATAGGCGCATATCATCCGCATATAATGATACTCGTTCCTCCAGATCCCCAACCAAGAGCCCCCTGATGTCATCCCGACTCCTAAGTTTAACCGCAAGGGATTCTATAGCTAGGGCGAAGAGGAGCGGAGACAGGGGGCATCCCTGTCTCGTCCCCCTACCTATCTTAACTGTATTTGAGATGAGCCCATTCACTCTAACACATGCCCGGGGATCATTATACAGTAACTTAACCCAGTTCACAAATCTAGGTCCAAAGCCCAATTTACTAAGGAGGGAAAACAGATAATTCCATTCGACCGAGTCAAATGCTTTTTTTGTGTCGAGCGACGCCACCACTCTTTTACCTGTATTTGTGTGTGAAATTTGTAAATTCACATAGAGCCTTCTAAGATTCATGTGGGTACAACGGCCCGGGATAAACCCAGTTTGATCCGAGTTGATCAATTTAAGGATTACTGACTGCAATCTACCAGCCAAGATTTTGGCCAATATTTTGACGTCAGTATTGATCAAAGAGATCGGTCTATATGATTCACATTCGCTTGGGTCTTTACCAGGTTTCGGTATCACAACAATAAGGGCCTCACGCATGGATTCCGGTAGTATACCTTCTTTTTCTGCATTTACAAACACTTTTTGGAGTCGCGGGATTAAGCTTTCTTTCGGTAGCTGATATCATTCCGCCGGGAAGCCGTCAAGTCCAGGTGACTTACCCGGCCTAAAGGAGGAAATAGCACCAGCTATCTCTTCTGAGGTAATGGAATGTTCCAATGCTACACTATCTTCCGGTGCCAAAGATGGGAGGTTCAGGTCCCCCAAATAGGAGGAAAGCTCCTGATCAGTACATCTTGATTGGGACTGGTATAGGGTGTCATAAAAGTCTACAAACGTGTTCAGAATATCTCGTGAATCCCTTACCAAGTCTCCCCCTGGTTGTTTAAGGTGCAGTACCGACGTGGGGGCATACAGAGGACGTGCCAAAAAGGCCAACAGGCGGCCACTTTTTTCGCCAAATTCAAATATGGATCTAGCTTGTTGTAGTTGTTTCTTCATAGTCTGGTCAGTCAGAAGTAATTTAAATTGCCCCTTGTCGGGTCTTGCCAAAACTGATAAGTCTGAGGTGAGGGGTTTTGTATATATTCCTGTTCAGCCGCTGCAGCATCACATTCAACCTGTTTAATATCTGAGTTTAAAGCATTTGCAAAGGCTCTCATCTCTTTATTGAACACCCCCCTCATGGTGGCTTTAAAAGCCTCCCATTGATTATGTATCGAGGTCTCAGCACCGTTCTCCCTCCAGTAATGATTAATAGCCGTCTTGCAGCCAAGTGTCACGTATTCCTCCTGTAACCATTGTGTTTTTAGGCGCCATTGTCGTCTTCCAATGGGCACATTCAAATTTAATGTGACTTCCATTGGAGAGTGATCCGACAGAGCTCTAGAAAGATACCTGACCCCGGATATAATTTGGAGACCATCCATGGAGGACAGGAGCATATCTATTCTAGTCAGTGTCTTATGAGTTTCCGAGTGGCATGAATACGTTCTGACTCCTGGGTTATTGCGACGCCATACATCAATAAGTGCATAACTATCGAGCCAGGATGAAAGGGTGTGGCGCACTCTAGACGCACATCCATGCCTGTCAAGATTCCCATCCGACACTACATTAAAATCGCCCATTAACAATAGCGGGCCCTGTGCTATCTTCACGGTTTCATTTAGAATGCTTTCTAGTATTTGGAAGGAGAAGGGTGGTGGAACATATACACACACCAAAGTTAAACATATACCAAACATTTGACACACTAATATGGCATATCTACCATTAGGGTCTGATTTGACCTGTATAATTCGTGCCGCTGCTTTCTTAGTAACCAAGATGGCCACTCCCCGAGAATACGTTGAATATTCGGCATGTATGACCCTCATAATGTTAGCTTTCTTTAACGCCATGACTTTGGACCCCTGTAGGTGTGTCTCTTGTAACAGGACAATATGGGGTTTAAATCTTCGGATAAAGTCAAAGACAAGAGACCTCTTTATCTTTGAGTTCATACCACAGACATTCCATGATAATATATTTACCTTACCCGCCATTGAAAGAGGAGTGATACCAGAACTCACTTCTCAGGAGAGCATCGGCTAACCAGCTTTTGGCCAGCCACTTCAATCTGTGAGGACTAAAACAGAGAGAGACAACAGCACACAGCACGAACCAACAGAGCATAACTTCCCTTCCCACCCTGCACACAGCCCCAACATGCCGTGTGCCCATATCCCATAACTATAACAATAATAGACGACCTCAGGGGGTCATAGGTCGTGGTCAACTTCTGAAGTTATAGTTCTTCAGCAGGGGGGGGGACTCACTGCTTACCAGTTTGTAGTGAATCTTGCGGTGGTAAGGGGAAAAACAAAAAGAGTGAACCACCGCCCCCCTGCCCTCCCTGTATGTATTAGGGAAACAATTTCTGTAGCCAATACCGGCGACTAAAAAAAAACAGAAAAGAAGAAAGAGAAAAAAAAAACACCACCTTTTCTTCTGTATAAAAGGATCTTAAAAGTACAAGTTCCCGGCAATACACAGTTCAGTAATACACTCAGGGGGGTAGATAATAAAGTTCCCCCCAAAAAAAAATTAATAATAAAAAATTAAAATAATAAAAGGAAGGAGAAAAAAAACCCTCTTGTATCCAAGAGAAATTTAGTAGAATGAACTTTGAACCAACACGTAGAACCGAGCAGGACAAGCACGGTGTAGTTGAGGTGTCAGAGCTCAAGGACACTATTTTGAGCCTCATGACTGATAAGCAAAAGAAGATTGGAGAGGTATGCTGCAGTGGCAAAAGGATGTGTGTCTTTCTTTCAGCGTCTATCTTCAGGGCTATTGCGCCCCCTAGTGTCCAGCCAGCGAGAGGCTTCAGTAGGAGAGTTAAAGAAGGAAACTTTTCCCCTATCCACCACTCTCAGTTTTGCAGGATACAACATGCTATAGGCCAGCTGGAGATCTCTGAGTCTTTTCTTGACATGCACAAAACTGGCTCTCTGTTTCTGCATAGCAGCAGAAAAGTCAGGGTAGATTGAAATTCGGTTACCATTAAATTGCAAGTCTCCTATAGTGCGGGCAGCACGAAGGATATTTTCACGGTCTCTAAAATGTAGAATCCGGGCTATCATTGGACGCAGGTGAGACCCAGGAGAGGGAGGTTTAGATGGCACCCTATGAGCCCTCTCTATGGCGAATAAGCGTGAAAAGGTATCGTTCGCCATATTGTCCTTAAGCCACATATCAAGGAAGTCTTCAGGTTGTTTGCCCTCTGCCTTCTCAGGGAAACCAACCAGGCGAATATTGTTCCTCCTTTGGAGGTCTTCCATATCACTGAGCTTATCTGTGTGAGCATTCATTTCACAGTGGATGTGCTGAACTTTATTCTCCAATGGGCGGACTACATCTTCCAGGTCACTAATTCTGTGTTCAGCTTCAGTAGCCCTTTCTCTAATATTCTGCACATCATTCTTTAACCACTTGCCGACCGCCTAACGCATATATACGTCAACAAAATGGCTCGGGCAGGCAAAATCACGTACCTGGTACGTGATTTCCTTCCCGCGGACGGGGTCAGCTTTGGTCTGAGAGCGTTGAGAGGCGAGGGGGAGGCCATCCGATCGTGGCCCCCCCCTCGCAATCGCTCCCAGCCAATGAGAAACATCCCCTGCCTCTGTATAGTACACAGAGGCAGAGGATGTGATGTCATCTCTCCTCGGCTCGGCAGTTTCCGTTCCGGCGCCGAGGAGAGAAGACATCTGAGTAAGTGTAAAACACACATACAGTAGAACATGCCAGGCATACATTACACCCCCGACCCCCCCCCCGATCGCCCCCCAATCACCCCTCCCCCCGTCACACTGACACCAAGTAGGTTTTTTTTTTTTCTTCTGATTACTGCATTGGTGTCAGTTTGTGACAGTTAGAAGTGGTAGGGCAGTTAGTATTAGCCCCCTTTAGGTCTAGGGTACCCCCCTAACCCCCTCTAATAAAGTATTAACCCCTTGATCACCCCCTGTCACCAGTGTCGCTAAGCGATCATTTTTCTGATCACTGTATTAGTGTTGCTGGTGACGCTAGTTAGGGACGTAAATATTTAGGTTCGCCATCAGCGTTTTATAGCGACAGGGACCCCCATATACTACCTAATAAATGTTTTAACCCCTTGATTGCCCCCTAGTTAACCCTTTCACCACTGATCACCGTATAACCGTTACGGGTGATGCTGGTTAGTTCATTTATTTTTTATAGTGTCAGGGCACCCGCCGTTTATTACCGAATAAAGGTTTAGCCCCCTGATCGCCCGGCGGTTATATGCGTCGCCCCAGGCAGCGTCAGATTAGCGCCAGTACTGCTAACACGCACGCACGCAGCATACACCTCCCTTAGTGGTATAGTATCTGACCGGATCAATATCTGATCCGATCAGATCTATACTAGCGTCCCCAGCAGTTTAGGGTTCCCAAAAACGCAGTGTTAGCGGGATCAGCCCAGATACCTGCTAGCACCTGCGTTTTGCCCCTCCGCCCTGCCCAGCCCAGCCCACCCAAGTGCAGTATCAATCGATCACTGTCACTTACAAAACACTAAACACATAACTGCAGCGGTCGCAGAGTCAGGCCTGATCCCTGCGATCGCTAACAGTTTTTTTGGTAGCGTTTTGGTGAACTGGCAAGCACCAGCCCCAAGCAGCATCAGGTTAGCGCCAGTAGCGCTAACACCCACGCACGCACCGTACTCCTCCCTTAGTGGTATAGTATCTGAACGGATCAATATCTGATCCGATCAGATCTATACTAGCGTCCCCAGCAGTTTAGGGTTCCCAAAAACGCAGTGGTAGCGGGATCAGCCCAGATACCTGCTAGCACCTGCGTTTTGCCCCTCCGTCTGGCCCAGCCCAGCCCACCTAAGTGCAGTATCGATCGATCACTGTCACTTACAAAACACTAAACGCATAACTGCAGCATTCGCAGAGTCAGGCCTGATCCCTGCGATCGCTAACAGTTTTTTTGGTAGCATTTTGGTGAACTGGCAAGCATCAGTGGCCTAGTACACCCCGGTCGTAGTCAAACCACCACTGCAGTAACACTTGGTGACGTGGCGAGTCCCATAAGTGCAGTTCAAGCTGGTGAGGTGGCAAGCACAAGTAGTGTCCCGCTGCCACCAAGAAGACAAACACAGGCCGTCATGCCCATAATGCCCTTCCTGCTGCATTCCCCAATCCTAATTGGGAACCCACCGCTTCTGCAGCACCCGTACTTCCCCCATTCACATCCCCAACCAAATGCAGTCGGCTGCATGAGAGGCATTTTCTTTATGTCCTCCTGAGTACTCCTACCCAACGAACCCCCCCAAAAAAAGATGTCTGCAGCAAGCGCGGATATAGGCGTGACACCCGCTATTATTGTCCCTCCTGTCCTGACAATCCTGGTCTTTGCATTGGTGAATGTTTTGAACACTACCATTCACTAGTTGAGTATTAGCGTAGGGTACAGCATTGCACAGATTAGGCACACTAACACAGGGTCTCCCAAAATGCCATCGCATTTTGAGAGACCCGAACCTGGAACCGGTTACAGTTATAAAAGTTACAGTTACAAAAAAAAGTGTAAAAAAAACAAAAAAAAAACAAACAAAAATATAAAATAAAAAAATAGTTGTCGTTTTATTGTTCTCTCTCTCTCTATTCTCTCTATTGTTCTGCTCTTTTTTACTGTATTCTATTCTGCAATGTTTTATTGTTATTATGTTTTATCATGTTTGCTCTTCAGGTATGCAATTTTTTATACTTTACCGTTTACTGTGCTTTATTGTTAACCATTTTTTTGTCTTCAGGTACGCCATTCATGACTTTGAATGATGACTCAGAATGATGCCTGCAGGTTTAGGTATCATCTTGGTATCATTCTTTTCAGCCAGTGGTCGGCTTTCATGTAAAAGCAATCCTAGCGGCTAATTAGCCTCTAGACTGCTTTTACAAGCAGTGGAAGGGAATGCCCCCCCCCCACCGTCTTCCGTGTTTTTCTCTGGCTCTCCTGTCTCAACAGGGAACCTGAGAAATGCAGCCGGTGATTCAGCCAGATGACCATAGAGCTGATCAGAGACCAGAGTGGCTCCAAACATCTCTATGGCCTAAGAAACCGGAAGCTACGAGCATTTTATGACTTAGATTTCGCCGGATGTAAACAGCGCCATTGGGAAATTGGGGAAGCATTTTATCACACCGATCTTGGTGTGGTCAGATGCTTTGAGGGCAGAGGAGAAATCTAGGGTCTAATAGACCCCAATTTTTTCAAAAAAGAGTACCTGTCACTACCTATTGCTATCATATCATTACATTCCCTGAGATAACAATAAAAATGATTAAAAAAAAATGAAAGGAACAGTTTAAAAATAAGATAAAAAAATAATAAAGAAAAAAAAAAAGCACCCCTGTCCCCCCTGCTCTCGCGCTAAGGCGAACGCAAGCGTCGGTCTAGCGTCAAGTGTAAACAGCAATTGCACCATGCATGTGAGTGAGGTATCACCGCGAAGGTCAGATCGAGGGCAGTAATTTTAGCAGTAGACCTCCTCTGTAAATCTAAAGTGGTAACCTGTAAAGGCTTTTAAAGGCTTTTAAAAATGTATTAATTTTGTTGCCACTGCACGTTTGTGCGCAATTTTAAAGCATGTCATGTTTGGTATCCATGTACTCGGCCTAAGATCATCTTTTTTATGTCATCAAACATTTGGGCAATATAGTGTGTTTTAGTGCATTAAAATGTAAAAAAGTGTGTTTTTTCCCCCAAAAATGCGTTTGAAAAATCGCTGTGCAAATACTGTGTGAAAAAAAAATTGAAACACCCACCTGTTTAATCTGTAGGGCATTTGCTTTAAAAAAATATATAATGTTTGGGGGTTCAAAGTAATTTTCTTGCAAAAAAAAAACAATTTTTTCATGTAATCAAAAAGTGTCAGAAAGGGCTTTGTCTTCAAGTGGTTAGAAGAGTGGGTGATGTGTGACATAAGCTTCTAAATGTTGTGCATAAAATGCCAAGACAGTTCAAAACCCCCCCAAATGACCCCATTTTGGAAAGTAGACACCCCAAGCTATTTGCTGAGAGGCATGTCGAGTCCATGGAATATTTTATGTTGTGACACGGGAAAGAGACACATTTTTTTGTTTTTTTTGCACAAACTTGTCACTAAATGATATATTGCTCAAACATGCCATGGGAATATGTGAAATTACACCCCAAAATACATTCTGTTGCTTCTCCTGAGTATGGGGATACCACATGTGTGGGACTTTTTGGGAGCCTAGCTGCGCACGGGACCCCGAAAACCAAGCACCGTCTTCAGGCTTTCTAAGGGCGTAAATTTTTGATTTCACTCTTCACTGCCTATCACAGTTTCGGAGGCCATGGAATGCCCAGGTGGCAAAAAAAAATCCCAAATGACCCCATTTTGGAAAGTAGACACCCCAAGCTATTTTCTGAGAGGTATAGTGAGTATTTTGCAGACCTCACTTTTTGTCACAAAGTTTTGAAAATTGAAAAAAGAAAAAAAAAATTGTTTTCTCGTCTTTCTTCATTTTCAAAAACAAATCAGAGCTGCAAAATACTCACCATGCCTCTCAGCAAATAGCTTGGGGTGTCTACTTTCCAAAATGGGGTCATGTGGGGGGGGTTTGTGCCACCTGGGCATTCCATGGCCTCTGAAACTGTGATAGGCAGTGAAGAGTGAAATCAAAAATTTACACCCTTAGAAATCCTGAAGGCGGTGATTGGTTTTCGGGGGCCCCGTACACGGCTAGGCTCCTAAAAAGTCTCACACATGTGGTATCCCCATACTCAGGAGAAGCAGCTAAATGTATTTTGGGGTGCAATTCCACATATGCCCATGGCCTGTGTGAGCAATATATCATTTAGTGACAACTTTGTGCAAAAAAAAAAAAATTGTCACATTCCCGCAACTTGTGTCAAAAAATAAAATATTCTGTGGACTCAACATGCCTCTCAGCAAATAGCTTGGGGTGTCTACTTTCCAAAATGGGGTCATTTGGGGGGGGGGGGGTTGTGCCATCTTGGCATTTTATGGCCTTCAAAACTGTGATAGGTAGTGAGGAGTGAAATCAAAAATGTATGCCCTTAGAAATCCTGAAGGCGGTGCTTGATTTTCGGGGCCCCGTACGCGGCTAGGCTCCCAAAAAGTCCCACACATGTGGTATCCCCGTACTCAGGAGAAGCAGCTGAATGTATTTTGGGGTGCAATTCCACATATGCCCGTGGCCTGTGTGAGTAATATATCATTTAGTGACAACTGTTTGTACATTTTTTTTTTGTCATTATTCAATCACTTAGGACAAAAAAAATAAATATTCAATGGGCTCAACATGCCTCTCAGCAATTTCCTTGGGGTGTCTACTTTCCAAAATGGGGTCATTTGGGGGGGTTTTGTACTGCCCTGCCATTTTAGCACCTCAAGAAATGACATAGGCAGTCATAAACTAAAAGCTGTGTAAATTCCAGAAAATGTACCCTAGTTTGTAGACGCTATAACTTTTGCGCAAACCAATAAATATACGCTTATTGACATTTTTTTTTACCAAAGACATGTGGTAAACTATTTTGGCCTAAATGTATGACTAAAATTGAGTTTATTGGATTTATTTTATAACAAAAAGTAGAAAATATCATTTTTTTTTGAAATTTTCGGTCTTTTTCCGTTTATAGCGCAAAAAATAAAAACGGCAGAGGTGATCAAATACCATCAAAAGAAAGCTCTATTTGTGGGAAGAAAAGGACGCAAATTTTGTTTGGGTACAGCATTGCATGACCGCACAATTAGCAGTTAAAGCGACGCAGTGCCAAATTGTAAAAAGTGCTCTGGTCAGGAAGGGGGTAAATCCTTCCGGGGCTGAAGTGGTTAAAAACAACATCTCACCCCATATGCCATCAATGTGTTCAGTCAGTGTGGCCTGGCAGGTACATATAGCTTCCATAATCTGTTTCAGAGATGGCTCCCCCTCCCCCTCCTCTGGCATTATATCTCCCATTTCTTCCTGTGGTAACCCATCCAGGGAGAGTCCTTTCCTCATTCCTTTAGTTCTAGGAGGCAGTGGGCTTACCTTGCCAGAGTGAGAAGGGGATTTATCTGGTCCGCTCTGCTGTGTATTGCTGTGGTGTCTTTCCTCTGCCTCATGGCCGCCTCCATCTTGAGATCCCCAGGCATACTGAGAGAGACGGTCTGCTGAGGATTCCATGGGTGCTCGCCCGTATTTAACCATACTGCCGTGTTCAGCCAGGTCCAGAGAGGGTATTGAAGGCTTTGGTGTGGAGAATCTGTGTCTCTGACACCCAGGATGTCTGAAGGATTTGTTGTCCTGCAGGGAGCTCTGTCTCAGTACTGCTCACATATCAGCTGCTGGCTCCGCCCCCATGCTCCATTTTTTAACATCCATGGGATATAAAAAGGGAATACCTCTTAGGAGGAACAAAATCCTGTCAGGTTGTTCCCAATCAGCATACACCGCCTGTTCCAGCAGGGGGTGTAGGAGGAAAGCCTGTGCGGCCAGAAGAGGCCTCAAGGATCCCAGGAGGACCAGGGGGGCTCAGTCACCTCTGCAAGAGGCAACTTAAAGGCAGAACAAACCATTGCGGTCAGGATGAAAAGCCTCTGCGACTGAGAGGCAGACATCAACTGGATATCTTTTTGTCCAGATTGCTCGGAAGCAGACTCATCCGCTAGGCCCTTCACAGAATCCCGAGCTTTTAGCTCTTCCCCATCCTCAACCCATTCCTGCTAGGGGGCTCCAGGGAGGGTGATCTATCACGCTTCTTGCCACCCCGGCGGGATGGAGGCAGTTCTGTCAGCAATCCTGTGCTCTAACCTTGCTAGGGAGGAGGACAGTTCATCCTTGGTGATAAAGGGACAAGCAGCAGCGTTGACGGTAGGCACAATACCAGATAGGTGCAGAGGCTCAGATTGCCCTGTAGCCTCTGGTTCTTCAGTGGATACAACACTAGGGATACGACTAGGTTCACCAGGAACTACTGACGGCAGAGGTGTGCCCTTCCCTGTAGTGTTAGTCTCACTCCTTTTTTTTAAAGACATTTACTAGCCACAATAAGAGAGTACTTGGGTGTAGTATTAAAACACCCCAGAAGGGAGACCCTTTAATAGGGCTCACCAAGCCCATATGCAACAATCCCGCTAAGCATCTTAGCCTGCCAAGCAACACCTGGTGACTCACATGACCCGGGTAAGGAGAAATGAACCGCTGCAAGTGTCTGTTCAGAGTCTGTTCTGTGTCCCACAGCTGCCTTCTGGAAGCACCACTTGCTTAGCATATACAGCTTAAATAAGCTGGCTGTGTGCTGGAATGTTCTGCGCATGCGTGCGCATGTACGTGCCTGGTCCCGGCGAACCGGCGTGGCTGTATTCGCGTATGGCGCGAATCATCATACACCCAGATAAGGGCTACTGCGCATGTGTGGCGAAGCCGCGTGTGCCATGGCCACCAAACAAACTGCTAAGTCCAGCAGGGGTTTTGTGAATGCACGTAAGCCATGACCGCCAAACAACTGCTTAGCACAGGGGCACTCTTGCGAACGCACGTGCGCCCTGGTGAACCAAGGCGAAATGGTGCACCGTCTTACACCATCATACAGGTAAAAAACAGCCAGACACAAGCAAAAAAGGTACACTTTGCAAACAAGCAAAGCTAGCCCAAACCACCCCCGTATGGTCACCGCAAGCTAGCTTGACTGATTGTTACAATCACTGGGAAACCCCACAATAATAAATAAAGGGGGTTCACTTACCCGTCCAGGTGCAGGGCAGCTTAGAAACTAAGAGCCCAAATTTCACGCATCACGGCGGGTTCCTGTCACTTGAGGACCTTCAAGGACTGGGTACCCTTTTCATGTTTAGTGTCCACTCTCTTGGACCTGTACAGCACCCTGCAGAAATGCCTTAGTGCTGTGGTGTCCAGAATTCCACTTTGCAGGGTCCAGCGCCCGGAGGCGAAAACAGGCAAAACCATGCAGGATCTTGAGTCTTCTTTACGAGGCTCGGGTACCATTTATCTAAGCACATAAAGCCTGTGTCAAATGGATCTGATCGGTCAACCTCTTAATTCATTTAAGAACCGTTTGTGGGACTAGAGACCTGGAGCTCAGAGAGCTCGAAACAAACCGTGCCATCCACCTTGCAGACACTGATAAAAAACTGAAGTACTTCCTGTATGGGAGGGGTTATATAGGGGATCAGTTCCTGTCTAAAGACCTTTGCTCTACCAGTGTCCATTCACCTGGAGATGAAGTATAACCCAGTAGGTAATGAATATTAGCCTGACTCTGTGTCCCATGATGTATGAAAAAGAAAGAGAGCACAAAATATCAAAAGCATAATAGCAACTAGAAAAATGAACTCAACACAAACAGATCTCCATAGAATGTTTTATTTGGTAATAGGCAAGGAATTTTCAAATGTAAGAAACCTAAATATACCCCACATCCCAACTTATTTAACATGGTCAACACAGTTTTACAGAGAGCTCTGGACAGACTTACTCAATTGATCAGTTTATTACCTGTTCTAGTACAAGCTGGATTTCGAAGAGGCAAAAGAAATTGGAGATCAAATTGCCAACATTCCCTGGATCATGATAAAAGCAAGGGAGTTCCAGAAGAATGTCTACCTCTACTTTATTAACTACAGTAAAGCCTTTGATTATGTGGATCACAACAAGATGTGGCAAATACTAAAAGTAATGGGAGTACCAGACCACCTTACCTGTCTTCTGAAAAACCTGTATGCAAGTCAAGAAGCAACAGTTAGAACAGAACATGCAGGGGGCGTGGCTTGACTGGAGTCCGAAATGGCCGCTTGAATACAGAGCTCCGGCCACTCGAGGATTAAAATCAGCTTTTACTGGGGTTCGACGCAACTTTCCACGATGGGAAAGCCCAATAGGAGTGCCTCAGCCTCCCGGACACCGAAAGAGCCGACAACCCAGCTCAGTCGCAATATCCCGGAGATTTTCCGTACGCTCCGGTCCGGCGACCACGAGGCCTTGCAGATACCACAGGCCTCAGGCTCCATCTCACCAAGTCATGACTCAGACTCACAGTTAACAGATGGGGACACACGAACCCACCGACATAGCCAAGCTGTAAATCTCTCGGATCTACAACATGTCGCAGTGGATATTACCAACAACATCACAGGCACCCTGAAGGCAGCCATACTAGACCTTAAGTTGGACATTCAAGCAGTTGCGGCCCGAATCACAGATGTAGAGCAAACCACACAGCTCCACACAGCAGCTATCAGGCAAGTGCAGCACACTTATGATGCCCAACTCTCATACCTCTATGACCTACACCGCCAGGTCGAGGACCTCGACAATCGAGGACGGAGACATAACATACGGGTCAGAGGGGTTCCGGAAAGCTCAGAAGCTGGATCATTGCCCCAGATTGTATGTGCCATCTTTAATGACCTGTTGGACCGTCCCCCGGACTCCCCTATCGAGATGGAAAGACTACATCGAGCCCTTAGACCTCCTCCCCGAGACAATGAGCCCCCAAGAGATATCATATGTTGTGTGGTGAACTTTCCGTTAAAAGAGGAAATCTTGAGAAGAGCGAGAGAAAGGGGACAAATACACCACAATGGCATCGAAATCAAGCTTTTCCAAGATCTTTCTCCCACCACACTGCAGAATAGACGAGCACTGCGCCCCCTACTGGATCAACTTAGAACGCGGAATATACCATACCGTTGGAAATTTCCTTTCTGCTTATCCGCCACCGCCAGAGGCCGCACTGCGCTCTTGAGATCTCCAGACGATCTAGCAACGTTCTGTGATCAGCTTGACCTACCGCTGACGGAGCTTCCGGACTGGTGCACATTCCACTTTCCGTCCGAGCCATGGAGACCAGTCTCACACAACCCTTCACCTAAGGCACAGAGGCATCGCTCCAGACGAAGAAGATCGGGACCCCCATCTCCCGGTCCTCACGCTTCTCGCCGAGATTCGACCTACCGTGACTTGGGACAACCAGTAACCCCCCGAAGGAATAACCAGGAAGCCTGATATACACAGTCCCTGACGGTACCTGAGTAACTCAATTCTTTCTTTTTCTCCAGAGAGACTTGCACCACTACTATTTTTTGTTTTTTGTTTTTGGTTGATTGACCTAGATCGATCTCTGCTTCCCAGCTCAATCCGCAATGCTCTCAACACTCACACAAGGAAGCACCGCAGCCTGCCCTGTAAGCAGCAGAAAGTGACTTGCCTATTGACTACAAAGCGGACCCCGAAACACCCAGACAGGAGGCAAGACGCCACCATGCTGAGAAAAACGGAGTGCAACCCTCCTACACGAGACCGGCGAGTAGAAACACTGCACGAGATGACAGCAAAGACAAGGAAACGGTCAAGGCAGCTATAGGGTCCGGAGATGAGATCACTGTTTGGACAATACAAGCTGCAAGACCCACCTAGCAAGACACAGAATCAACATTCTGTCACCGATGAAGCCCCCCATACAGGAGACTCTTAGAACTACCCCTTCCCACTGAAGCAAATGAAGATGACCATGTCAGGTGACGAGCAGACATACTGCTCTTAGATTTAGGGGAATAACCATTGCAGTGCCATTGAAATCTCTGTGCCACCGTTCCCCCTCACTACACTTCCCTTTTCCCTCTCTCATTTCCCATCTTCCTCTACTGACCCCTATCCATTGTCCTCTCCCTTTCCCCCTTATTATCCTTGTCTCTATCCCCACCTTATCTCTCCTTTTCCCTCCCCTTATCCCGGTGCCCTCTTTTTTACCCTGTAAATCCTCAATTAGGGTCATATGTAGTTAATGTTATTGTGTTTTGATGATAAAAATACACATGGAGGACCAGAAGTCGCCGAGGCAGCCACAAGCAGATCCCACTCCTTTCTAAAATGACGCAGACGCCTCTTACAGCATGTATATAAGAGGCTATTGTTACTTAAATGACCTGGGAAATAACACCCCTCCATATTCCCTATACACACTCCCTATTAATATTACCCGTAACTTGCCCAACCATGCATAGCACACCATTTGCACTGCCTTGGTGACTCCTGGGACCACAGCTACTTTGATACTGTTGAAGCTTGCAGATACAGAAACATGATCTCAGATCTCCCTGCAGATAAAAAGCGAGGATATAAGCTACAATCTATGTCTTTCTGTACTCTCTTATAGAAAGATTAGATTACGCTCGCCGATGTCGATGCAGATACCAGACACTCACAGGTCGAAAAGTTTACCATTGAGAAGCATGAGATTTGATATTTAGGTCTATGTTTACACCGATACTTGCACTACTGTTTAACACACGGTTTGAAAAAAGATTTATTGTTATCTCTGGAAGTTCATGTTCATGTTTGCATTGACTCACTATTGGCAAATACTCAGGATATACAACCCCAGGTGTCCGTCAGCAAAAATCAAATGGGCTATCACTACTGCTGCCCTATTCCCCATTATACCGCCACTTAATCTATATCCTCCCAGTGGCCATGGAGTAGGTCTCCAGACACCCTCACCAACCCCCAGCAGCAGCACTAGGTTCTAGTCTGCTGACCACCCGGCCCTCTTTCCAATAGGTGAATTGGCATTCCCATTTTCACCTCTGGTATCTCCCTCTTCTCTATATCTCACTTGCTCTCTCTGACTTTTTCTTTTTTGGTCTGTCGGGCTCGACGCGGGGCTCTCCCTCCTTATTGATTGGTACCTACCCCTTCTACTCTATATAAGAACCTCCACATTACCCCCCCTCTTTAACTACTGCCCGGGACACTCCGTTCTGAACTGGTCTTCATATCGGAAAATTTACGCAAAACCCGGGCACTAAGCCTTACACTAGAAACCAGCCACTTGAATACGTACCAAAATGCCCTCTCCAGCTCCTCTATCATTAAAATGTTTCTCTTTAAACGCAAAAGGACTGAATGTACCTGAAAAGCGTTCGCAGGTCTTATCCTACCTCACTAAACAAAAGGCTCATTTCGTCTTCCTCCAGGAGACCCACTTTAGATCTAACTCCATACCAAAAATGACTAACAACATATACCAAACAGTTTTCCACGCTACGAACCCTATTGCAAAAACCAAGGGAGTATCTACACTCATTTCTAAACATGCCCCATTCAAACATACAGATTCTTTGCTAGATCCAGAGGGGAGATTTGCATTTATCAAGGGTACCTATGCCTCCAGACCAATCACATTAGCCAACATATATGCTCCCAACGAACACCAAGTGTCATTTTTTAGGAAAGTGAGCGATCTTCTATTCTCTTTCAAGGAAGGGATAGTGGTTGTGGGGGGCGACTTCAATGCCCCCCTCAACCCAGATATAGACACTTCCTCGGGCACCTCAGCATTACCCTTCCGAGCTTTAAAGCAAATTAAATTACAACTCCAAGCCCTGGCACTGCATGATACCTGGCGCACACTGTATCCATCCGTTAAAGACTACACGTTCTATTCCATTCCCTTCCAAAAATACTCAAGACTAGACTATTTCTTCCTCTCTCAACCGGACCTGACCTATCTTACGCAAGCCACAATTGAACCCATGTTTCTATCCGACCACCACCCTATATCTGTTACACTGACTTTTCCAGACTTAACCCCAAAAACCAAAACATGGAGACTCAACTCCTCCCTATTAAAAGATGAGGTCTTCACTAAACACCTTGCAACCACCATTAACTCCTACTTTAAGGAAAACTCTACCCCCGACATATCACCCACTATTCTATGGGAGGCCCACAAGTGTGTGACCAGAGGGGAGCTGTTGACCCAAGCAGCGAAAGTAAAAAGAGCCCATCAAACAACTCTAGACGATCTGATCACCAACATTAAACGGCTGGAAGCCACACACAAAAAATCTCAATCACAACAGACTTTACAGGAGCTGACACACTTGCGTACAACACTCCTGGAAGAACTAGGTAAACGCGTTAGACGCAGATATGTCCTACACCAACGAATTTTTTACGAACAGGGTAACAAATGCGGCAAATTACTGGCCAGGGCAGTACGAACCTCTAAACCGGTCAATACGATTCACCACATTAGAACCCGTCAAGGCACTCTGTTGTCTAAAAATGAAGACATAGCTCAGGCCTTTGAACAATACTACAAAAAACTATATAACCTTGACCCTCTTAATACAAGCCCTACCCAAACGTCGCGCAGAAAAGAGGAAATACAAAACTTTTTGTCCCAATACAGCCCACAACCACTCACACAAACGCAAGCGGAAGAATTAGAACAACCCATCTCCACGGAGGAACTACAATTGGCTCTGAAACAGATGAAAACAGGCAAAAGCCCGGGCCCGGATGGGTTTACTCTACAATATTATAAATGCTTTGTCCAGATTCTAGCCCCTAAAATGTTAACCGTCTTTAACGCACTAGCAGATCCTACAATAACCATGGGGCGCATGCTAGAGGCACATGTCACAGTAATCCCCAAGGAAGGTAAAGACAACACCCAAATACAAAATTACAGGCCAATTTCATTATTGAATGTTGACATTAAGATCTACGCAAAAATTTTAGCCAATAGATTGTCTACCCTACTGCCGGGTCTCATCTCACTAGATCAGGTAGGCTTTGTCCCCGGCCGAGAAGCTAGGGACAATACTATTAGAGCACTAAACCTACATCACGGGCTCACGTCCTCAAAAAAGCAAGGCTTTTTCCTGTCTTTAGACGCTGAGAAGGCGTTCGACAGAGTGGCCTGGGACTATATGCGTGAGGTCTTAAAAAAGATTGGCCTCCACCCGCGCATGCTATCTCATATCTCGGCGCTGTACTCCAACCCGAGTGCGGCTGTGAGAGTAAACGGCCACCTGTCGAACGCCTTCCCCATAAGCAACGGCACGCGCCAGGGCTGCCCCCTTTCACCTTTAATTTTTGTCTTTTCCCTAGAACCCTTCCTGAACAGACTAAGGGCCAACTCTGACATTGCAGGCATCACAATCAAAGGAAAGGAATACAAGATCTCAGCGTTTGCAGATGACATTTTGCTCTCCCTGTCCCACCCAATCACATCGATTCCCAACCTGCTCAAAGATATCGCTCACTTTGGAACTTTATCACACTTTAAAATTAACTATGCAAAATCTCAAGCCCTAAACATTACGCTCACGCCACAGGAACTTGAACGGTGTAAATCCTCCTTCCCCTTTCAATGGAGCCAACGTTCGATAACATATTTAGGAATTCAAATCCCCACCAAACTAGCAGACCTATATGATACCAACTTTCTCCCGGCCTTGAAAAAAGCTCAACTCGACTTAACAGCTTGGGGCCCCCTCAACATCTCCTGGTTCGGTCGTTCAGCCCTTTTAAAAATGATTACTCTTCCTCGATTCCTATACTTCATCCAATGCATACCTATCAATTTACCGGCTGCCTTCTTTGCTACTTATAAAAAGATGTGTACACTATTCTTGTGGAAAGGTTCCCCCCCACGCATAAAATTCACACGACTTACGCGACCAAAACTCCTGGGGGGCATAGGTCTCCCAGACCTTTATAAGTATTTCCTGGCTAGTCACTTGGCCCGGGTGGTGGACTGGAATGTCCACGAGTCGGGCAAAACCTGGGTCACGCTTGAGAAATCATTCTCTCACCTTCCCCTAGAATCACTGCCCTGGATTCGACCTAGCCAAATTCCACAGCAGACATCTGCACATCCATTTATATCAGCCTCGCTTGATTCGACCAGAAGGGCAGCCAAATTCTCTTTCATATCTTCCCTGCCGGGTCCCTTAACCCCCTTGAGAGGGAACCCTGATTTCGAACCCGGGCTATCACAATCCTTCCTTAAACACACATGGCCCTATGACAAATTACTAGCGTATCAGTTTTTTGCAGACAAAACCCCTAGACCATACGAGAACCTAATCGACCTTTCTCCGCTCAAATCCTTCCCCTTCTGGACGTACAGACAGATCCGACATTTTCTTTCGACTCAAGGGACCATCTCGACCTGGACCAGACAATTAACCTCATTTGAAGATCTATGCACTCGCACCTCCCCACTAAGGCATCTTATTTCCATCCTATACAACATACTCTCAGAAAACATCTCCTGCATCCCTGACTCAGCACATACAGCCTGGGAAAAGGATCTCCAGATGACCTTCACGGAGGAAGACTGGACACAAATCAATGAATATATACACAAGGGTTCCACTAATGTAGCCATTCAGGAAAATGGATATAAAATCCAAACACGCTGGTACAGGACTCCTTCACTCCTACATAAATTTTGCCCCACTATCCCAGACATCTGCTGGAGATGTGGGAAAGCCAAAGGGACCATGCTACACATATGGTGGGACTGTGATCTACTACAACCCTTCTGGAAGGAAGTACATGACCTTATCTCACATATAACAACATACACTTTGACCTTCTCACCTGCTCAGTATCTTCTCCACCACACTCACCTAACGAAAAGTGAGTTCTTTAAATCCTTGGCTATGCATTTGGTGAATGCGGCTAGGCTCTGCATACCGACACACTGGCGATCCACGACCATCCCCACAATTGGAGAATGGTTCCAGAGGATCTCCAAGATAGAGGAAATGGAGGAGTTGGTACATATCTCTCAGGAACGTATTCAAAAATACACGACCACTTGGGCCTGCTGGACTTACTTCAAATCAACCCAGCGATACAATTCATTCCAACCTTGACAACTGGGTCGGCCTACTTAAGAGGTCAAACAATTAGATATACAACTATACTCCCCAAAACCATCTCAATTTTAAAAAAAAAGTGTGGGGGGGGAGCCCCGTGTTGAGAAACTAGACGGACCGAACTCCCTCTTCCCACTCCTCTCTTTATTTCCTTTCTTCATTCTCTTTCTATCCTAGTAAACACATTCCATATTCTTGTAAGGGGGATATTTATACCCCCTCCTTTTCTCCGAACAAAATATGAAAGGTTACGATCAATATCATACAACTGTAATAAACAAAGTATGTAAACTTGAATATACATGTATTCATCTGCATTAATGCAATACATATGTAACCTGAACCACTATGTACAAAAGAAATGTATAATAACCTGGACTTTCTGCAATTGTTGTAAAACTAAATCTGCTAATAAACATTATTGTGGAAAAAAAAAAAAAAAAGAACAGAACATGCAATAACTGACTGGTTCAAAATTGAGAAAGGAGTGCAGAAAGGATGTTTATTGTCACCCCACTTGTTTAACTTATGTGCAGAGTACATTATGTGAAATGCCAGGATCGACGAATCACAAGCAAGAATTAAGATCGCTGGGAGAAATATCAACAACCTGAGATATGCAGACGATACCACACTAATGGCAGAAAGTGAAGAAGAACTAAAGAGTCTTTTAATGAAGGTAAAAGAGGAGAGCACAAAAGCAGGCCTGAAATTTAACATTAAGAAAACTAACATCATGGTAACTGGTCCCATCACTCCTTGGCAAATAGAAGGAGAAGAAATGGAAACAGTGACAGATTTCATCTTCCTAGGCTCCAAGATCACAGTGACTGTAGCCATGAAATTAAGAGGCGCTTGCTTCTTGGGAGGAAAGCAATGGCAAACCTAGACAACATTATAAAAAGCAGACATTACCCTACCGACAAAGTGCCGTATGGTCAAAGCTATGGTATTCCCAGTAGTAACCTATGGCTGTGAAAGTTGGACCATAAGGTGGGCTGAAGTCCCAAAGAATTGGTGCTTTTGAACCATGGTGTTGGTGGAGAAGACTCTTGAAAGTCCCTTGGACAGCAAGAAGATCAAACCAGTCAATCTTGAAGGAAATCAACCCTGAATATTCACTGGAAGGACAGAATCTGAAGCTGAAATTCAAATACTTTGGCCATCTTTTTTTTTTTTTTTTTTTTTTTTCTCCTTGCCACTCAGTTTACTTTAAGTAGTGAGACAACCATCAACTTTTCCATTCATGTACGTCTCTCTTTTCCTTCACATCACTGTGGCTGAATTTCATATCACTCAATAAAATTTGAGCTAAACAGGGAAGGGGTACAGATCTCTCATAATGTAGCAGTCTTCCTATTTCAATATAAACCCCTCCCTTCTTTCTCTTTACCCACTCTTATACAAAGAAAAGAAAACAAAAAAAACAACCTTTATTATTATATCTCAATAGCTCTTTTCCCCTATTAATTTACGTTATTTCACCTCCCCTCCTCCCCCCCCCCCTCCCTTATTCCCTAATGTAAGTACTCTTACCGAATATAACTCTACTAAAACCTAACTTTCTCAGCGTAACTCCATGTTTTTTTGAAATCTCTCCAACTCTTCCAGTTATCTTTCCTTCCTTCACCCCCTTCTTCCTTGCTACCATAGAACCTCTCCATGGTGTAGGTTTCCTCCACGGCATTAATCCACTCCCATATCTGTGGGGGTTCTTTTTCTCTCCAATTTTTGGGTATTAGTTTTTTTGCTGCATTGATTAGATGAGGCACCAACGAGGCTTTATATTGTTTCTCACTATCCTTAATGCCGTGGAAGAGCACCAACCATGGGTCTTTTTTCACCTCCTTTCCCGTAATTTTTTGGACCATACTCAAAACATTCTCCCAATATTTTTGAATCTTCGGGCACTTCCACCATATGTGTCCCATTGTACCAACCTCCCCACATCCTCTCCATCAATCTGCCGATGATTCTTTTTGGAATTTACTGGCCCTCTCTGGTGTTATATACCACCTCACTAAACACTTATAGTTCATTTCGGTTGTTTTTACGTCTGTCGCCGATCTATGGGTAAGGTTCATAATCTTTTTTATCGTGCTAAAATCAACCAGTGTCCCCAAATCCTTTTCCCATTGTTTGATATAAGTGGGTTTCTCTATTTCGTCTTCAACTAATAATAATTTATATAATTTTGATATAGTGTTTTTTGTGTTTTCTAGTGTACATAATTTTTCTAATCCCGTCAATTCTTCTCCTGATCTTATAGGTTGTGGTAGTTTTCTGACGAACCTTTCTAGCTGTGCATATCGCCATGCATTAATCACCCATGTTTCTGTGTCCTGTTGTAATTCGTGCATTGTTTTAATTTTCCCCTTTTTCATTATCTCTCTTAATTCCACCTTGTCTTTCTTTATCCATTTCCCCCCTATACTTACTTTCCCTGGTGCAAAAAACTCATTATCATTAACTCTTATAAGTGGTGAGTTGTAAGTCTTATTTAACTGTTTATAAGTTCTATCCCACAGCCTAATTACCACCCGTGTCAACCCATGTGTATTTTCGTCTAGCGTTCTGTGTTGGGGGGGGTTCCAAATAATTACTCCTAACTGTGCCTTGCTATAGAATTTTTCCAGGTTTACCCATCTTTTTTCTTGATTATCCCTTACCCATTCTATCGCTCGTGACAGGATTATTGCATTGTAATATGTTACAATATCTGGTGCCGCCAGACCCCCATTCTTTTTTTCTTTTCTTAGCGTCTTTAAAGCTACCCTCGGTTTTTTATTTTTCCAAATAACGTTTGTTAATATTGTTTTTAGTTTTTTGAGGTAATATATTGGTAGGTCTATAGGTAGCATTTGGAATTTATAGGTAATTTTTGGCAGCAGGATCATTTTTATGGCGTTTATCCGGCCTATCCAAGAGATTGGTCTAGTCTGTATTTTTTTTCCCTCTTTCCTGATTTCATCCAATAGGGGGATATAGTTCACTTTATATATTTTATCCAGGGAATTAGCTAATTTTACGCCTAAATATTTTATTTCTTTTTTCCAGATAAATTGAAATTTCTTCTTCAACTTTTCTTCTTCTGCTTTTCTTATGTTTATGTTTAGAATTTCAGATTTTCCCATATTTATCTTGAAATTTGAGAGCTCTCCATATTGTTCTATCGTTCTAATTAATTTTGGCAGGGTACATTCTGGTTTAATTATATAGAAGAGCACGTCATCGGCAAATGCCGATAACTTGTGCTCTTCCTTGCCCACTTTTGGTCCTTTAATAGCGGGGTCATTTCTTAGTGTTGCAAGAAAGGGCTCTAAAGAGAGGATAAAAAGGAGTGGAGACAGGGGACACCCTTGCCTTGTCCCTCTCCTCATTTCGAAAGTTTCTGACAGTGCCCCGTTGATCCTAATTGCTGCTCTCGGTTGTCTATACAATGTTTTTATTCTTTCCATCATCCTTGGGCCTAACCCCATTTTGCCTAATGTTTGGAACATGAACCCCCAGTCTATTCTGTCAAACGCCTTTTCAGCGTCGCAAGACAGGAGCAGACCGGGGGCCCCGTCCTCTTTTATTTTTTGTAGAAGGAGCAGAGTTCGTACCCCATGATCCTTCCCCTCTCTTCCAGCCACAAACCCTGTTTGGTCCGGGTGGACCAACGAATTCATTAGCCCCTTCATCCTCTTTGCCAATATTTTTGCATAGATCTTTATATCTGCATTTAGTAGCGATATGGGTCTGTAGCTGGAGCAGAGGGTCGCATCTTTTCCTTCCTTTGGGATCACCGTGATCAAAGCTGTTTGTGCCTCTCTACTCAGTTCAAAGTCTTTTCCTAACCCGTTTATGTACTGACACATCTTCGGTATTAGGATATCTTTAAATTTTTTGGAATAACCTGCAGTAAATCCGTCTGGCCCTGGGCTCTTTCCTTGTGCTGCCTCTGATATTACTTCCTTTACCTCTTCTTCCGAAATTACTTCCTCCAGGGCTTCCCTATCTCTCTCCTGAATCTCAGGTATTCCCGCACGTTTTAAGAATTCCCTTATCTTTTTTTCTTTTAACCTCTCATGCTCCCCCTTGTGCTCTCTTGAATACAATTCTTGGTAATAGTTTCTAAATGCCTCTCCTATTACTTTTGTTTCATAGACCATTGAGCCCTGCTTAGTCTGTATCCTGTCTATAAAATTACGGGCTTTTTTTTCCCTTAGCATTCTAGCCAGATGATTCCCTGTTTTATCCCCCCACTGATATCTCTCTTTCTCAATTAGAAAGTATTTTTCTTTTGTTTCTTGATCTACCAGTCTTTTCAATTCGCCTCTTTTATCTATCAACTTTTGGTAAATTTCTTTATGGAGTCCTCTCATTTTTTTGTGTTCTTGTTCTATGTTAAATATTTCAGTCGTAAGATTTTCCTTTCTGTTGTTCCTTTCTTTTTTTTTTCTGGCTCCCTCTTTTATTAATATTCCCCTTATGTATACTTTATGGGCCTCCCACACCACTGCCCCCGAAACATCTCCTGTTTCATTTATCCTAAAGTACTGTTTGAGTTCCTCTTCCACCCTTTGGACCACCCCCTCATCGGACAACAGGTCTTCATTCAATCTCCATAAGGGGGTTTTTCTCTGTATATGGGAGATATGCAATTCCATTTCCACAGGGGCGTGGTCAGACAGTGTGATGATTCCTATTTTTGCTTCAGTGACCCTCTCTACCCATCTGTGTTCCAGTAGTATGTAATCCAATCTAGAATACGTCCGGTGTACAGAGGAGTAAAACGTATAGTCTCTTGTTCTACCATTCAATATTCGCCATATATCCACCAGTTGGTTCTCATGTAATTTCTGTCTAAGCCGTCTAAGCTGCTCGTTATTCGTCCTCTGCACACCGGACGCACTGTCCAGCGCTGGTTCTAGACACACGTTGAGGTCCCCCATCACTATCAGACCCCCTTTCCTGAAGGTTATTAATTTCTCCAGTGTACTTATCAGGAATTTTGCTGTATTTTTATTAGGAGCATAGATATTTGCAATAGTGCATTCCAACCCTCCTAGTGATCCCTTTAAAAAAAGGAATCTACCTTCCGTATCCTGCATTCTTCCGTCTAATTTAAATTGCACTTCTTTTGCCATTCCTATTGCCACTCCTCTTGCTCTATTAGATATTGTATCGCCATAATACCATGTCGGGAAATTTTTAGACCATAATCTGCTGTTGGATTCATATGTCAGATGAGTTTCTTGTAGTGACACTATTCCTGCTCCCTGCTCTTTCAATTCTCTTAATAAGTTGTATCTTTTATAGGGTGTATTCAGGCCTTTAACGTTGTATGACAAAAATTTAAGAGTTGTCATGTTTATCCCAAAACAAATTGCTACGCTTCTCTGGCTTAATTCGAGTTATATACGTTTTCCCCTTTTGCCCCTTGTGTTCCCCCCTCCCCCTCCCACTCCCCACCTCTCCCCCCCAACCACCCCCCACCTTTCCCCCCCCCCTCACCCCCCCACTCCCCCTCCCCCCCCTCCCCCACCCCCCTATTGGCCCCTCAGGGCCCCTAAGGACATCCAGGGTCTCCATCTGAGCCCTTTCTGATCCCCTTGATCAAAAGGTGGAGCTCCAGGTGTTCAGCTTCCTCCCACTCCTTAGAATAACTATTGTAGTGGGGTGGCCTGCCTATTTCGTTCTTGTCTTGGCTTTATTTTCTTATCTATTATTATCCCGCCCCCCCCCCCTCTCCCCCCGGCTGAGAACTTGGTAAGTCCCCTAGTCTTCTGTTGACCAGCCTGGTAAATCCGGAACCTGTATGTCCAACCTTTTACAGAATTTTTCTAAGTCCTCCGGGAATCGTAGTATAGCAGACCTCCCTTCCTTATATCCTTTCAGACAGGCCGGGAATCCCCAAGTATATTTGATGTTTTGTGCGATCATTAATTCTAATAGGGGTTTCAGCAGTCTTCTTCTTGCTAGAGTCTCTTGCGCCAGGTCTGCATAAAACTGGATTTCTACTCCATCGATCATTATTGGTGATTTTCTTTTCAGATTCTTCCAGACTTCCCATTTATCTTCATAGTAGCTGAATCTAACTATAATGTCCCTTGGTCGTTCTGTCCTTGCTTCCCTGGCATAACCCACGCGGTGAATCCTTTCTATCTTTAAACAGTCCTCCCCTTCTCTATTAATCAAAGGCCGGAAAATTATGGGAATCAATTTCTTCAGGTCTTCATCCTCTTTTTCTGGGACTGAGCGAATCCTGATGTTCTTCCGTCTGCTCCTGTTCTCCTGGTCTTCCAGCTTGTATAGTAACAACTTTTGATTCTTCCGTGTTTCCTTCACTTGCTGTCTTAAACTTTCTATTTCTTGCTTTTGTTTTTCAGAAGCTTTTTCCGTAGACTCCACCCTTTCTAGTATATGTCCCAGGTCTCCTCTCAGGTTTTGAATATCCATTTTTATCGAGTTTTCCATTTTCCGGAGCAGATCGCTCATCTCTCCTTTTGTTAGTGTGGAGGTCCCAGATGCTTCCCCATCCGTTCCACTTACGTCATGGTCCTCCTCTGTTGATAGATCATCTCTAGAGTGTTCTGGGGTGTCTCCTGTTTTTTTATCGGATCCCTTTTTTTTTTCTGTTTTACTTTGACTTTGTCTAACCAACTCCGTACTCCTAGGGCTTGCTCCCTGTGTCATATATTGTTTTAATGTGCTGACTGTTGGTTTATCTTTTGGGGATTTGGGAGCGTTCCCCCTTGTTACTTTCGTTGTGTTTTTATTCATTTTGTCTCCCTTTCTTGGCCCCCTAATTCGCTTCCCCAGCCTGGTTTTCTTTCAATCCCTCCACTACCGTGAAGGGAGGCCCTAGGACTTTAAGGAGTCTATTTGGAGGGGTTTTTAGCAGTTACAGGGAAGGAAACATAGGGGGGAGAGGCAAGGAGAGGGGGGGGCGGGACCGGAATTCCACAGCTTAATTGAATTAACTCTCTCCCTTCTAGCTTTCTCCCTACCAACCTCCCCCTCTCCCCCTCTCCTTTGAAGTACTTGTATGGGGTATGATGTAATGCCTTTATTACAATTTTACCAAATTGATCCTCTAATTGTGTCCCTTGATTTGGGTTCTACTGTTGGGGGGTACTACCAGATTACCGTCCTTTTCCAGTCCCAGTTTATGCGTTTAGTGTTGGTCACCCCCGTTTGAATGCTTTATTCTCGAACTTCACTTGGTATGTATAGGGGCAACCCCGCGAGCATAGGAGACCTTTGGTAGTCCATATAAGTGATTACTCGTCCCCCGTTTTATTACACAGACCTCTCTTCCCAGTAGCAAAAAAATGTTCATAAAAAGAAAAAACAGTACCAACCGATCAGAGCACTATTTAGGGACCGCAACCTATAGACAATGTATACTTAGTTCCTTAATTGTTACCTTGTTTTTGCTCTTCGCCAAGGATATTTTCCTCCCCTCTCATGGGGTAGCAATACTTACAGCCTTTTAGGAATATTTCGTTCAGCCGGGTGGGGGGGGTATGCTAAAATCCCGAAAGGCAGGGGGATGGCGGTGTCCGTGCCTCGCCGTACCAAACGGTCAATCCTGAGTGCGCTGTTCCCACTGTATCAGGTGTGGCTTGTCTCCCATTCCTCTAGTCAAGTAACGGCGGTTACTATCTCTCCTCCTGTGGGGGAACGGCGCCTCTCATCTCTTCCTCTGTATGCCGGCTGTCCGTGGCATCGGCGTCTCTACGTCCTTCCCTGATCTCGGCGGCCAGCTGACACTCTGGAGCTCCTCCCTCCGTGACGGACGTTACGTCCTCACGTCTTCACCTCCCATCACCCTCAATTCAAACTTGCCATCCACCAATACTTTGGCCATCTAATGCGAAGAGAGGACTCATTGGAAAAAACCCTGATGTTGGAAAAAAAGAAAGGAAAAAGGAAAAGAGGACGACAGAAAACAAGATGGATAGATAGCATCATCGAAACAATGAACATGAAGTTAAGCAAGCAGCGAAGGACAGAAAAGCCTGACGCTGATGGTCCATGAGGTCACAAAGAGTCGGACACGACTGAACTCACACCATCCTGTGATCTATTTTACCTTTGGATATATAACAATTTATTAGGTTTTAAGGTTTTGGTTATATTGGTTCTTATACCCACCCTGCATCCAATTTCCACAACATATTTGAGCTCTATATTGCCGTTTCAAGTTAGTAGCAACATTTTTAGTAACAATTGAGTCGTCTGCAGTCACTTAGTATCTAGTTTACGAACACGAGGATGTTTGCTCCACCTAGTGGTATTACAGCATTATACACTAAGATTTTCAAGGTCAGTTATCAATTCATTACTTTTTGTGTTAATTTTTTTTTTATGTAACAACCAGTATGCACGAAATATAAAGATTTGTATGTTATTCATAAGTTTTTTTGATGTTAATCATAGTGTTTTATTAAGCCTTTTCTTACTGAGTTAGGAATACATACTTCAATAGAATATACTGTAGATATTTTTTTAACTAGAATTTAATGTCACTTTAACTTTTAGATTTTTAGCAATTTTACATATCTTCTTATATACATACAATGTGACATTTTTATAGCTGCTCATCCTTACTATTGTGATTCTTTGGGGTCAATACACAATGTTGCATTTTACTGGTTTTAGTAATTATTACAAACACCTATTTTATGTTTGTATCTTCTGTATATTACCATGTTTAAGCTTTCTAAACCATTTATTCCCTTTCCTGTAAAACATTTTGTTAGAAAAGAGTGTGTTTGTATTTGTTTTTAAAGTCATTTATAATTTAGACAAAAGGGAGGTTAGCCAAGTTAGCCATTGGCGTCATCTAATGATTTTGTTTTTCTCTTTATGCTGGTAATTATTTAATCAACTACTTACTTGTAGCTATTAACTTTAGTAGCACAACATATTTACTGAAAAATATGGATCTAATATTCATCTGTGCAAAAAAAAGTTTACATTTAGAACTGATTGGTTATACTTGATTGGAGATTTTATAAATAAATTATATAAATTATATATATATATATATATATATATATATATATATATATATATATATATATATATATATATATATATATATATATACATACATACACAGTATCTCACAAAAGTGAGTACACCCCTAACATTTTTATAAATATTTTATTATATCTTTTCATGTGACAAAACTGAAGAAGTGACACTTTGCTACAATGTAAAGTAGTGAGTGTACAGCTTGTATTACAGTGAAAATTTGCTGTCCTCTCAAAGTAACTTAACACACAGCCATTTATGTCTAAACCGCTGGCAACAAAAGTGAGTACACCCCTAAGTGAAAATGTCCAAATTGGGCCCAATTAGCCATTTTCTCTCCCCAATGTCATGTGACTTGTTAGTGTTACAAGGTCTCAGATGTGAATGGGGAGCAGGTGTTTTAAATTTGGGGTTATCACTCTCACTCTCGCATACTGGTCACTGAATGTTCAACATGGCACCTCATGGCAAAGAACTCTCTGAGGATCTGAAAAAAAAAGAATTGTTGTTCTACATAAAGATGGCATAGGCTATAAGAAGATTGTCAAGACCCTGAAACTGAGACCATACAGCGGTTTAACAGGACAGGTTCCACTCAGAACAGGCCTCGCCATGGTCGACCAAAGAAGTTGAGTGCACATGCGTGTCATATCCAGAGGTTATCTTCGGGAAATAGACGTATGAGTGCTGCCAGCATTCCTGCAGAGGTTGAAGGGGTGGGGGGTCAGCCTGTCAGTGCTCAGACCATATGCCGCACAATGCATCAGGTTGGTTTGCATGGCTGTTGTCCCAGAAGGAGGCCTCTTCTAAAGATGATGTACAAGAAAGCACGCAAACAGTTTGCTGAAGACAAGCAGACTAAGGACATGGATTACTGGAACCATGTTCTGTGGTCTGATGGGACCAAGATAAACTTATTTGGTTCAGATGGTGTCAAGCGTGTGTGGCGGCAAATAGGTGAGGAGTACAAAGACAAGTGTGTCTTGCCTACAGTCAAGTATGGTGATGGGAGTGTCATGGTCTGGGGCTGCATTAGTGCTGCCGGCACTGGGGAGCTACAGTTTATTGAGGGAACCATGAATGCCAACATGTACTGTGACATACTGAAGCAGAGCATGATCCCCTCCCTTCAGACACTGGCCACATGGCAGTATTCCAACATGATAACGACCCCAAACACACCTCCAAGAAGACCACTGCCTTGCTAAAGAAGCTGAGGGTAAAGGTGATGGACTGGCCAAGCATGTCTCCAGACCTAAATCCTATTGAGCATCTGTGGGGTATCCTAAAACGGAAGGTGGAGGAGAGCAAGGTCTCTAACATCCACCAGCTCTGTGATGTTGTCATGGAGGAGTGGAAGAGGACTCCAGTGGCAACCTGTGAAGCTCTGGTGAACTCCATGCCCAAGAAGGTTAAAGCAGTGCTGGAAAATAATGGTGGCCACACAAAATATTGACACTTTGGGCCCAATTTGGACATTTTCACTTAGGGGTGTACTCATTTTTTTTGCCAGCGGTTTAGACATTATTGGCTGTGTGTTGAGTTTATTTTGAGGGGACAGCAAATTTACACTGGTATACAAGCTGTACACTCACTACTTTACATTGTAGCAAAGTGTAATTTCTTTAGTGTTGTCACATGAAAAGATTTAATAAAATATTTATAAAAATGTGAGGGGTGTACTCACTTTTGTGAGATACTGTATATATTAGTGATTTGATTGGATTGAATTTTGATTGTAATTGTTTTAAACTATAATGCAGTGTTTTTATGTACAGTGCTGGTTAAGTTCATTTTCAGTGGTGGAAAGTGATGCTATTTAAATTAGACTTGTCACTGACGACATTCTGAGTTAGAAGGAAAAGGGGAAGGAAAATAACTCAGCCAATCTTGACAAATTTTGTCACCAGGTTTTTACTGCTAGTCTATTTTCTGGTCTTACTAATATTTTAATATGTTTTTGCTAGTGTCCATGGTCTAGGGGAAACCTGGTATAAAGTCTAACAAGCTAAATCATTTTGTTTTCCTTTATGAACTGATGCTGTGAAGGAATGTGATGTAGATAATAATAATAATAATCTGAAAATGTCTATTTTCTTATGTGTATACATATTTTTCTCCTTACTCATTATATAAGTATACAGGCTAGCTCTGTTCCTATATTTTCTCAAGATGGCGGTTTCCCCCTACATCCCACACATCAGAAGAACGCGGAACTGAAGATAAAACCAAGGACAGCCAAACCTCATTATGAAGATTCTCCATCTTCTTTTCTATCTTAACCAATGAGATGTACCTATTAGACTAACATAGCAATGACGTATTTTTGTGTATAAAACATTAGCACCGCCTTGAATAAATTAGAAGTGTAAAAAGTAACGGTGCTGAGCGTGTCTCAGAGTGTTTACTTTTATATGCATGCATATCCACACTTTCCAATTAGAGACAGCAGCAGATAACCTTGGGCTCGATTGGAGCTCTTAATCATTTCCTTAACAATGCGATGGATATAGATATCAGAAAAATGCAGAGAACGTCTCATAAGCTATTCATCTATGAACTTTTTGAATTTATAACCTTAGTTTGTCATCTCTATCTGTGTGTAAAGCCTGAATAATTTGAATTATTTCAAGAAAATGTATCTAGAAGCAAAATCTTATTACTATACATAATTATTAAAACAACATACCTTCACAGCGAGGTGCCAGTGATTCCTATAAAAGATGAATACCTATACTGAAGGGCCTTTACAGGTCATGCGATTTTAACAGTGTCATTACCATACTCAAATTATTTGTTCTATTTATTAATTATAGTGATGTATGGCTCTATCATATATTACAGCAACTGAAGAAATATCCCATTCCTAATGCAACAGACTCAATCTCACACTTTCATTATACTTTTTTCATCATACCTTATAGATACAAAACTGTCTGTTTGTTGGGGGGAGGAGTGCATGCCATGGCCTGAATCCTCACAAAAATGTCCCTCTGAGGCTTTATAACATCATTGTAGGCTTTTTTGTGCTGTGGGTTCCTGTGCGGCTTGGATGGTTATATAGCCCTGGTTGAGGTGATGCCCTTCTATATTTGTATCTTTCCTTTCTTTGTTGACCGCATGCCCATGCCTTTGTACACATATACCAGCTCACAATAAGTGGTCTCATGCTGAAGCTTTTGAAGTGAAACGCGTAGAGATTATAACACCTTGTAACCATTATACATGAGTGTTCCATTATCACATGGATAATGTAATCAGAGCTGTTATTGGCTTCCTATACCACTGTTTGGGCTGAAGGCTATTGTGTCTTGTATAGTTGCCTTTAAATGGATGTTACATTCTGTAATATTCTTTTATATCTTGTATGGAATAAAAATGCGATGTAAAGCAGTGATGGACAGTGTGAGCAAGCATTATGTGTAGGTGAGGATTGTGGAGGTTATGACATTGGACACAATATGCAGACTGGATGTGTAAGACGTGCTGGAGAGGCATGCCAGAAGGTATGGCTGTTGGCAGTATGTGCTGGTGAGGATTGTGGAGGGTATGACAGCACACATAACATATTGGAGGGGTAACAGGAGAGAAGGTTATTACAGCATACACAATATGGAGGCAAGGTGTGTAAGATATATTGTAGATGAGTGCCAGAAAAAATAGACTTCTCCCGGTATGTATAGAGCAGTGGAGAAAGATATGACAGTGGGTAGTATGTGCAGAACAGGAGTGTAGTGGGTATTTACCCACTAAACCCTTCATGATCAGACCAAAGTTCCTACATACACCAGTTTACTCAACAGGGTTTTAAACCACTTTGCATAGCAAAATGATGTTCATGCTGTTCATTATTAGAAGATGAGTCTTTGTACTGAGAACCCACAGGAAACACTGGCACAATATCAGCTTATGCACTGAGAACTGACAGGAAACACTGGCAGAATATCGGCTTTTGTACTGAGGGCTCACAGGAAACAGTGGCAGACGATCAACTTTTAATATATGTATAAACAGTCCTCAAATGCTTTTGCAAAATCCAAATATATCACATCATAAGCATTGTCAACTTTCAGATTTATACTTGTCCCCTTATAAAAACTGATCGTATTCTACAAGGCGTATTTTTTTTACAAATCCAGGCATATTTGTCTTTGTAGTTAGACTGTTCTCTAGTATACAGTACTGTATATTTCTATATACCAGGCAAGCAAGGGAGAAGTGTGCATGTCTGCACAGGTCTGTCTGTCAGAGCAGACAGAGGGTCTAAGCCTGTGGGCTGGAAAAGAGTGCTGAGGTACTGGGTGTACAGGAACTCTGTTATAGAGCAGAGAGGGCTGAAGCATAAGTTTGAGCAGCAGTGCTGCTAAAGAGAGCCAGGTGGCTTGGTATTTTTGATTGAACTGACATTGTTGCTGTGGAAAGCTGAAACCCCTGTGTGGGCAACACTTCTGTTATCGGACATTTTCTTTCTTTAATAAAAGTGGGCCTACAAGCCCTTAAAACTGCGTAACTGGCATGGACTCGGCTCACTGGTAAGCTCTACCTTTAAGCTAAACCAAACCCCGATGTTACAAGTGGTGGAGAATGCGGGCAACAGACGGTGAAATCCAGGTTCTTGCTCCACTGTGAGTTCAAGTCAGGAACTATTGGCTGTGTGTGGAAGTGCAGCCAGGCAAAAGGCATTGCGTGTTGCAGGTGGTGTACCTGTGAATGAAAAGTCAAATTTTTTTTCTGCTATGAACTGTGTTTGTGTGCATGAGACAGCACAATCTGTGTGTGCACTGTGCAGGTGAGGAAAGCTTGCATGAAGTGAAAAGCAACTTGCTTTAAAGTGACAGTGCTTCATTTTTTGCTGGAGGCCGCAAAAGTGCAGTGGAGTGACTGCGAATATGGAAAGTCCACCAGTGTTTGAATCGGCTGTGGACTGGTGCAAGCGGCACCTGGCAGCGCTGGACCAAGCTACAGAGGAAAGAAAGCCAACCCTCAGTGTAAGGTGAGAGCGGCTGGATGTCCATAACTGGAAGAGGGGTGTTGTTTCCCCTGGCAACACTGCTGCAGTTAAAACAGTAGCTATTGTGAAAAATGTCAATGTGTCAGGATCCAGCAGAGAGAAGCCCATGCTAATTACAAAGAGAAAGGCTGATCAAAGGCTGAGACCAAGAGTGGTTGCCCATAGCAACAGAGAGGAAGCCAGTCGGGCTGTCTGTGTACCATGGGGTATGTCTAACCAGGATCGTGGCAAGTGGCTTCAGGAGAAGCCGATACATCATGTTGGAGAGAGCCAGCAAAGTTCTGCTGGGAGAGTGCGATCTCCCATGGCGACGAGAGTGAAAGTGGTGCCGGACAGGAGGAGCTGCAGAGGAGATTTGGCTCAGTGTCCCCGCAAAGAGGCTTGTGCATTCCAGCCAGCTGGGAATCACCAGGAGAGAAGCGCTCTGGGAAAAAGTCGTCCAGTACCATGCCTGGAATGTGGCCATCTGGGGCGTGGCATGTTTTCTTGTCCTAGGTTCTGGAATTCAGCTGGAGATAATATTGCTGAGAAAAAGTCTTTATCTGCGAGCCCAGATTCCTGTGAAAATATGTTTGCAGTCACCCCTAGCAACAAGAAGGAGTTTCCTGTTGTGTCGGCAGGTGGTGCTAAACAGTGGGAGATGCCTGCTGTAGTTTCATCCTGTGGCCACCAGGGGGAGTTGGCCAGTAAAAGTGCAGCAGAGGGTTGGTTCATAAGACAACGTACTCAAATGAAGATGGTGACCCCAACTACTGCGGTGGGTAAGACTGTCTTTAATGAAATGATGTCTGGAACTGCTGATTTCCGGTATAAAAGGACTGGTTACAAGACTGTCCCTGATGATGTGAGAGTGACCCCAGTTAGTGGGGCCACTGAATGTGTTCATGAGGGTGACTTGTCCCTGTGCAGTACCCTGTGCAGTGGGGAGGCAGGGGTTAAAGTCAAACCTGCATCTCAAGAGGAAAATAGTGATGTGTCTAATGTCTGCCAGTCTCAAGTTGGCAGTGGGCTAGGACAGCCTGCAAGAGGTACAAATGCTGTCAATGTTGATGATTATGGAAAATGTATTGCTGTTGGGAAACCCCCGGGTTCTTGCAGAGCAAAAGCTGTAGTCAAAAATGGGCCATTGCCCATAGCAACTGGTAGTAAGACAGCACAGTTGTCCCTAGACATCTCCAGGGAACTTCATTTATTGGAGCCGGAGGTTGCCCTGGACAACTGCGATGTCACTCTGGTGGGACAGTGTGGAACTGTACCGTGTAATGGTAATGTGTTAGTACAAGCTGCTAGTACTAAAAATGTGCAGGTAAATGGTGGGTTAACATAACCTGTGAAAAATGCAAAGGTGTGTGAGGTTTATGAAGCACCAGCCGAGCAAGGTGGTGAATATGGTGTATTGCAACCTGCTGTGTTAAAACCTGTGTTACCACAATCTGACATGATTTGTAATTTGGGTAATGAATCTGCAGCTAAGCCAGTCTGTTCTTATGTGTCTCCTTGGGCGGATGGACAAGTGCTTAGGAGTACCGCTGAAGGGAGTGCACATACAATAGATTGGGATAGTTGGGGTAAAAATCTTATCTCCCTGATAGATAAGGTTTTTATGCACAAAAATAAGGTGGACACGGTTTCTGCTGTGCCAGCAGGAGGGACTGCAGAACAGTTTGTATCGGAGTGTGCAGTAGCTGCTGCAGGGGTTAACACTCATGAGCAGGATGAACCAAATAAGGGTGAGCGCACAGCAGAGACATTGTCCGTGACCCACAAAACTGAGGTTGACATGGAGTGTCAAAGTGACGTTGTCACTGGTAATGTTCTGGAGCAGTTCATTGATGCTGAGCCTGAGAAGGGTGAGCACCAGGCTGTGGTTACCTCCAGCTGGGAGGATGTTTGTTTGACAATTGCAACTTCTCAAGTCTCAGCAAATGAGTCTGTCTGCATTCCCAATGTAATGAAAGTCCCCAGAAAGGACTTGGGTCTGGGATTAAGGGTCTGGTCTGTAAACAAAGCATTAAAGGAGATGCTTAAACTTTGGGATGTACAGCCAATCTATATTGGGGTGTCTCCTCCACAGTCAGACGGCCTGGTACTGTGGAGTACCACTAGGTGGAGCACTAAATGGCAGGCTATACAGAACAAAGGAGAACAAGACAGCAATGGTTTATTCTTGAATGTATTACTCTTGTTAAAAGTTGCTTCTGGGTATGCTGCTGGGTTAATTCCTGAAAAAATGGTATATGGGAGATGCTTTGGAGAAATTAAAAATGAGTCCAAAATGTCTGAGGTTTCACCTCCTAACAGCCCGATGGGAAGCATTTCTGCGGCTATGGTCCAGGGTGGTGCTGGTCAGTTGTCGGTGAAGGGCACGTATACTGCACCGGTGGACAAACCACGTGAGATGGAAGGGCCGAGCATGGACCAGAAAGCAGCAGAAATCCTGACCGGGGCTCAGACAGAGGTGGTTAAAGAGACTGGGGTCACCAGTCCAATAATAGGTTTATGTGACAAACCTGATATGGTCCCTGAGACAGGGAAATGGGTAAAAAGTGCAATAAGGTTGGTACGCGGATCAGACGAGAGCTCGCCTGTTCCGGTTTTGGATAGAAATCCAGGTGGTATTAAAGGTCAAGTGGTAGGACAGCTATCTGCAGAGTGGGTGAACCCAGGGGAGGTGACATCCTGTGAGGTTCCTGTGGGTGATGGCGGCCCTCCGGTATGTGTGCCCTCTGCAGACTCTGCCCTAGCAAATGCTGAAAAAAAAAGGCATTGGTGACATGTGTAATGTTGGTTTGAAAATGTCTGTCAATGATGAATCAAGTAATGTGTTAATGGTACATTATAATGTGGTGTCCAAAGGTACAGGTAAACCTGGTAAACAATTAGTGACTGCTGAGTCAGGTACCAGAAATAAGAGGAGGGGTCCCGTTATAAACACCATAAAAATAAGCCCCCTACAGTCTCAGAACAGTAATGCTGAGAGAGGTTTTGGGAAACCAGGAAACTTGAAGCGGGGAGGCAAAAGAGTTGGTAGACCCAAGAGACCTATTGTGATGGGGAAAACGGGTACCAGTGAGGGAAAAGGTGGTTACTCATCAGGCGTAGTGTCTGGAGGAGGTTCTCTACAGAATCAGGAAACTGAGTTGGAAGGAAGTAGCAGGAAAGGCAGGGGGCCAACAGAAAAGAAATATGAGCTCAGGAACCCCAAGGACAGAGGGAGTAGGCTGAGTATAGAGAAATGTAGGACCCTGTTAAGATCCAGGGTGGGACGTACCTGGAAGCGCACCCGAAAAAAGGGTTGGGCCTACGTGGCTGACAGCCAGCACAGAGGTGTCCCAACCATGACGGGTGCTGGTGTTCCTCCCTTCGGATCGAAACAAAGGGGGGGATATGTAATAGTGAGAGTCCCTGTCGCTATGAAAATGGGGTTAAAGTGGACACAGAGTATGCACATTTGCTTGGTGCAAGGCTACAGAGCATAAATGTGGACTGGAGAAAACTGCTTTCGCAGCTTTCTCCAGGTTTTGAGATCCACCAGCACATTGACTGGTCAGGTGTATGTTGGGCTATTTGTAGACACCTGACCATAGTTCTGGGCTCCACCCTCCCGAGGAGTCCAGGAAAGCAAGGGAGAAGTGTGCATGTCTGCACAGGTCTGTCTGTCAGAGCAGACAGAGGGTCTAAGCCTGTGGGCTGGAAAAGAGTGCTGAGGTACTGGGTGTACAGGAACTCTGTTATAGAGCTGAGAGGGCTGAAGCATAAGTTTGAGTAGCAGTGCTGCTAAAGAGAGCCAGGTGGCTTGGTATTTTTGATTGAACGGACATTGTTGCTGTGAAAAGCTGAAACCTCTGTGTGGGCAACACTTCTGTTATCGGACATTTTCTTTCTTTAATAAAAGTGGGCCTACAAGCCCTTAAAACTGCGTAACTGGCGTGGACTCGGCTCACTGGTAAGCTCTACCTTTAAGCTAAACCAACCCCGATGTTACAATATATATATATATATATATATATATATATATATATATATATATATATTTTTTTTTTTTTTAATTAGGTGCAGGTGCACACCACACAGCCCAAGCTCACCGAGTACCATTTGGCTAGCTTTAGGACTATGCATGCACAGTTCCGAAGCTGACCTGCAGCCATATTTTTTTTTACTGGCAATCAATGCCCCTTCCCAGACATTTACGGACAGGTAGAAAATTGCACCCCACAATACAATCTGGGGGTATTTCTATTGCCAAGACTAATTTTCAGGCCCAATAGCTGTTGTAATAGTTGTAATACCTCTAAGTTACAATTTTACTTAAAGGAGAAGTACAGCCAAAGTCTGCTGTTTGCTGACATCAAAGAGCCGGTCCAGGCTCAGGAAGGATCGCGATCATATGGTTGGGATCCGCTCAGATCTGTGGACCGGCACCCAGCTCAGCCTCTGTGTGCCGCAGAGAGAGCCTGAGCCGGAAGCTCCCACCCCCTCCACAGCTCAGCGCTCCAGAGAGTGAGGGGGGCAGAGCAGAGAGCTGGGGGGCCTGCTGGCTGCCCCTGCCCCCCCCCGCCAAGAAAATTGAGCACCTGCCACCACTGCTAAACAAGTATGAGTCTCTAAAAAAAAAAATCCAATACTTCTTTTAACCACCTGACATCCGGCCGTAGCCGAATGACGGCTACAGCGTGGATGTCAATTCCCGGGAGGCCGTCATATGATGGCCTCCCCTCTCCTCGCTCCCCGTGCGCGCTCACGAGCGCGCAACAGGAAAATTCTGTGTTGGCCGTGTCCCTTGAACACAGCCAATCACAGATCGCTGTAAATGGGCAATCACAGCGGCCATTTACAGCGTGATTGCAATGGCCAATGAGCGATGATCTCAAATGTAAACATCTCTCATTGCCGGCTCTCTCTCCTCACACAGAGACAGCGTGTGAGGAGAGAGAGATCTGTCAGCGATCTGTGAGTTTTACTGTGCCTACAGTGCCCATCATTACAGTGCCCATCATTACAGTGCCCCATCAGTAAAGTACCAATCGGTGCCCACCTGTGCCAATCGGTGCTAATCGGTGCCCACCTGTCTGCCCAGCGGTAATCAGTGTCCAGCTGCACATCTGCACAATCAGTGCCCACCTGTGCCACCTCATCAGTGTCCACCTGTGCCACCTCATCAGTGCCCAGCTGTGCCACCTCATCAGTGCCCAGCTGTGCCAATCGGTGCCCTTCTGTGCTGCCTCAGTGCCCATCTGTGCAATCAGTGCATATCTGTGCAATCAGTGCACATCTGTGCCGCCTCATCAGTGCCCATCTGTGCTGCTCCATCTGTGCCGCTCCATCTGTGCCGCTCCATCTGTGCCGCTCCATCTGTGCCGCCCCATCTGTGCCGTCCCATCAGTGCCCAGCTGTGCTACCTCATCAGTGCACATCTGTGCTACCTCATCAGTGCACATCTGTGCCTTCTCAGTGCACATCTGTTCCACCTCATCAGTGCCCACCTGTGCCACCTCATCAGTGCCCACTTGTGCCGCCTCATCAGTGCCCACCAGTGCCACCTCATCAGTGCACATCTGCACATCTGTTCCACCTCATCAGTGCACATCTGTGCCACCTCAGTGCCCATCTGTGCTCATCAGTGCAGGCTTAGCAACCATGTCCAAAAGAAGCTTTTCCGCCGAGGAGGCGTACCAAATACTGTCCCAGGCCAACGAGAGCAACAGGGAGCTCTCTTTTTCGGATTCCCTTTCCGACTCCGATTCTGATTCGGACACAAATTATGAGCCAGTCCTCAGTAGTGGAACACTGAGTGACTCAGAGGAGGAAGAGATTCGGCCCGCCAAACGAAAGCATTCTGGTGGGCAGGCAGTGGCATCTACCAGCACCGCAGTGCCATCCACCAGCACCGCAGTCCCATCCACCAGCACCGCAGTCCCATCCACCAGCACCGCAGTGCCTCGGCAAGAAAGACCAAGGACCCATGCCAGCCTTCCCTATGCCCTGCAAAACCCCTTGTGGCTTCCTCCTAATTCAGGAGAAGCCAACATTCCCCCTTTCACTGCCCAGCCAGGAGTCCAGGTGAACACTGAGAATTTTTCCCCAATAGATTTTTTTAATTTAATTTTTACCGAGGACATGCTGTCAAATATTGTGGCCCAGTGCAACCTTTATGCACAGCGATTCATTTTGAATAATCCAACGTCCTACTATGCCCGTCCCTATGAGTGGAGAGACCTAACGGTGGAGGAGTTGAAGGTTTTTTTAGGGCTCACATTTAACATGGGACTTACAAAAAAAAACACTTTGCTGTCCTATTGGTCAACCCACCCCCTCCACCACATGCCAGTATTCTCCAAGGTAATGCCCAGAAACAGATAACGCGTGATATTGAGGTTTCTTCATTTCAATGACAATACCCAGTGCCCTCCCCGAAATTACCCAAACTATGACAGACTTTTCAAAATTCGGCCACTTTTAAATAATTTTTATGCACTATTCCCCCTCCTGTTTACCCCGGACAAAAACATATGTGTGGATGAGTCCCTTGTTAAGTTTAGTGGCAGGCTAAAAATAAAACAATATATTCCCAGTAAAAGGGCCCGCTATGGGGTGAAGGTATACAAATTATGTGACCGAGTCACAGGTTACTTGTATGCCTTCAAAGTGTACGAAGGGAAGGACACCCAGCTGCAACCCCCTAACTGCCCAGACTACTTGGGATCAAGCGGGAAAATTGTTTGAGACCTCACATACCCCCTACTGGAGAAAGGCTACCACCTGTATGTCGACAACTTCTACGCATCTCTGCCCCTGTTCCACAACCTTCATCGGAAGAAGACGCCTGCATGTGGTACCGTTAAAAAGAACCGGAAGGGCTTTCCTCAAAGTCTGGTGAATAAGAAATTGAGAAAAGAAGAAACGGCAAGTCTACGAAACAACGAGATTTTGGCAGTGAAGTGGAGAGACAAAAGAGATGTGTACATGTTGTCTTCAATCCACGATGATACCTTCATGGAAATCCCCAGAAGAAATGGCCTCATACAGAAACCTAAATGCATCTTTGATTATAATTTGTTTATGGGGGGAGTCGACTTGAATGACCAGATGCTGGAACCGTACCTTGCTACAAGACGGACATACCATTGGTATAAGAAAGTCGCAATTTATTTTTTTCATTTGGCCATCTACAATTCATATGTCATTTATCGTAACTCCACCCAAAACCCCAAACGCTTCCTTGGCTACGAGGAGGAAGTTTTCACTGCCCTTACATTCCCACCAGAAAATATCCGATCAGATGTTCTAAGTCAACTCTCCGAACGCCACTTTCCCGATAAGATCCCTCCCAAACCAACAGGCCAACGACGGCAAAAAAAATGTAAGGTGTGTACCAGAGCAGGATTCAGAAGAGACACATCTTATTATTGTGCACAATGTCCTTCTGAACCAGGCCTCTGCGTAGGTGAATGTTTTCGTCGTTACCATACTTCACTAAATTATTAGTTCCTGCAATTTACCCTCACACCCCTTATGCCACTGCCTCCTCTGTAACTGACCCTGGCTTGTTATTTGACCACGCTTCTGCCTAACGATTCTGTACATACCTCTGCCTGATCTGGAACTGACCCTGGACTGTTATTCGACCATGCTTCTGCCTAACGATTCTGCACATACCTCTGCCTGATCTGGAACTGACCCTGGACTGTTATTAGACCATTCTTCTATTTAACGATTCTGTACATATATCTGCCTGATCTGGAACTGACCTTGGACTGTTTGACCATGATATTTGCCTGCCTCTTGGACTGATCTTGTACCCTGATACTGGACTAGTGGGATTCAACACAGGGGTCTCACATATGTGAGGGGCTCCAGAATTGTTTTTATGGATGAAGAAAACAATTTTTTTTGTTTTCTCAATCCTAGATTAGGGTCTGGAGACTTGGAGGCTTCAAAGAGGTTTGGGTGGGAGAAGCCTCTACCCCTGTCCCCATTCTGTTCTGAACGAGGCCCTACTTCTGCCTGTAGGACTTACTGCCGTCATGCCTCTGCCTGTCGCACTGACCACACCACATGGACCTGCCTACTACCAGGACCAATATTTTTGGCACTGCGGACAATATCTCTGCCTGCACTGACCCTGGACTTTATATGGACAGTAACCCTGCCTGCTGCCTGGACAATTGTGTTCGCCGCTTCTGACCAAGTCCCTGCCTGCTTCCTGGACCAGTGCTATCCTCCTGTGTACAACTGCGCTACTACAACCACAGGCAATCTTTTGTTTACGCTTTGCTCAGCATAATGTATTTTGGGGTGTAATTCTTGGTATATGCATGCTATGTGTCCCTGAAACACCTGACGGTGTTCCTTGCATGTTGGATCCCTGTATGTGGCCAGGCTGTGTAGAAGTCTCACACATGTGGTATCGCCATACTCAGGAGGAGTAGCAGAATGTATTTTGGGGTGTCATTTTTGCTATCCAAATGCTATGTGTTGAAAATATCTTATGAACAGACAACTTTGTGTAAAAAAAATGCGTTTTCATTTTTTTTCCACATTTTTCAAAAACTTCTGCCAAAAAATGAACCGTTCAAAAGACTCATTATGCCTCATAGATTATACGTTGGGGTGTTAGCTTTCCAAAATGGGGTCATTTTGTGGGTGTTTCCATTGTCCTGGTGCTCCAGGGCATTCAAAAGTATAATAGGTGGTTGAGAAATGTGATGTGTAATTTATGCTCCTAGAACACCTGATGGTGCTCCATGCATGTTGGGCCTCTGTATGTGGCCAGGCAGTGAAAAAGTCCCACACATGTGGTATCGTAATACTCAGGAGGAGTAGCAGAATGTATTTTGGGGTGTCATTTGTGGTATACACATGCCATGTGAGAGAAATAAGCTATTACAATGACAATTTTGTGGGGAAAAAAAAATCTCAATTTTGCAAAGAATTGTGGGAAAAAAATACAACTTCAAATAACTCACCATGCCTCTAACTAAATACATTGAAATGTCTACTTTCCAAAAAGGGGTTATTTGGGGGGCATTTGTACTTTCCTGGCTTGTTAGGCTCGGTTCACACAGGGACGACTTGTCAGGCGACCAAGTCGCCTCCCGTTCTGTGCTATGGAACCGTTCTAAGGGGAGCTCCGACTTAGAAAAAGGTTCCTGTACGACTTTGGGGGCGACTTGGGGCGACTTGCATAGACTTCTATACAGAAGTCGTTTTGCAAGTCGCCCGGGCAGTCGTGTGCAGGTTGCCTCGGTGAGGCGACCTGCAAGTCGTGCCGCCTCTGGTGTGAACCGAGGCTTAGGGTCTCAGGAAATGAGATAGGCCACCAGTATCAGATGTGATAATTTTTTTTATGATTTGCACCATAGCTTGTAGACTCTAAAACTTTCACACAGACCAAATAATTTCCACAAATTTTTGGTTATTTTTACCAAAGATATGTAGCAGTATAAATTGTGGTCAAAATTTATGAAGAAAAATTACGAATTTGCAAAATTTTATCACAGAAATTAGGAAAAATTGTTTTTTTTTTCAAAATTTTCGGTCTTTTTTCATTTATAGCGCAAAAAATTAAAAACCCAGAGGTGATCAAATACCACCAAAATAAAGCTCTATTTGTATGAAAAAAGGACAAAAAAAATCTTTTGGGTACATTGTTGCATGACTGAGTAATTGTCATTCAAAGTGTGAGAGCACTGAAAGCTGAAAATTGGTCTGGATAGGAGGGGGGTTTAAGTGCCTAGTAAGCAAGTGGTTAAAGTTGGTTTCAAATGCTCTGTATTAAAGTGAACCTATCAGCTTTACTAAACATGTGACAAGCTTCTGTGCAGATATTATGGTTTACATGATCACATCATCCCCTGGCCAGCATTTTAGGGGACAAAACATGTTGGGCGGAACCTAAGTTGCTGACTTCATCACTTCCGTCAATGCTGGAGGGCAGGCTTTGAGCTTATTTAAATTATTGTCTTGTGAGTACCCGTGATTCTTTATAAATGTGGTTTTATATAGTGCTACACTATCTGGTCTGCTTTGTTTCACTTCTGATGTCTCCTGCTGCCCTCATTCAATTGCTAACCTGACAACGGTCATGGTTGTGATCCATGCCAAGCTGGTCATCTTCATCCTGTGGACATTTTCAGTACATGTAAGCGTACATGACCTTGGTTGGTGGGGGGTCATGTATTTCTGGCAAGAGGCTCTTGTTTCTCGTTGGTGGTGCACTGGAGCTGGCATGTCTGAAGTATAGCTCTGCACATGTAATTTTTCACTGGCCACATGCTTATTGAAGTTTAATGAAGCTTTTCACTGGACACATGCTCAGTGGACCTTTGTTTCACACGATTGTATATTTATTTGATTGCCTCTTGCATTATTCACTGTGACGTTTATTTGAGTTGTTGGTTGTTTTTTTTTCACTAGTAGAGGACAATGCCTGAACAAAGATGGAGCCAGTCTTGAGCGAGTACTGTGATCATTTTGAGATGTAACAAATAATTTTGAGATGTAACAAATAACTATAAGTGTTACACTTTCACATTACCTAGCATGCATGCTGTATCCTTATGCCCCGTACATACAGTCGGAATTTCCGACAGAAAAAGTCCAATGGGAGCTTTTCATCGTATATTCCGACCGTGTGTATGCCCCATCTGACTTTTCACGTCCAAAACTCAGACTGACTTAGATAGAGAACATGTTCTATATTTTTCAGATGGAACAAATTCCTATCAGGAAAACGGCTCGTCTGTATGCCGTTCCGACATACCAAAAATGACACATGCTCTGAAACAAGTACGAGACGTCTTACGTGTTGTACGTCACCTCCTTCTTGACGGTCGAAATTTGGTGTGACCGTGTGTATGCAAGACAGCTTGAGCGGAATTCTGTCAAAAAAACCTTCAGAATTTATTCCGACGGCAAAACCGGTCGTGTGTACAGGGCATAAGGGGTCTACTTCTAAATGTTCTTCTTACAACTTTTTCAAGAAATCACACATTTTTCCAATTGAAAATAACTAGAAAATGTGTGTCACATAGTCACATCTAGTTCAACTAATATTCTGGGTGAAAGCTGTGCACAACTTGTGTAAGAGAAAATAAATAGACCCATTAAAAATAGTAAAATTATAAACAAAAACAAACAAAACACCACAGCCAGTTACATAGATGCCTTAAAGCGTAGCGCCACCGAAAAAATTTTTTTAAAGAGTCAGCAGCTACAAATACTGCAGCTGCTGACTTTTAAAACATGGACACTTACCTGTCCAGGGCGCCCGCGATGTCGGCACCCGAGGCCGAAGCGTCTCTCCGTCCTCGGGTGCTGCCGCCTCCATCTTCGGTAAGGGAATCAGGAAGCGAAGCCGTACGGCTTCACTTCCTGGTTCCCTACTGCGCATGCGCGAGTCGCGCAGCGCAATCCGGATGGTCCCTGCTGCCTCTGGGACCCGTGTGTTTCCCAGCAGGCAGCGGGGAGGGAGCAGGAAGTGGCGTAAATACCCGCAGATTCTGCGGGTATCTATGCCGGAAGTGGGTACAGATACCTGTAATATACAGGTATCTGTACCCCCCTCCCCCCTGAAAAGGTGCCAACTGTGTCACCGGAGGGGGGGAGGAATCTAATGAGTGGAAGTTCCACTTTTGGGTGGAACTCCACTTTAAGTAGATCAGTTAATGTAGAACTTTAGTAAAATTATAAAATCAAATATGAAGTAGGCTGCCTATAACAGTTATGCCCTGTACACACGGTCGGATTTTCCGACAGAAAATTTGTGATAGAACCTTGTTGTCGGAAATTCAAATAGTGTGTACACAAATCTGACGCACAACGTGCCATGCATGCTCAGAATAAATTAGGAGACGAAAGCCATTGGCTACTGCCCCATTTATAGTCCCGACGTACGTGTTTTACGTCACCGCAATTAGAACGATTGGAATTTCCGATAACTTTGTGTGACCGTGTGTATGCAAGACAAGTTTGAGCCAACATCCGTCGGAAAAAATCCATGGATTTTGTTGTCGGAATGTCTGATCAATGTCCGACCGTGTGTACAGGGCATACGAGTGGGTTATCCTCAGTACCCCCTGGAACATTTTATACTGATCCTCACGGTAGAATCATTGGATAGGCACTTCGGTGGGGCAACAGTGCTGCAGCTGCTTAGCTGCAGAGTTAATAGGCCAATGTGTCATCAAACTAAAGTGTTTTGGATAGGCCTATTTGTAGGAGGTTTGGAAAATCATGTCAAATCCCCATTTGGCACTGTTTAATAGGGTACCCAGCACTGTTTAATAGGGTACAGGATAAAAGTAGCTTCCCAGCTGTATTTATCATTAAAAAAAAAAATCTATTTAACCACTTCAGCCCCGGAAGATTTGGATGCTGAATGACCAGGCCATTTTTTGTGATTCGGCACTAAGTCGCTTTAGCTGACAATTGCATGGTCATGCAACGTTGTATTCAAACAAAATTGATGCCTTTTTTCCCACAAATAGAGCTTTCTTTTGGTGGTATTTGATCGCCTCTGTGGTTTTTATTTTTTGAGCTATAAACAAAAAAAGAGCGACAGTTTTGAAAAAAAAAAAAACGCAATATTTTTTACTTTTTGCTATAACAAATATCCCCCAAAAATATATAAAAATGTTTTTTTCCTCAGTTTAGGCCGATATATATTCTTCTACATATTTTTGGTTAAAAAAAAAAAAAAAATCATCACAATAAGCGTAAATTGATTGGTTTGCGCAAAAGTTATAGCGTTTACAAAATAGGGGATAGTTTTGTGGCATTTTTAGTATTATTTTTTGTTTTTACTAGTAATGGTGGCGATCTGCGATTTTTATCGGGACTGCGACATTACGGTGGACACATCGGACACTTTTGACACATTTTTGGGACCATTGTAACTATAACTGTAGGGGGAGGGGACTGACCAAGAAGAAGTGACGGATCGTGGTTCCTAGCTAATAGGAAGTCACGATCTGTCACGCCTCTCAGAACAGAACAGGGATTAGTGTGTTTACACACACACACACACACGTCCCTGTTCTTCCTCTCGTGCCCACGATCACTTGTGGCAGGCGGTTATCGCGACCGTCGGCCACGAGCATTGGCACCCCCACTGTGCAGCGGCGTGTGCCTGCTATCCCGATCTGAGACGACGTATAGCTCCGACGGCTCGTGGGATTGTGCCGACCTGCCGCAGTAAAAATGATGGCGGCTGGTCGGCAAGCGGTTAACGTGAACTTGCAATGAAAATGTCTGTTTCTTTTATCATGACTCTGAGAGGGAAAAAAACAGAGGCTTTAACCGCTTCCGGACCAGCCGCCGCAGTTTTACTGCGGCAGGTTGGATCCCCTGTGCGAGCCGTCGTAGCTGTAAGTCGGCTCTTTAAGACGCTTCCGGCAGCATGTGCACACGCCCGAAGCGTGTCCCCGGAGCTGATGCGAGTGCCTGGCGGGCGCGACAACTGCCGGGCTACCCGCCAACGTTCGTGACAGAGCGAGAACCAGGATCTGTGTGTGTAAACACACAAATCCCCGTTCTCTCAGGGGAGAGGAGACAGATTGTGTGTTCATACTAAGTATGAACACCGATCTCTCTCCTTCCATGGTTAGTCCCATCCCCCCTACAGTTAGAACATACCTAGGGAACACAGTTAACCACTTCCCTGCCAGTGTCGTTTATACAGTAATCAGTGCATTTTTATAGCACTGATTACTGTATAAATGTCACTGGTCCCAAAAATGTGTCAAGTGTCCAATTTGTCCTTCACAATATCACAGTCCCAATAAAAATTGCTGATCGCCGCCATTACTAGTAAAAAAATAAAAACAATAAAAATTCCATAAATCTATACCCTATTTTGTAGACGCTATAACTTTTGCGCAAACCAATCAATATACGCTTATTGCGATTTTTTTTTTTTTACCAAAAATATGTAGAAGAATACATATTATCCTAAACTGAGGAAAACATTTGTTTTTTGAAATTTGGGATATTTATTATAGCAAAAGGTAAAAAAAGATAGTGCTTTTTTCAAAATTGTCACTCTTGTTTATAGCGCAAAAAATAAAAACCGCAGAGATGATCAAATACCACCAAAAGAAAGCTCTACTTGTGGGAAAAAAAAGACGTAAATTTTGTTTGGGTACAGCGTCGCACGACCACGCAATTGTCAGTTAAAGCGACACAGTGCCGTATTGCAAAAAATGGCCTGGTCATTGAGCAGCCAAATCTTCTGGGACTGAAGTGGTTAAATTAACTTTAACATGAAGCAATATCACTAATGCTGTGTCTTCTTTCAAATGGGGCTTACAGAGTAAACCATTTCCTTACCTAGGAAAAAAGGGGTTTAAGTGACTTACCTAGTTTTTGTAACATCATGTTTGTGATCTTAAGCTGTTGTCCTTTCCTAAATATACACCTATAAAACCAAATCTATGCAAGGTGGTTTCTGTTTTTGGTGAGAGAAACACAAAAAACACTAATACTTGGCACACATGCTTTATTTCTGAACAATCTCAAGAGTATGGCACAGAAGCTCTTTCCATTTGTTGGTGCTTGACTAGAAAGAAGTAGTCAGTATAAGTCTTTCCACAATGAGAGCAAATATATAATTTTTCTTGGCTGTGGATTTTTAAATGTTGGTCAAGACCAAATTTGCGTGTAAACCTCTTCCCGCAATCACTACACTCATAGGGCTTTAGCCCAGTGTGAATTCTGGAATGGACATTAAGATTTGAGGCACTAGTAAAGGCTTTATTACACAGGATACATTTAAAAAGCTTTGTTTCCATATGGCTTTTTTGATGCCGGTAAAGACTTGAGCTATGGGCAAACCTACGAATGCAATACTTACACCCATATGGTTTATCTTCCATGACTCTTCTCTCGGTACTGTCCAAGGTTTGTGGATAAGGTAAATTCTCAAGTTCAGTGCTAGGGTTTGCTTCAGTATCACGCAGTGGTAGGTCTGACCTATTACAGATGAATGCATTGAGATCAGTGCTTTCTGTACCAGTTGTAGCAGCACTGGCGTAGACTACATTGCTGAGGTCCTGTGAACTATACACCGGTATGTCTTTCCATGGTTCCTTACTGGATATGGTTTTGATTGTTTCCTTGGCTGGATGAGATATATTTCCTACAGATTCTTGTTCTGGTGGTAAATGTTTGTTCACAATGGAGTGATCTGTGTTCTCTTTGCCAAGTATTTCTCCTGAAAATGAAAATCGGGACAATCAGGACAGTTAAATGTAATAATTACAATAACCATATTACTTGCATATTTTATTCAGACCACAGTGTGCAATACCTTGTACAGGTCATCACCTGCACACAGTCCCTATGGAACAACAAAACACTATCACATTTGTCACACTGCTTGGCACACTGAAACTGGACTACTGCAATACACTGGCTTTTGATAGTGAATTATCATTAGAGGGCTGTATTTTACAGTCAAACCAGATTTCACCAGTAGGTGACACAGCAAAATAACTGTCCTCCTTACCCTTGCATTTGTTTACTTGCAATCACAGTTACAGCAACAAGAGGTTTAAAATGTACTATAGTTTTTCATTTTTATTTGTATTTGTTTAGCGGTACCTACCCATAAGGCGAATATAGTTTTTTACCTACTGTAAGTCTATTGAGGGACACAAATTTAGGATATTCTTAAATAGTTTGGTTATACTGTTGCATATATAGATGGTTGGCACACTAGCAAACAAAAAAGTTGAAGCCAGCCCCTCCCCAACTGTCATTTTTACCTACAAACATGTGTGGAGGAAGTTACTGATCTTATCTTAATGCTTAAGCAACCTGATACTAAGGTGTCATCATCAACCCAAGAGACCAATAGGAAAAATATATGCAAAACAAAAAAGGGTGTTCAAGGATGAACCATCAGTATACCAATGTACAGACCATATATCCTAAAAATATTATATGTTATTACAAAACATTATTGGAATAAAACATAGAGAAAGTGCAGATAAAAACCCGTTCTACTGCTGTACAAAAGCACATAAAACCCCTCTAAGGCCGCGTACACACGGGCAGACTTTTCGACTGGACATGTCGGACAGACTTTCCAGCGGACTTTCGACTGATTTTTGATGGACTTCCGATGGACTTTTTAACAAACAGACTTGCCTACACACGATCACACCAAAGTCCAACGGATTCGTACATGATGACGTACACTGGACTAAAATAAGGAAGTTGATAGCCAGTAGCCAATAGCTGCCCTAGCGTCGGTTTTTGTCCGTCGGACTAGCATACAGACGAGCGGATTTCTGGGTCCGGCGGAGTTACAACGTAAAGATTTGAAGCATGTTCCAAATCTAAAGTCCGTCAGATTTGCGACTGGAAAAGTCTGCTGAAGGTCCGGTGAAGCCCACACACGATCGGATTGTCTGTCGGATTTGGTCCGTTGGACAAGTCCGGTCGAAAAAAGTCTGCTCATGTGTACGCTGCATAACCCTACTTCAATTTGTAATGCCTTAGTTTTCTGAGCAAGCAGTATAAAGAGTCGAATACACAGAGGCGGGACCTGTGCCAATCAATGAACTTCAAGAAAAAGATTTTATAGCAAGTACAAAGATTTTATTTTCCTTATCGTTCATTGAGGGACAAAGGAATTTTGGAAACTCTTAAACAGTTAGGGCAGCCAAAAGCAATTCAACTGAGGGGTGGACAACAGCTACAAAAATAAATCAATGCCTGAATTAAGGCTAGCTGAAGAAAGAGCCAAAGCAATTATGGCAATTGCCGCGACAAAGGGAGGACACCATGGATCAACCTGGTGCTCCAGACCAGGACAGATAAAACACTACAAAGAGGAAACCTATCTAAAAAAAAATAATAGGCCTTTTGTTACACTTTACATAGTTTGTCTGAGCCAAGATACCCAAACTATGCCCTTCACTAACATGTTAGGCCATTGGGTGTGCTGTATCTGGGGCTACATACAGGACTGTGTTCCAGGTTCAAGCCGAGACCTTCCTGTCTCATACTGGAACACAAAAGTCTTTCTGAGCGGAGCTCAGCCATTTATAGAAAGCTATTTATTCTAACAATGGCTACAAAGGTTCCTCTGATTGGCGGAGTCAGAAAGACGAACTGATGATGTCACAACCTCTGACTCAGCCAATCAGAGGAAGCTTTGTATTCATTGCTAGAATGCATCACTTTCTATGAATAGCTGAACTATGTGAAGTGTAACAAAAGTTTAGCTTTAACCAGTGAAATAGGAGACTACCGTATTTATCGGCGTATAACACGCACTTTTTTCCCCTTAAAATCAGGGGAAAGTCGCAGGTGCGTGTTATACGCCGATCCCGAGCTGTCCAAATGTCAAAATCGCGGACCGCGATTTGAAAATGGCGCCGCCGGAGCCGAAGTACACAGAGCCGGTCCTCGGCTCTTTCCGGCGGCTCTCGTTTACTTTCGGCTCCACTCGTAGTCCCGAGCGGAGCTATCCGAACCTACTCGGATAGCTCCGCTCGGGACTACGAGTGGAGCCGAAAGTAAACGAGAGCCGCCGGAAAGAGCCGAGGACCGGCTCTGTGTACTTCGGCGCCGGCGGCGCCATTTTCAAAATCGCGGACCGTGATTTTGAAGCCCTGGAAGCAGGGACAGGGGATCCCAGGCTGCATTGGGGAAGGCTGCACTGGGGAAGGCTGCACTGACAAGGCCGCACTGGGGAAGGCCGCACTGGGGAAGGCTGCACTGACATGGCTGCACTGACATGGCTGCACTGACAAGGCTGCACTGACAAGGCTGCAATGAAGGGCATTTAAATGTAAGTTTTTTTCCCTTCAACTTCCCTCCTAAAAGTTTTTTTTCCTTAAAATTCCCTCCTAAATTGGGGTGCGTGTTATACGCCGGTGCGTGTTATACGCCGATAAATACGGTAATTAACCATGCACAAAAAAATAGGTGGAACAAATTACCTAAACAGGAGAAAACCAGATAAAGAATTAAAACACGTCTTTTAGGGGAAGCTGGAACAGACATACCATTTCCATTAAATATTCAGTTAACTGCAGAAAAAAGCATAAGCTTAACATACCCAACCCTTGACTTCAGGGAAAGGAAGCTTGGACAGACTTATACCCACAGGAAAGACCAGCTGGTCAACAGCAGAAGGCTGAAACCAAACCTGTCTAACCCTTGTAAGCTGTGTTTGCTTTTCACCAACCTTACAGCTCTCCTGGACAGGACTGGTCTGTTCCCCAGGTATGAGAGTGTGACGGTACTACTTACAGTGAGCCCACAGGCGAGCAGGTGACACAGGATCCCCCAGGGCGTGGAGTCTAAGGGCCAGCCGGCTTTGGGCTTAGCTGCGTGCTGACCCCAGGTTACGACCCCCGGGTTCACCTTGCTCGCTAGGGAAGTACCAGAAGACACTGTCAGACAAGGATGGATGGATGAAGCAAAAGGAGAGCCGGATAGCGAGCCAAGGTCAGGGCGGGCTGCAGACAACGTAATCAGAACAAGCCGAGTCGATACACAAGAGATCAGTTCACGAGAGGTCAGGTTTAAGGCAGGTTACACGAAGGGAGCCCAGAAACAAATGTTGCTCAAGCAACCAGTAGCTGGTTTGAAAGGGATTTAAATAGGGAAGCACATGAGGGGCTGGACAGGAAGGAATCATATATTAGGCAACAGGTGTGGCCAGCGACACCCATAGCTGCAGAGTGCACAGAGCTGAACACAAGCTAGTAGAACAACAGGTGCCAGCCGGCCTACAGCAGTAAAGGTGAGACACAGATCAACTCCACAGCTGATCTGTGACAGAGCACTGCCTACATTTCTGAAGGTAAGTATAAATTGCCCGCAGGGAGAGGAATAAAACCAAAGCTGGACCAAGGATCAGAGATCCCTAAAAGTGTATGAGGAGAGCCTGGGAGATGTGTAAACTCCAAACGGGACTTTTCCAAGCTCCGTCTAAGACACTCTGCTACATCCTTGACTGAAGGATGTTACTTGATTAAGACAACCGATCTCATAATTAACGCTGCACTTGTGATTTATGTTATTCTGATTATTTCCTGTGCCAGGAGAATTGTGTCAGCACCTTTAACCATTATTGGTACCATTTATAATTCTATCTAGCCCAGGTATTTGTGGTTTTTATTTTCCAATCTCAGATAGTCATGGATGTGAGAGCCCTTATAACATAAAATCTAAATGAAGAGAGGGGAAAGCCCCTTGAAGCCTAGCTCCATATTTCCTAGTACGTTAAATAGTTTGTTTGGGCAAGGCTGGTCCAAAAGAACCATTTCCTTTAGTTACACGTGCACCTGCTGGGAGAACTGTATAAACTGTATGTAGCATTGGATACATATAGTACACAGCTCCATGTTCCGGCAGCATGACAGACTTCATATCCCATTCCAGAACAAAATCGAAGTTAGGTTGAGCGCTGCTCAACTATTCCTAGGAAGCCTTGTATTTTTCTGAATAAATATAATGCTGCTTACACACGAGCGGACTTTGACGGACTGAACGCCGAAGGACTTTGACGGAGTTCCAACGAAACGGACTTGCCTACACACGATCACACTAAAGTCCGACTGATTCGAACGTGATGACGTACGACCGAACTAGAATAAGGAAGTGCATAGCCAGTAGCCAATAGCTGCCCTTGCGTCGTTTTTGGTCCGTCAGACTAGCATACAGACGAACGGATTTTTCGATAGGACTCGAGTCCGTCGGAAAGATTTGAAACATGTTCTATTTCTAAAGTCCGCCAGATTTTGACAGAAAAATTATAATTAAATTAATTGAAAAATATGTATTATAAAGAAATATGTTATAAAGAAATAGGTTATATCTCCATCACTACATATTTCTTTATAATATATATTTTTCAATTGATTTTATTATAATTTTTACTTTATATTATATATTGCTATTTTTATTTCCATTTTTCTCCTTTTGATTTTCCATTTCTAATTTTATTCTCATTCTTCTCATTCAAATTATACCACATTTCCCATTTTTCATCATTTTTGTTTTCAACATCCATTTCTTTTTATTCTCATTCTTATAGTAATCTAATTTACATTAATAGTAGTATTATGATTATCATGTAACTTCATTTTCTCATTTCATTCACATTTTTATTATGTATTGTTGCAGATCATAAAAACAGAAATACACATACCCCATTTTATTTTCTAATAAAACCCTTTCTCTTACACACATATACATATAGCGCTGTCTCATCAGACCCGTCACAGCAGACACACAAACACCACGTTTTTTACTTCTACATCAGACACGTCGATATTCGACTTGCATTACATAGCTCCGTGCCTTAGTCTGACTGATGGCTTCCTCCCCCCAGGGCCGTCTTTAGCGCAGGGCAAACGGGGCAGCTGCCCAGGGCCCTGTCATTGCTTAGGGCCCAAAGCAGAGCTGCCCGTTACCCCTGTGCGCTGCCCGCAAATCGGCGCTGAATTGTGTGATGACAGCCGCGGCGGCGCGCACGGCGCCCACACTGCCAGTGCCTTTTTTTTTTCATTTCAGGAGCGGGCCGTGGGTGGGCGGGGCCTTGAGCTCCACTGATGCTCTGGCCCCGCCCCTTGCTATGCATGCAGACAGTGCTGTGTTAGCACTGACTCGGAGGAGCGGAGGAGGAGTGAGACAGGGCCCTGGGCAGCGCGGAGTGGAGAGTGCCTGGTGAAGTGAAAAAAATAAGGAGCAGTGTGGAGAATTTAGCTGAGCTTTCCACGACCAGGTAAGGTCTTTTCTCCTTCCCTGGCTCATGCTCCCCCTATCCCCATGCCATGTCTTGTGTAATAAAAGAAAGTTAAAAAAAAACTTAGCAATTCTGTAGTCCACTGTCCAGGCTGAGTGAGGCCTCAGAGGAGAGCACACAGCATGATTTACAGGAACATGGCATACTGTATTTAGGCTGCTTTCACACTGAAAGCACCCGGGCATTGGTGGTAAAACGCCACTGTTTTTAGTGGCGCTTTACCGTAGTTTTTGCTGCGCTTTTCGGCCTCTAGCGGGGCACTTTAAACCCCTGCTAGCAGCCGAAAAAGGGTTAAAAGTGCCTGCAAAGCACCGCTACGGCGGTGCTTTGCCGGCGGTTCAGCGGCGCTGCCCATTGATTTCAATGGGCAGGGGCGCTTTAGGAGCGGTGAGTTCGCCGCTCCTAATGCGCTCCAAAGAAGCTGCTGGCAGGACTTTTTCTGACGCCCTGCCAGCGCACCGCTCCAGTGTGAAAGCCCTTGGGGCTTTCACACTGGAGTGAATGGAGCCGCTGTTTCAGGGCACTTTGCAGGCACTATTGTTAGCGCTATAGCGCCTGCAAAGCGCCTCAGTGTGAACTGCTTGATGGGCTTATTTTGGGCCTAGCTGGTTCACATGTATGTGTTTTGGTGGCCCACATTTGCGCAGGCACAGTGCCCAATCATTTGAATGGACTGCCATGTCTGCGTTTCCTGCAAAAAAAAAGGTGCATGCAGCATTTAATAGGGCTGCACACACTTATGCCCATCAAGCAATGAAATACAGCACTGTCTGTTCATTATACTTTTGCACCATGTGACTTACCTGCAGTTCCTGCTCTGGCAAACTTGCTGCATTTTTTGATGTTTAGGCCACGCTTTTAAAGACACAGTACGTTTGTGTGCGCAGGAACTGCAGGTAAGTCGCATGGTGCAAAAGCCGAATGAATTTCAAGGCCACTGCATTTTTAAAATGCTGCATGCAACTTTTTTTCTGCAGGAAACGCAGGCATGGCAACCCATTCAAATGAATGGGCTGCTGTGCCTGCGCAAATGTGGGCCACCAAAACACATACATGTGAATGTGTGATGTGACAATGGCTGCAATGTAATTGGGGTGCTGTGATGTGTAAAGGGGCACTATGACATGAACAGGCATGTACTGGCCATCAGGACTACCGGGAGTTTCCCGGTGGGCCGATGGCTCAGTGGGCCGGTTCCAGCGGCCGCCTAATTTGCCTTTTGCATCGTTTCCCAGTTGTTCTGCGGTGAGGTCCGCCGCAATGTACCCCAATGTACCCTGATGTGCCCCATGTGCTTTGATGTGTCCCATGTGCTTTGATGTGCCCCAATGTACCCTGATGTGCCCCATGCCCTGATGGGCTTTGTGCCCCGTGCCCTGATGTGCTGTGCCCCAATGTCGTGTGCCCTGATGTACTGTGACCTGTGCCCTGATGTGCTGTGCCCTGATGTGCTGTGTCCTGATGTGCTGTGCCCTGATGTGCTGTGTCCTGATGTGCTATACCCTGTACCCTGATGTGCTGTGCCCTGATGTGCTGTGTGCTGATGTGCTATACCCTGTACCCTGATGTGCTGTGCCCTGATGTGCTGTGTCCTGATGTGCTATACCCTGTACCCTGATGTGCTGTGTCCTGATGTGCTATACACTGTACCCTGATGTGCTGTATCCTGATGTGCTATACCCTGTACCCTGATGTGCTGGGCTCTGTACCCTGATGTGCTGTACCCTGATGTGCTGTGTCCTGATGTGCCCTGATGTGCTGTGTCCTGATGTGCTGTGTCCTGATGGGCTATACCCTGTACCCTGATGTGCTGTGTCCTGATGTGCTGTGTCCTGATGGGCTATACCCTGTACCCTGATGTGCTGTGTCCTGATGTGCTATACCCTCTCTACCCTGATGTGCTGGGCTCTGTACCCTGATGTGCTGTACCCTGTGCCCTGATGTGCTGGGCTCTGTACCTTGATGTGCTGTACCCTGATGTGCTGTGTCCTGATGTGCTATACCCTGTACCCTGATGTGCTGTGTCCTGATGTGCTATACCCTGTACCCTGATGTGCTGGGCTCTGTACCCTGATGTGCTGTACCCTGTGCCCTAATGTGCTGTGCTCTGTACCCTGATGTGCTGTGACCTGATGTGCTATACCCTGTACCCTGATGTGCTGTGTCCTGATGTGCTATACCCTCTACCCTGATGTGCTGGGCTCTGTACCCTGATGTTCTGTACCCTGTGCCCTAATGTGCTGTGCTCTGTACCCTGATGTGCTGTGACCTGATGTGCTATACCCTGTACCCTGATGTGCTGTGTCCTGATGTGCTATACCCTCTACCCTGATGTGCTGGGCTCTGTACCCTGATGTTCTGTAGCCTGTGCCCTGATGTGCTGTGTCCTGTCCCCTGATGTGTTATGCCCTGGGTCGGTCTGGATGAAGTCCAGGGCCACATTTTTGTCCCAGTCCAGCCCTGGACATGAAGGGGACTCTAATGTAACAGGGGCGCTGTGATGTGTAAAGGGGCACTATACTGTGGAAAGGTCTGCAATGCAATGGGGGCTGTGATATGAGGAGGCTGCAATGTAATGGGCGCTGTGATATGACGAGGCTGTAATGTTTTTTAAAGATAAATCTATGTTTGTGTCTGTTTTTTGAGATGTTGGGGTGAAGAGCAAAATTGAATTGGGGGGGGGCCCAAAAAAAATGTTTGCCCGGGGTCCAAACCATATTAAAGACGGCCCTGCCTCCCCCAATCAATGCCCTTCATAGACTAAATAAGTTTCGACCTATCACAGGTCACGTTAGGCCTGAGGAAGGAGCGTAGCTCCGCAAACGCGTCGCCACTTCTGCACGAACCCGGAAGTGACCCCGTTCCCCCGATTACCAGCAGTGCGTTCCAGCGGCAGGAAACACTGATCATCCAGCAGCGCAGCCTGTCGTATGAAGGAGATAGTCACTACATGATGTGATCGGACACCACTCCCGGGACATCTGGCACCTCTAATCTGTTACCCACATGCCTGTTTACATGTACCCTTGTGAGTAACCATTTTAATGATGCATTAAATTCGTTTTTAAATACTGCACTTAGAGTGGCGCCCTTGTGGCCATCATCCTTAGATATGGTCTCCTGAGCATTCCACAAAGAAGAAAAGGCACTAGGATTGACATAAGGCCCTGTGTCATAGGTAAGGTTGAGTGCAGGCAGAGGACACTGAATGGTCTTGTCCTCACTAGATAAAGGAGCAGTAGGGACGGATCCCTCCCACCTTGTAGGTCAAGGTCTCAAAAGAGGGATAGGGCTGAAGACAGCCAAGCACTGCAGGGGGTGCAACTACCTGTGAGAGAAAAGGTCTCATGCTGGGAGGAGTGTGAGCTCAAATGGGATACTATTTCCAAACAAAGACTTTCACTAGAGTAGTAATCAGAAAAGCCAGGGTGCAGGGAGCCCAAACAAACCTGGAAAAATGCACAATGGGGTGCAATGATACCAGAAGATTGGGGAGAGGTAACTAAAGAAGGGGACTGACTCAAGGGTTTAGAAGAGGGAAACCGGAGTACCAAAAGGAAAACTACCAAAAAACCAAGGCACCCCTCTCTTACAGAAGTGGGGTTAAATCTTCATGCAGAAGGTTGACTAGGGGGGAAAGAGGATCTCTGGATTCAAGATCTGTGATTTGAGTGGAAGGTAGCTGTGACAATCTGTTAGGTACAGTATTACTGCTTTAGTTGTTGAAGGAAAAAGGATAGGGTACACTCTGACCCCGAAAGGCATTGCTAATGGCAATATCAGGCGCAGGCCCAAAGAGACAACATTCAGATGTTTGTAGAAGGTATCATTAGTGTCCCAGACATGTAGCCAAAGTGCCCTGTTCATATGAAAGGACATCATCCTTCTAGCAAAACACCAATTTAGAGGTTTGTAAGAGGAAATCACAGCTAAAACACAGGGCTTCAGACATTTTTTTCCAAATGTTGGCCACTCCCATTGATTTAAACTAGATCTAAGTAGGGAATATGACTGCCCATCAGTAAAAACCTTAAATACGAGAACAACATTAACCCTTCTGGGTGTGGCTCACCGGAGCATCTACAGTAATCAGAAACTACTTCTATAAATTCCGTTCAAAGAAAAAAAAAAAAAGCTACTTCATATTCTCAGGAGGGGCCCAAAATCCCGTAGAAGAATACTTAAAACATAATTTTGTGCGCCTACTTAAATGTGTGCTAAACTGCAGTGCTTATTGTCTTTTAGATAATACCAAAAATTTTATTTTCTAGGATATAATGTGCTGATAACTTTACTCTACCTTTAAAAAAGGTTCTAATTATATAGTGTATACACCATTCACTCATACAAACATAAAATATATTGTACACACATACTGTGTGAAAAAAACTGACTTGTAACACAAATAAATAATACACACAATATAATTGCCTAAAAAATTGTTCTCTCCATAGATCAAAGGTTCTATTATTCTACAATCCTCCTCACAAAGTCACCTCACAGGCTCTGCAGCTATTGTGGCTGCTCTCTCCTCTCCCCTGAAGCCAGCCAGTGCGGGAAAATCACATGATCAGACTGGAGCACCTTTAGATTATGTAAATATACAAATCTTTCCTTTACAGGGTAGTTAGTATAGGGCTTAGAATAGGGGTGGGAGCAGATTTAAGCTTAGCTAGGTTTTGATAAGACTTCCACTTTAACTGCTTCAGCCTCGGAAGATTTGGCTGCTAAATAACCGGGCCATTTTTTGCGATTCAGCACTGCGTCGCTTTAACTGACAATTGCACGGTCGTACAGCGTTGTATCCAAACAAAATTGACGTCCTTTTTTTCCCACAAATAGAGCTTTCTTTTGGTGGCATTTTATCATCTCTGCGGTTTTTATTTTTTGCTCTATAAAACAAAAAAAAAAGAGCGACAATTTTGAAAACACACATTTTGTACTTTTTGCTATAATAAATATCCCTATTTTTTTTTAATTTTTTTTTTAAAGCTATTTTTTTCTCAGTTTAGGCCGATATGTATTCTTCTACATATTTTTGGTAATAAAAATCGCAATAAGCATATATTGATAGGTTTGCGCAAAAGTTATAATGTCTACAAAATAGGGTAAAAGATTTATAGCATTTTTATTTATTTATTTTTTTACTAGTAATGGCGGCGATCTGCGATTTTTAATCGGGACTGCGACATTATGACGGACACATAGGACACTTTTGACACATTTTTGGTACCATTGGCAATAATACAGCGATCAGTGCTATAAAAATGTACTGATTACTGTAAAAAATGTCACTGGCAGAGAAGGGGTTAACACTGGGGGGGTGGATCAAGGGGTTAACTGCGTTCCCTCTCTGGGTTCTAACTGAAGAGGGGATGGGACTATCTAGGGGAGATGACAGATCGCTGTTCATACTTTGTATGAACACACGATCAGTCTCTTCTCCCCTCGGAGAACCGGGATCTGTGTGTTTACGCTGTGTCACGAGCGATCGCGGGAGCCCAGGGGATATCACGCCCGCCGGGGCACTCGCATCGGCTCTGGGGGCGAGTAGCAGGCGAGCAGGGGGCACGCGCCCCTAGTGGCCACAGGGCAAAGCAACGTAACAGAAAGTCGTTTCGCCCAGCCGTGCTATTCTGCCGCAGTAAAACTGCGGCGGCTGGTCGACAAGTGATTAATATTAATCCTCACTACTCCTCTTCATAAGAATCATTGTCCTCCAGTTTTCAATATAGGCATCTAGTCTCAGATGGAGTTAAAAAAATAAAAGAAGATAAAAAAGAAGTTAGAGCCTTTTATAGTGTAAATTCATGTAAATAATATATTCAAAGATTAACCGCTTGCGGCCAACCTACCACATATTTACTGCGGCTCTGCTGTGCTGGTTCATCTACATGTAAGTGATCCACCACTTGTGAGTAAGGGGCGCGTGTGCAAGTCCCCCTGGCCGCGCTGTCATTCGATACAGCAAAAGTCAATCAGTGGGTTTCGATCAATGATTTATGGCCAGAACCCACTGATCAGTTGAGTGAATGACAGAAGAGAGCTCTGTGCTGGTAAACAACACCGAGCTCTCTACAGACAGCAGCGACATGCTGTTTTTTCTTCTTCTCTGCAAAGCAGGGTGTAAAAACCTGCACATCACTCCCTGGAACACAGGTAAACATTGTAGGCAAACAGTTAACCCCTTTATTGCCCCTAAATGTTAACCCCCTCCTAGCCAGATGTCATTAGTACAGTGACAGTGTATACTGTATAATTAGCACTAATCACTGAATTAGTGTCACTGGTGATGTCAGTGCCAGTTAGTCATCCCCCCCCCCCCCCCAGTGTCAGATTGTCAGCCACACAATTGCAGTCGCTGATCACTTTTTTTTGTATTAAAAAAAAAAATCTAGTATATACCCCCTTGTTTGTAGACACTAACTCTCACAAAAAATAAAAAATAAAGAAAAAATATTTATAAAGAAATTGGATTATTACATTTTTTTTTTTAATGTTTTATCGCAGAAACAAAGTTTAGAAAAAAAATTTTTAGTTCCATTTTGTTTATATAATAAAAAAACAACAACAAAAAAAAACAGTGGTAATCAAATGCCACCAAAAGAATGCTCGATTTGTGTGAAAAAAATATATAAATTTTGTTTGGTACAGCGTTGCATAACCACGCAACTGCCAGTTAAAGTAGCGCAGTGGTGAATATCAAAAAATGGCCTGGTCATGAAGGAGGTAAAAATCTTTTGAAGCTGAAGTGGTTAAACAGTTTAAAAAACACTGATGCTGAATGGCTATACAACATTGTTACAGATCACTCATATCTTCACTGCTCACCTACTGAGATAGTCAATTCAGATAAAATGCATAGAGTGGGAGGGAGGTTTTGACATCAAGTTATCTTGAAGGAATCAGCTGCTGCTTATGCTGAGCAGAACCATAATCAGTAGGAGAATATTGGCTGAATCCACTTGATGCAGCAGGACTGTCCTCCTCAGTACTTCTTTGAGAAGACCTGTTGCATTGGGTAGTGTAAAAAAAACTAGGCCCAAAGTGAGGTACTTACAAATCCAAGCAGCTTGTGCTAATAAGGGTTGCAGCTAGCAGATGACCAGAGGCAATCAAGTCACTGTATAAGGGGCCGTGGAACAAGACAGGAGGTTGGTTGATCCACATGGTGCTGCAGGAGTGGCAGCCAGATGCAGTGTTTTCTAGACTGTAATGGCAAGAGAAAGATTGTGGAGCAATACTCCACTTAGTGAATGGTGTCAGCACTCAATTCTCCCAGTCTCAACCCTTCTTGAGAGAAAAAACAGTTGTGGGAAATTTAAAAAGACACCCAACAGTACCAGTTGTGATGTAGCTCCTAATGTTTGAGCTTGACTGGCTTTACTCACTATGCAAGTCTTCAAAGACATACAAGAGGCTATGCCACGCCTCTGGACTAAGAAAAGACTCTACAGCAAACAGTGACAGGTCTGGAAAGTGCCCCAATGCAGAGGACCAGTGCCTGAAAGGCAAATTGCAGGCCAGCCCTGAAATTATCCACTCCAATAGGGTCTGGGTACAGCCTTCAAAGATGTCACTGAGGATTTGCCAAAATTATTAGTGGTGCAGCAACAGCCTTGAAATAAAAGTTACCAAAAGCGATAAAAAACAAATAAGAAGGCTAGCAAAAATAATGTGTGGTTAGACTGTCTTTACCACAGCTGAGGAAAAGACATCCCAACCTCCTGAGAGAAAATAAAATTGAGGCATGACGATTAGTGAAAGGGTTACACAGTGGCTGGTTTAAACTTTTTTTTGTGTTTGCCAGTGTCCCAATCTCCTGTAGGCAACTGTATATATAGCATGACTATTTAAGAATTTCCTAAATTCCCATGTCCCTTGATGAAAAAATAAAATAACAAAACAAACTATAAGTGAGGCTACTTTCAGACTGGGGCGGGTGTCGGCGGTAAAGTGGTGCTATTTTTAGCGCCGATTTACCGTCGTTTTAGCGGTGCTATTTGGCCGCTAGTGGTTTTAACCCCCGCTAGCGGCCGAAAAAGGGTTAAAACCACTGGCATAGGTCAGACGTGGAGGGAGGAACCTGAGTGTGCTGGTCGGCGGGCCTCGATGCGGACAAGCAGGCATGCGAAGGAGGGGAAAGGAGCCGTGGCTGTGGACGACTCCCGCTTGGACCATTCTGGCTCTGTGATGCTCAGGAGGTGCCGACCCACACGGCGGAGCGCGAGTCAAGTACTGTGCTGTGCGGGTGGTGAGGCATACTGAGTGGTTCCAGCATCCACCCTCCCCCTCCTTGGACCCCGTCCACAGCGGCTCCGTCTCGGACCCACTCTGAACTGAAGTGGTGTATGGAAGAGAGGGCTGAGTGGACAGATGCTGTGTCACTGAAACAGAAACCCCCAAGACTCCACCAAGTGGCCATGCAGTAAGTCCAGTACGGATGTCTGATACTCCTGGAGAAGTAGGTAAGAGAGGATTAATACGGAGGCTTAACCCCACAGTGCGGAAGATCAGAACATGAAGGTATTCTAATGAACTGTGTATGCTGTTTGCTGTGTTTCTACTATTGTATACGAGTTCCACTAAAGGTATTTCGGAGTACTATATTCAACGGAGGATGGCCGGTGGGAGGGCCAGCTGAGCAGATACATGCTGAACTGTTGAAACTTTGCAATAGTAACCCTCTGGTGACCCTCCAGATATTAAAGAAAGGGGAGATTGGAGGGGACAGAGGAGGAGAGAGGAAGTAAAGGGCAAGTCCCGAATAGGAATTTTGCGCAAAGGACAGCTAGAATCTGTGTACGGAATCAAAAAGTTTACTAGCCCTGTAAAAAGAATCGGAAACACGACGCCTAGACCGCAGGGGGTCTATTAATTTACCATGAGTAAATCGTCATCTAAAGCCACTGGGGGGGGCTCCTAGAGCCCCAAAAGACAATGCCTCAGGGAGTACAATTAAACAGTACCTGGCCCAGGGGCTTAGTCCTAAAAATACCAACTCAGTGCCCCCAAAGCCAGGTAGAGCGGACAAGAAGAGGGGAATGGAGGAGAGGAGAGAACTTACCCCAAACCAATCTAGAGATGATTTAACAACGTGAAAGTGAACTAGAAATAACTAGATCGGAAGATCAAAGGATCGAGGCCCAATTCCCCACAAAAGGAGAAATTCTGGAAATGTTTAAGAGATTGGAAAACTCAATAAAAACTGAGATAAATATGCTGAGAACTGATCTGGGTAACCTGTTGGTTAGAATAGAGACGGCGGAGGAAATAATTGATAAACATGCCCTGGAGCTTTGTGTCCTTAAAGAACAAGTTAAAAGCGTACAGCAAAATCAAACAAAACTTCTTTACAGGTTAGAAGACGAAGAAAACAGAAACAGAAGGCAGAATTTGAGAATCTGCTCGGGGAAGATCTGAGGAAAGTCATACGGGAAATTTTCTGCCCAGTACTCGATGAGGGCGTAGACGATTTTCCAAATATCGAACGGGTACACCGGGTAGGAAAATTAGATACTATCAGGGCTGATAGAACTCGGGACATAATAGTGAGATTCAGATTCTATGAAGATAAAGCCAGAATTTGGGTAAAATTAAGAGGAAAGACCCCCTTGCAATATGAGGGCCCCGAGATCCATGTTTTTGCCGACTTGGCTCCGGAAACATTGGCCAGAAGACACGCTCTAAAACCCCTCTTAGAGCAGATGAGGACACAGAACAAAGTACAGTTGGGGGGTTCCGGCTTGTCTCCTCGGGTCTAAGGACAAAAGATCTGCTAGGCTAAGATTCCCTGATGAACTTGGGGACTTTTGCAAAAATTGGAAACACAAGAGCCACTGTTGCCGGACTGGTCTAATGAAGGGAGGGTGGGGGAGGAGACGGGGCACGGCTAGAAATCCAGCATGTGTCAAGTGTGATGGATGGAGTCTGGGGCGGGGGTTGTGGGGGGGGGTGAATCTGGAGAGCACAGAGAAGAGTGGCTAATGGCGGTTAGGGAAAGCAGTCTTGAGTGGGGCGCCCATCAGGTGGTCAGCTTACCGCCCCAGAAACCCACTCTGTAGTGGATGTGGGGGGGCACACAGAGTTCCACCTCAGGAGTTTGAGATCTTAAGAGGGCAGGATATACGTGTCCTTTGAGGGTCTAGGGGCCCGGCTGGGGCCAATGAAGGAGGGGGGAGGGATAAGGATGAATGGGAGGGAGGACACCTCTGATACAATGCCCGTAAAAACGGTTAAGTTTCGCTATAGACCAAATAAACGAGGTTCAGATAGGATTCTAGGAAAAAAGAGATGACAAGAATTAAATTTATGACTTATAATGTTAGAGGACTTAATACTCTCATTAAGAGAAATAAGATAATGAAAGAGCTTAAATGGTACGGGGCGGAAGTGGTTTTTCTGCAAGAGACACACATATCCCATTCAAACGTGAAACAGTACTCTAGGAACTTTCCAATATGGTATCATGGGGACACAATTGCATATAGAGCGGGGGGGTAGCAATTGGGTTCGCGAATGGAACCCGTTTTGTATTGGAAGAAAGGCTGACTGATTCGAAAGGCAGATTTCTTTTTTTAAAAGGTAAATTAGGCGAAGAGGATTTTACATTGGCTAACATCTATTCCCCCAATGAAAATCTGACGAAATACTTAAAAAATCTTTTGGTAAAGTTGAGGGACTTTAGGAAGGGACATACGATCATGATGGGAGATATGAACTTCTGTATGGTACGACTCGGGCACAGGGGACAAATCAAGTACAATTAAAAGAGGTCAAACAAAAACTGTACGTCAGCCAATTGGTTGACATATGGAGGATTCAGCGTCTTACTCTAGGATAGATTATATTTTTGTAGAACATGGAGATATTGACAGGGTGATAGAATCCAAGATAGAAATTTCTACACTTTCAGATCATGCCCCCTGTGAGGATGAAAATTACAGTTTCAGGGAAACTAGGCCAATATTCTGAATGGCGCCAGAATGAGGAGTTGATCCGAGATGAGGAAAGCTCCACATTAGAAGGAAGGGAACTTGAAAACTATTTCTCACTAAACGATACAGGAGAAGTATCGGGGTCCACCTTGTGGGAGGCCCATAAGGCCTACATCAGGGGGATCCTGATAGAATTAGGAGCAAGGAAAAAAAAGGTGAGAACAGAGAAAATATGTAAATTGACGGAGGAACTATACGGAGCTGAACAAGAACATAAAAAACATCTGGGTCGCTATCGAGAATTATATCAAAAGGTAGTAAATAAAAGAGCCGAGTTGAAAGTGTTATTAGATCAAGAAACTAGGATAACGTTCAATAGGATCGCAAGAGAAAGATATTTGTGGGGAAATAAACCTAGTAAATATCTGGCGAGAATGTTACAAAAGAAAAAAGCCATTAATTACATAGAGAAAATACAGACTAAGGAGGGTAACCTGGTTTATTCGCCAAAAGGAAATCGCAGACATATTTAAAAATTACTACCAAGAATTATTCTCAGTAGAACAGCGGGAAGTCCGGTCTGGAGAAAAGAGTAGGAAAATTATGTATACAAAAGATACGCTGCGCTAAGGTGAAAATATCAATCTGGAGATTAATACTTATGAGGTATACTGAAAATACCGCATAAGCGGCTTATTCGGCCACAGCATGGCAGAAAGGATATATATAAAAAACAAGTGATTTTAAAGTGTAATGTGTAAATAATATACTAGATGTATACCATTAGAATGAGAGTAGCGATTACTGAACTACTACCTGTATATAATGGATGAAAAAATCATTTATATAATCTGAAATTTACCGTGTACAAAATATATAAAATATATCACAGTGATAAGTGCAAAATACAACAAAGTGCCAAGTGCCACACAATGAGTGTGAATAACAAATCCAAGATGTGGTACGTGATTATTAAAGTCCAATTTATGAAAGAAATGCACATAAAGTCCATAAAAAACAATTCTTAAAAAAATTCAACGTGCGTGCATTAATCTTAGCGCTTAGTGCTCAGAATTCCATGCTCAAGTGCCATCCAGTGACCCCCCGGGGACAGCCGCTCACCTCAGAGTGTGCGACTCAGCTGTGAGACTGAGTCTAAACACGCTTATGAGCCATCCCACGGCTCAGTGATGGAATCCAGATACACAGTTTTCAGCAGTAACTCCACAGTTGGGAATAAAGGAAAAGAAAAACTGGATAGTGCGATATTGTTTATAAATATATATTTAGCATAAAAGCTCCCTACATTAGGGTACTCACATTTGCAAGGTGCATGAGTGCACCAGTCTAATAACAGTCTCCAAAGTTTGCCTCAAAGTTTGCCTGTCAAGAGGGATAAGCTGTGCATCGCATCTCAGTGGAGTGAAAGGCTCCGTCCTCCGTCCTTGCCCCTCCCCTCCGCGTGTTCGACACAGGGTCACGCGTCTTCATCAGGGGAAACACGCGTAGGGGAAGGGCCAGGACGGAGCACAGAGCCTTTCACTCCACTGAGATGCGATGCACAGCTTATCCCTCCTGACAGGCAAACTTTGGAGACTGTTATTAGACTGGTGCACTCATGCACATTGCAAATGTGAGTACCCTATTGTAGGGAGCTTTTATGCTAAATAAAAATTTATAAACTATATCACATTATCCAGTTTTTCTTTTCCTTTATTCCCAACTGTGGAGTTACTGCTGAAAACTGTGTATCTGGATTCCATCACTGAGCCGAGGGATGGCTCATAAGCGTGTTTAGACTCAGTCTCACAGCTGAGTCGCACGCTCTGAGGTGAGCGGCTGTCCCCGGGGGGGTCACTGGATGGCACTTGAGCATGGAATTCTTAGCACTAGGCATTAAGATTAATGCACGCACGTTGGATTTTTTATGAATTGTTTTTATGGACTTTATGTGCATTTCTTTCATAAATTGGACTTTAATAATCACGTACCACATCTTGGATTTGATATTCACACTCATTGTGTGGCACTTGGCACTTTGTTGTATTTTGCACTTATCACTGTGATATATTTATATATTTTTTTACACGGTAAATTTCAGATTATATAAATGATTTTTTCATCCATTATATATACAGGTAGTAGTTCAGTAATCGCTACTCTCATTCTAATGGTATACATCTATTTACACATTGCACTTTAAAATCACTTGTTTTTTATATATATCCTTTGTGTCTTGCTGTGGCCGGATAAGCCGCTTATGTGGTATTTTCAGTATACCTCATAAGTATTAATAATCTCCAGATTGATATTTTCACCTTAGCGCAGCGTATCTTTTGTATACATTGTATTGCACGGCATATGAAATGTGTTCTGTGCGGGCAGCTAGGTGATTTCCACATTTGAGGCAATATACCATTGTGGCTCGCAAAATCCCCTTTTATCTATCCAGGAAAATAATTTACTTCCTTAGGAAGGCTTGTCTTCCAAAAATTGCCGAAGAGGCCAGGGAGGCATTGGAGGCCCCAATTTCTGAGGATGAAATAAGAAAGGCCCTGTTAGAGTCGGCATTGGGGAAAAGCCCAGGGCCCGATGGATTTACACTGTCCTACTATAAAAAATATAAAGCAAGTCTAATTCCAAAGCTATGCCAATATATGAACGGTCTAGGGGTAGAGCATGAAATTAGTAGGGAGGCATTACCTGCCGCCGTTACCGTTATTTTTAAAGAAGGCAAGGAGGAAACGTTGTGCTCTAGCTATAGGCCAATCTCATTACTTAATGCCGATATAAAAAACTTTACGCTAAAGTGTTGGCAGGCTGAAAGGGCTAATGAATATCCTTGTAAACTCGGACCAGGTTGGATCCACCCCTAAAAAGGGAGGGGAGAGATAATGGGGTGAAAACTGTGCTCTTACTCCAAATGATAAAAGATAGAGGACCCCCAGGACTATTACTGTCGATCAATGCCGAAAAGGCTTTCGACAGGGTAGACTGGGGGGTTCATAATTCAGACTTTGGAGATCATGGGCATTGGCCCAAGAATGATCAGTTGGATTAAAGCACTATATCACCATCCCACAGCACCAATAAAAGTAAATGGGCTAATGTCTCTTCCCTTTGAGATGAAAAATGGGAAGAGACAGGGGTGTCCCCTGTCCCCATTATTATTTGTTTTATCCTTGGAACCACTTCTGGCCACAATATGTAATGACCCCAACATAAGTGGATATAAGTTGGGAAAGGAAGAACACAAACTTTCAGCATTTGTGGACGACGTATTGTTTTATGTCACGAATCCCCGGATCACCATGCGTAATCTATTAAATACCCTAAAACAATACGGGGAAATTTCTAATTTCAAAATAAATTTAGCAAAGTCCGAAATATTAAACATTAATCTAAGTCAGACGGAAGAAAGAGAATTGAAAAATGAGTTTAAATTTGCCTGGACGAAAGAATTAAAGTATTTGGGAATTAAACTAGCAGATACAAGGGAGAAGATCTACAAAATAAACTATCTACCCCTGCTGGACGAAGTTAGATCTGAATGTAAAAGATTTCTTGGTAGCTCGCTATCATGGATAGGACGTATCAATATTATAAAGATGGCACTCCTCCCCAAGATTATCTATAGGTTTCAGATGTTGCCAGTAGTACTCCAACAATATCTTAGAAGATTAAAAGTGTTAATTTAATTTGGAAAAACAAAAAAACTAGAGTCTCTTTTCAAATGTTGAAACAGGGAAAAACGAATAGGGGACTAGCTGTTCCTGATATTCAAAATTATTACAAAGCAGTAGTGCTGTCTAGAGACGTAGAATTGGCTAAAGAAAAAAAAATGAAAAAAGATGGGTTACTATAGAGAAAACACTTCGTAAGGAACATTTGGGAAGTATTATATGGAATCCCCCACAGTATAGAATTTTAGATGAAAACACTGACGCACTGACACGTAATGTCTTTAAAATTTGGGACGGGACATACAAACAACTTAATGGTAAATACAATTCACCTTTAATTGCACTGAAAGATAATGAATACTTTCAACAAGGAATAAATAGTATAGGAGGAGATTGGTTAAAAAAGGGGGTAACACATTTAAGAGATATAATCAAAAAAGGTAAAAATTATCCCAACACAGGAATTAATGCACAATAAGCTTTCACGGGGGATGGTTGAGTGGCGGTACCTCCAGTTGAATCATTTCGTTAAAAATTTACCTTAACCTATTAGATCTGGAGATGATCTAACCATCTTTGAACAACTGTTCTCAGTAGAGGACTCAAGGGATATTATCTCAAAAATGTATAGAGTATTGTTGAGGGCAGAAGAAGTGGAGATACCGTCATACATCAGAAAATGGGAGAGGGAATTGGGGACAAAAAACGGGATAAGAAAATTATTGTAAAAATTTTGAAACTTGCTCATAGCTCGACAGTAGAACTGCAGAAATGAACTACAAGTGTTTGGCGAGATGGTATACTGAACAACTTCCGACAAAACAAGTAAATTTCAGAGTAATACACCAACACATTGTTGGCGAGGTTGTAAGGAGGTAGGAACAATGACCCATCTGTAGTGGGATTGCCCTAAAATTAAAGAATACTGAAAAAAGATTCTTCATCTTATTAAGGAAATTACGTAAAAAGAAGAAGTGGAAGATCCGTGGGTGGTGTTGTTCCACAATGGGGAGGGCGACATAAAACAGTATAAAAGGTCCTTGGTTCCTTACTTAACCACTTGAGCCCCGGACCATTATGCTGCCTAAGGACCAGAGGTCTTTTTCCAATTTGGCACTGCGTCGCTTTAATTGCTAATTGCGCGGTCATGCAATGCTGTACCCAAACAAAATTTGCGTCCTTTTCTTCCCACAAATAGAGCTTTCTTTTGATGGTATTTGATCACCACTGCGGTTTTTATTTTTTGCGCTATAAACGGAAAAAGACCGAAAATTTTGAAAAAAAATGATATTTTCTACTTTTTGTTATAAAAAAAATCCAATAAACTAAATTTTAGTCATACATTTAGGCCAAAATGTATTCGGCCACATGTCTTTGGTAAAAAAAATGTCAATAAGCGTATATTTATTGGTTTGCGCAAAAGTTATAGCGTCTACAAACTAGGGTACATTTTCTGTAATTTACACAGCTTTTAGTTTATGACTGCCTATGTCATTTCTTGAGGTGCTAAAATGGCAGGGCAGTACAAAACCCCCCCAAATGACCCCATTTTGGAAAGTAGACACCCCAAGGAAATTGCTGAGAGGCATGTTGAACCCATTGAATATTTATTTTTTTTGTCCCAAGTGATTGAAAAATGACAAAAAAAAAAAAAAAATATTTACAAAAAGTTGTCACTAAATGATATATTGCTCACACAGGCCATGGGCCTATGTGGAATTGCACCCCAAAATACATTCAGCTGCTTCTCCTGAGTATGGGGATACCACATGTGTGGGACTTTTTGGGAGCCTAGCCGCATACGGGGCCCCGAAAACCAATCACCGCCTTCAGGATTTCTAAGGGTGTAAATTTTTGATTTCACTCTTCGCTGCCTATCACAGTTTCGGAGGCCATGGAATGCCCAGGTGGCACAAAACCCCCCAAAATGACCCCATTTTGGAAAGTAGACACCCCAAGCTATTTGCTGAGAGGCATATTGAGTCTATGGAATATTTTATATTTTGACACAAGTTGCGGGAAAGCGACACTTTTTTTTTTTTTTTTTTCATAAAGTTGTCACTAAATGATATATTACTCACACAGGCCATGGGCATATGTGGAATTGCACCCCAAAATACATTTAGCTGCTTCTCCTGAGTATGGGGATACCACATGTGTGGGACTTTTTGGGAGCCTAGCCGTGTACGGGACCCCGAAAACCAATCACTGCCTTCAGGATTTCTAAGGGTGAAAATTTTTGATTTCACTCTTTACTGCCTATCACAGTTTCGGAGGCCATGGAATGCCCAGGTGGCACAAAACCCCCCCAAATGACCCCATTTTGGAAAGTAGACACCCCAAGCTATTTGCTGAGAGGCATGGTGAGTATTTTGCAGCTCTCAGTTGTTTTTGAAAATGAAGAAAGACAAGAAAAAACATTTTCTTTTTTTCTTTTTTCAATTTTCAAAACTTTGTGACAAAAAGTGAGGTCTGCAAAATACTCACTATACCTCTCAGCAAATAGCTTGGGGTGTCTACTTTCCAAAATGGGGTCATTTGGGGGGGTTTTGTGCCACCTGGGCATTCCATGGCCTCCGAAACTGTGATAGGCAGTGAAGAGTGAAATCAAAAATTCACGCCCTTAGAAAGCCTGAAGGCGGTGCTTGGTTTTCGGGGTCCCGTACGCGGCTAGGCTCCCAAAAAGTCTCACACATGTGGTATCCCCGTACTCAGGAGAAGCAGCAGAATGTATTTTGGGGTGCAATTTCACATATTCCCATGGCATGTTTGAGCAATATATCATTTAGTGACAACTTTGTGCAAAAAAAAAAAAAAAAAAAAATTTGTCTATTTCCCGCAACTTGTGTCGCAATATAAAATATTCCATGGACTCGACATGCCTCTCAGCAAATAGCTTGGGGTGTCTACTTTCCAAAATGGGGTCATTTGGGGGGGTTTTGAACTGTCCTGGCATTTTATGCACAACATTTAGAAGCTTATGTCACACATCACCCACTCTTCTAACCACTTGAAGACAAAGCCCTTTCTGACACTTATTGTTTACATGAAAAAGTTATTTTTTTTTGCAAAAAAATTACTTTGAACCCCCAAACATTATATATTTTTTTAAAGCAAATGCCCTACAGATTAAAATGGTGGGTGTTTCATTTTTTTTTTTCACACAGTAATTGCGCAGCGATTTTTCAAACGCATTTTTTGGGGAAAAAAACACACTTTTTTAAATTTTAATGCACTAAAACACACTATATTGCCCAAATGTTTGATGAAATAAAAAAGATGATCTTAGGCCGAGTACATGGATACCAAACATGACATGCTTTAAAATTGCGCACAAACGTGCAGTGGCAACAAAATAAATACATGTTTAAAATCCTTCAAAAGCCTTTACAGGTTACCACTTTAGATTTACAGAGGAGGTCTACTGGAAAAATTACTGCCCTCGATCTGGCCTTCGCGGTGATACCTCACGTGCATGGTGCAATTGCTGTTTACGTTTGACGACAGACCGCCACTTGCGTTCGCCTTAGCGCGAGAGCAGGGGGCGACAGGGGTGCTTTTTTTTTTTTTTTTTTTTTCTTTTTCTTTATTATTTTTTTGCTTTTTTAATCTTGCTTTTAAACTGTTCCTTTCATATTTTTTTTTTTAATCATTTTTATTGTTATCTCGGGGAATGTAAATATCCCCTATGATAGCAATAGGTAGTGACAGGTACTCTTTTTTGAAAAAATTGTGGTCTATTAGACCCTAGATCTCTCCTCTGCCCTCAAAGCATCTGACCACACCAAGATCGGTGTGATAAAATGCTTCCCCAATGGCGCTATTTACATACGGCGAAATCTAAGTCATAAAATGCTCGTAGCTTCCGGTTTCTTAGGCCATAGAGATGTTTGGAGCCACTCTGGTCTCTGATCAGCTCTATGGTCAGCTGGCTGAATCACCGGCTGCATTCTCAGGTTCCCTGTTGAGACAGGAGAGCCAGAGAAAAACACGGAAGACGGTGGGGGGGGGGGCATTCCCTCCCACGGCTTGTAAAAGCAGTCTAGAGGCTAATTAGCCGCTAGGATTGCTTTTACATGAAAGCCGACCGCTGGCTGAAAAGAATGATACCAAGATGATACCTAAACCTGCAGGCATCATTCTGGTATAACCACTCAAAGTCGTGAATGGCGTACCTGAAGACAAAAAAATGGTTAACAATGGTTAACAATAAAAGCACAGTAAACAGTAAAGTATAAATAATTACATACCTGAAAAACAAACATGATAAAACATAACAATAACAATAAAACATTGCAGAATAGAATACAGTAAAAAAGAGCAGAACAATAGAGAGAGAGAATAGAGAGAGAGAGAACAATAAAACGACAACTATTTTTTTTTATTTCATATATTTTTTTTTTTTTACACTTTTTTTGTAACTAACTTTTATAACTGTAACCGGTTCCAGGTTCGGGTCTCTCAAAATGTGATGGCATCTTGGGAGACCCTGTGAAAGTGCGCCTAGTCTGTGGAATGCTGTACCCTACGCTAATACTCAACTAGTGTATGGTAGCGTTCAAAACATTCACCAATGCAAAGACCAGGATTGTCAGGACAGGAGGGACAATAATAGCGGGTGTCACGCCTATATCCGCGCTTGCTGCAGACACTACCTCTTTTTTGGGGGGGTTCGTTGGGTAGGGGTACTCGGGAGGACATAAAAATGCCTCTCATGCAGCCGACTGCATTTGGTTGGGGATGTGAATGGGGGAAGTACGGGCGCTGCAGAAGTGGTGGGCTCCCAATTAGGATTGGCAAATGCAGCAGGAAGGGCACTATGGGCACGACGGGCCTGTGTTTGTCTTTTTGGTGGCAGCGGGACACTACTTGTGCTTGCCACCTCACCAGCTTGAACTGCACTTATGGGACTCGCCACGTCACCAAGTGTTACTGCAGTGCTGGTTTGACTATGACCGGGGTGTACTACGCCGCTGGTGCTTGCCAGTTCACCAAAACACTACCAAAAAAACTGTTAGCGATCGCAGGGATCAGGCCTGATTCTGCAAACGCTGCAGTTATGCGTTTAGAGTTTTGTAAGTGACAGTGATTGATCGATACTGCACTTGGGTGGGCTGGGCTGGGCCAGGCGGAGGGGCAAAACGCAGGTGCTAGCAGGTATCTGGGCTGATCCCGCTAACACTGCGTTTTTGGGAACCCTAAACTGCTGGGGACGCTAGTATAGATCAGATCGGATCAGATATTGATGCGATCAGATACTATACCACTAAGGGAGGTGTATGCTGCGTGTGTGGGTGTTAGCGGTACTGGCGCTAACCTGACGCTGCCTGGGGCTGGTGCTTGCCAGTTCCCCAAAATGCTACCAAAAAAACTGTTAGCGATCGCAGGGATCAGGCCTGACTCTGCGAACGCTGCAGTTATGCGTTTAGTGTTTTGTAAGTGACAGTGATCGATCGATACTGCACTTGGGTGGGCTGGGCTCGCCTGGGCGGAGGGGCAAAACGCAGGTGCTAGCAGGTATCTGGGCTGATCCTGCTAACACTGCGTTTTTGGGAACCCTAAACTGCTGGGGACACTAGTATAGATCTGATCGGATCAGATATTGATCCGTTCAGATACTATACCACTAAGGGAGGTGTATGGTGCGTGCGTGGGTGTTAGCGGTACTGGCGCTAACCTGACGCTGCCTGGGGCTGGTGCTTGCCAGTTCACCAAAATGCTACCAAAAAAACTGTTAGCGATCGCAGGGATCAGGCCTGACTCTGCAAACGCTGCAGTTATGCGTTTAGTGTTTTGTAAGTGACAGTGATCGATCGATACTGCACTTGGGTGGGCTGGGCGGAGGCGCAAAACGCAGGTGCTAGCGGGTATCTGGGCTGATCCCGCTAACACTGCGTTTTTGGGAACCCTAAACTGCTGGGGACGCTAGTATAGATCTGATCGGATCAGATATTGATGCGATCAGATACTATACCACTAAGGGAGGCGTATGCTGCGTGCGTGGGTGTTAGCGGTACTGGCGCTAATCTGACGCTGCCTGGGGCGACGCATATCACCGCCGGGCGATCGGGGGGCTAAACCTTTATTCGGTAATAAACGGCGGGTGCCCTGACACTATAAAAAATAAACGAACTAACCAGCGTCAACCGTAACGGTTATACGGTGATCAGTGGTGAAAGGGTTAACTAGGGGGCAATCAAGGGGTTAAAACATTTATTAGATAGTATATGGGGGTCCCTGACGCTATAAAACGCTGACGGCGAACCTAAATATTTACCTCACTAACTAGCGTCACCAGCGACACTAATACAGCGATCAGAAAAATGATCGCTTAGCGACACTGGTGACAGGGGGTGATCAAGGGGTTAAAACTTTATTAGGGGGGGTTAGGGGGGTACTCTAGACCTACAGGGGGGTAACAGTAACTGTCCCAACACTGTAACTGTCACAAACTGACACCTAGCAGTAATCAGAAAAAAAAAAAAAAAAAAAAACCTGCTGGTGTCAGTTTGTGACAGGGGGGGGGGGGGGTGATCGGGGTGTTTTGTATGCCTGGCATGTTCTACTGTGTGTGTGTGTGTGTGTGTGTGTGTGTGTGTGTGTGTTGGTGCACTCACATAGATGTCTTCTCTCCTCGGGCCGGAACGGAAAATACCGACCCGAGGGGAGATGACATCACTTCCTTTGCTGCTGTTTAGCATACAGCAGCAAAGGAGTGTTCTCATTGGCCGGCGGCGATCGCGAGGGGGGGGCCACGAACGGATGGCCTCTCCCTCGTCTCTGATCGCCGGGGGACAGAACGGGACCGCCTCGGGCGGCGGGGGGGGGGTCCGATCGGACCCCCCCACCCGCGGGAGGCAAATCACGTACCATGTACGTGATTTTGCCTGCCCGTGCCGCCTTGCCGACGTACATCGGCGTGAGGCGGTCCTTAAGTGGTTAATAAACGCCGCAAAGAGACTTATACCTATGAAGTGGCAAAAGGAGGAAAGTCCATCAATTTGGGAGTGGATAGATTTGGTTGAAGAATCATACACCATGGAATGTTTGGGGAGTAGTTTAGACGAGGTCAATAATAAAACCATAGATAAATGGGAGTGTTGTAAAGTATTTAAAAAAAACTTGGAGTTTTGCTCAGGAACTGAGATTTTCGATCTATAGTGAGGAAGTGACTTGGTGTAGGCTTTAACCGAGCGATTGGGGGGGCATGCAGAGGTTGAGGGTGGCAGGATGGGACGGTTAAAGGGTTCTGGAATTAGGCGGGTTTATTTGTCAGTTTTATAAGGTATAATAAATTAAATACATTTTTCTATTTTGATATCAGCTACTATGATGTGACAATGAGTAGGGACCGAAAAGATGAACTGCAAAGTTGATTCAAGTCTCTCAAATCTGTCTGCTGAAGTGGCAAAAAAAACAAACCAAACAAAAACGCCGGCATAGCGCCGCTATGCCGGCGCATACACCGCTCCTACAGCGCTGCAAAGATGCGGCTTGCAGGACTTTTTTTTACCATCCTGCAAGTGCACCGCTCCAGTGTGAAAGCCCTCAATTGATTGTGGCAATATGAAATGAAAGCTAGTATGTGCTTAGTGTCTGTTGGACGTTGGCGCGGGGCAGGATGCCAGAAACTTGCAGGAGGCATTCCAAGCTGTGTGGTAGGCCTTGAGTGCGTTGTGGGATAAGGATTGATTGATGAGCTGGGTCGCGCTGTGAAGGTGCTGCATTAATCCAATGTCAGCTGAGACTAAGGTGGGATAAGAGCAAAGGTAATTGGCTCACAGCCCTACGCATCTCCTCCTTCTGCTCTGACCTATTCTCTTCCACCCACATTCATAGACCCCTAACAGACTTCGAGCAGCTGTGTTCTCTCTCGGAAACACCCAGACATTTACTATCCACCAATTACAAATTATTACACTCACTGACTCACGATCAACTTCCACCCTACACGAGGAGATGGGCCACTGACTTAGGCAAAGATCTTTCACCAGATGACTGGCAAAAGTCTTTTCACTTTACACACAAGTCCTCCATCTCTTGCCATATACAAGAGAAAAATTTTAAGCTCTTGGCACGATGGTGCAGGGACCCCCAATTGTTACAAAAATTTTTTCCCTCTACTGTCCCGACTTGCTGGAGATGGAGACCCAGAGGGAAGTTATCTCCACATATGGTGGAACTGCAATGCCATCCAGCCATTATGGTCACAGGTTTTTGCCGTATACAGTAGCCTCTACGATAGACCTACGACGCCCCCGCCTGAAGTGGCGCTGCTATCCATGTTACCAGGTTCAATACCCTCTCAGAAACGAACACTGCTTCGTTTTTTTCTCTAAGCAGCTAGGCAACTCATACCACTCTACTGGAAGACTACTACTACCCCACCGCTGTCCTCCTGGGTCTCCATTGTTAATGATATCATGCGAATGGAGGAGATGATCGCCTTAGACAATGACACCTATGATAAATTCAAAACTATGTGGCTAATCTGGATTGATTATGCCAACTCAAATGCTCTGAAAAATCTGCTCCCCTCTCTCTTATGATATAAACAGCAGACGTTGAAATTAACAAACTGTAGTTATTCTGTTACATGGTTTATATATTATTCATGGGATCAAAACTAAACCAAACTAATATTCATTAATTTTTATATACTCTGCTCTTTTACATGTATAGTTTGTGAACAGGCGAACTGATTTCTACCATAATAATCGTTATATATTACGTTTTGCCAATGTTTAATGGCTCTGTATAACTTTGCAAAATTAATAAAAATATATTTGACTCTAAGGTGGGATAAGAGATGATGTTGGGTCGGCTCCGGGTTTCTGCTGAAAAAATTAAATGAAGTTAAAACGGGACAGTGTGTCTGCTGCAATGTTGCACTTGCCTGGAATGAATGTGCAGTGGACATTGAACTGAAGCTGCAGGGATAATTGTATCAGCCTGCGTAGGAAGGACATAATAGGGAGCGACTTGGATCTGCCCTTATTAAATGATATCGGCCGTGGCCTGGTTGTCGGTGGCGAAGGCCACCGTTTGTCCGGTCCAGGTATGGCCCCAGACCTGAGTGGCTGCCACGATCGTGTATAGTTCGAACAATAAGGAAGACCGGATAAATGCAGGCATTAGTAGTATCTCTGTAGGCCATGGTCTTGCAAAACCAATGATGGCTAAAAACTGCAGTGAAGCCAGTGGAGGCTGCGGAATCCGTTACTACCTGTGGCGATAGAGGCGATACTAATGTTATAAACATGGATATGCCATTCCAACTAGTAAGGAACTCATCCCACGGACAAATCCGTTACTGCTGCTGTGTCTAATCCAAGGATTTGATCGGGGTCCTGTGTCAGAGAGGAAGACCAAGAGGCTTGAAATAAAACAGTCTCTGGGGAATGATTCTCATTGCAAAGTTGAGCAACCCTAAGAGGGATTGAAGCTGCTTCTTAGTACACCCTTGTGCACGGGTAAAGTCATGAAGAACCAACCTAATGTGGGTCAGTTTGTCAGGGGGAAGGCTGGCCTGCATGGAGCAAGTGTCCAGGTTGACCCCGAGGAAGGTGATTGGGAATCTCAATGTGCCCATTGCAGAACACAAAGAGAGTGTGCTGGGCCTTCCAAACACCACTCTTAACCTATCTAGGTCTACTGGGGGCACACTGGGCTGTTCGATAAGCAAGAAGTCATCCAGGTAATAAATGACCCTCTGGCACTGGTCTTGGTGCGACAGAATCCAGGTGAGGGACTGTGCAAAGGTGTCAAAGAGCCATGGGCTACTTTTAGAGCCGAAGATCAGTTTGATGGCGAAGTAGTATGACTCTGCTAAAAACATTGCCAAAGAGCTGTTTATGGTGTTCAGTCGTGTTGGCATCCCTAAAGAAGTCCTTACAGACCAGGGCACCCCATTTATGTCACGAATAACTAGGAGGCTGTGCAAGTTATTTAAGGTGACGCAGTTGCCAACCTCGGTGTACTATCCTCAAACGGATGGCTTGGTGGAACGCTTCAATAAGACATTAAAGAGCATGTTAAAAAAGGTTGTTGACAAGGATGGGAAAAACTGGGACTTCCTGATACCATACTTGATGTTTGCCATCAGGGAGGTTCCCCAGTCCTCTACGGGGTACTCTCTATTTGAGACGCTTTATGGGAGACACCCTCGGGGACTCTTAGACATAGCCTAACTTGGGAGGGGGAGCAGGCACCCCATAAAAGTGTCATTGAGCATATCGCTCAAATGCAGGAGAGGATTGCAGCAGTCATGCCAATGGTAAAAGAACATTTACTACAGGCACAAGCAGCCCAGCAGAGGATATACAACAGGGGTGCCCAACGCTGCGTTTTCTCACCTGGTGACAGGATCCTGGTGTTAGTCCCCACTGTTGAGAGCAAGTTCCTGGCTAAGTGACGTAATTGAAAGAGTTGCGGAGGTCAATTATAAGGCATATCAACCAGGAAAAAGGAAGCCCGAACAGATTTACCACATAAACCTGTTAAAGCCCTGGAAGGATAGACTGGTATTAACTGTGATGTCCCTCCGGCTAACACCTGAGGGTACTGAGTCCCCTCTGATCCCTGAGGTCATGATTCCAGACACCCTGTCATATTCCCAAAAACAGGAAGCTAGAGAGTTCCTGATAAGGAATAGAGAGATATTTTCAGAGTTGAAAACAATAGGATGATACGGGCTCTTCAAGATAACAGCAATCTCAGAACAAACTGGAAGGTGGGGGGGGACACAAAGGGGGGTTGTAAATCAGTTCTCAGTTATCTATTAGTAGTTAGTCAATGAAAACAGTAGTAAGATGGTAAAAATAGTAATAGAAGCTGTCCATGGAGGGCTGCCAGTTCCAAGTTCAGAATGCACAAAGGAACTCTGAAATAGGTAAAGGACAGAAGAACAGCGCCCTCTAAGTGCAGTATGAAAACTATTTTAATAAAAGAATTAGGGTTAAAACCACTCACAAAAGTGTAGTACAAAGAGGCATGTATTGTCATTCGCTCCGACATCTGGGTGGAGGAGAGGGGGGTCCGATGTGGATGTGATCGCTAGGTAGGCGTCTCCACGGTGTGTAGTCCTGTGTCCGGTCACAATGCTGGTGAACACTGCCTTCCGGGTGGTCGGGGCTACGATCAGCGGCGTACACTGCTCACACATGGACGAACATCACTTCCGGGTCAGCAGGAAGAGCATCGCGTTCAGGACATGCGTGTCCCTTCCTCAGGCTTCAGTCTGACTAAGGGACACGAATGTTCCGAACGCGATGCTCTTCCCGCTGACCCGACCCGGAAGTGACGTTCATCCATGTGTGAGCAGTGTACGCCGCTGATCGTAGCCCCGACCACCCGGAAGGCAGTGTTCATCAGCATTGTGACCATACTGTTGCTGTTTGCAACCTATGTCTGAAGCGGATCAAGCGTGGCCAGAACACCCAGTTATGTTTACGTAAACGGGTGGCCCCGCCCCCCTCTGACGCCTCGGGAAAGCCATGGGGAAGTCCCTGTGGCATCAGAGGGGGCGGGGTCACCCAGGTGCGTCACGGGGTGGCCCCGCCCTCAGTTATATAAGAACTGTCAAAAGGTGAAGAAGCGTTACACGGCAGGAGGCTCCCATGGAGGCGGGTCGGTTGCGGATTTTCTTCTCTTTTTCGGTCCGTCGCGGCAAGATAGAAGATGAATGTACATCGTGGGACATTTTTATAATTGTATCCTGTTACCATTTCACACGGGGGGAAGCTGGGATCTGTGGGTTAAAAGGGGGCTTCCAGATTCCGATAAGCCCCCCGCCCGCAGACCCCCACAACCACCGGGCAAGGGTTGTGGGGATGAGGCCATTGCCCCCATCAACATGGGGACAAGGTGCTTTGGGGGGCTACCCCAAATCACCCTTCCCCAGGATGAGGGCATGTGGCCTGGTACAGTTCAGGAGGGGGGCGCTCTCATCCCCCCTTTGCCTGCGGCCTGCCAGGTTGCATGCTCGGATAAGGGTCTGGTATGGCTTTTGGGGGGACCCCTACGCCATTTTTTTTAAAATTTTGGCGCAGGGTTCCCCTTAAAATCAATATCAGACCTGAAGGGTCTGGTATGGATTTTGGGGGGGACCCCTACGTCATTTTATTTTTACATTTTGGTTCGGGGTTTCCCCTCAATATTCATACCAGACCCAAATGGACTGGGGGGATCCCATGCTCTTTTTTTCAATGAGTTTTATCTATATTGCCGAGACCCGACAATTCTGGCCAGGCTGGCTGCACCTGCGAGTGTTGATTTCCACCGAAGCCAAGCCAGCACACTCCCCCTTTCTGCAGAGACTGGACAGGAGAGGAAAGAGATATCGATTTGCTCCTGCTCCTCCCGCCCCTCTCCTCTGTGTCTGCCCTGCCCACACTCCAATCCCTGGATAGTACTGTGCCCGAGAAAGGGGTGTAGGTGGAAAATTTGAAGCAATGGAGGAGACAGATCCACTTGAGTGTATTATTTCCACATCCACTGTCAAAGCCGCCCACGATAACCGCCTGGATCAACCCCCCACGAGCAGCCGAAGTCCCGAGGACACCACTGATGTCTTCGGGAGTAGTGAGGAAGAATCTAAAGCCTGCGCTTGAAGCCGAATCTAGAAGCCACCATTGCCAGAACGAACCAAAATACTGATTGTATACAGCTATTGCAGGAACAACTCGAGACTGCCAATGCTAAAATTGATGACCTCGAGAACAGGAATAGGAGGTATAATTTCAGAGTCAGGGGGCTCCCAGAGTCCTATAAAGATATCCCTGAAACCATAAGATCTTTTATCAAGGATTTGCTCCCCGACACTCCTCAGCACAGACTGGAGCTGGACCGGGATCACAGAGCACTTAGACCTCCTAGGGCTGACGGCCTCCCACGACACATCGTGGTGAAACCACATTTCTACTCTGTCAAGGAAGAGGTGATGCGGAAATCGAGAGCCATGTCTAAAATGGTTTTCCAGGGTCATCAACTGCAAATATTTGTGGACTTGTCCAAAAAAAGGAGAGCCCTAAAACCGTTACTCCAAATCCCGATGGACAAAGAAATTAAGTACTGGTGGCTCTTTCCGTTCCAACTTAAACTTCTCTTCAAAGGCAAAGCATACACCTTCGGATCCCTACAGGAAGAAGAAAAGCTTTTGTTGCAGCTAAGTCTCCGCCAAGACCCGAATACTCCGCAGCCTGGATCGCAGCCAAACTCGGAAAGGGGAAAACTCCCAACCAGCCCATTACACCCGGTCTGGGAAACTGCCAGATCCAAGTAGTCCAAGGAAACTATTCCTCCCTGAATCTCCCAAGATGAGGATCCATCTTTTCCCATTTTTGCCCTTCGTTCCTCCCGGCTACTAACTGGAAGGACATGAACTACCCAACTGTGCCTCACGAGACGAGTATCCTTTAAGGCTACCCACACGCCTCTGTCGAGGCAGTCACATGGGGCTCCTCACCCGGGAGGAAAAGGACTTGGATTTTGTCCTGATCGACCACACCGGGTTATCTTTTTTGCGGGGGGGAACTTTCCATTCCGATTCTCCGAGTCCCCTTCCCTCTAGCTGCCCCCCCTCCCCCTTCCACTTCTCCACCCCTTGCCCACAGGACCCATTGGTCCTTAATGAACCAGGTTATCACTTATATTCCTAATAGATTTAGGTCTTTTGTTATTGTTTACAGTTGATTGATTCACATTCACCTCCATGTCTGCCTTAGCCTCAGGGCATGTTTTGTTAGAGGTGACCTTGTAAACGCTGGGCCCAGTGCCCTTTTCGCTATACACAAACCATTACATGAGGCCTCTCTGCTGGGGTGGTGTTCATGCACCCCTTCCTGTTTAGTAGAACAGGTATCTTACCCAACTCTGGAGAGGACTAATCCCTGTTTTCAGAGGCATTTTAGTGTAATGCCGCGTACACACAAGCTGACTTTTCGACCGGACTGGTCCGACGGTCTATCCGACGGACTTTCGGCGAATTTCCAACGGACTTTCCGCACAAACTGACTTGCCTACACACGATCACACCAAAGTCCGACGTATTTGTACTTGATGACGTACGACCGGTCTAAAATGAGGAAGTTGATAGCCAGTAGCCAATAGCTGCCCTAGCGTCAGTTTTCATCCGTCGGACTAGCATACAGACGAGCGGACTTTTCGATAGGAACCGGGTCCGGTGGAGTTCCGACGTAAAGATTTGAGACATGTTCCAAATCTAAAGTCCGTCAGATTTTCAAAAAAGTCTGCTGCAGGTCCGATGAAGCCCACACATGGTCGAATTGTCCGTCGGACCAGTCCGGTCGAAAAGTCCGCTCGTGTGTACACGGCATAACACGCACTTACAAATGGAGGATTCTGTCCCCTCCATTTTACAGGAGACTCTTGTCCTCCGACTTTCTTTTCTGTCTTTCTTTCCTCCCTCATCAACAATGTATTAATTATTCCTTTTTTGCAGAAGTCAACTGGGGGGATAACCCCCGAAACATACAGGCACTCTCAGAGGTCCTCATCTGGCATGTGGGCTGCCTTGGGGCCCGTGGATACCTATTGGTAAGTGCTACTAATTACCTAGAGTGGCTCTCACCTCTGCTCAATGGCTAACGACGCTCCAGTAAAAATACCCCTTAAGATAGTATCCCATAATGTTAAAGGACTGAACTCCCCAGCTAAACGACGTAAAGTTTTCCAATACCTACATTCCCAAAAAGTGGACGTGGTCCTCCTACAGGAAACACATTTCCCTAAACAATTCTGCCCATCCTTTATCCACTCTTAAATCCCTTCTCTTTCTCACTGACCAATGCTGAGGACAAAACTAAGGGAGTGGGCATTTTCATCATCAACAGGTGCAAATTTTCCCACAAATCTGAACTCAGGGACCCAGAAGGAAGGTATATCCTTATAGTGGGGGAATTGGATGACCAACTATACTCACTCATATCGTACTTTGCCCTCAACAAAAGGTCAACTAGCCTTTTTTCAACACCTCTTGAAAACCCTAACCCCATTGTTGGAGGGCACAGTTGTTTTTGGGGGAGACTCCAACACAGCTTTTGACCAGGGACTGGACAAGTCACATCACCCTGGCAAATGCCTCACTAGACCCACCAAACAGAGCCTCCGCATAGCCAAACTGATCTTCCAGCATGGTCTGGTGGATATTTGGAGGGAAGTGAACCAGACTCTGCAAGATTTCACACATTTCTCTAACCCCCACAGATCTTTTGCAAGGTTAGATCATATCCTCATTACTCCAGCCTCCATTCCACTGATGAACAGGGCTTATATCAAAGATGTGGTCTGGTCGGACCACTCCATGGTGTTCCTGACACTGTAACGCCCAGTGGGTTATAGACCTTGTAGGCGCTGGAGACTCAATGAGTCCATCTTGAGTGATCCGATCAGAGCTACGGAAATCGAAAATAATATCCAAACTTATTTCCTAACGACACACCAGAAACTAGCCCCTCGTGCCTCTGGGCGGCACACAAGGCCGTCATTAGAGGACAACTGATTCAAATAGCTTCCCAGATTAAACAAGGCTAACAAAGCAGACATAGAAAAGCTAGATCATGAGTTTACAGCCTTAACTAAAAAACATAAGGCCAACCCAAGAGCTGTTCCCACAACAAAGCCATATGGCCTTAAACCTCACCCCAACCACAAAGGCAGAAAAATGGCTGCTCTGGAATAGATCCTGGTTTCATGGTCATGGCGACAAAATCGGTTTTATAAGATGCTACAACAATAAATTGTGTCTGTGATTCTGCGCAAAGACTATCTACTGATACAAAGTGAGCAATAAGTGAAAACAATAGTAATAACTGTGCAAAATACTGCTCTATATAAAACCAATCATTTAAAGTGACTTCAGTGCTAATATAGTGAAGTGACTAATGCATAAATAAATAGTGACTGGATAAAGTGCATAAACGTTGATAGAAGATCTGGTGACTTTCGTGGTGTTTTGTCCCCACTAGGGGATGATAATAACTGTGCAAAATACTGCTCTATATAAAACCAATCATTTAAAGTGACTTCAGTGCTAATGTAGTGAAGTGACTAATGCATAAATAAATAGTGACTGGATAAAGTGCATAAACGTTGATAGAAGATCTGGTGACTTTCGTGGTGTTTTGTCCCCACTAGGGGCTCCCAGAACTCTCACCTTCCTGGCACAATAAAAGTGCCTATTAGAATCCTTTGGGTGCAGGCCTCCTTTCCCCTGGATCGATGCTGGCGTTTTCGGGTGCCTATCAGTCATCGGCGATGTTCCCTCCAATGCATCGGTTCCATATGAGAAGTAATCAAAAGAGGGGACCCCAATAGTGTAATAAAGTATGACCAATGGTTTTATTGAAAAATAGTATTGCTTACATAAAAGAAGCGCTAAACAGCAGCGAAAAAACAGCAAAAACACAGCGGTTTCGATCCCCGCTACGTCACTTCCGGTCCGCGTGTGTTGTATTTCCGGTCACGTCCTACGCGTTACGTCATGTCACATGACTTCCTCAGGGCACCGGATTGGCTATTGCCATTGTGTATTTATATCATTAGGGCCGGAAGTAAACAGATCGCCATTTTGTTGTAGACAGGATGTGTGTAGTCCCGCGGCCATCTTGCGGAGGATGGTCACGCTAATAATGTTTAATAAAGTTTCTTTGTATACATACAAAGAAGTAAAAAAAGAGAGGTATCAGGATGTTTAAAATGCAGAGAGATGTGTAGTATTGCACGAATCCACGATCGCTCAACAAACGGTCATTGTGGTACGTTCAAACAAACACCTCCACCGGTCTGCATGGTGTAGTAATAACTACCACTGGGATATCTAAAACCCAAACATAGCATCAGAATCCCGCGCTATGTGGAAATAAGTTAAGATGGAAATACAATGATACTAGTGGTTAAAAACATAGATATGTTTAAAAATACTAAATAATTAAAAGCAATGGACAATCAAGAGTCCTAGATCCAGGTAAACATGCGTATGGCTGTGTCTGAATAAAATAAAATTAAAATAGTAGAACAAAAGCCCCCTAAAAAGTGGAATCAGACAATAAATAACAACAAACTAAAGGCGCACCGGAAATGATATAGTGGGTTTACAAGAATTGGTAAAGAGTTAAAAATCACTTATAAAACAATTTAAGTCGAATTCTATGTTTAACCCTTCCGGTGCCAATGTCTTAATTCTATGGATCCACTTAGATTCATTCTGGCTGAGTGTTCTAATTTTATGATCCCCTCTCCATGACCTGTTGTATTTCTCTATACCCCAAAATAACAGCCCCGTGGGGTCTTTATCATGCTTTAATGCAAAATGCTTAGATACATTGTGTTTAGGGCATCCTTTTATAATGTTTTCTATGTGTTCTTTGATTCTGGTTTTTAATGCTCTCTTAGTTCTCCCTACATACTGTAACTTACAGGCGCATTGTAGAATGTAGACTACTCCTTCTGTATGACAATTAATAAAATCTTTTATCGGGTAAGTATTTCCTGTGCTGGTTGCTTTAAAATCATGTTTTTTGCCCTGAAATTTTTTTGCATGTGTACATGCAAAACAGTACTTGCAGGGATAAAACCCTTTGCCATCAAAAAATGTGAATTTATTTTTGGGTGGAGGTTCAACCACATTTTTGGCAATAATGTCCCTCAACGTAGGTGCTCTTTTGTAAGTAATCGATGGTTTCTCTGGTAGTATTCTTTGTAAATGCTTATCTTCCTTTAGGAAGATTTAGGTCCAACACAAAGACATAGAAAGGATAATTCGGAGACACTGGCATATCCTAAAGGAAGATAAGCATTTACAAAGAATACTACCAGAGAAACCATCGATTACTTACAAAAGAGCACCTACGTTGAGGGACATTATTGCCAAAAATGTGGTTGAACCTCCACCCAAAAATAAATTCACATTTTTTGATGGCAAAGGGTTTTATCCCTGCAAGTACTGTTTTGCATGTACACATGCAAAAAAATTTCAGGGCAAAAAACATGATTTTAAAGCAACCAGCACAGGAAATACTTACCCGATAAAAGATTTTATTAATTGTCATACAGAAGGAGTAGTCTACATTCTACAATGCGCCTGTAAGTTACAGTATGTAGGGAGAACTAAGAGAGCATTAAAAACCAGAATCAAAGAACACATAGAAAACATTATAAAAGGATGCCCTAAACACAATGTATCTAAGCATTTTGCATTAAAGCATGATAAAGACCCCACGGGGCTGTTATTTTGGGGTATAGAGAAATACAACAGGTCATGGAGAGGGGATCATAAAATTAGAACACTCAGCCAGAATGAATCTAAGTGGATCCATAGAATTAAGACATTGGCACCGGAAGGGTTAAACATAGAATTCGACTTAAATTGTTTTATAAGTGATTTTTAACTCTTTACCAATTCTTGTAAACCCACTATATCATTTCCGGTGCGCCTTTAGTTTGTTGTTATTTATTGTCTGATTCCACTTTTTAGGGGGCTTTTGTTCTACTATTTTAATTTTATTTTATTCAGACACAGCCATACGCATGTTTACCTGGATCTAGGACTCTTGATTGTCCATTGCTTTTAATTATTTAGTATTTTTAAACATATCTATGTTTTTAACCACTAGTATCATTGTATTTCCATCTTAACTTATTTCCACATAGCGCGGGATTCTGATGCTATGTTTGGGTTTTAGATATCCCAGTGGTAGTTATTACTACACCATGCAGACCGGTGGAGGTGTTTGTTTGAACGTACCACAATGACCGTTTGTTGAGCGATCGTGGATTCGTGCAATACTACACATCTCTCTGCATTTTAAACATCCTGATACCTCTCTTTTTTTACTTCTTTGTATGTATACAAAGAAACTTTATTAAACATTATTAGCGTGACCATCCTCCGCAAGATGGCCGCGGGACTACACACATCCTGTCTACAACAAAATGGCGATCTGTTTACTTCCGGCCCTAATGATATAAATACACAATGGCAATAGCCAATCCGGTGCCCTGAGGAAGTCATGTGACATGACGTAACGCGTAGGACGTGACCGGAAATACAACACACGCGGACCGGAAGTGACGTAGCGGGGATCGAAACCGCTGTGTTTTTGCTGTTTTTTCGCTGCTGTTTAGCGCTTCTTTTATGTAAGCAATACTATTTTTCAATAAAACCATTGGTCATACTTTATTACACTATTGGGGTCCCCTCTTTTGATTACTTCTCATATGGAACCGATGCATTGGAGGGAACATCGCCGATGACTGATAGGCACCCGAAAACGCCAGCATCGATCCAGGGGAAAGGAGGCCTGCACCCAAAGGATTCTAATAGGCACTTTTATTGTGCCAGGAAGGTGAGAGTTCTGGGAGCCCCTAGTGGGGACAAAACACCACGAAAGTCACCAGATCTTCTATCAACGTTTATGCACTTTATCCAGTCACTATTTATTTATGCATTAGTCACTTCACTACATTAGCACTGAAGTCACTTTAAATGATTGGTTTTATATAGAGCAGTATTTTGCACAGTTATTATCATCCCCTAGTGGGGACAAAACACCACGAAAGTCACCAGATCTTCTATCAACGTTTATGCACTTTATCCAGTCACTATTTATTTATGCATTAGTCACTTCACTATATTAGCACTGAAGTCACTTTAAATGATTGGTTTTATATAGAGCAGTATTTTGCACAGTTATTACTATTGTTTTCACTTATTGCTCACTTTGTATCAGTAGATAGTCTTTGCGCAGAATCACAGACACAATTTATTGTTGTAGCATCTTTTAGAACTATAGGTAGTGGAGTGGTGTTCACTAATCGATTTTGCAGCAAGACACAGATTATTTATCCAATATTTTAGTAGCGCAGAAGTCCATCGTAAGATATTTCTTAAAATCGGTTTTATGCTCGCAGGCAGGCTTTCACTGAAATTTAGAACCCTGGCCCTCCCCAAAATTAAAATTCACAGCGGCACCCTGTCCCAGAACCCCCAACGCATCATGGGGGAATTCCAAAACTTCTACAAATCCCTATTACAGCGGAGAGAACGGCCCTTCTTAAAATGCGGTAGATCATTTCCTTGACAACATCCTGATCCCCACATTGGAGGACAGACACCGCTTGGAACTAGACGTCCCCATCTCCGCAGAGAAAGTGTGTGCGGTCATTAAAAATTTAAAATCACATTCGGCACCTGGCCCAGGTGGCTTCTCAGTACCCTATTACAAATCATTTTCCACCATACTCGCTCCCTAAATGGCTCGCTTTTTTATTGCTCTCAGACAGGGGGACCAATTAGATACCTCAATTAACACGGCTTATATTACAGCCCTCCCCAAACCAGACAAAGATGCCAGCTCAGTCAGCAACTATAGGCCGATTTCTCTCATTAACAATGACCTAAAGATCCTTGCAGACCGCCTGGCCTCCTTCATTAGCCTATACTTTGACAAGGACCAAGTGGGTTTTATCCTAGGGAGACAGGGTCCAGATCAGACTCGAAGCGCGATTGACATCATATCCCTCCTCAATTCTAATTGGGACAAAGGCTCTCCCAGGCAGGGCTGTCTGCTTTCTCTGGACCTCCAAAAAGCATTTGATTCTGTTCATACATCTTCTCCACTTTAAAACAATGGGGTTTTGGGGAATCATTCCTTAATGTCATGCATGCCCTATATTCATCCCTATCGGCTCAAGTGCGTCTGCAGGGACTTTACGCGGAATCTTTCCCCATATCTAGGAGGCATAAGACAGGGATGTCCACGCTCTCCGTTGATTTTTGCCATAGCAATCAAATCTTTGGCGAAAGCCATTAGAAATAATCAGAACATTCAATGCATTAATTGTGGATTTGTGGATGACATTTTACTGTTTGTCTCCTCTCCACTAACCTACCCTCCCAACATATGCCGTCTCCTAGACGAATTTGGGGCGGCCTTGGGCCTTAGGGTCAATTACAACAAATCCCAAATTCTCTTCTAGCCAGGCTTAGGGAGAGCTTTCAGGTCACCTAGAATGACTCAGCTATTACTTATTTGGAGATCAAACTAACCCCCAGGATTGAACTCCTCCACTTTACAAAAAACTGGAGGAAGACCTCTCCCGGTGGTCCCGGCTCTCCCTATCCTGGTTGGGCAGAATTAATTTGATTAAGATGGCCTTACTCCCCCGCATATTATACTATTTTAGAGCCCTCCTGATCCATGTGGGCAAAGTTTGCCTAAAACAGTTTCAAGCCAAACTCGTCAAATTCATATGGGGCAAAGGGGGCCACAGACTTTCAAAAGCAGTCCTATTTAGGTCTAGAGTAGAAGGGGGATTGGGCCTTCCCAATCTGCTATGGTACTTCCAAGCAGCTCACCTGTCTCAGATATCGGCGGTATATTCACGCTGGGAACAACCCGACTGAATACACATCGAGAAACAGGCGGTCTCCCTTCACACACTGGACTATCTCCTCTGGAGCCCCAAGAAACTGAGACCTCCAATCCTATTCCCAACACTTTCACACTCATTCACCCTTTGGGATGGCCTAAAAAGCAACAACCAACTGACCTCCCCCACAGAACAGTTACAGCACTTATTCCAAAATCCAGCATTCCCCCCCAGGCCTTAACATAAAAGCCTGGTCTGGTAATGCACTGTGGGGGAATCCCAGGCTGTTTTTTTCAATGACTTTTATGTGTATTGCAGAGACCCAACAATTCATTATAGCAGCCGGCGCTAACACTAGTACTTTTAAATTACTTTTTTTTCCTTTAGAAATGTCGTTTTGCTCTCGGACTGTTGTAAACACGGGAAACATGCGGCACTTTACTTTTTCACTTTTATTTTTTCACTTTAAGCATTATTAAAATCACTGCTCCCGAAAAAACTGACGTTTTTAAAACTTTTTTTTGCATTGATACATGTCCCCTGGGGCAGGACCCAGGTCCCCAAACACTTGACAATAACTTGCATATTAACCCTTACAATTAGCACTTTTGATTTTTCACGTTCGTGTCCCATAGACTTTAATGGTGTTCGAACAAACTTTTTGCCTGTTCACATGTTCTGCTGCGAACCGAAGGGAGGGTGTTCGGCCCATCCCTACTGGGGAAGTAGGTTGTGGGTGGCCGACACAAACAGACTCAATAGACTAATCCACAAGGCTGGCAAAGTTGTTGGAATGGAGATTGATTCAATGGCAGAGAGGAGAATGCTGTCCAATGTATGTTTCATCTTTGACAACTCCTCCCATCTGCTCCACAATACACTGGTCAGTCTGAGGGATACTTTCAGCAGTAGATTGTTACAACCTTGATGCACCGATGACGCCACAGGAGATCATTTCTGCCTATGGCTATTAAACTATGTAATTCTTCCCTTGAGTGTAGACACTAGAAGTAATAAACTGGTCTTTGGATTTTGATTGTTATGTTTATATAAATGTTAAGAATGTAACGTGGGTGTACTAATTTCAGCAATAAAAAGTGTTCTAATCCATTTACCCTCTGTCTAAAACTGAAAAAAAAAAAAGTTTTGCCATTAGTTCTACTTTCATTTGTTCTTGTACTGAGAGTAACTAACTTCATAACATCTCTAGGAGAGCATTAACGTATTCTGATTGATTCAGGTAAGAATTTGAGCCATATTTACATTTTTAAGTCTTTATGAAAGGATTACACACAGAATTCTGGATCGCAGAACTACAAGCATCTGAAAAAAGTGTCATTAGTAAAAGGTTTATAATAAGAGCTTCTTTTACAGCATTGCTTCTGAGATTTTTAACCGCTTGCCTACCAGCCGCCAGAGTTGTACTGTGGCAGAATGGCACAGGCAGGCAAATCACTGTTATGTTACGTCGGTTCCAAAGGCGGCCACTAGGGACGCGTGCCCGCTGCTCGCCCTGGAGCCAATGTGAGTGCCCGGCGGTCTCGATGACCACCGGGCTCCCGCGATCTTTCGTAACATGGCGAGATCCCGATTCTCTGAGGGGAGAAGTGACAGATCGTGTGTTCATACAAAGTATGAACAGTGATCTGTCATCTCCCCTACACAGTTCCCTCCCCCCTTCAGTTAGAACACACATTAGGGAACACAATTAACCCCTTGATCGCCCCTTAGTGTTAACTCCTTCACTGCCAGTGACATCTTTACAGTAATCAATGCATTTTTATAGCAATAATCACTGTATTAATGCCAATAGTACCAAAAATGTGTCAAAATTGTCCGATGTGTCCGCCATGTCGCAGTCATGATAAAAATCGCAGATCGCCGCCATTACTAGTAAAAAAAAAATATATATATATAATAAAAATATCCCCTATTTTGTAGACGCTATAACTTTTGCGAAAACTAATCAATATACTCTTACTGCGATTTTTTTTTACCAAAAATATGTAGAAGAATACATATCGGCTTAAAGTGAGAAAAAAAATGCTTTTAAAAAAAAAAAAAAAAAAAAGGGGATATATATTATAGAAAAAAGTACAAAATATTGTGGTTTTTTTTTTTTCAAAATTGTCACTCTTTTTTTGTTTATAGCGCAAAAAATAAAAACCGCAGAGATGATCAAATACCACCAAAAGAAAGCTATTTGTGGGAGAAAAAAAAAAAAAAAAGGACGTCAATTTTGTTTGGCTACAAAATCGCACGACCATGCAATTGTCAGTTAAAGCGATGCAGTGCCGATTTGCAAAAAGTGCTCTGGTCAGGAAGGGGGTAAAATCTTCCGGGGCTTAAGCAGTTAAATATGTTGTTTCAATATAAATCTTAAAACTGGTAGTGTTGACTATATTGATAAAACTACACACCTTTCTCAGGCTTCTTTTCAATCCACAAAGCATTTTCTTCCTCTTTCTTGAAATTACAGGATACCAAATGCTGTTTCAAAAGAAAAGGAGGTTCAGGAGACAGACATTTATGAGAGTTTACACCCTCTAATAGGTCATAAGAAATGTTACATTGAATGCATGACTTGTAAATCTAGACCAGTAGTACATAAACGCTGGGTAGTAAATTAGGAAACTAAGAATCCACTTAGCCCTACTTTATAGATCTCCTCAACACCTCAGAGCGCAGAAAGTGTTTGACAGGTAGAAGGATCATCGCCAGCTGAAGGTCTCTACTCTCAAGGGCAAGCCGCATCATCATAAGTAGCAGGATCAGATTCTACACCTGGTCACTGAGGAATCCTTTATCCTCATGCAGAAAAAAAAAGGTCTAATAAAATATTCAACTTGTGTGAAGATTGTGGAAAGGATACCCAATGAGAGTACTTTTTTTATCTGTACAAGCAAAACTCTTGGTTGTCAGGCTTATAGCTATCCTTTTTCATGTACCTCCTGAAGACTGTGGTAATTAGACATACCTAAAAATTGTTCTAAAGTGACATGGGCCTTAGGGTTGTTTTGGTAGTGCAAGAAATTATTTTTCTTTCCTCTGGCTGGCTGCTAAAATGAATACTATTTGCTTTTTGAAGTTTCAGCAGAATTTTGTAATATACCAGATTTGGAGATGGATCCTCTGTTTCTGGTAGAAGGTGTAGAACATTGTACAGGTAGCATGTACAAAGAAATGGAAGTAGGCATAGTACACAGAATAAACGTAGAATAAATACCAGAGCCAAGGAACTCTAAGCACTGTTTTTTACTCAGGAATCTGACTGGTGCTTCCTTATATGCCATTTCGAGAAATTGTTCACAGGTGCACAAGAGGTTCTTGGCATTGTAGAACGAATATAAAACCACAGTACAACACAAGCTCACATCTATGAAACACTTGAGGTGTGAATCAGTAAAAATAGGCAGCACAGGAAGAGAAAGTTCTAGATGAGGTCACTGACACAGCTGCAGACACAAAAGGTGTTTTATGCATGCTGTTAGAGCAAAGAGCAAAATTGGATAGAACAGGAGACCGGCAAGCCCCAGCAACTGTGGGTCAGACCAATTGGGACTGACCTATCACAATAACCCCTCTCTTAGGGCCCCTTGGTTCTTTGATTGCTGTAAATCTGAGCAGTCAGGCAGCGTGCAAGTCCATCTTGAAGACCCAAGAATGCTTCTCAGATCAATAGGCTTTTCAGGACAAACAATTTCAGAAATCTGAAGTCAGGAATTTGCTGAACTGTGTACTCATCCTCCACATCAATGAAAAAGGACAAGGAGGGGGAAATGTGTGGTAATACTGATTCGGAATCATAATTCTGAGGAGAGACACATGGAGTTGTGGATACAAAGGAATGGGGCAACTTAAGTTTATAGGTTTTTTGGGTTATCTTTGGGAGGAACTGTGAAGGGCTTGATAAACTGAAGAGCAAGTTTGTCAGGAGGTAAATAAAGGTAAATATTTTTAGTGGAAATCAAAAACATGTTACCCTTAAAAAACGGGCAGTTAGGAAAATATAGGTAAGCATCCTATATCTATACCTATATCCTTATTAATTCCATAATTAATAAGGAACAGACTTTGCCCGATAGCTTTGGAGGCACAATTATTACGAGCAAATTCTGCCCAGGATAAAAAGATCTGCCCAATTATGCTGCAGGGATCTCCATCTGCCTATTGGACTGCAGATGAGTAGGCCAAATGAATTTGCAGAAGAGGGCAAAGGGCTCCTTAGAAACAAGATGCAGGCAAAAACTCTTGGAGAAAGGTTCTAGCCAGACTGGGTGCAGTGGAATGACCTTTGAGGGGTACAGAGTTTAAGGGTCTTGTAAAGCCCCCCCCATAATATTGGCCTTACTTTGTGCTTTACTGTGACTTAAAGCGGGGGTTCACCCACACCGCCCAAAAAAAAAAATATATTAAAAGCCAGCAGCTACAAAATACTGCAGCTGTTGATTTTTAATACATGGCCACTTACCTGTCCCAGGGTCCAGCGATGTTGGCAGGGGACGCCGAGAACCCGCTCGGTTCTCGGCAGCTGCCGCCGCCATCCTAGGTGAGGGAATCAGGAAGTGAAGCGTTGCGGCTTCACTTCCCGGTTCCCTACTGCGCATGCGCGAGTTGCGCTGCGCGTCCCTAGTGGTCCCTGCTCTCTCCAGGGAGCTGTGTGTTCCCAGCAGACAGCGCGGTGGGGACGGGAAGAGGCATAGACTCCCATGGGAGTCTATGCCGGAAGTGGGTGCAAATACCTGTCTTAGACCGGTATCTGCACCCCCCTCCTCCCCGAAAGGTGCCAAATGTGACACCGGAGGGGGAGAGGGTTCCGAAAAGCGGAAGTTCCATTTTTGTGTGGAACTCCGCTTTAACTTTTGCTTTTAGCTGAACAGTCTCATATTTGACAAGACTGTTATCATAGAAAAGATGATACTGAACGTGAGAACTAGAAAGATAAATCACAGACAGTCTGGCAATACGCCCAGAATATGTTTACAGAATGTAAATCACAAATATGCTGACAGTGTGCCTAGGATTCATTAACTTTAAGATTGTACAATAATACACAAATATATACTTTAAGAACGTGTATTACTTACGGTACTAACAGGTATTATTAAAAGAAGTTGTAAATCACCCCCCCCCCAAAAAACCTGTAAGGCTCGATTCACACAGGGGCAACACGATTTCAGCGCGACTTTGCAAGGCGACTTCAACGCGACTTCAAGTCGCCTCCAGGACAGGCGACTTTGGCTGTGGCCAATCACAGGATAATCAGCTCTCTGGGAGGGAGGGGTTTGCCTGGGCAAACTAAATTTTTTCCCTGTAAAGTCGCTTCAATGTAGATGGAGATCCGACTTGGAGGCGACTTCCATTGAATTCAATGGGTACAGGTCGCCTTGAAGTCGGATCGAAATAGTACAAGGAGTACGCTCTGAAGTCGGAGCGACTTCAGTAGTGTCAATTAAGACGCTCCCATACACTGTAATGTAAATCTCTTCTTGGGGCGACTTGAGGGCTTACAAGTCGGATCCCAAGTCGTCCTAGTGTGAACCGACTCTAAGACAAAAGGTATAATGAGCTAGTATGCATCGCATACTAGTTTATTATGAAATACTTAACTTAGAACGAAGCCCTGCGGTGGTGCTCGCACGCTGCTGAGATGGCTGACATCTTCCCTGGTGTTTCTTCTGGGTCCACAGGCTATGGGGCTGTGATTGACCAGAGTCGCCATGACGCCACTCCCATGCATGCGCGCAGGAGCCGCTGGTCACAGCACAGGACCCTGAAGAAACAGCTCGGGTGATCGCTCCTTCAGAATGCATGCGCTGATGACGTCGGTGGTGGTGTATATAGTAAATATCTCTTAAAAAGGGGAAGTTTAGGAGACGTTTACAGTACCTACAGGTAAGGTTGACAAACATATGTCCATAAACAATTCTATGAAAGTAGCAATGGGTGGACTTTTGTTAATTGGTTTAATGTTATAAACATTGCCCAGGCATATCCTGATAATATACTGTATTTAAGATACTGAATCTGGAAATAAATTGTGTGATGCATTATCTGTGTCCATGGTTTGACTTCAATTTGCCATTGCTCCCACAGGGCTCCAAGTGCGTGTGGAATGCAGAGTACCGGCAGAGGTTAGTATAGATTGGTATAATGAGAGGAATAAATCCCTCAGATAGATGGGTACCGTTAACTCGTTACAAATCTGGGATAACCTTTCAGTTAGTCTAGGAGTAATATATAGGGAGTACTCCCTTGAGATGGATAGGTGCTATTAACTTGTTGTTAGATAGTTGTAGTTTCCCTTCAGGAAAAATACAGAAAAACTGGTCAACAAACAACCCAAATAACATACATTATATATTATATATATATTACACACACACACACACACACACACACACACACACACACACACACAGGAATACACCCAATATTAAGCCCATGCCAAGGGTGCTCTGGCACAGACCGGAGAGAGTAGAGGACCCTCATTTAAGCACAAGTTTGATCTTTTTTCAGCAGAGGCCTCCAATAGGTATATTACAACAATGTTTCCAATCCACATTTCTGTGACCATGCGACTTGCAATCAAAAATTTTGCCCAGTGATATCTGGCAAATCTTGACTGGTGAGCTGGCTCTGGGGAAAGATCTTTCACCTTGAAGGCGTTCATGTTAACGCATGTCTCCTGGTCTCCTGGACAGGATTTTGAGATTCTGAGGATGCCTGCCTGTTCGGGACCCATTCTACAAATCATTTCAGCAGTTAGCCAAATACAGGCAGTCCCCGGCTTACAAACAAGATCAGTGTGTATATGCAGTAAAGCATGCTTGTTCTACTCACTGTGGAACCTAAGGGGTTAATCCTCTGCATTGTGTAAAAAGGCTGTTTGATCCCGTCTTCTCTGATCCTGCCCTTCTTCCACTGTCCCCAATCATCTTTTGATAGTAGAGCCTTTGGAGTCACTCTGCACATGCTCAGTTTGGTGTGTATTGCTAGAGTTTATTTTTTTATCTTGGGAGGGTGCATGATATCAGCACAGGGCAAATCAGCACTGTTCAGACAGAGGGTCAGGGGTCCTGCAGCCTCAAGGGACAGTCAGCGTAGAATGAAAACTCCTCCTACAAGCTTTAACCAGACACTGATAGATATCACAAGACTGCTATTTAACAGTTTATATTTACTAAAATAATTGCATTTCCATGTTCTGTGTACTGTGGGAGACCAGATATAGTGAATGCATGGTCCTGGGTTTTGTAATACTTTAAGCTGAATTTTGATGCAAGTTGGGACAGGTGCATTTTTTAAGTGCAACTCCAGCTCAAAAAAATATTTGTAAGCTTTTTTTGGATAGCATAGGAAAAGGGTAACACCCTTGTAATGTTTGTTTTGCTGTCTGTGCCCAAGATTTCAGAGTTATTTTCGTCAAACAAACCCTGGGAACAAAAAGCTTTAAATTTTCATTTTAACTTTTCTTAATTCATACCATTTTATAAAATTATAATCATTGGAAGACCATGCACTGCCTAAGGAAAATTTAACCTCTCACAGTAATGTGCTAGACCAGCTTTTTTCAACCAGGGTGCCTTGAGGTTTCTTTAGGGGTGCCTTGGAAAAATGCCTACAAATTGCCCACAATTTGTATCCAAGACAGCCAGTGGATGAAGCCTGCCTTTTAGTTACACAAAACCACAGGTTTTCATTGTGCACCATCACAACCTTCTAGCTGCCGGCGTCCTAATGACATATAGCATCATCAGTTGATAGTGAGGATGTCAGTCAGTTGCACAGCATCCTTGTATCCCTCTCCTGCCTCTCTCCATCAGTGTTGGGGGTCACATACTGTAGCTGAGTGATGGAGAAAAACTGAGGGGGGGGGAAGAGAAACATTGGAATATTAGTCAGTACCTGTTTGCAAAAGTGTATTTGCTTTGGAAGAATAAATTCACAATAATGTTGGGTGCCCTACTTATGTGGATGTTGCTGCATTATTTAAAACTATTAGAATAGTTTTTACATTTTAGAATGGGGTGCCTCAAGACTGTCCATAGGTTTAAAATGGTACCTTGACTGAAAAAAAGGTTGAGAAACACTGTGCTAGACCATTGCTACTACGAAAGCGTGTACCTTGTCCACCGTAGAATCAATTGTTATAAGCAGCTCAAGCAGCATAAGGTGCATCAAAACCAGAACTTTTTTGGCCCGCCTAGTATTAAAAAGAAGAACAAGTCTTCTCTAGCCTCTCACTCACTCCCATAAGTATTTGTTAGGAACTTTAGTGTGAAATAAGGTCAGAGAGTTAGAGTGCTGTTATCTACAGAAGCAATTGTAGGACCAGAAGCAAAAGTAACAGGTAGGTTAAGTAGTGTTCATAATTTCTTCTAAAATGCAAAAGTTGCCAAGGACACAAGTACCTGACAGGAGGATATCACCATGCATGACTATGGGGTTAAGCATAATATTGAACCTAATAACTTGCCTTATACTTTGCTTCTGCCATCTTGTTTTCCTGACACAAAACATCAAAAAGGGAGAATACATTTTTGTCAAGGCTACAAAAGGTAGCTAAAGGCAGATAAAAAAAGAATAACAACAATTAATTGGCCAGAGCTGGTGCTTGCCCCTCAGGTTCAGAGCAGAGAATTAAATATTTCACATAGCAGGTTGCTGCATTTATATGTCAGGACTAAGGTAGAAACTAGAAGAAGATCATTCACACAGAATGCAGTTTGCTAAAACGCTGGAATCTGTGGCCAGAACACTGGTAAACTCTGTGCAGGTGGATTCCTGGATTGTTCCATGTCCCCTGGTGCTAATTAGGGATGAGCCGAACACCCCCCCCACAGTTCGGTTTGCACCAGAACCTGCGAGCGGATCGAAAATTTGCACAAACATTAGAACCCCATTGACGTCTATGGGACTCGAACGTTCAAAATCAATAGTGCTCATTTTAAAGGCTAATTTGCATGGTATTGTCCTAAAAAGGGTTTGGGGACCCAGGTCCTGCCCCGGGGGCCATGTATCAATGCAAAAAAAAAGGTTTTAAAAATGGCCATTTTTTCAGGAGCAGTGATTTTAATGATACTTAAAGTAAAAAAAAAAAAAAAAAAAGTGAATTATTCCTTTAAATATATCATACCTGGGGGGTGTCTATAGTATGCCTGTAAAGTGGCGCGTGTTTCCCGTGCTTAGAACAGTCCCTGCACAAAATATCATTTTTAAAGGAAAAAAAGTCATTTAAAACTGCTTGCGGCTTTAATGTTATGTCGGGTCCTGGCAATATGGATGAAAATCAGTGAGACAAACGGCATGGGTACCCCCCAGTCCATTACCAGGCCTTTTGGGTCTTGTATGGATATTAAGGGGAACGCCGCACCCAAATTAAAAAAAGGAAAGGTGTGGGGCCCCCAGGCCCTATATACTCTGAACAGCAGTATACAGGCGGTGCAAACAAGACAGGGACTGTAGGTTTGTTGTCAAGTAGAATCTGTTTGTAATTTTGAACTGGTACATTTTTAACGTGTTTAGCTCCACCCAAAAAATCTATTTTAAGCTTTTTGGAAAACATAGGGAAGTATTATCACCCCTGTGACATTTGTTTTGCTGTCTGTGTTCCTCTTCAGAAGATTTCACCTCACTTTTTGTCCCAATGACAAATGTTTTTTGAAAATTTTGGGGTTTTTTGTGAAACAAGGATTGGTGATAAAGCATCAGTGGAAAGGAGAAAAGTTTTTCCCATATTAACTTTTACAGGAGAGAATTTCCCTTCCTAGGGGTAGATTTCATCTCGCTTCCTGTTGTCTCCTTCCGTTTGCAAGTAGGAGTCGTTTGTAAGTTGGATGTTTGAAAGTAGGGGCCTGCCCTATATACTCAGCAGAAATTTGGGCCTTAGGTGTTGTGGCCACAACACTGTAAGCCCTCACAGGGCCTGCTGTGAAATATTAGATCAAGAATTCTAATTACATGTTCCTGTTGAACAGGGGCTGAAAAATTGGGCCTTAGGCACTGGTGCTGGTGCCACAACACTGCAACACCTCACAAATACTCTAGTTGGAGTGCAGGAACTAGCCCTTCTGCAAAGAATTGCATCAAAAATTGTAATTACACGCCCCTGTTAAACAGGGGCTGAAAAATTGGGCCTTAGGCACTGGTGGCGGGACTGGCGGCGCCCAGAACCAAAAATGTTCTTACAAGCCATCATCATGATCATTGAGGAGGAAGAGGATAATTACTCAGTATAACAGGATAATCACTCAGCATCAGCATAGGCAGTCTTTGAAGGGATCTGACATTTCAAAAAAATGTATTCGGTTACATCAGCATCAGGTGCTTGGTAGCTGGTGGTGATCCAAGACTGATTCATTTTTATGAAGGTCAGTCGATTGACCGAGTTGGCGGACAGACGCAGCCTGTGATTGGTTACAAAGCCTCCAGCAGCACTGAATGTGCGTTCCGAAAGAACGCTGGATGCAGGACAGGCCAGTAGCTCAATTGCATACTGTGCAAGCTCTGGCCAGTGATCCATCCTCAAGACCCAGTAACCCAGAGGATTTTCAGTGGGAAAGGTGTCCAAGTCAGATCTTGCCCCTAGGTATTCCTGCACCATGTAAAACAGACACTGGCTGGAACCGATCATACCTTGGGGCTGCGGACTAAAAAAAAAATTGTCTGAACGCATCGGTCAGACGGCCACCTTCTCCACCTCTCCTTTGACTGACCGAAGCCTCAGCAACACGTTGTCCAGAAACAGGAGTTTGTAACCTCCCAGTCTCTGGGAACGCATTGCACAGACCTTTCTGCAAGGCCTCCCGAAGATGTTTCATCCTCTGCGACGGCAAGATAAGGTCCGCAACCTTACCCTTGTAACGTGGATCAAGTAGGGTTGCCAGTATGAGGATCCTTCCGCAGGCTTTGCAGGATCAGGGAGGCCATGCAGCGTAGGTTTGCTGAGGCATTCGGTCCGGAGTCCTCTGGATCACTAAGCATGACATAATCCACAACTACCTCCTCCCAGCCACGTACAAGTCCATGTGTTTCTTGGGACTGTAAATGATCCCTTAAAGACTGCTGCTGATGCTGAGTGCAAGGCTCCACCTCCATACTGACACAATTCTCCTCCTCTTCCTGTGTGATCGGCGGGCACGCAGGAACACTGTCTGGATAAAGGGGGCCTTGAGAGCTAAAGAAGTCCTCCTCTTCCTGCCTCAAGTGCCCTGTTCATTATTCCACGCAGTGTGTGCTCCAACAGGTGGACAAGGGGGACAGTGTCACTGATGCATGCACTGTCACTGCTCACCATCCTCGTGGCCTCCTCAAAATGGTGACAGGACAGTGCATGCATCCCTGATCATGGCCCACTGGTGTGGGGAAAAAAAAAACAAGCTCCCCTGACCCTGTCCTGGTGCCATAGTCGCACAGGTACTCATTGATGGCCCTCTGCTGTGTGTGCAGCCGCTGCATGGCCAACGTTGAGTTGGCACTGGCATTATATGACAGACGGAAATGCACAGACTTTCCTAGCCCGCCTCAGGACATCCTGTAAGCCCGGGTACCTGCCCAAGAACCGCTGCACCACCAAGTTAAGGACGTGAGCCAAACAGGGCACATGGGTCAGTTGTCCCTGTCGGAGGGTGGAGAGGAGGTTGGTACCATTGTCGCAAACCACCATTCCTGCCTTAAGTTGGCGTGGTGTCAACCACCTCTGAACTTGCTCCTGCAGAGCTGACAGAACCTCTGCCCCAGTGTGGCTTCTGTCCCCCAAGCACACCAGCTCAAGCACCGCATGGCATCTTTTGGCCTGCATACTTGCGTAGCCCCTTGAATGCCTACGGAACACCGCTGGTTTCGAGGACAAAGCACAGGAAGAAGAAGAGGAGGGGGTGGAGGAGAGAGGTGTGTCAGAATCATTAGTAGTGGCATTTTGGAGGCATGGTGGCAGAACAACCTCCAACACTGCTGCACCATGTCCTGCATCCTTCCCAGCTGCCAGCAGTCACCCAATGCGCCGTGAAACTTAGGTAACGCCCCTGTCCATGCCTGCTGGACCATGAGTCAGCGGTAATATGCACCTTACCGCTGACCGCTGGACATTGCCTTCCACATGCCGGTAGAGAGCTGGAATCGCCTTCCATGAGAAAAAGTGGTGTTTGGGTACCTGCCACTGGGGAACCACACTGTCAGGGGCATATCAGTGGCCGTCGGGCAAATATGCGTGCATGCAGGTGCACGAGGGGCCTTTCCAGGACAATTCTGCTTAATTCCCCACCAGGGGGCGCCGGAGCGCTCCCGCAAGTGCCCGTTCGCGGGTACGCGTGCGCGCCCGTTCGCGCTAGCGCTATTTTGGCGCCAAGGGCCCTTTAAAAGAATGACAGATGCTTCTGTCAGGTGCTGTTCGTCTGCAGCTCTGCACCCGAGTTTCTGTATCCTGCCTGTTGTATTGCTAGTGACCCGGCTACGTCTGACCATTCTACAGTCTCCTATCCGACCCGGCTTGCCTGACCTTGCTTATCTTGTTACCTGTTGCCGAACTCCTGCCTGCCTGACTATTCTTGGATCATCCCTTTTGCTTATACCTGCCTGATCTCCTGCTGAACGGACTGTCTGACCTTGCTTTGCCTGTGTCCTGTGACGCTGCTTCCAGCCTGCTTGCCAAGCATCCTGCCGCTGCCTTCTCAGCTACCTGCCTGCCTTCCAGCCTGCATCAACCTACCTGCATCCGCAGCTCAGCCATCCCTGAGGGACATCCTTCCAGACCAGTATCTGCTTCTGCTGGAACCTGCATCAGGCCCTCCTACCCACTGTGCTCAAGAGACCACTGTTCCCACTTCCAGTGGCTCCTGAACCAGCGTTTAAGAGAGGTCTCCTACCAGTCAGGCTCAACTACCAGGTACCTAACACACACATTCCACAAACTCACGGAAGGGGGCAGAGTCTACCAACTGAAAAGGTAGCAGTTGAAGTGCTAGCAATTTTGCCAAGCTAGCATTCAACCGCTGGGCATGTGGATGGCTGGGAGCAAAATTCTTTCAGTGGTGCAGCAGCTGGGGCAGGGAAATTTGCCTGACATCGGTGTACCGAAAGCAGATTGCCCACAAGTACTTGGCTGTGACACACCTAATTCTACACCTTCATTCCTCTCAGTGCAGGTCTCAGAAAGGACTGAAAGTATAGTGGGGTTGGAGATCTCAGCTGATGAGGAGCAAGGAGAGGTCCTCTTTGTTCTTTGGTGTGGGTCTTTTAGATACGCTTGCCAACGAACTGCATGGCAGGTCAACATATGTCTGGTCAAGCATGTGGTGCCCAAGGGGGAGATGTTTTGGCCACGTGAGATACGCTTGAGACATATGTTGCAAATAGCAGCGGTGCTATCTGATGCACTCGTCTCAAAAAAGGCCCACACCAAAGAACTTTTGGAATAATGCGCAGAGACAGCAGCGCCCTGCACATGCGGAGCTCTGAGGTGTGATGCAGTCAGTGTGCTGCCCTTGGGCTGGCCTCTGGAGGGCATCTTGCCTCGTTGGTGATGTGTCTCCTCCTCCTCTCTCCTATCAGGCACCCACGTGGAGTCAGTGACCTCATCATTGGAGCAAACCTGGCAGTATGCTGCAGCAGAGGGAGCATGACTGCCAGATTGCGGTCCTTCTTGGGCACCCCCTCTGTCCGTGCTCACGTTACTGCCTTCATCTAGCTCAGTATCATCATCATCAGAGCCTTCCAAACGCTGGGCATCCTCCTGGAGCATGTACCCAACACTGTGGTCAAACAGTTCGAGGGACTCCTCAGAAGGACATGGTGGGGCTTAGGAAGGAGTCACTGATGCCATTGAGCTGAGGGAAGAGGCCGCGTTGGCAGCTGCTTTGCCAGACAAAGTACCCTGAGCATGGGTGAGAGAGGATGAGGAGGACGGCTTGGTCATCCACTCCACCAAGTCTTTCGTATGTTGCAGCTCAACACAGCCAGCTGCCGAAAAAAAGGCCAAGCGTGTCCCACGGCCACGTGCTGATGAGGATGCACCGTCTCCACGACCAGTACTGTTGCCTCTAGACACAGCCTGCAGCTAGCAAAATCAACTGCCTGCCTGCAGTATGAGAACACCACCAACCTTCTACAGGTAGCTTTAGCTGAACACTGTGCAGAGGTCGTACTACACCAACTACACCAGCAATTTTCTTCAGGTAACTGTAAAAACTGTAACAATACAAGCCTGCCTGTCAATAGGAAGATAATAACAGGAACGGATCTAGCTAAACTGAATACAGTGTGTGTGTAATATATATATATATTACACACACACACACACACACACACACACATACATATACATATACACACACACACACAATACACTGTAAGTGCAGCTAACTGACTGACTGTCCTGCCTAATCTAACTTCAATCAAATGACACTGTCTCTCTGTCCGTCTCTCAACGCCAAAACACACACTACACAGGGCCGACGTGCAGGCGGCCTTATATAGTGTGGGGCGTGTACTAAACACCCTGAGCCATAATTGGCCAAAGCCACCCTGGCTTTGGCCAATTACAGCTCTCTGTACAGACAGCGCTGTGATTGGCCAAGCATGCAGGTCATAGTGCATGCTTGGCCAATCATCAGCCAGCAATGCACTGCGATGCCGCAGTGAATTATGGGCCGTGACGTGCCACACGAATTTGGCGCAAACGGCCCATATCGTTTGCAATTCGGCGAACAGACGACGTTCGAGTCGAGCGTGAGTTCGACTCGAACACGAAGCTCATCCCTAGTGCTAATATCAGGAACACCAACCTGGAAACCAGAACATGCTATATGCATATGCTACCTCCTCTTCCTGCCCATTTACCAGATGGAGTCATTCCACTTTAGTGTCCATCACCACCTGAAAGAAAAGGATTAACTAGCAGAGGAAAGTTCCTCTTCAGTCCCATGGTATTCCAGTAGTCTCACAAGTGACCACCTTCAGGTTGGTGAATATCCGGCAGCAATTGCAAAGACTTCGTAGCTGCTTGTTAAAAAAAAATCCTCTCTGGAGTATTCAGATCCCATCCCTGAGGACAGGAAAAAACTGGTGGTTGGGCCATTGGGTACCTCTCTTGATTTTCTGTCATAACCCATCAAAAAAAATAAAAAATAAAAAATAGCAGGGGCCACTGTTGCTGATTCCTTTCTTAAATGCAAGTTGCCTCGATATCACACAGACTGTATGGTCTTAGAGTTATTTGAATCACTGACCAAAATTAGCTAGTTAGATTAAGAGACTGCATGTTTTTCTAGGTCCATGACTCAATGTATTGCGTTCAAAAGGCAGTCAGACAATTTTTTTAAAGGAGGTCACCAATGACATCCCATTTCTCTCCTGATAGGTATTTTGACATTCTGCTTCAAGTATATCTAAAGCTAAAACTTGTTTTTTTTTTTAAATTGTGGATAGAATAGGGGGTAGTTCAGACCCCTGTCAATTTTTATTTTGCCATCTGTGTGACATTGGTGAGGGCGGGGCAAAGCAATGACAATTGACAGGGGTTCTAACACAATATCCAAAGCCATGTTTGAGTTTCCTACATGTGCTTCAGTTTCTACCTAAAAAAAAAAAAAAGTTATTTAAATTAGGATAGCTGGCGTTTGACAAAGCTGTCCCTAGTGCAGTAGAGAGAGCAGTTTGTGAACCTTTTCAGGGAACAGGAACGAATATAAACTGTTTATGAACTCTGTATTAGATCAGTTATAATACATATTATGCATCTATATACATCTATATATCTATATCTATATCTATATCTATATATCACACAGAATTGTTGACATTTTTGCAGATTAAAAAAGACAAAACTGAAATATCACATGGTCCTAAGTATTCAGACCCTTTGCTCAGTATTTAGTAGAAGCTTTTGATCTAATACAGCCATGAGTTTTTTTGGGAAAGATGCAACAAGTTTTTCACACCTGGATTTGGGGATCCTCTGCCATTCCTCCTTGCAGATCCTCTCCAGTTCTGTCAGGTTGGATGGTAAATGTTGGTGGACAGCCATTTTTAGGTCTCTCCGGAGATGCTCAATTGGGTTTAAGTCAGGGCTCTGGCTGGGCCATTCAAGAACAGTCACGGTAGTTGTTGTGAAGCCACTCCTTCATTATTTTAGCTGCGTGCTTAGGGTCATTGTCTTGTTGGAAGGTAAACCTTCAGCCCTGTCTGAGGTCCTGAGCTCTCTGGAGAAGGTTTTCATCCAGGATATCCCTGTACTTGTCCACATTCATCTTTCCGTCAATTGCAATCAGTCGTCCTGTCCCTGCAGCTGAAAAACACCCCCACGGCATGATGCTGCCACCATCCTGCTTCACTGTTGGGACTGTATTGGACAGGTGATGAGCAGTGCCTGGTTTTCTCCACACATGCCACTTAGAATTAAGGCCAAAAAGTTCTATCTTGGTCTCATCAGACCAAAGAATCTTATTTCTCACCATCTTGGAGTCTTTCAGGTGTTTTTTTTTTGCAAACTCCATGCGGGCTTTCATGTGTCTTGCAATGAGGAGAGGCTTCCGTCGGGCCACTCTGCCATAAAGCCCCGACTGGTGGAGGGCTGCAGTGATGGTTGACCTTCTACAACTTTCTCCCATCTCCCGACTGCATCTCTGGAGCTCAGCCACAGTGATCTTTGGGTTCTTCTTTACGTCTCTCACCAAGGCTCTTCTCCCCCGATAGCTCAGTTTGGCCGGACGGCCAGCTCTTGGAAGGGTTCTGGTCATCCCAAACGTCTTCCATTTAAGTATTATGGAGGCCACTGTGCTCTTAGGAACCTTAAGTGCAGCAGAACTTTTTTTGTAACCTTGGCCAGATCTGTGCCTTGCCACAATTCTGTCTGAGTTCTTCAGGCAGTTCCTTTGACCTCATGATTCTCATTTGCTCTGACATGCACTGTGAGCTGTAAGGTCTTATATAGACAGGTGTGTGGCTTTCCTAATCAAGTCCAATAATTATAATCAAACACAGCTGGACTCAAATGAAGGTGTAGAACCATCAAGGATGATCAGAAGAAATGGACAGCACCTTAAATATATCAGTGTCACAGCAAAGGGTCTGAATACTTAGGACCATGTAATATTTCAGTTTTTCTTTTTTAATAAATCTGCAAAAATGTCAACGATTCTGTGTTTTTTCTGTCAATATGGGGTGCTGTTTTAGCAAATCATATTAATATATATATATATATATATATATATATATATATATATATATATATATATATATATATATATATATATATATATATATATATATATATATATATATATATATATATATATATATATATTAAAAACATACTATATTGCCCAAAGTCTTCATGGCCTTGTGTGCTGTACCTTGCTTTATGCACTGGTGTGCAGTCATGTTGGAACAGCAAGGGGCAAGCCTCAAAAACTGCTCCCACAAAGTTGGGGGGATAAAATTGTCCAATATGTCTTGGTATGCTGACGCCTTAAGTATTCCCTTCACTGGAACTAAGGGGCCAAGCCCAACCCCTGAAAAACAACCCCACATCATAATCCCCCTCCAATACTGAGTTGGCCCACCCTTTGCAGCTATAACAGCTTCAACTCTTCTGGGAAGGCTGTCCACAAAGGTTTAGGAGTGCGTCTATGGGAATGTTTGACCATTCTTCCAGAAGCGCATATGTGAGGTCAGGCACTGATGTTGGACAAGAAGGCCTGAATCCCAGTCTCCGCTCCAATTCATCTCAAAGGTGTTCTGTCAGGTTGCTCTGTGCAGGCCAGTCAAGTTCTTCCACCCCAAACTCACTCATCATTGTCTTTATGGACCTTGCTTTGTGCACTGGTACAAATCATTTGGTGGAGGGGGGATTATGGTGTGGGGTTGTTTTTCAGGGGTTGGGCTTGGCCCCTTAGTTCCAGTTAAGGGAATACTTAAGGCGTCATTATACCAAGACATTTTGGACAATTTCATGCTCCAAACTTTGTGGAAACAGTTTTTAAGGATTGCCACTTCCTGTTCCAACATGACTGCACACCAGTGTATAAAGCAAGGTACAGTACATAAAGACATGACGACTTTTGGCAATACATATTTATTTTTCAAAAAAGGTTAGCAAAACAAAAAGTATGCCAGTCAGTGGCTAACTATGGGCGGCACCTAACTTTTCCCCAGTAAAAGTATTCTACATTACCTTTACAGATGTATCATTTTCTGCTATAGGAATGTTGCTGCATTCATTTGAATTCGAATCCGACATAGACAGTGACGTTTCATTCATCATACTTTGATGTGTCATCTTCACAGAAACTGAAAAATGCCAATTGAATAGAGATAATGATTTACAACCAACTTACAGTAAACCGATACAGCCTAAACAACGTATATTATTTATGTTTTTTATGGTAGGGGAACACTAAACACAGTTTTAGTACAAGTAATGGCAACAAAATAAACATGGCCAATGTGCGGCCTGAATATAGAGCGTACAATCCTTCAAAGGTGCATATACACATGCTGATTACTTACAGTAGGCATTCTCAGTTGATGCTCCATGATGATGTTTGAGCATCTGCAAACTTTTGACAACGACAGATATCCACTCAGATATTATATAATAGGAGTGGAAGATTTAGGTTTACAAAACCTGTATTAGTAAGTTTTTTTATGTGGCCTCTGTAGAAAATCTTCTGCCCTGAGGCTGCTTTCATTTGCACCTCTGCCTCTTTTTTCTACCTTTGGAAGGAGAAGACTCTCTGGGTTAGCACCAAGTAAATCCTTGTGGGAGCTTACACAAGGGCTAAGGACTATCTCCACACCCCATGACAGAGCACCAGTGTCTAAATGGCCAACTGCCAGGCACCAGCATTGTTACATGGGAAGTATGGGACCAAGTCACATGCTCCTTCCTACCTAGTACTCAGTGTTTCTCTTATCCTTCTCAGGGAATGGAGTGAATAAGGTTTGAAAGAAAGGCAAGTATAAGCAGTTTATGGGGGGGTGAACTTGTTGCTTTAGCTTTCGTTTCGTTTGTGTGCAGTTATGACAGTACCGGATTTATTTTGCCCTGGGTGCATGTTAAGCATGTTTGCGTAAGTTTTTGATTATGAAATTGGTTAAACCACTTCAGTAAGTCAGATCAATGCATTATTAACAAGAAATTAAGGGATAAAAGCTAAAAATGACAGTAACTGTTTCTGGGAAGTCTTCCATGACAGCACCCTGAGAGATGACGGTCCCACCTGACAGGAAACACAATCAAAGAGGTTAAAAACCCCCCCGTGCTCCTCAGTTGTGAAAAAGTATTGACCCACACCAATGCACGAGAGTGAAACACCTCAAAACTCCATACAAAACCAACATACCAAAAGAGCGGATGGGAAGTAGGCTTGCCATGCTGGAAGACTTCCCAGAAACACTGGTCACTGTTAAGTGTAACTGGTCATTTTCTCAAGTCGTCTTCCAGGACGGCACCCTGAGAGTAGAGCAAGTAGCTCAGGCCTACTTTAGGGTGGGACAACAGCTTGTAGGACCTTTCTACTAAAACGCCAGATCCTGAGGTGACAGCAACTCAACCCTGTAGTGTCTCAGGAAAGTGCTCTGGCTTGTCCATGTAGCTGCTCTGCATATTTGCTCCACTGATGCTTCGACCCTTTCTGCCCAAGAGGTCGTCAGAGACAGTAGAATGTGCTTTAAGGTCATTTTGGGGCTGCCCTACCAGTCTGATCATAGGCTAAAGTAATAGTCTGCTTAATCCATCTTGCTATGGATGCTTTAGACGCTTGCTGACCCTTCTTGGCTTCTTCTGTCCAGAAAAATTAACTAATAAATGGCTGGACCTTCTGAACTCTTACCTAAATTTTATCTAAATAAGCCAATGCCTGATATCTAAACAATGAAAGAAACTTTCTCATTCTGAGGGTTGGTGCAAAAATGAAGGAAGGACAATCTGTGTTCTGTGGAACTTAGAGGCTACCTTCGGGAGATACAGGGGGTCCTGCCCGAGTACAACCCTGTCATCAAATAATAGAAATTTTTTTTTTTTATTGACAGAGCCTGAATGTCGCTTATCCTCCTGGCCATTGTAACCGTCAGCAGGAAGGCTGTCTTTAGGGTAAGCAACTTAAGAGGGATAAGAGTCAACGGATCAAATGGTTTCCTCGTTAGGGCTTCCAAGACTGACGTAAGGTCCCAGGGTGGAAACTTGCTCATCTGCACTGGGGACAGTCTATCTCTGGCTGACAAGAACCTTTTAATTAGAGGGTCCAGAGCCAACCTCACTGTCAAAAAAAAAAAAAAAAAAAAAAACACAGGACAAGGCTGCGACCTGAACCCAAAGTGTCTTGGTTGCCAGCCCCTGATCTGCACCATCCTGGAGAAAATCCAGGATGGCAGGGATCTCCTGTTGGGAAGTCTCCTTAGCCTGGCACCAGTGCGAGAAGACTCCCCAGACTTTTGCATAAATATGCCTGGTAACTGGCTTCCTACTCAAAAGAAGGGTGTCGATTACCCCCCCCCCCCTTTTTTTGCAGGCTCTCCCTTTCAAGAGCCAAGCCATCAGCCTGAAGAAGCCGGGATCTGGGTGGCAGACTGGGCCCTGAAGGAAAAGGTCCTGCCGGTTCAAAAGATGCTGAGGGGGAGCTATGGACCAACTTCCCAGGGAAGGGAACCAGGTCCTCTTGGGCCACCATGGGGCGATCACAATCAGTCTGCCCTCTGATAGACTTAGCTTCTGCAGTATCCTCGGGATCAGAACTAAGGGGGGAATGGCATATGCCAAGCAGAAGTCCTAAACTTGGGCCAGCGCATCTACCCCCTCTGAACCCCTCGAGAGAGTGTCAGAAGAATATTTTCCCTCTGCTGGCAAAGAGATCGATCTCTAGGTTGCTGAAGTGCCGACAAACAAGGGAGACTACTTCGGGGTTCAATTCCCATTCCCCTTCGTGAATCGGCTGCCAACTGAGGTAGTCCACTTCAACATTGTATGGCCCCCTTTATTTGTGCTGTTGAGATGGAGGGGATTCTCTGCTCTGCCCTCTCGAGGACCTCCAGAGCCAGGGTCAGAAGAGCGCTAAACCTGGTACCTCCCTGATGATTCAGGAATGCCACCGCGGTTGCGTTGTTGGAAAGGATCTGGACCTCCCGACCCCTGATTCTTTCCTCAAAGGCACTTAAGGCCTCTCTTACCACCAAGAGTTCCCGGAAGTTGGAGGAAGTGCTCCTCTGAATCCAGGTGCCCTGTTCTCGAAGTTCCTCTAAGTGGGCCTCTCAACCCAAGGCGCTTGCATCCGTTGTTACCCTGTGGGGTTGAAGTTGGGCCGCAACCTCTGAGGATAGAGCCACCACTGTAGAGACTCCTTTACCCTTGCTGGAATGGGAACCTTGTCGTCCAGCGTTCCTCTTTTCCCATCCCAGGAGGAAATGCTGGAGAGTCCTGGATTGGAGTGGAGCCCATGGGACCACTGGGATACAGGATGTCATCAGCCCGAGTACTCTCATGACCCTTCTGTAAGAGACCTCTTCTACATCTAGAAGGGACGCTACTGCTGAAATAAGGCCCTCTACCTTCCCCTGTTGCAAAACAAACTTCTGTGCTGTTGAATCCACCAGGAACCCTAGATAGATCTTGGCCTGGGCAGGAACCAGCGAGGATTTCTCCTGGCTGATGATCCACCCCAGGGACTCCAAGGTACTCACTACCTTGGCAAGGGACGTGAAGATAGGCATCCTTCAAGTCTATCGTTATCATAAATACGTCCTTCAGAAGGTGCTTTCTGAGAGTATAGACGCTTTCCATGCGGAACCTTTTGTACCGCAGAACGTATTTAACTTCCTTAGGTGTATTATGAGGCGGTACTTTCCCGAGGGCTTTGGAACTACAAAGATGTGGGAATAAAATCCCTGCCCGCACTGTCCTGCTGGTACTGGCACTATGACCCCCTGCTCTGCCAGCTGTCCGACACTGTGTAAGAGACCCACTGCTTTCTGAGGATCCCTGGGTAAGTGGGTTAAAAGGAAACTTGGGGGAGGCGAGGAGAGAAACTCCAATCTGTAGCCCTCTCTTACAATCTGAAGGATGTGGGGACTCTGAGTAATTCTTTCCCACTGAGAGAGAAAGTGGGAAAGTCTTCCCCCTACCCTTACATCACTTGGTATCATTGTTGGCAGACTTCTGGCTGGGGAAGAGAAGACCCCCCTTCTGCTTGCCTTTGCCAACCCCCCCCAACGCCTATTAACGGTACCTTCCTTTTTATCTCTAAACCGTTTTTTAGCCTGGGTGCCTCGAAAAAATTTCCCCCGGTTCTTCATCGGTTTAATGGAAAAGGGCCTGATCAAACCCAGTGCCAAAGAGCAGGGAACCCTCAAATGGAAGACCACACAGCCGAGTTTTAGAAGTGCTGTCCCCATCCCAGGTCTTGACCCACAAGGCTCTCCTTGCAGAATTCAAAAGGGCACCAGTCTTGGCGGTTGTACGCACCGCCTCAACTGCCGCATCTGCCAGATAGGCTACTGCCCTACCAATTACCTCTAAAGAGTTCAAGACTTGTTTGGACTTATGGGGCATACACACGGTCAGACTTTTCGTCTAAAAAAGTCCAACGGACGCCGACGGACTAAAGCTGGCTGGTAATCAGATCGTGTGTGGGCTTCCCCGGACTTTCAGCTGACTTTCAGCCTCAAATCCGATGGACTTTAGATTTGAAACATGCTTCAAATCTTTACACCGTAACTACGACGGACCCCGAAATCCGCTCGTCTGTGTGCTAGTCCGACGGACAAAAACCCACGCTAGGGCAGCTATTGGCTACTGGCTATGAACTTCCTTATTTTAGTCTGGTGTACGTCATCACGTACGAATCCGTCGGACTTTTGTGTGGTCGTGTGTAGGCAAGTCCGTTTGTTAGAAAGTCTGCCGCAAGTCCGCCGAAAGTCCACCGGAAGTCCACCAGAAGTCCACCAGAAGTCCACCAGAAGTCCACCGGAAGTCTGTCGGACAGGCTGTCGGACAGGCTGTCGGACTTTTGTAGACGAAAAGTCCGACCGTGTGTATGCCCCATTAGAGGTTCGTAACACATGATCCATTAGTTTGGTGACCCACATGTCTGCATTCCTCGCCACACAAGGCAAAGCCAAGGCAGGGCTCATAGCCGCTGCCTTGGCTTCCCAGGCCCTGCGCTAGAGCGCCTCAGCTCGTCGATCCAACTGGTCCCTGATGTTGCCTGCATCCTCAAATGAGAGGTCGGATTACTTGGACACCTGAGCCAGGGAAGTATCTAATATAGGTGTCTTAAAGAATCTCTTCCTCTTCCTCCTTGAAGGGGCACCTACATTTCCACGTTTTAAACTTCAAAAGTTTTTTCTTTCAGGCTCCTTCCACTCCCACAGGGCGATAGCCTTAAGGGCCTGACAGACCAGGAGGACCTTGGATTGGGGCTTAACCAAGCCTCTATACATCCTATATTGTGCTCACACCTGTCCTGAGGGTTCCTGAATCTCTTCTGATGCATACAGTGCCCTAAGAAGGCCCTCTATATCATCGGTGGCAAAGATATGTTTTCCTGGTCTGGAGTCCTCCTCCTCCTGACTGTCCTCAATGCCCTCATCAGAACCGCTCTGATCGGAGGATTCAGCCTTCTCCTCCTCAGAATTCTGAGAGGGGAGAGGTTTCAAGGGTTCTGGACGCCTATGTCTGCTACCCTCTGCTCGGTTAGAGAAGGGGCCCTCCTGGAAGGAAGAACCCTCTCGGCTAGTGTGAGGTTCAGGGTCCCTAGCTTTGAGGGTTGCTTGGAAAGCTTTAAGGGTTGTCAGCATCTCTGACTGAACGGAGAGAACGTTTTTCATAACCTGAGAGGTTTCTTTCCCCGCTAACTTGTGGATACACTTGTAACAAAAAGGTTTAGAGTGATCCTGAGGTAATTTATCATCACAGTCTCGCATCTTTTAGAGTGGAAAGGGGATTTAGGACGACTGGCGACCCCCTGGGCAGTACCGTCCTCACCTATAAGACACATATGCAAGTTAGAAAGCAATGCCCCTCTTGCTATGTCCCGCAAGAGTTGGGGTCCCCCTCCCCCATCATTACCCCTGCCAGCTTAGGTCGACTCACCCCCTGTGGTCTCCTCTATAGCTGTGGCTGCTTAGGGCCTCTCCTCCCTTTCCATCTTGTCACCACTGCCAGTGCTGCACTCCTTGCCGAGACTGGTGCTGATGATCCGGTAAGAGAAGGATTTGGAAGCCTGCTCCACCGTCGGTCAGACCTCCGCTCCCAGCTCAGAACCCTGTCGCCATTTTGCTGAAGCCCTGGACCGGAAGTGACCCGGTGAGGCGTGGCAACGTCATTTCTGTCGCTAGGGAGGAAGCAGAGTCAGTCCTCTTCCCGTCACCAGCAAGATGGCGCCGAATCCTCTGAGCTCAGCTGAACGGCACCATCTCTCACTGCCAGCTGCCCACGCGACCTTCTGCAGAAGTTGGGGGTATGCCGTACCCGGCGCTCCAAGGGAGACCCGACCGGTGGCTCCCCCCACTGAACGGACGCCCGCCAGGAAAGGGGGAAGAACAGGAAAATGGTCCCTGAAGTTCTGAGTACCCCACTGTACCCAGGGTCCTTCAGCTCTCAGGAAGGCTCTTCCCAAAACTGCCACCCCCATGAGAAAGTGGGGAGACCCCCCCCCAGGAAGGGCAAGCCCTACCGGACCCAAAGACTTCACAAGCCTGCGGCTCGGCTCCCAGGGGGAGACCACCAGCCCACAGCTTCGGGTCTCTAAGAAAAAAAATAAACGGTTTTGCTGTGGGGAAACTCAATCAAGAACTGAGGAGCACAGGGAGGGGCGGGGGTTTTAACCTCTTTGTTGATTGTGTTTCCTGTCAGGTGGGACCAGTCATCTCTCAGGGTGCCGTCCTGGAAGACGACTTGAGAAATACATTTCTTATTTAAAATGTACTGGTTGTACTTTAAAGAACCAAATTCTCTCCTTTCCATACATACAAAAGGATTTTTACAAGATTGTTTTTCACCAGACATGCAAGCCCAGAATTTAGTACAATTACAGTAGGTCCATGTCATCATCACTCCCCAGTCAATATTTTTACTCTGCAGAATTTGCATAGAATCAGTCAATATTCTTCACCTTGCTAGGCCTCCTAAGAGCATGAGGCCTGACTCCCGAGGTTCTTTGTGTGAAAAGATCTGTAAGAATGTAATAAAATGGAGAGAAGAGCACATGTATCACACAGGTGTATAAACATACATGCTTCAATCACTGATCAGCTTCTTTGCTCATTTTTAGGGTATATTTAAGGTGGATTAAAGTGGAATTCCAATGCTAAGCCTAAACCTTTCCCCCTATTCTAACTACCCTGTAAAAGAAAGACGTCTATACTTACCCAAGTAGGGAACACCCTAACCATGCAAACATCCAAAATATATATTCAAGGATTGACCAAGTCAAAAAATTATCTGACTTTGTGGGCACATAATGAGAGAGAGAGAGAGAATCAGTAAAAAAAAAAAAAAGTATAAATTTTATTACAACATAGTTAAAAAAAACCCATATAAAACAACATACAGACACCCTGTATGGACACAGTTACCAGTTACCCAATAATGCAGCTATAGTGGACTGGACCTATGGTACAAAGATTTAATACTGTATCAAGGTAAAAGAAAAATTTCTGATCCAGTAATGCCTCCAAAAACTTGCTTGTCGACGTGTTTCACTAAAATATTAGTTTCCTCAGGACAGATACTGGTTAGGTGCTGGTAAACTTGTGGCTCAAGGTGTGGGAGAACTTGACCAAACAACAACCGAAAAAATTAAATTGCATATGTGTGTCTAGAGTAGTGGGATACACATATATCATGTGGTCTATAGTAGATACCACTGGTATATAGTATAGGTATTTGAGTATAAATCACACACAGTGGCAAGTGGTCACAAATTCCCACTATAAGCATGTTCAATACAATATTATTAGTACCAAGAGAAGGCCCATGGATACCGGACCAAGTTATTACATGGGTAAATATACAGTCCCCTTAAGTATAGAGGCAAATGCAATATCTGAATGTGTAAGAACTGCGCCTTTTATTGGGGCTCAAGTTGGTATTGCCACATACATAGGGGAAAAGTGTGCCCCTTTTGGGCCTACACCCATGTGGACAGCTTTCCTCGCTGTAAGCGATCAGTTCGGATCACATGATCTCTTCAGCGCCAGCTGCAGTGTAGAGATCGCTGGCACCAGTTGCAATGTCTGGGTGGTGACATCACCCACAGGCTTAAGTTGGATACACACTATACAACTTTTGTTCAATTTCCTTTAGATTTACCTTCAACTACGTAGTACAGGGGCCTGTCTGATTGCATACAAATTGAAAGCGTTTAGGTTTGACCTCATATTATATGGCTTTGGTAAATCTAAAAGGAAAAAAAAAAATTGCATAGTGTGTATCCAGCTTTACTATGGGTCAGCCATCGTTGGCTGTCCCTCCTCTACACTGACGCCAGGCGCTTGGACCCAATCATGTGACCAGACCGGAATGGCCTCAGATTCAGAATAAGTATAGACATCTTTCCTTTCACATGGTAGATAGAATAGCTTTAGAATGGGGATACGTCCAGGCTTAGTTAGTATTTGACTAGAATTTAAGATTTAAGGTTTAACCAATTTTGTGGGGGGGGGGTTCTTCCTTTTTCAAGTGTATTTGACATGTTGTTTTTGTACTGTAGTCTAAAGATTGTACCAGTGCAAAAAAAGTACAATAACGACACTTCTAAGGGGCCTTTTGGCACAAAACAAGTCCACTGTATTTGAAAGGAGCTGTATTGGGCAGGAGCCACTTAAAACCTATGGCACTCCCAAAATGTTAATCTGGCCCTCTCCATTGACTCAATGACCCCAAAATGAAAAAATATCACTGAACTCTCCCAGGTTTCACCCAAATGATAGGGTGTTGGGGAATTCTTAATTTTCAAACTTCAAACACTAATAGATATCCACTCATATTGTGGTGATGATGGACGTGTAAAAGGTACATTTAGTTATATATATATTTAGTATATTACATTTAGTCTCTATATAGTTTATGTGAGAACAAGCATGAAAGACTGGGATATTTTGTTCCATGTGAGCTTGTTATTGCTAAAAAAACAAAAAAAAATAAATAAATAAATAAATAAAATAAAAGTGCGTCTTCTAGAAACTCAGTCTTGGAAGTATAGAGAGTTAAATAAGTGGATTTGGTTGGTATTAGGGAGGGGCATGTCAAATGTTAAATCAGCTTCTTTGCATAGGTGAACAAACTGCTATAAATACAAGGTGAATCTTAACCACTTGCTGACCATCCGCCATCGTTATACGGCAGCAGGCAGGCTTTCCTGCGCAAATCGCAATAGCTGTACGGGGGGGCCCCCATAATTGCGGGCGGGAGCGTGCCCGCGGGTCAGGTGGACTCAGTGTCGCCGGCGATCCACTATCGCCTAGTACAGAGGCAGAATGGGGGATCTGCCAGTGTAAACAAGCAGATCCCCGTTCTGCCAGATGACATGTCAGATCTTCTGCTCCCAGTGATGGGGAACAGCGATCTCGGTCATGTCTCTGGCAGCCCATCCCCCCTGCCAGTGTAATATTTTACATTGATCAGTGCATTTTTATAGCACTGATCAATGTAATATGTCACTGGTCCCCAAAAAGTGTCATTTGGGGTCAGATTTGTCTGCCGCAATCCCATTAAAAATCACAGTAAATAAAAGTCCCTAAATCTATCCCATAAATTGTAGATAACTTTTGCGCAAACCAAATCAATATACGCCTATTGCGATTTTTTTTTAACCAAAAATATGTAGAAGATTATATATATATAATATTTTTTTTTAAATAACATCGCTATTTGTTTGTTTATAGTGCAAAAAGTAAAAACCGCAGAGGTGATCAAAAGAAAGCTCTATTTGTGGAAAAAAAAGGACATCAATTTTGTTTGGGTACAGCGCCGCACGACCGCGCAATTGTCAGTTAAAGCGATGCAGTGCTGTATCGCAAAAAATGGCCTGGTCCTTAAAGGGGCTAATCTATGCGGTCCTCAAGTAGTTAAAGTGCATGTAAACCCCCCCCCCCATACACCCAGTGAAGTGAACAGCTTCAGATGGTACACAGAGATTAAACAATTCTCCCTACATAAGTTTTACATGTATATCTGCTGTGTTCACTTTTACCTACTGTTTAGAAAGTGAACTTCCTGTTAGATTTTTCACTTCCTCATTCATCTGTAGGAGGAGATTATTGCTAGAGACTGTGAGACAGCTGATTGGAGGAAAGAAACACACCCCCTCCCCACACATGCAGAGTATGCCTGTGAATTGTTTAGCTGGCTGCTATCTATAGCAACCTCCTCAGACACACAGGTCTATCTCCTTGCCTTGGAGAGCTTGTCAAAAAGTTATCAGGCTGATAACAGAGGAATGGGGCAGGACAGAGCTACCAGACAGTGCTTTTAAGAGAGATAACAAAACACTGCAGATAGATGTGCCCAGCTCAAATGTCATGAAATCGGGTTTACATCCACTTTAAACAATTTAGCACTTTCCTCTTTGTTGTTAAAATGTAATGCAGTAAACATGGATTAGATTTTCACTGCACAAGACAGTGGTCTGGATTCCTCCACAACAAGGGAAATGTAACCTCTCAATCCTATCCATCCTCAAGTGCTGAATTAATTTATCTCTGGAGAGGAGATTTTTCCTCTGCTACTACTACTTGTTGTGCTAGAGAACATTGCCACTGGAACAGAATGTGATGGGAAATCCAAAACGTTACAGTTGTCCCCAGAACAACAGAGGGGATATTTTCCAATGGGGACAAGTATCTAAAAAGGGATTTCTCCTCACTTTGCAGATGTTTCCTGTCACTTCCTATTGGTGTCTTCAAGGCAGCAAGCCAAAAAAATGCTCTGGAATGAGACACACATAGCTCCCAACTGTCCCTCATTCCTCCTCACTTGTCCCTCATTTTGATCCGATCTATATAGTTGTATATAAAATTCACTTTTTATCTTTCAAAAAGTGTTTCCCAGTGCTAAACCCTTCATCCAAATTCTAAATTTCTGCATTTGTAAATTTTAAAAGCCAATGTAAAAGGAATAGTAGTGGTTAAAAAAAAGCCCTTTTGGATTTAATTAACCTTTTTTTGGGTTAATTCTCCTTTAAGGAGGTGTGGCAGTGGGCGTGTCCTATGCCTACATACGTTGGTAGGTGTCCCTCATTCCTATCTCAAAATGTTGGGAGATATGGACACAGATGTTTTTTTTTCCCCCAAAATAAGTTTTTCCTTGTCAAAAGAAGTTTATTGAGTATACAATATTATAAAGATACATAAAGTAAGTTTACAAGGATCTATAAAGTAAGCTCATTGTTTTACAGTAGGGTTTATATAGGTAAATATCATGAACTTTCAAATATTAAACATTGGGTTCACATAAACCTAAAATTAAAGATATATATCATTACCTTTTGTAGGTATTTAAATGATTTATACCTACTATACATATTGTTTACAGGTAGAGTGTATATAGGTCAAATAAATTCTGATAATGAGCTTTAATCGTAAGGTGGAGAAAAGGAAAGAGAAAGAAGAAAAAGGGTAGAAAGGTAGAGGTATGGTCCACAAGGTTGTCCCGCTCGTCAGTTTATTATTCTTTTTAGTTCTCTTTGAAGCCTTAGAATGGGTGTCTCTGTAAGTCATTTAATCTGTTACCATGGCAACAGGACAGAGTCATTGAAGTTTGACAGGAACTGTTGTTTTATCCAAGGATGCCAAAGTTTTTCAAATTTTGGAATTTGATTTTGATCGATGGCTACCATCTTAGCATGGGACATTGTATTATTTATTCTGTGAATTGTTTCTGCTAGTACCAATGTAGGAGATTTCCATGCCTTGGCCACTGTTTGTTTTGCAGCCGTTATTAGTTGGATCATAAGTTTGAATTGAGAGAGTGTTAACCATTCCGGTTTTAGATTAAGTAAAGTTATATATGGATCTGGTTGTATTATTTTTTTAAATATTTTAGATGCAATCACGAAGACTTCCTTCCAGAAGGTTTGGATTACTGGGCACGTCCACCATATGTGTAAATGTGTGCCTATTTCTGGGCATCCTCGAAAACAGAGCTGAGGTATTAGGTGAATATTTTGCCACTCTAGCGGGTACAAGGTACCAGCGAGTTAGGACTTAATAATTTGTCTCCAGTGCTAAGATGTTGGGTGAAGATGACTTAGATGTGAGCCATATGTTAGACCAGTCCGTGTCTTCTAAAGTTCGTCCCAGGTCCTCCTCCCACCTCTGAACGTAAGAGGGTCTATTAAGATTTGCTACTCCATATAATTGATTATAAAGTGATGAAACTGTACCTTTAGCAAATGGATCTTTTGTACAGATTGATTCAAAAATGGATAATTGGGATAATGGTGTATCCCCCTTTAGGAATGGTGTATAGAAATTTTTGATTTGGAGATATCTAAATATCTCAGAGTTTGGTAGATCATATTTTACTCTAAGCGATGGGAATGAAAGTAATGATTTAGATGCTATGAAGTCATTTAGTGTCTGAATGCCTGATTTCTGATAAAAGAAAGGAGAGGATTGTGTGGAGATTGTAACTGATATTTGGTTTTTAGTTTATCCCAGAGAGATAAGAAGTGTTTAGTTATGGGATTATGAATTTTAAAGCGGTCTTTAGGATCAAGCCATAATAAGTTTGATATTAATAGAGGGTCATTTTCTGAAGCCTCTATAAATACCCATAATGGGATTTCCTGTTTTGCATGGTATTTGGACAGACTGGCCAAATGTGCTGCTCTGTAGTAGTTAGTAAAATTAGGGTATCCCAGGCCTCCTTTATTTTTGGGAAGATGTAGTGTGTGTATAGGTATATGTGGTTTAGAAGAGCCCCATATAAACAAAGTTGTTCTTTTTTGTACTATTCTCAAAAAATAGGAAGGAATTGGAATAGGGAGGACTCTGAATTGATAAAGCAATTTGGGTAGAATAGTCATTTTGATTGCATCAATCTTCCCTATCCAGGATAAAGGAAGTTGCGACCATTGTTTTATTAGATTTGTGATCTGTCTTAATACAGGAGGATAATTGGTTGAGAATAAGTCAGAATGAGATGCTGTTAAATGAATTCCAAGATATGGGATTGATTTTTCTGCCCATGTGAATGGGAGTGCAGCCCTAGCCGGGATCAATTCCATGTTTGTGAGTGAAATATTAAGCACTAGGCATTTCTTAGGATTAATCATAAGGCCGGATAGGGCTGCAAATCCATCAAGAGCTGGTATTAAGTTAGGACCAGAGACCTGTGGTGATGATAGAAAAAGTAATATATCGTCTGCAAATACACATAATTTGTGTGTAATACCTCCTACTTCAATGCCAGTTATAGTTTGGTTTGTTCTGATGTATTGGGCCATGGGTTAGAGTATAAGGGCAAATAATAAGGGAGATAATGGGCAACCCTGTCGGGTACCTCTTTCGATATTAAAGGCATCAGATTTGTATCCAGCATATTTTATATAGGCTTTGGGTTTATTATATAATGCTTTGATCCATGTTAAAAAGTGGGGTCCAAAACCCCATTTTTGTAATGAATATTGCATATATTGCCAGGATACTGTGTCAAATGCCCTCTTAATATCGAGTGATAGAAAACATAAAAGGGATTTTCCGTTTTTTAGCAATATGTGCCAATAACACTGCCCTGCGTATATTATCGCCTGCCTGTCTATTTGGCATGAAGCCTACTTGATCTCTATGTATTAATTTTCCTATAATGCTATTGAGGTGTTTTGCTATTATTTTTGCTAATAATTTAATATCAAGGTTTAACAGAGAGATAGGCCGATAATTCACACAGGAAGTATCATCAGAAAGGGGTTTTGGGATCATACAAACAATTGCCATTAGTGTTTTTTGCCGAAAAGAATGTCCATCTAGAAGTTTGTTAAAAGTTTCAGTGAGAATGGGAGAGAGTATTTCTGAGAATGTTTTATAGTATAAAGCCGAGTAGCCGTCTGGGCCTGGTCTTTTGTTAAGTTTTAGGTCTTTTATGGCGTTAGCAACTTCATCTATAGTTATAGGCTCATCCAAACTGCTTTTTTGATTCTGAGATAACTCAGGTAAGGTTATTTTCGAGAAGAAGGATTCAGCCTCTGTAGGATTAAATTCATTGTTTGTCTTGTATAAAGTTGCGAGATGTGAGTGAAATTTATGGACTATTTTAACTGGATTACAAGTATAAACATTTTTTGATAATTTCAAACGTATTGGTTTGAAAGATTTGTTAGTTGAATTTAATGCCCGAGCCAAATATGTACCTGGTTTGTTTGTATTCATGTAGAAATTGTGTTTGGAGCGTTTGAGGGATTTATCAACTGACTCAGTGAGAAATAGATCATATTCCAATCTAGATTTTTCCAGATGAGATTTTGTACTCAGATGGATTATCTTGGAATGATATGTAGGCTGCATTAAAATTGAGTTCTAGTTTTTTTGCTAGATTTTTGCATTCCCGTTTAAATAGTGCCATTTGTCTTTGTATTGTACCACGCAAGACAGGCTTATGAGCTTCCCACAGTGTTATTGGGGAGATGTCTGTTGTATTATTAATTGATATGTATTCCTTTAAAGCTTGTTCAATGGCCATCTGATGTAGTGGGTGTTTGAGCATTATGTCCGGTAAGTACCACGTTGGGTCATGCGCTTTTGGTATGGCTGAGGCTATAGTAGTGTATACTGCATTATGGTCAGACCACGGAATCGGAATTATATCTGATGCAATAATTTCTGGTAACATTCCTATGGTTAGAAAAATATGATCTATTCTGGTGAAGGTTTGATGAGGGTGCGAGAAATAAGTTAATTTCTTTTTCATTGGGTTACTTTCTCTCCACGAATCTACCAGATTGTATTTGGAAAGAAGTTGAGAAAAAGGTAATCTAGAGGTTATTTTGGATGGTGTAAAAGGTGATTTATCTAGAAATGGGAGGAGGACCTGGTTCGAATCCCCACACATAATCACTGTTCCTATTTTGTGTGTATTAATCACTTGTAATATATGTGAGAGGAATGGTGTAGGTTGTTTGTTAGGAGCGTAGTAGGAAATCACCGTGATTGCTGTATCCATTATATAACCCATGAGTATCAGGTATCTACCTTCTGGGTCTTTAATTTCTGATGATAAGGTGAATGGTGTGGATCGATGAGATGCAATTAGAGTTCCCCTTTGCTTGGTACAGGCAGAAGCTGTGTAAATTTGTTGATAAAAAAGGAGAAATATATTTTGGAGTAGAATCTTTGGTGAAGTGTGTTTCTTGGAGGCATACTATGTGAGCCTTCTTGTTATGGAAAGTACGGAAGGCTTTGGTCCTTTTTTGAGGGACATTTATTCCCTGAACATTCAGGGAAAGTATATTCAGTGGTGCCATGGCAACAGATCAAATAGTTTTGACTTACTTTTTGTTATGCAGAGCTGACTGCGCAGATCAACCTGTGTGGACTGAAGAGATGAAAAGATAGAAAAGAAACCAGTGAATTCTGGAGTAAAGAGTAAACAAAAAACATATGAGATTAGATGATACATTGTATAAATTATTTTTTGCAAGTAATCACAATTTCACCGTGAAAGAGAATAAATCTCTCTCTCAGGGGAATAAGTGCCTTCGTCACACTCCCACATAATATGGTTGGGAGAATGAGGAGGGCTAATGGGGGTAGACGGATCTTCCGCTTACAGGAGAGAAGTGCTATGTCAAAAGACATCAAAATGATGTTTCATTAATTGGAGTGCAGAATATAGTTTTTGTTGAAATGATTTATTCCAGGGTGGTTGTATATGGTTAGTCTTGCCCTAGGCTAAATAATTCAGTTAGAAAGGTACTGTTAATAACTTTGGTATTGATGAAGATAGTTTGAATTATTTTGGGATTTTAACCCTTTTAGAGTAAACAATTACATATTTTATTCATATGTAACGGTTTAGATATGTTAACTCATAAAATTGAGGTTGTATTGCTTCAGATTAGAATAAACAAAAACATAATTCTAGGAACTAGTTAGGTAACAATATATTTGTTTTAAGAAAAAAAAAGAAAAAGCTTCCATTACTTCTGGATTATTGAACATATTTGTTCTAAAAAGTAATAAATCTATTGTTATTACCTGATAATATATAACTGAACAAGAATTTCCTTATTTCACTTATATATTCTAAGGCTATATGAATCAGAAGTAATAAGAAATATAACTGGAATGTAACATGATCCCACACAGTGTGTGACTATCAGAATGCAGTTACATTCAGTTACAAATACAGGTTTTTTTTATAGAGAACCATCTCTTAGTATAATAAATGAAGAGATATCAGGAATTAGGATGTCAGTCCATTGAATCTTCTTGGTCCATGGATGATGTGGCATAACGGCCTCTTTTGTGAGAATGATGATTCCCATTTTGTTCTGGAATTTTCTGGGTGCTGCCTGAAGGTGAAGATGATGCCATTCTTCTGCGTGTGGGAGAGTTACTGCTTGTGGGTTCTGTCAGATTTAATTTTAAAAGGGTTTGTTGTAGTTCATCTGCTGATCTGCTTCTGTAAATTGTACCTTGGTGGTTAAATCTGACTGAAAAGGGGAAGCCGCACTGATACATAATGTTGTGGCGTTGCAGTTCCATTAGTTGGGGTTTCATGGATCGTCTTTTAGTAATAGTAAGTTGGGATAGGTCAGCAAAAATTTGATAATTGTGTCCTTGAAAATTAAGCTCCTTTTTTTCTCTTGCAGCAATTAGTATTTGTTCTTTCGTTCTGTAATAATGAAATTTTGTGATTATATCACGGGGGGGTCCATCTTTCTTTTTGGCTGTGAGGGCTCTGTGTACTCTGTCCAGTTCTAAACGTTCAATAGGGATATCTGGCTTTAGTTCTTGTAATAGAGCAGTAATAGTAGATTGCAGGTCTGTCACAGTTTCAGGTATTCCCCTTATGCGCAAGTTTGAACGTCTGGCTCTATTTTCGTAATCTTCGAGCTTAGTTTGAAGTATTAAATTCTCTTCTTTTAAATTGTTCCAATTCTGTTATATTTTCTTGGGTTGTAATTTCAATTTCATCTATTTTTATTTCTAAGGCTGCAGGTGCGGTTTCCCAGCTCTCTTATTTCTTTGGTTAGGCTTTTTGTTATTTGGTCTGAGGTTTGTTTTAAAGCCTTATGAAGCATCTTTTCAAATTGTAATAATATTACTGGGGATGCTGAGGAGGCTTGTGGAGAAGTTTGTGAGAGGATTTGTTCTGTATCTGACTCAAATGGAGAGTCTAGCTGTGACATTTTCTGTCTGTGAGAGCGCCCTGATGCTGTATCTTGTGAGGTGACTGGAGCTGCTTCAGCTGCAGTGAGTGCCTGTGAGCCCTTTGTGAGGTGATTTTTATTTCTGCCACGGTTTCCTCCCAGTACCATATTTCCTGCCCAAACTTTCACAGTTTGTTCCCTGGGGCAAAAAGGTTCAAATGAATACCTTTTGAGCCTGCAGGCTCCGATTTGTCCTTCTCTTCTCTCCTCAGCGGTGTGGAGCTCTAACAATGCATGTCTGCTCCGCTAGGCTCCGCCCATCTCCTCTCCAAAATAAGTTTTTCAAGTTTTTTTTTTTTTTTTTTTAGATACATGTTAGCTGGCCCAAGAACATCCTACAGCCTAGACAGTAGAGACAGTATCAATTTTAGGAAACCAGTGCACATCTTTCTCCGAATGCTCTTTACTAAACCGTCATGATGATGCAAACGTTTCTTTTGACCTGGAGGAAGCATGCAGATCTAGATCAATAATTCAGAATATATTGAAATCAGCCTCCAGGTTTCTTTAAGTATAGGTTTCTTTTAAAGGAAATTTTCAGTTGTACTAAATCTCTCCTGCAGCATTTTCTTTTGGCCTTTTATGTAATAAAAAAAGTCATAATGTGGTATCTATTAAAGCAACATTTTTATGTTTTGTCACATTCATCAGTAAATGATAATGAAAATATTGCAAGCCTTCCAACTACATACACACTGCCAGAAATGTGTTGCAAATGCCTTATCACCCCAAAGGTGTTTTACATGTTTGTACAGAGAAATATACCTTTGTATGTGTGTCTCAGTAACAACTTCAGTTGCTGTGGGGTTGCCGTTTCTCCTTTTCATTTTATTTTTTGTTTATCATTTTAAGATGCATTGTTTTCCCTTTTAATTTGGTTTAAATAAAATGGGGAAAGTGGGAATTTGTGCTTGATAAAAGTTTTTAATACATATGTAGCACCATCTAGGTTGCTAGATAGAGGTCATTAGGGTTTTTGGCAGAGTAGAAAAGTTTAGGCAGGCCTAGCTGGTAGCTAGGCCTGTTTGTTTTGGTCTGGGTAGGGAGTGGCCCAGCGAAGAGCTGGTGACCCACCAGCAGCATCAAGACCTCCCACTTCTTTCCAGAATGCTCTGGTACTTTCTGGAAAGAGGTGGAGCTAGTTGGGATGTTCTAAGGAGCCCTGGCCAATCCCCAACTTGGATTGGCAGGGGACAGGCCTCCTAAAATACCCAGGGTCAGCTCCCCAGCCTGGGGGGGGTGACCTTGGGCCTGGAACCCTCTGAGAACACATGGAGGTGTCCTGGACACAAGGCAAGGGAGCAAGAAGAGGACAACAGGAGAAAGCACTGCCAGGCAAATCTCCAGGGAGGAACAACAGGTCGCAGCCGAGAGGGCTGGTGAGTGATGCACAATCAGGAGGACTGGGGAGGCATGCCTGAGAGGACTGGGAGAGAGCAGTCTGGGATGGGTGCAAAACCAGAAGAGTGGACTGTGGAAGTATGGGCAGGAGATAGAGGCAGCTGCAGCCATGAGGGCTGGCAAGGCCTGAAGAGGTGGTGCTGGGAGCAGTAGCCAAGTGTAGGACAACTAGCACCAAGGACTGTCATATTTTTGCTACACCTTAGGGATGCTAGGTCCTCACCCACAAAAGAGAACTTTCAAGGCCTGGCTGAGCCAGTGTCAGACCTAAACCTGTGCTAGTTGGTCCTGGAGGAACAAGCAAGTGATGTGCTGAAGGAGTTAAGGGGGAATAGTCTGCAATCAAGTGTTGTGCTGGAGTGAAGACTAGAGTGTATATACAAGGAGTGTATATAATTGGTTCCTTGTAAATATTCTACAATTCAGTTGGCATCCCATATTCCCTTATCCCATTCCAAGTTAATTCCCCTCAATAAAAAAAAAAGTCTATGGACTGTTTTCTGTCAAAAGAGTGACTGGAAATTGTGTGCCTGGCTGAGCAGGGTGACAGGTGGACTACAACATTCAGCAGCCCTCATGAGGGTACCGCTACATTTGGGGGCTCATCCAGGATACCCTTCATGGGATGCCCAAGCAAGTTATGTGACCAGCCCAGGGATGAAGAGAACATGGACTCAGTCACTTCCACTAGCTGGGCACGGGAACATGGAAGTCAATTGGAACTGGCTACAGTGGTGAGAGTGCCCAGAATTGGATGGGCTGAAAGGGAGGTGAGACAGCTGATGAGAATGGCTGGTCCAGAGCAAGGATCTTACATAGTGGACTTGCATGAATTTGGGGAAGATTACCCGCTGGATTCAGAAAAGATACTGCGAGGTTGGCTGAAGGACTAGAGGCTCAAGTGATACCCTTACTGGACAGTCGGTAACCCGGATGAAGACTGCTCTAGACATGGTTTGGCGAGTCCTGTGCCGGAGGAGGCAGATTCGTCTGTTATGGGAGTGCCCCCTGCTTCTTTATATACAGACATGAGCCAGCTAGTTGAGAGTCTGATAAAGAGCACCAATATCTCAGCAAATCAAGGGTATCGGAAGCTACAGTTTTTTTCAGGTCGCACACCCACCCCAGCAGAGGAAGAGGTATTTGAGAATTGGATGGATCAAGCCATCTAAGCAGTTGAAGAATGGACTGTACCGGAGGCAGTGAAGAGACAGAGAATAAGTGAGAGTCTCAGAAGTAGGGCAGCAGATGTAATTCGGAGCTTAAAAAAGGAGAAAGTCAGATTGGGTAGCCATGGATTACATTGAAGCTTTGCATCCTGTCAATGGGAGAGTAGAAAAGATACCCGACCTGATGTACAAGTTTGAACACACTCACCAATGTAGAGGAGAGAGACTGTCTGCTTACGTTGTCAGAGTGGATCGAATCCTACATCAGATCATTTTAAAAAAAGGGATTGATCCAAAAAGAGGCTGACAAAGTCAGGCGTAAAAGAATTCTGCAAGGGGCTCGACCCAATCACACAGTTGTGATTTGCCTGTTGCTGAAGAGGACACAGGTGGCTCCAACCTACCTAGAGTTAATGAAGCTGGTCAGAGAGGAAGAAGCTTTGTTGGATGAAACGAATCAAGGGTCGCAAGAAGTGGCAAAGGCCCCCCCCCCAAAAAAAAGTGTCAGCACAGCCAGTACAAGTGGAAAAAAGGGGGGGTTCAAGAAATGGACCGTGATGAGGAGTCAGAGTGGGGCGAGTGTCCCAAGACCCCCCCTTGTGCAGCCTGTTCCTGAAAACACTACTGTTAAACTGCTTACGCAAGTAGCTCAAGCCCAAGATCTAATGCAACAGACCTTGTTGCATGTGATGGAAGCTCAAGCCACAGCTCAGATGGAAAAGACTGACCCTAGAAGATGTTTTTAGTGTGGGGAGCCAGGGCATTTCAGGAGGCAAAGCCCTCAGAGAAGGGGGGAGCAAAACTTCCTCACAGGACTGTTGAAAGCACTGCAGTAGCTGTTGACAAATCAGAAGGCGGGAAACTTCAGGGGGTCTCAGTGAAGGATCCAACTGAGAGCCCCAAGCAAAAAACGAACACAAGAAGAAATGCCGGAGGAAGAGTTCAGAGCCCAAAATTCCAGCGTCCCTGAGGCCAAGTAACCTGTCACCGGTGTCGGGGATTCGGACACAGGGAGTCAGGGTCTCATCACCACCTAAGGCCATAGTTAGATCCACTCAGCGTGGAGGTAGGAAGGACCCAGGAAAAACCTAATTTGGAAAAGTTCTTGGAATTTTGCCAGAAAAGTTAGTGGGACTGTCTTCCATTGTGTCTGTACAGGTAGAGGGTGTTTAAACCAGGGCACTCTTAGACCCCATACACACTATTAGATTCTCTGCAGATTTTTATCTTTAGATTTACCAAAAGCCATGTAGTGCAAGGGCCTGCCTGATTGCATACAAATTGAAAACTCTTAAAGGTTTGACCTCATATTATATGGTTTTGGTAAATCTGTAGACAAAAATCTGCAGGAAATCTAATAGTGTGTGTGGGGGGGGTCTTAGATACAGGGGCACAAGTTACCTTAGTCTACAGGGATTTTTATGACAAATATTTGAAGCCCATCCCCTTAAGCAACCTTGAAGAGCTAGAAATGTAAGGAATTGGGACTGAAAAGTTTCCGTATGATGGATACATTCCCATCAAGATTGCTTTTGGGCCAGCAGCCACTGGAAAAATGGAAACTTTTGACACGCTAGCCATGGTGTGCCCTAGGCCTTCCGTGGCTGAACGGAATGCCATGCTGAATGGGACCAACACCGACTTGGTGAAGAGGTTGTTGGCCACAGTTATTAGGGAAGATGGCTCGATGCCCAATGGAGTCCACCCTCAGTTATGCCAGGCTTGTCAATGAGTGATTAAAAGGAACAGCACGCCCCTGTTGAAGGAGTGGGACGCCTTTGGCAGTTAGGAACCAAAGAGAGTTTTGGAGAGATTGCTTGTCTGAAGGCCACCATCAAGCTCACTTGGGAACACCTAGGACACTTTGTTGTGCTGGAGACTGACACACAAGTGTAAGCTGCTGGGATAGCGATGATCCCTGAATTGGTCCCCACCAAGGCATTGTTCCACAATGGGAAGAAGGTGCCAGTCTCCGAAATGTAGAAAACCACCCCATCACATTAGGGGTCCACATGTTAGTGGGACGAGTGAGCGCAGCTACCCCAGTGCCTCCCTATAAAGGTTGTTAGAGGAGAAGAGTACCAGGGGCTGCAGAAATAAATTCATGTGCTGAGGTGTTGCCCCCTGTGTGGCAAAGAAGGATGAAACTCCAATTGTCCAGATGGGAGAAGGTCTTTTCTGAAGATGATTTTGATGTAGGATGTGCCAAAAGCGCTCCGCATAGAATCAGGTTACAGGAAGATAAACCCTTTCGGGAAAGAGTTGAGGATATCACTTAGTGACCCTGAGGATCTACGAGAGCAATTAGCTGAGATGAAGAAGTCGGGGGTTATATAGTCCGGAAGTCCCTACGCCTCTCCTATTGTGGTGGTACGAAAGAAAAATGGGACCTTACCAATGTGCATCGACTATCGAACCATCCCCAACTAGTATACAACTCCCTTTTCTTTTTTTTACCTTCATTTTTATTATTTTTCAGTATCAAAAAAAAGAGAAATCATTATTACTATACCTTCCCTTTCCCTCCCAACCTACTCCCGCCCTCCCTCCCACACACACCACTCAGTCATTAGCTGTACGTGTACTTCAGTAATAGTAAAGCCAAAGATGAAGGGAGAAGACATCTCCCCGATCAAGAGAGGCATCCAGGGTCACGTAAGGGAGAGAGAACCAAGACGAGGGGCAAGGAACGCGAGAGAATCTCTCACCATCCCCTTATAGAGGACACCTCATCTCGTCCAGCCAGGGCCTCCACATTCTTTCAAACTTACTGTGATTACTCTGCCTGATACATATCTTCCTCTTGCTCCATACCATGGAATTATTGGTCTCAACCCAGTTCTCCACTGTCGGGGGAGTCTGTGCCATTTCCTTGACTGAAACAGGCATCTCAACACTACTGGTGCTGGTCGGGACTCTACCTTCCTCCAAGCTTCCTAATAGGCAAGTCTTGACCTCCGGTTCTAGTGTGATCCCAAAAGTTTTATTTATCCTAGCTACTATCTCCGCCCACTATCTAAATAGCTTAGGACATTTCCACACCATATGAATCAGATCTCCTGACGCCTTATGCTGTGTACACATGGGCGGACTTTGACCGGACTGGTCAAACGGGACGAATCCGTCGGACAATCCGACCGTTTGTGGGCTTCATCGGACCCACAACTGACTTTTTTGGTCAAAAATCAGAAGGACTATAGATTTGAAACGTGTTTCAAATCTTTCCGACGGACTCGAGTCCGGGCGAAAAATCCGCTTGTCTGTATGCTAGTCCGACGGACGAAAACCGACGCTAGGGCAGCTATTGGCTACTGGCTATCAACTTCCGTATTTTAGCACGGTCGTACGTAATCACGTACAAATCCGTCGGACTTTGGTGTGATCGTGTGTAGGCAAGTCCGTTTGTTCGAAAGTCTGTCGGAAGTCCGTCAAAAGTATGTAGAAAGTCCGTCGGAAAGACCGTCGAACCTTTGATGCTGAAAAGTCCGCTCGTGTGTACACGGCATTACATCTGGGGCACTCATCATTTTGTCTCCTTCCAAATTTAAACATTTTTTTGGGGGTATAGTAGGCTCTATGAATTAGGAACAAGTGGGATACTTTCTGCGAGGGAGAAATCGAGACCAAGTCTCCTCGTTCTAAGATCCTATCCCATTGTTCAGTAGTTATTGCCCCCACGTCTCTCTCCCACCCCACTCTACTCCTAGAGGGTCCTACTCTACTTATTATTCTAGCCCCCAAATTAGCATACAACTCAGAGATTAGTCCCTTAGTTGCAGCTGGTTTAATTATTTTTAAAAGTGTGGGAATCTGGATCCACTCAATGGTTTGTGACCCAAACTTGAATAGTGTGCCTGATCTGCAGGTATTTATAAAATGCCTTGTTTGATATATCAAATTCCTGTCTTAGGTCCACAAATGTCTTCATGAGATTACCCTCATAATTGAGCCAGTCGGTTAAAGAGGAAGTAAACCCTGATGGGTTTTACTTCCTTTGTTTCCCTGCAAAGGTAAAGCATAATGGGCTACTACGCATCGCATTGTAGCCCATTATGTGTCACTTACCTGAAACCAAATTCCCAATTTCTTCACTGGCAGGAAGAGTTCATTCTTCACCCCTCTTCCTTCCGGGGCCGCGAACTCCGGCTCTGTGACTGGCCGGAGTTGCGCAACGTCACTCCCGCGCGTGGGAGCCGCCAGTCACGGCATGACCCCAGCTTGAAACGGCAGTGTGCCCTTTCAAGAGTGCGCAAGCGCCGAATACATCGGGGAGCATTCGATTTAATCATGAGGAACAGCATACGGCCCACTCTCTCTTCTTCTCCAAAATGGGTCTGCCTCTGAAATATACGTCTGTTCTCCATTCTCCTTGTAGTGGCCATTTTATAGACTTACTGCTTATCTAGCCATTCCCTTTGCCTATCTGGAGTTGGGTTTACAACATATCGCCTCTATACATCATCTCGTCCCTTGATGTCCCTTTACCACTCTCTAGATTTACCCTTGGTTCTTGCCACCTATTGGATCAAGAGACCTCTGAAATAGGCCTTCGGGGCGTCCCAGACCACTCTGACTGATGCGTGCCTGCATTGATCTGCACAAATTCGTTCAATTACCATATCTCCAGGGTTGCCAAACAATTCCAGCCAGCAGGGACTAATCCTCCATTCTCTAAAATGGGCTTTGCCCCCTGTATTTATTGTCAACACCAACGGGGAGTGGTCCGAGACTCCTCATGGACCATACTCTATGCTACTTACCAATGACAATACTTCCCTATTACCTAGCGTTAGGGGTGCAACGGATCAAAAAAAACCTCACGGTTTGGATCGTTCCTCGGATTAGGAGTCACGGTTCGGATCATTTTTGGAACAAAAAAAAAAAAAAAAAAAAATAAAAAATCTCCCCCACTGTAATATCCACGTTATCTCCCCCCCTGTAATAATATTCACAGACCCCCCCACTGTATATACAGTATGAGTATAGGAATTAGGAAGGAAGACTAGTGTTGTTTAGTCTTACCTTACAGAATAGAAGCCGCCAAGCCGGCCAGATCAGATCCACGAGTGGAGGGGTGATGACGTCAGCGCGCACCGCCGCCACGTGTACCAAGATGGCCGCCGCTCAGGAGCTAGGCCGAAGCCGCAGCCTTTCCTAAGGCCGAGGCAGTGGCGAACTCCACGGAGCGCATGTGCGCAGATCCAAACAGGTTGAACTGTTTAGATCACGGATCGGTGACGATCCGTTGCACCCCTAGTATTGGCAGGGTATGGCAGAGTATTGCAGGGTATTGGCAGAGTATGGCAAAGTATTGGCAAGGTATTGCAGAGTATTGGCAGAGTATGGCTGGGTATGGCAGGGTATTGGCAGGGGATTGCAGAGTATGGCAGAGCATGGATGGATGGATTCATGAATGTGACTGCAATTTCACAGAGCAGTGCTGTGGGCACTACAGATCCAGCCCACAGCGCTGCTGCCATCCGATCTCTCCCCTCCACTGTACAGATCAGTACACAGGAACCGGTCTCATGACATGTGATCGCTTTGTCATTTGACAGAGCGATCACGTGGTAAACGGCCGCTGGGTGTACCAAGATGGCCGCCGCTCTGGAGCTAGGCTGAAGCCACGGCCTTTCCTAAGGCCGAGGCAGCGGCGCGCCCTGCGGAGCGCATGTGTGCCGATCTGAACAGGTTGAACCATTCGGATCACGGATCGGTGACGATCCGTTGCACCCCTACCTAGAGCCATGTCTATTCTGGAGAAAGAAGGGAACTTGAAAAACATGAGTATGATCTTTCTTGCGGGTGGCGCATACACCATATGTCATTCAGACCCAGCTCCCCCAAGAATCGAGATAGCCCTCTCTTACTGCACTGGGCCTATTTCCCGGTGGGAATATGTCTAGGCTCTTATCTAAGACTTCATTGAAATCACCCACTGCTATTATTGGGGTTCCCATTTTATCCAGTACAAACTCCAACAGTTTAAGTAGAGCCTCAAACTTAAAATTGGGGCAGGGAATGTATATGTTTGCCAACACATATGGTTTATTCTCAAACAGAACAAAAAAATATACTGGCCCTGTACATCAATACAGCTCTCCCTGCAGGAGAACGCCACTCCTCTCCCAACCATTATGCTCACTGCAGCGTCAGTCAAATGCGTCTATTGCAGGCAGCTGTGTGTTAAATGGCAATAACTTGCATACAAGTCTATAAATGTAGCACTTTTGATTTTTCACATTCATGTCCCATAGACTTTAATGGAGTTCGCACAAATTTTTTGCCTGTTCGCATGTTCTGCTGCGAACCGAACCGGGGGGGGGGGTCGGCTCATCCCTACTCACCAATATAAGGAGGCTTATTGGTGTCTGAAGAGGAGTCTTACTGAAGCCCCGGTGCTGGCCTATGCAGATCCGGCCTGGCCCTATGATCTCCATGTGGATGCTAGACGAGACAGATGGGAAAGGAGTCCTCCTCTATCAAAAACAAGATGGCGGGTTCAGGCCTGTAGTATATGTGAGAAGATATGAGAAGAATTACCCTGTTCACAAACTAGAGTTCTTGGCCCTGAAAAGGAGCGGTAGTAGACAAATGAAAGGATTATTTATATGGAGCCAAATTAGTAGTAAAGACAGACAATAATCCTTTGACCTACCCTTCTGACCTCTGCCAAACTGGATACTACGCATCGGCCTGGAAATAGAGACGCAGACGCACTCTTGTAGGCCTCATTGGCAAGCAGAAGAGCCAGCCGAATGGACTTTTGTGACTACAGTCCATAGGAGTTCCTCCTTCTGGAGTGTTAGTGTGAACTGAGTCAGCTGTCAAAGAGATTGGAAGATGGACCAGAACCAGGATCCCCAATGCCACCTGGCCACTGAAGCTTTGATAAAATCATACACAGAGAGTGGAATAGGTTGCAACACAGAGACAGCTTGTTGTATAGAAGGGGCCCCACTCAGGAGTTGGAGGAGAAATGGCAATTATTCCTTCCTGAAAAACATTGTACATCAGTGTTGGTAGCCCTGCATGATGAACATGGGCATTTAGGCACAGAAGGGACTTTTCGTTTAGTCAGAGACAGATTCTATTGGCCCAACATGAGAAGGGAGATGGAAAGCTATTGTCATCCTTTTTACCGTGCATTCATCGAAAGACTTTACCTGTACGAGCTGCTTCCATGGGACATTTACAAAGTCAGGGACCCATGGAGTTGGTGTGTATTGACTTCCTGTGCCTGGAACCTGATACAGGTAGAAGTAGTAATATTCTAGTGGTGACTGACCATTTCACCCGGGAAGCCCAGGCCTAAAGATCAACAGGCCATCACAGTGGAAAAAAAATCTTTGTTTATTTCAGGCTGCCAGTCAGAATTCATTCTGCTCAAGGGCGGGATTTCTAAAGTTGACTAATACACCAATTGTGCAAGTTGCTGGGCATAAAGAAGTCAAGAACCATGCCATACCACCCTAACACCCTTAACAGAATATATTGAACATGCTGGCAACTTAGCCCAATGAGAAAAAACACTGGGGAATTCATATCGCTGCAGTCGTCCATGCGTACAATTGTATTGTGAGCGATGCCACTGGATATTCACCATATAGGCTTATGTTTGGAAGAGAGGCCCGTCTCCCCATTGACTTAGCCTTTGGAACATCTGTGGACAACACTTCACTGCGTTCCCACAGGGGATATGTGGAATGGCTGCGTAAGAATTTAAAGCAAGCCCATCAGAAAGCCATGGAACATACTACCACCAGAGAGCTGAGAAATAAAAGGAATTTTGATCTGAAGGTGAGAGTGCAGGATCTACAGCCAGGAGATTGGGTGCTGTTAAAGAATTTGGGTGTGCCTGAAAAGCACGTCATCTACAAACAGCTTCCTGGGTTGCCAGGTTATCAATTTAAATCTAAAGGAAAGCCAGGGCTTCTGAAGATGTGGCACCGTAACCATTTTCTTCCACTGTCTGATGCTGTCTGGGTGCCTCAGATTTCTTCTCTGCCCTCATTCGAACCAACCCCACCCAGGACTCGTTCTCGTCGACCCTGTGGTACAAGAGGAGGAAGAGAGTGAGGATGAGGAAATAGTGCCCTACTGGTTGAGGCCTTCAACTACCGAAGCTTATACAGAAACCGAATGGGTGGAGTAAAGAAGAAGAAGACTGCTAATAGAAGTGGAAAAATCACCCAAATCTGGAGGTGGATCTCTTACCACCCAGGGGAATGGACACTGTCAAAATTGAGAGTACCAGTCTGGTTTTGGAGCAGGGTGTAGAAGACTGGATTTGTTTTGCTCATGAAGATCTACTTGTGCCTGAGCCCAAGTGTCACACAGAGAAGGAGTTATTGTTGAGTGAAGAAGGAAAAAAAAAAAAAAAGGAGGAAGTAATGTGCTCAACTCTGATCCTGTTGAAGAAGCTGGCCTTTCCATTCTAAAGTCTGGTCCTGCAACCCTGTGTCTAGACCTTTTATCAGAATCTCATGATCTCACTAATATGAAAAGTCCTGAAAAGAACTCCACTCCAGTGCCAGAGGTTCCTATCAGACTAAGGAGAAATATACATTCCCCGAGCAGACTCACCTACAATACTTTAGGAGAGAACTCTGATAAACTGATTTTCACCATTCAAAGGCAAGTTCCCATGCCTAACTCCGCTACAGTTAATTGGGTAGGGGGGTGACCCTGATGTGACCTCTGATAGCCATGGGTGGGACATGGCTATTACCTTGGCCTGTCAGAAAATGGATTATGAACTAACTGAAAGTATATATGTGTGGTTTCAGCAGAACCCAGAAGTGTGCCAAAACTTATTGAATTTAAAATTGTGATTTATGTTGTTTAATCCCTTTTTCTTCTAAGAGCTGTTAAGTATCCCTGCCTGGATGTAGCCAGGAGCTGGATATCTGTGCCTGCAATCAGGAGACATTGTGTAACCTCACTGTTAGAGAGTTGTTCCCCTCTAGTTTTGAGTTCAGACTCTAAGCGGTCTTATCTGGAATGCAGAGATTAAGCAGAGCTAAGCATCTCGGAACATGTAGTTTAGATTGATTGGATTTGCCCTCTAGCTGAATTTTGAGGAACTACAAAACTACCAGATCGCTAAGAAAAGAATGCTGGGAGAGTTAATAAAAGGGTCCGGTTGCGACCTAGCTTGCTCTCGTCAGACCCCGGCCTGGATCTGTGAGCAGAGATTCCGTGACTGAGTGTTGCAGCCGAGTCGCGGCCTGCAAAAGTGGAACCACCCTGCAGAGATTCAGAGGGATACCTGTGGACAGCATCCCCTTCTCTGTCTGGCAGCAGCCTTGAGGCTGCCCCTGTTCCATCTGTCCTGCATTTGCATCAGATTTGTGAAAGTTGTAGCACGGTGCTGTGGAGGCCGGGCGCCATCCCTTGAGCCAGGTTCCTAAGGGAGAGCTTGCCAAGTCGTAATCATAATCATCTTTCATTCCAGGATTGGTGAAAGGGCATCAGCCCATACTTTTGTAATAGACACTGTATACAGACACCATTGTTGCCTATGGTATCAAAGGATAAAGCAATTCGAGCACATAGACACTGTATAAAAAAACAAAAACAAAAAAAAAATAAACACGGACCTCACTGTCTCCATTCACCCCACTGTTAATTGTAGTTCTACAGGATATAGCACCTTTGAACTAGCAGTCTCTGATTTCATCTGGATCTTGCCAAAACAGGAAGAGATTGTTCTTTATTTAACGCTCTCGTCGGACCCGGCCCGTGTGTTTAGGGACAGAGGGGAAAGGTCTGGCACAGCTAAAAGCCATTCCTCTGCCCTTCTGCTGTCTGTTCACATAGGCCATGTATACGCATAGTTGTGAAAAAGTACTGCTAGTATTCAGACAACTTTTCCAAAACTTTTCCACAACAGACCTTCCACCACCCAGACCAGAGCAGCTGGATACAGGCAGTGGGTCCCCCGATGCTTGTGTCCTGCCTCGAAAAGGAAAGCCCAGAGAACTGCCCAGGTTCTCTCAATTCTAGCGGGAAGTATAGCGCAGAGTTGCTCTGGAGTGGGGTCTGGATTATCCTTATGTCCCTCCCGAGACCATGGACATTGTGGAGAACTTCGGTGAGAATGACCTGGTTTGGGAGTATTTGCATATCCCAAAGCCTCTGTGGGTGCCGGAATGTGAGGAGACATGACACTTTAATTGCTGACATTACTCATACTTCACAAGAGTTTACTCTGCAAATGTCTCTCTCTAGACCCCATTCCCCTGGCCTATGGCATTCCTTCCTGCCATAACACATATCCTAATAGCAGTGCATGTAACCCTAGCACGTGCATGGAAGGATCCACAACCACCACCTTTTTCCTCTTTCCATCTCCACCATTAATGACCACTGCCGTATGGAATTTCTTCTTGCCAAAACTCATCTGCAAGGCGACAAGCTAGCTGCCAGTGTCACCTCCGTCACACCGTTCATGTACAAGACATTCAGCGTCCTCTCCGCTCTTCTCCGATCTCTGCCACACTCACTCATCGGATGAAAGCTGCATCTCCCAGCTGCTTGTTCGCTGTAGAGGTGAATCCATCCATCCGTTGAGGATCCAAAAACCATCTCCTATCCAAGGCTGCTCCAGATGTGACCATTGGAATCCATCACCAGCACCTCCCAGCAAGCACTCCTAGGATCGGTAGATCCATAAGCCTGAATGACACCCCGCCGTATGGCGAGCGTGTCCACCCCTGTGTTTTTCCATTTTATTTATTGTGGCTTGTAATCATCATGTGAAACATTGGTTACTACACACACATATACATACATATATATTAAAAAATAATAATATTATTATTATTATTATTATTATTATTATTATTATTATTATTATTATTATTATTAATAATAATAATAATAATAATAATAATAATAATAATAATAATAATAATAATAATAATAATAATAATAATAATAATAATAATAATAATAATAATATATATATATATATATATATATATATTTATATATATATATAGTAATTCACCCCTTTGTTTTCACTTCACTTAGCGCTGCATTTATTTATTGTTTATATTTCTGCACGGTTACTACACTGGTGATGCTGGCTGCTATCTTGTTTTCATGACCTCTTTTTAGTATATGATCTCTTTCTAGTAGCGCAACGACATTTATAATCTTTTTTTGTCTACATTCATGAGAACTACCACAGTTTCTGTGGTTTCAATTGTGTTTACTGTGTTTTGAGTATGTAGTAATCTAGGGTGTTGATAAAAGTAGATAGATACATTTATATAGTCTTATACCACGTACACACGAGCGGACTTTTCAGCATCAAAGGTCTGACGGTCTTTTGACGGAGTTACGACAGACTTTGCAATGACCGGACTAAATTCCGTTTGAAAGTCTGTTGGTTTAAACGTGATGACGTACGAAGGGACTAGAATAAGGAAGTTCATAGCCAGTAGCTGCCCTTGCGTCCTTTTTTGTCCGTCGGACTAGCATACAGACAAACGGATTTTTTGACCGGACTCGAGTCCGTCGGAAAGATTTGATACATGTTCCAAATCTAAAGTCAGTCTGATTTTCGACAGAAAAAGTCCGCTGAAGGCCTGATGAAGCCCACACACAGTCAGGTTGTGCGACGGATTTGTTCCGTCAGACCAGTCCGGTCGAAAAGTCCACCCATATGTACATGGCATTACAGACATAACCGACCCCTTGAGGGCAACCATAATGCAGATGAAGCCCGAAATGAAATTGAGTTTAAGGCCGGGTTCACACTGTAACCTGCTGCGGATCTCACAGGAGCGATGTGCGTCCCTGTTCCCCGTTTCAGGGGCGAATCAGGGCCTATTCTATGCCTAAATTCGGCCCTGAAACGGAGCCAAAGACGCACATCTTTCTGTGCAGTGCGCTCCACAGCCGCAACGGAGATATGTGAATTGGCTCCATAGGGAGCCAGTCACATTCTCCTGCTATGCGAATTGGATGCGGGGAAAACCGCATCCAATTCGCATAGGTGTGAACCCAGCCTCAAACTCCTGCTTTAAAACAATGAGGTCTAAATACAATTTTAAAAATATTTTTATGTTGTGTGGCATATTACTTCAACTGTAATCTGAAAAATATACATTTCATTTTTTTTAACCTCCAAAGATAGAGGTGTGGTTTAAGCCAATAAGGTCTGAAATAACATGTAAAAATATTATGTGTTCTGTATATAGCATATTACTTATATTGTAATCTGACAAATTTAATTTTTAATGCATTTTGCTCTTCCAAAGCAAAAATGGGGATGTGGTTTAGAAAGGAGGTCTACAGGATGTGGTACAAACAATACCTATGCTGTCTTTAGCATATTACCTTTATTTTAATGACAAAAATAGTCACAAAAACCAAAACATGAAAAAAAAAAACCACAGCTTGTTTTGTTGTGCTCTAAAGCTAAATGGGGAACGTCTTTTAGCCTATAAGACCGAAATGGTAGATTTTTAGATTTCCCCCCCCCTAAGTATTTTTCTGTCATTGCATTGAACTATTGAATATCTTGTTATTATTAATCTGATGCATGCTGACATCTAGTGGTAGATAGGGCCACTACATCTTGTTTGTTTGTGATTTAGTACAGCCCTCTGTTTCTACATTCTTGTTTGGTGCTAGTTGGTACATTCCTAGCTGGAGTCTCCCTGTTTCTTTCATGTTCCTCCTCAGTCAGTGTTAGTCCTTGCTGAAGGAAGTTTTTGAGTTTCAGAAGACTGGAAAAATCATCTGTACTGAAGTTATGTTGGATTCAACTTCTTAGCTGTTTTTGGACGGTGCCAAGTCAGCTGGTGACGATACGGTTTGGACAGACTGGGTCTATATGGCAGTATGTACAATATTCCTTCACTCTGTTGTGTATATGTGGACTGAACAGCTACACATATTGTGTCTTTTTAAAAGGCAGCATGCTCAAACTCTTAAAATTCTGTACAATATTCTCCTTTATTTTCTATGATATGTATATACACATACCTATAGATGTTGTTTTGGGATGAAAAGCTGCATGCTGTGCATCCCTTTTTAAATGCGTCCTATTCAAACTGCTCCTACAATAATTCTGACTTTTGTCAAATAATGCACTCTAAATTATATTTCACAATAAAACCTGCCTCTTTTCTCCCTCTTACGTTGTGGCCTTGAAAAACCACTTTGTTAAGAGGAACTGCAGTCTGCTCACATAATTTGTAATAAAAACATCTTTGCCATTCTGAAGCTTCCCTTCAACCACTTTGCTTATTATTTTATATATACTGTGAATCTGTACTTACCAAATATGCTGCAGAAATCTCCCTCCACTAAGTCTGGCTGCAACCATTTTAGCTGTGGGCAGTTGAAGCTGCTACCTGTTCACTTCCTGGATACACACAGAGGCACACCCAGCTCTGCAGCTCTCATTGGCCCTCTTATGACTCACTCCCCCCCTACCTTCCCGGCAAACTCTCACGAGAAAGAGCTGTGCATGATGTCATAAGCCTAGGCTTTTTACCAGACAAGAAACAGGAAGTGGGCAGTATAATGTATTTACTGGCAGAAAAAAAAAATGTTTTACTATCCAAAGTTAAAAACAACAAGGGCAGAACATTTGATAGAAAGTTGAAAAAAATTACTAAAGGTCCGCTTTGGAGCAATTGTAAAGTCTTCTTAAAACAAAACAAAAAAAAAAAAAAAAAAATTAGATATAGATATATCTATATCATGTTATACTTCGCTCCTCTGTGCAGTTGGTTTTGCACAGAGCAGCCTCGATCCTCCTCTTCCTGGGTCTCTCTTCGCTGCTCCTAGCCCCTCCGTCCTTTCGAGTGGCCCCCCTCGCTACAGGGGGCACCCAAACTGAGTCAGAGCTCCGTGCATCCATTCAGACATGGAGCCCCAACCTGGCCCCGCCCCCTTTCTCCCGATCGGATGACTGACTTTGACAGCCACTGGAGCCACTGACCTGTGTCAGCCAATCAGGAGGAGTGTCCTGGATGGCTGAGGGGGATTGTGGACATTGCTGAAGAGAGAAGGGGCTCAGGTAGGTAATTGGGGGGGGGGGGGCAGCCACACAAACCTTCTGCCTTTACAACTCCTTTAAGTCACAGATTCACATGGCTGCATCCTTCAACATGACACAGCAGGACAAGCTAGTGCCTAAAGTGCATATGCAGCCACCTCCTGTGCCAGTGTTTCAGCATGAACACCCAGTAATGTGATCTGTAAAAATATTTGCACCAAAAAAAATAAAAAAATAATATATGCACACCCTCATCCCAGGTTAGTAAAAAAGCTATTTCTCAATCACAAAGTTACCCTACTGTGTTGACAGTGACATGAAATATGCAGCAGGTTGGGCTAGTACTTCAAGTGTGTTTTGGGCCACCTCCAGCCTATACGTCATAAATCTGTTAACCGCTTGCCAACCGTATACTTACATATACAGCGGCAAGGCAGCTTCCCTGCCCCTTCCCTGTGTAGAATCATGTACCTGCGCGCGATTCTGCACTTCCAGGTCGGGGAAAGTGCATGTGCGCCGCCAGCGACCCACTCCCGCTATCATTGGACACAGCGGGAGACAGACAATCTGTGGGTCCGGTGGACCCGATGTTCGATGGGAGCCGCCGATCGTTCCTGAGAGACACAGAATGGCGGTCTGCCGATGTAAACAAGGCAGATCGCTGTTCTGCAGGAACACAGATCTCTGTCTTCCCATAGTAAACTCGCATCCCCCCCAGTCAGTAATCACTCCCTAGGAACACGTTTAACTCTTTGATTGCCCCTGATATTAACCCCTTCCCTGCCAATGTCATTAGTGCAGTGACAGTGCATATTTTTGTAGCACTGGTCACTGTATTGGTGTCACTGGTCCCCAAAAAAGTGTCACTTAGGCTACTTTCTCACTAAAGGCGGTTTTCAGGCGTTTTTGCACTAAAAATAGCGCCTAAAAACCGCCTCCTATGCCACCTCAGTGTGAAAGCCTGAGTGTTTTCACACTGGGGCGGGGTGGTGCGTTTGCAGGAGGTTAGAAAAAGTCCTGCAAGCAGCATCTTTGGGGCAGTTTGGGAGCGGTGTATACGGCTCTCCTACCCATTAGAATGCATGGGCAGCACTTCGGAAACGGTTTTAACCCTTTCTTCAGCCACTGGCGGTGGTTAAAATGCACCCCGCTAGCAGCAGAAAAGCACCACTAAAACTAGCAGCGCTTTACTGCTAATGCTCTCCCAGTGTGAAAGTAGCCTTAGTGTCCAATTTGTCTGCAGCTATAAGTCGCTGTTCGCCGCCATTATTAGTAACAAAATTGGTTTATGCAAAACATAGCATCTACAAAACTATAGTAAAGATTTCTGGAATTTTTTTTTTTTTTTTTTACACTAGTAATGGCAACGATCAATCGGACACTAACGGATACTTTGCAGGAACCAGTGACATGAATACATTAATAAGTGCTAAAAATATGCACTGTCACTCTAATGACACTGGCTAGGAAGGAGTTAAACATCTAGGGCGATCAAAAGGTTGTGCTGCTTTTACTAAGGGAAGAGATTGATTTTATTTCCTGCTTTGCAGGGATACAAAATCCATCTCTTTCCCCTGTCAGGCAGATCTGTTCTGTGTATTTTACAGATGATCAGCAGGTGCCAGAGGATGTCCAGTACCCTCAGATTGGCTTTTGTTGTGATTTAACTAACAGCAGAAGCGGGCCACCAGCAGCGAGTGTGCGCCCTCTGTAGGCGGAAGTGCAGAATCGCATTTATCTCTCTCTCACTCACACACACACACTCACACGTGATGCTGTAACAGTAAATCTGCTATAGGGCAGTCTGGAACTGGTTAAAACAAGCTCATTGTTGCTGTAGCTGCAAACTACAAATTTTTTTTTTTTTTTTTTCCAGCCTGGCTCGTGGCTTTCAAGAAATACATTTTCACAGGACTTTTCACAGGAAGGTGATGCTATTCAGAAATATATACAGAGACACACATAAGTACTGCAAGGATGCAGCCACCGACATATCCACAGAGTCGCACGAGTACTGCAAGGATGCAGCCACCGACATATCCACAGAGTCGCACGAGTACTGCAAGGATGCAGCCACCGACATATCCACAGAGTCGCACGAGTACTGCAAGGATGCAGCCACCGACATATCCACAGAGTCGCACGAGTACTGCAAGGATGCAGCCACCGACATATCCACAGAGACGCACGAGTACTGCAAGAATGCAGCCACCGACATATCCACAGAGACGCACGAGTACTGCAAGGATGCAGCCACCGACATATCCACAGAGTCGCACGAGTACTGCAAGGATGCAGCCACCGACATATCCACAGAGTCGCACGAGTACTGCAAGGATGCAGCCACCGACATATCCACAGAGTCGCACGAGTACTGCAAGGATGCAGCCACCGACATATCCACAGAGTCGCACGAGTACTGCAAGGATGCAGCCACCGACATATCCACAGAGACGCACGAGTACTGCAAGAATGCAGCCACCGACATATCCACAGAGACGCACGAGTACTGCAAGGATGCAGCCACCGACATATCCACAGAGACGCACGAGTACTGCAAGGATGCAGCCACCGACATATCCACAGAGACACAAGTGCTGAACAATGCAGCCAACAACATAGTCCGGATTCCTCTATAGCAGGAAGACTAGTGACAATCTTCTTCCATTGCTCCGTGGCCCAGTTCCGATTCTCACTAACCCATTGTAGGTGCTTTTGGCTGTGGACACGGGTCAGCATCGGCACCCTGACCAATCTGCAGCTATACAGCCCCATACACAAACTGCGCTCTGTGTGTTCTAACCTTTCCATTGGAAGCAGCATGTACTTTCAGCAATTTGAGCTGCAGTAGCTGATCTATTGGATCAAACACACACCAGCCTTTGCTTTCCACATGCATCAATGAGCCTTGGCCGCCCATGACCCTGTCATCGGTTGTTGGGTTTCCTTCGATGGACCACTTTTGGTAGACCCTGAATACTGGGAACATCCCACAAGAGCTGCAGTTTTGGAGTTGCTTTGACCCAGTCATCTTTACAATTTGGCCCTTTTCAAAGTCCCTTAAATTCTTACACATGCCCATTTTTTCTGCTTTCAACATTTACATCAACTTCAGGGACAACATGTTCACTTGCTGCATAATATATCCAACATTTTCAATTGCCTTTGTAACAAGATAATCAATGTTATTTTAAAGCACTTAGCATAAAAATTGTGCATCTGCTTGCCACATTTGGGGTGTCATCAACCCCTTTCTGTTCACCCTGGCATCCCTTTAGAAAATCGCTGAATGCCTAGGGGGCAGAAAGAATCGGCAATCATGTATCCAATGTGATTGACGGTCACTGTTAGCGGGGATCGAAAGCTATCTTTGACAGCTCAGTCTGTGTGCTAGGAGCATGCAGTAAGCGCCCTCTCAGCACTGAAACATCAGCCACCCAGCGGTGCATATGTGCGATTCATGGGCGTTAAAGTCCACCCTTTTGTTGCAGCAGAAATAGGGTATTAAATGGTACCACAAGCACAACAGCGTTTTTTTTTTTTTTGTGTGCATATTGTAAATGCACACAAATTTGCGATTTTTGCACATGTCACAAAGCGCTATAGCGTGGGTGCAGCCTAATACTCGGTACACGCGATGAGATTATCGGACACATGATCATCTGCATACTAATCTCAGATCAAATCTGATGAGTTTACTAAAGTCACGAAAATTTGCGTACGACAAAATAAAAATTCGGAAGTGATGTAATGTGTTTGTAATGCATTTTTGAACGACACCTGTACTAAAAATTGTACAAATTTTTTTTTTCCCCATGAATGTCTGATCAAATGATATCGGATGAACGGTCCTGATCGGCTCTCGGAAGCTCGGTACTAACGATCAGATTATGCAAGTGTGACCGGCTCTCAGTGGACAGATCGAGGAACAGCAGATTGCTGGATGTTTATCACTAAGGGGAAGGCACCATTGGACCCTATTGTGGGTCTTTTTGTGAGGTGAGTGCATAGGGTGACTGGTGGAGGGCCCTGTGGTGTGCATATTCACTTTAATTTGGATTGTAACCATTGGATATCATAGATACTTGCACTAACAAGAGAGCACTTACAGATTAGAATTTATGAACCACTACATCAAGTTTACCACTATTGATTTACACTTATTTATTTATTCATCCAGTTGAACCCAGCAAGCAGCTGTTGGGTGAGGTAGCGCTTCACTATTGTTTTTGTCATTTTGGTTATTCATGTGGGAACACATTTTGTGTTGAGCAGCAGCACCTCTTATTTATACACCTGGTTACATTTTCACACACATAGCAGCGCACAAGTTACTTTTAAATTTATCCTCAATGGAGCCGGTTCACACAGGTCCGGGGTGGCCGTGATCCAGATTGCAGAAGTGTCCTGTGCGTGTTTGGGTCAGGTTGAAGTGTGAATTCAGGCAAAAATTCAGACCCGGACCACATCTGAACCCTAGAACAGGGGTGCACCAGACCCCCCCCCCCCCGCTGGGAACCGTGGCCGCATATATGTGAACCTGGCGTAAAGTTAGCCTTAAATCCTATATGGACCACTATGGCGCAATACACGAATATTTACACCCTAGGGGATAATAATATTTAACAACTTGCCGAATGCTGCACACCGATATACGTCGGCACAATGGCAGCGGTAGGCAAATGGGCGTTCCTGTACATCCCCTTTAATTGGTGGGGCTAGCGGGCGCGCCCGCCGCATACAGCGGGATCAGCGGACTCTGTCCGCTGGTGTCCCAGTGATCATGTCACGGAGCCGCAGAACGGGGAGATGCCTATGTAAACAAGGCATTTTCCTGTTCTGCCTTGTGACATGACAGAGATCCACTGCTCCCTGTCATCAGGAACAGTGATCGCTGTCATGTCCTAGGTAGCCCATCTCCCCCCCTCCCCCCCCCCCCCCCCCACAGTAGAGCTGGGCAATTTTTTTTTCCCAAAAAAAACAAACACTCGATTCACGATTCAAATTTTTTTTTTTTATTATGGACACCACGTCAGTCCTGTGGAGCTGCGGGCAGGAGTTTTTAGGAGAGGCTGCAGCTTCGGCCTAGTCCGCTGCGTCCGGCCTCGCGGACTAGGCCGAAGCAGTGGCCTCACCTAAAAACTCCTGCCCACAGCTCCTCAGGACTGGCACGGTGTCAGCGCCGGTCCTAGGGAGCTGCAGGCAGGAGTTTTTAGGCAAGGCCACGGCCTAGTCCGCGGCATCCGGCCTCGCGGACCAGGCCCAGCCCTACCCCACAGTTAGCATCACTCCCTAGGACACACTTAGCCCCTTCGCTGCCAGTGTCATTTACACAGTAATCGGTGCATTTTTATATAGTGTCCGCCATAGTGTCGTAGTCACAATAAAAGTCGCAGATCGCCGCCATTACTAATAAAAAAAAATGCTATAAATCTATCCCCTATTTTGTAAACGATATAACTTTTGCACAAACCAATCAGTATACGCTTATTGTGATTTTTTTTTTACCAAAAAGATGTAGAAGGATACATATTGGCCTAAACTGAGGAAATTTTTTTTTTTTTTTTTATATATATCTATTTTTGGGAGATATTATAGCAAAAAATAAAATATATACTCTGATGCAGGTACAACCGACAGACATATATGGAATATATATCTCATATATGTCTGTCAAACCTACATCTGTGTGTGTGTGTGTGTAATAAATATATATATATTTTTTTTAAATTGTCGTTCTTTTTTTGTTTATAGCACAAAAAAAAAAAACGCAGAGGTGATCAAATACCTCCAAAAGAAAGCTCTATTTGTGGGAAAAAAAGGACGTCAATTTTGTTTGGGTGTAACATCGCACAATTGTCAGTTAAAGCGACGCAGTGCCGAATCGCAAAAAGTGCTCTGGTCAGGAAGGGGGTAAAATCTTCCGGGGATGAAGTGGTTAAAGTAATATAAAACCACAGGTTGATTGTGAAGTTGATTACAGATGAAAACCAGGAATGGTGCAGTAAAATCTCCAAAATATTAGAGTATCTTGGGTCATCCCTATACATAGTCATGCCTCTGAAAGGCATATACGTTGTGTAAAAATGCATACCATCCATGAGGCTTGTCGTATTTTATTTTGGAAGAGTCAACTAGTCCCGACTTTAAGAGGTCCTGTAGCATTTCTATTATCAGCATGTAAGTAAACAATATAATAGTTCTAGTATACAGAATGTAAGCTGGTTAGAATGCAGCACCTATAGTGATAGCAGGGCATGTTATCAGATAACACTCCTTAGTAAATGAAGTACAATCCTACCTGTATCCTCCTGTCTGTAATCTTAGGAAGCAGACAGCACAGCTTCACCTTTGATTGGCCACAGAGAGCCCATGTGACCGCCACTTTTGCACACAGTGCCTGCTGGGAGCTGTAGTTTTCTTTGTCTCCATGTCAGGGATGGTGTCCTATGAGCAATGATGTCTAGATCACCCTATAGTGGTGTCTCTGCTGTGGTCTTCCAGCCCTGTGCTCCTGTGTGAGATCCTATATAGAAGGAGGGTGTGCAGTGTTAGAAATCAGCGGTGGAGACACAGGAGGGTGGGGGGACCCAGCTTCCACATACTCACACTTCATAGCGGATGCTGACTCTTAACCCTTTCATCCCTAACTGCAGCTCCTGGTGCCTGTGTCTATTAGCTCAAAATGGGTGCATACTAGCAGCTCTTTATTCCCAGAATTAAAACCGTGAAATATACCACTGAAGTACATAAAAGATTTGTAATTCTGGCCAGCCTCATTTCTGATTTGTACACCTCTGCCAGACAGCACAGTCCTGGGATGTTATGTAGGAAAAGTTTAAAAAGATAAATAATTGAACGACGGACCAACAATCCCTCCCGACTTTCTGAGATGGTAAAAAGGGACACCTATAAGCTGGTCATCCATGGATCGGAATATGGCTGGTTCAGCAGAAGCTGCATGAATTTCAATCCATTTGTGGTTTCTCCCTCTTGACTGAAGTCAATCTATTGATCAATTTCTGTTGAACAGGCTTGTTGGAAAAATTTTCATGGGCTGCAGCTGCTAATCAGTGTGTTCAGACAAGAAGTCCACTGTCTATACCAGTGTTTCTCAACTCCAGTCCTCAAGGCACCCCAACAGGTCATGTTTTCAGGATTTCCCTCAGATGGAACAGCTGTGGTAATTACTTAGGCAGTGAAACTGATCAAATCACCTGTTCAAAATAATGGGAAGCCTGAAAACATGACCTGTTGGGGCGCCTTGAGGACTGGAGCTGAGAAACACTGGTCTGTACCATTGGTCCTCAACACCTGTCCTCAGGGCCCACTAACAGGCCAGGTTTTAAGTATTACCTTGGGGAGATGCAGACTAGAATACTGCAATCACTGAGCTGCAAATTATATCACCTGTGATGCATTTCAGTTATCTTGCAAACCTGGCCTGTTAGTGGGCCCTGAGGACAGGAGCTGATGACCACTGGTCTATACAACAGCACAGCATGGAGGACTCCTCGCCTAAGCCTTGTGTGGATGGGCAATCTGTTTTTATTTCTTTATCACTGGCTGAACGTCATCTATGGCCAGCCTTAGGCAAATGATCCTACCATAGCTCGCAAGATCCAAAAAAAATATTGTCTGTACCTACAAGTGCTCATTTTTTCCATATGATGGATTTTCAGCTTGGCAAATGCAATAATTTAGAGGCTAGGTGAAGTATTTTGTATAAAACAGCATTTTTCACTATAAATAGTCTATATATCAGTCAAAAAAAAGAGAGATCAGTGAGAGGGAAAGAAGGACAGAAGGATTTGGTTTAAAAATAAAGGCAGTGAGTCCCTCCAAACGAGGGATAGTTGGGAGCTATAGACCAAATAGATCAGTGGTTCTCAACTCCAGGCCTCAGGACCCACCAACAGGCCAGGTTTGCAAGATAGCTGAAATACATCACAGGTGATATCACTTGCTGCTCAGTGATTGCAGTATTCTAGTCTGCAACTCCCCAAGGTAATACTTAAAATCTGGCCTGTTGGTGGGTCCCGAGGACTGGAGTTTAGAACCACTGAAATAGATGGTTGGAAAGGCCACATCATTCTATTACATGGTGATCTAAACCATTTAACATCATTAAAACAACATAACATTACAAATGTAGGTTAATGACCTAGCTAGCACTGCACAGGCCAAGTTCAGAAAGCCAAAAATGACCTAAACCAAGTCCAACCAGCTGTAGGCTGGGTTCACACTTATGCAAATTGGATGTGACTTTCACTGCATCCAATTCGCATGACAGGAGAGTGTGACCGACTCTCAATGCAGCTGGTTCACACATGTCCGGGACAGCCCAGAGCGAATTGCACAAGGGTCCTCTGCGTTTTTGGCTCTGTTTCAGGTCCGATTTGCTGGCCTGATTCGTCCCTGAAACAGTGGTCCGCATCCGAATTAAGTGTGAAAGAAAAAAACCCTGACATAGCATAGGGCGGACAGGAGCTCTTTAGTAAGGTGATGCTGAGCGAGGGAACTCAGAGGATGGTGCCGGGCTTTATAGGGGACTGCCACAGACACCACTACAGCCTGCTTTTTCTGACCAATTAGGAGAGGCTCCAAGTCAACTTCAGAAGCCCAGGTTAGTGGATAGGTAATGCAAGTACAGGGCCTGTAAGAGAAGCAGAACATACCTTCCCCCCACCCCTTGTTGCAGTCCCTTTCTAACTAAGGGCCAGTTCACACTATAAAAAAGCAGTCCGAATGCGTTCCAACTGCTTTTCTGCATGCACGTTTTTGGTGCATTTTTAATGCAGTCCGGTACATTCCCCCCCTCTTTTATCTTAATCTTAAATAAGGACATGTGCATTCCAGTGCATTTTTGATACGTTTTACAGCGTTCCAGTACAGTCCAGTGCAGGAAAATGCAACAGGTTCTGATTCTTTTTTTTTTTTTTACTGGAACTGGTGTGAACTATGCCATTGAAAACCATATAACCTACTTTCCATGCGTTTTTGTTGCAGAAGAAAAACGCACTGGACTGCATGTGGTGTGAACTGGTCCTTATGAGTTCCTGTCATATAGGATGGCACACAGGAAAAAAAGGTAATTCATTCAGTAAAAATATTCATTCATTCCAATTCAATAAAAATTCAAAAATTCAAATCCAATAACATTCATCAACCACTTAAGGACCGAGCCTCTTTTTGAGATTTGTTGTTTACAAGTTAAAATCATTTTTTCTGTAGTCATCTTCCAGGACGGCACACCTGAGAGATGAGAGGCTCCTCCCCACAGGAAACACAATCAATCAACAGCTGTTTTAAGTCCCCACCCTTCCCCTTGATCCTCAGTTTTTGTTTGTGTTTCTCCCTACACAGCAAAACTGTTTGTTTTTTTCCAAATGACCCGAAGCCTGGGGCTGGTGGTCTCCCCCTGAGAGCCGGACCAAATGCCTGGGAAGCCTCTGGGTCTGGCAGGATATATTTATCCTTCATGGGGGGTTCCCCTATCCTTTCCTCAGGGGGGGCAGCAGAAACTGGAAGAGCCCCCCTGAGAGCTGAAGGCCCCTGGGTACAGTGGTGTACCCAGAACTTCAGGGGCCTTTATCCTGTCTCCCCCCTTACCTGTCCGGGCGTCCGTTCAGAAGGGGGTGCTGGCTGTCGGTTCTTTCCAGGGGGATCGTATCCCCTGACACCTGGGTGCCTGGTAGCTCGCGTGGGCTGCTGGGTAGGGCGGACAAGCATCTGCGTCATTTTCAGACTTCGGGAAAATGGCGGTGTTCTTACCCAGGAGGGAAGGCTGAGAGTCAGCAGGAGCAGTCGCCCACATCCTCCTTTCGCTAGGCGAGGAGGCACCAGTTCACTACGGTGGATGTCTGCCTAAACCACCTCAGATGGGAATGAGGAACGTAAGGCATTGCCCCCCCCATGTGTATAAACTGACTGGTACACTGCAGGACACAGCCTAACCTTGCAACTCCCTATGGGGACAGCAGGGGGGGGGCACTTTGGTGGCTATCCTCCTTGCGTGTGGACCATAAGGATGCAAAAGAAAGCCCGGTGGCTGTGGCAAAAGGGGAAGACAACAACAGTGAGTACTTTCCTTTGCCTTGGGAATTTAGCAGCCAGATGGTTTCTGGGCATTTGAGATAATCTCCCCTGGGTTCTGATTCAAATAGCCCAGAAGCTTCTGCTAAAAACACCAGCGCAGCTCCCTCTTACATCAAAGACGCTGTATGGTGGACAAGTGGGCAGAGGAGCGAGTGTGCCTAAACCACCTCAGAGGGGAAGAGGTAGGTAAGGCATTTCTTCCCCTTGTATATACTGACTGGTGCAGGACCTGGGGTCTGGATACAAATAGCCCAGAAGTTACTGCTAAAATCACCAGCCACAGCTCCCTCTTACAGCAGAAACACTAGTTATCGCAAAAGTAGATTGCCAGCCTCTCCCTACATGCCCGGTTGTGGTACATTAGTAAGGGTGAATTTAGCGAAGGGAGGACCTGGTAGATACAAAGAGCATGTATACCACTGAACAAGTTATTAATAGTGCAATGGTTGAAGGATTCAGGAGTAAGCTCCCCTGGTCAACAGGTGCACTAGGTTATCCGGCCCTATTAGCCCAGCTGCTAGGAATCTGAAATTGCTCCAAGATGCTTAAAAGCTGACCTAACTTTCAACGATGGGCAGGGACCAAGCTTCTGTGTAGCACAGTAGGGTTTCCCTTGTGACAGATCCTCCTTGTGGGGGTTGCTTGCTATGGGTAGTTTTTCATAAGCTCCAACCTCCCACTTCACCTTTACACTGTGGTTATATTAAAGTGCAGAAGGTAAGAAAAACCTCTTTGTTGGTTTGGGCTACAGTCCACTCAGTGGCAGATCTAAAGGTGATTTACCATAAATCGCTTCCTATATCCTAAAATTGAGGTCTTTCGGTGCAAACCTATGCAAGGACTACATGATTGTTTGTTTAAGGCCTGCAGGTGGCTATTTAGCTCCAGGCTAAATTGGTAACCACCCTTTCTAGAGGCTGTCTTAAATTGGTCTCTAGGCCTGGGCTCATTGAGACTTTACTTGCTGATCAGCCCCACCTGTGTATGAGCTGGCTAGCATTTGCTCAGTCTGAGGTAAGGTAGGACAACAGCTACTATAGTAAGGTGTCCAACCATTTTAGGATTTGTTCCTTCACTGATGGTGAAGGGTTAGTATCTACAGCCCAGCCTATGCCTATGAAATAAATTGCCCCATGTTTGGTTATTTCATAAAGGGATACACCATGACTCCTTCTTGGCTGCACACCAGTAGACCTCAGTAGTGAAGGTTTGTCCTTGCTGGGATGTTTTGTGGCACAGCAGAAATACACATTGAGATTTGTGACATCTCTGCTCATAAGGAGTATATTGCTGTACATCAGAAATGCACTGCACTGAAGCTTGTTTGCAGAGGCAAATCTAGAACCTTCAGGGCCCCTGTGCAAGAAACCATAATGGGCCCCCCTGCCCCCCTTCCATCCGAGCCCCGGGCTTCCAATTTTGGGGGGGTGTCCATGGACATCCTCCCAAAACCGTGCTTTCCGCATGACTCCTGGGACGTGTATCCAGCGCAATCACAGCGGCCTTTTACCATGTGATCAGCTGATCACATGTAAACAGACTTGCCGGTTATCCGCAGCCCTTTCCTCCCACGCTGTGTCTGTGTTAGAAAAGGACTGCTGTTAACTGTCAAGAATGTCAGTAAATTGTTTACACTGATAATCAGTGCCTCAATCATCAGTGCCATCTATCAGTGCCCATCAATGCTGCCTATCAGTGCCCATCAATGCTGCCTATCAGTGCCCATCAATGCTGCCTATCAGTGCTAATCAATGCTGCCTAGCAGCGTCCATCAGTGCCACCTATCAGTACTCTTCAATTCTGCCCATCAATACTGCCTGAGTTCTGCCTATCAGTGTTCCTCAGTGCCCATCAATGCCAGCTATCAGTGCCTCTTATCAGTGCCCATTAGTGCCTCTTATCAGTGCCCATTAGTGCCTTCTATCAGTGCTCATCAGTGCCCATAAATTCCTACTATCAGTGCCCATTAGTGCCTTCTATCAGTGCTCATCAGTGCCCATAAATTCCTACTATCAGTGCCCATTAGTGCCTTCTATCAGTGCCTTCTATCAGTGCTCATTAGTGCCTTCTATCAGTGCTCTTCAGTGAATGCTATTAATTTCCATCAGTGCCGTCTGCCTTCTCAGGACAGCATGGCTCTGAGCGGAGATCGGTGTCTGTCATGGAACAGTAGCACAGACACCGGCATTAACGTTCTATTTGCCCGTCCGTCCTCTCTGGCAGGACCTTCTTTAATATTGATTGGACTGGGCAAACATTTTCTTGGGCCCTCCATTCTGAGGCATACAAAAAAAATAGCAGGTAGACTCAAAATCAGTTTACTGCAGCAGATCACCCAGTGATTGCAATTGGTTGCCAGAGGTCACAGCCTATCATTACTGCTCACTGACTGGTTGCTAGAGGTTACAACACATAATTTCTGCTTGTTGATTGGTTGAAAGAAGGTCAAAGTACATCATTACTGCTAACTGGTTGCTAGAGATTACAGCAAATCACTATTGTTCACTGATTGGTTGCTAGTGGTTACAGCACATCATTTCCACTCACTGATTGGTTGTTAGAGATTACAGCAGATCACTATTGTTTACTGATTGGTTGCTACAGGTTATTGCACATCATTACCACTCACTGGGCAATCCCAAAAAATTGAGCAAGAAAAGCAGCACATTAATACACATACTGCATGAGACAGTCAGAGACTGCAGACATACTACAGCGGATGGTCAGAGACTGCAGACATACTACAGCGAATGGTCAGAGACTGCAGACAAACTACAGCGGATGGTCAGAGACTGCAGACATACTACAGCGGATGGTCAGAGACTGCAGACATACTACAGCGGATGGTCAGAGACTGCGGACATACTACAGCGGATGGTCAGAGACTGCGGACATACTACAGCGGATGGTCAGACTGCGGACATACTACAGGAGATGGTCAGAGACTGCGGACATACTACAGGAGATGGTCAGAGACTGCGGACATACTACAGGAGATGGTCAGAGACTGCGGACATACTACAGGACATGGTCAGAGACTGCGGACATATTACAGTGGATGGTCAGAGACTGCGGACATACTACGGCGGATGGTCAGAGACTGCGGACATACTACAGCGGATGGTCAGAGACTGTGGACATACTACAGCGGATGGTCAGAGACTGCGGACATACTACAGCGGATGGTCAGAGACTGCAGACATACTACAGCGGATGGTCAGAGACTGCAGACATACTACAGGAGATGGTCAGAGACTGCAGACATACTACAGGAGATGGTCAGAGACTGCAGACATACTAGAGGAGATGGTCAGAGACTGCAGACATACTACAGCGGATGGTCAGAGACTGCATACATACGGCAGCAGATCACCCAGTGATTGCAATTGGTTGCCAGAGGTCACAGCCTATCATTACTGCTCACTGACTGGTTGCTAGAGGTTACAACACATAATTTCTGCTTGTTGATTGGTTGAAAGAAGGTCAAAGTACATCATTACTGCTAACTGGTTGCTAGAGATTACAGCAAATCACTATTGTTCACTGATTGGTTGCTAGTGGTTACAGCACATCATTTCCACTCACTGATTGGTTGTTAGAGATTACAGCAGATCACTATTGTTTACTGATTGGTTGCTACAGGTTATTGCACATCATTACCACTCACTGGGCAATCCCAAAAAATTGAGCAAGAAAAGCAGCACATTAATACACATACTGCATGAGACAGTCAGAGACTGCAGACATACTACAGCGGATGGTCAGAGACTGCAGACATACTACAGCGAATGGTCAGAGACTGCAGACAAACTACAGCGGATGGTCAGAGACTGCAGACATACTACAGCGGATGGTCAGAGACTGCAGACATACTACAGCGGATGGTCAGAGACTGCGGACATACTACAGCGGATGGTCAGACTGCGGACATACTACAGGAGATGGTCAGAGACTGCGGACATACTACAGGAGATGGTCAGAGACTGCGGACATACTACAGGAGATGGTCAGAGACTGTGGACATACTACAGGACATGGTCAGAGACTGCGGACATATTACAGTGGATGGTCAGAGACTGCGGACATACTACGGCGGATGGTCAGAGACTGCGGACATACTACAGCGGATGGTCAGAGACTGCGGACATACTACAGCGGATGGTCAGAGACTGCGGACATACTACAGCGGATGGTCAGAGACTGCAGACATACTACAGCGGATGGTCAGAGACTGCAGACATACTACAGGAGATGGTCAGAGACTGCAGACATACTACAGGAGATGGTCAGAGACTGCAGACATACTACAGGAGATGGTCAGAGACTGCAGACATACTACAGCGGATGGTCAGAGACTGCATACATACGGCAGGAGATGGTCAGAGACTGCGGACATACTACAGGAGACTGCGGACATACTACAGGAGACTGCGGACATACTACAGGAGACTGCGGACATACTACAGGAGACTGCGGACATACTACAAGAGACTGCGGACATACTACAGGAGACGGCGGACTTACTACTTGAGAGACGGTCAGAGAACTTTCAGGAGTGCACAGCTTTGCAGTTGTACAACAGCTCAGGGTTTAGGATAGCATTCAGGCAGTCTATGGGGGAAGGACATACCTGGGCTCATCATACACTTTTAGAGGTCTGGGGCGGGACTCCCACTCAAATCTCCTTCTCTCCTTCTACAGCCGCTCCTTCCTGAGTACACAGACTGCATGGGGCGGGGTCAGAGCTTCAGTGGAGCTCCTGGCCCCGCCCCTCTCTGCTGGCTGGGGAATACAGGGGGGTGGGGCTCTCAGCTTCTAGTACGGCTGCTCCCTCCCGAGTAAACAGGCTGCATAGGGCATGTCAGTGGAGCTCCTGGCCCCACCCCCTCTCTGCTCGCTAATACAGCTCTGCTTCCCGTGTCCCCGGTGTGCTCTGCGGTGCCATCATCGGGGCCCCAATTTGCAGACAGTTCAGGGCAACAAAGACAAGGCCCGGGGCAGATGCCCTGTTTGCCCCACGTTAAAGACGGCCCCGCTCTCTGGCACAGGATGAGAGAGGACACACAGCTGATTTCACTGCTCCCCCTTCTCCCTCCTCCTTCTGTGTGCTCCGCGGGAAATGTGAGCTCCTTAGCTTCACACTTGACTGCCCGCGGAGCACACAGGAGAGGGAGGGGAGAGAAGGGGGAGCAGTGAGATCAGCTGTGTGTCCTCTCTCATCCCGTGCCAGAGAGGACAGATGGGATGAGAGAGGACTGTTACTGCTACTGTTTCATGACAGACACGATCTCCGCTAAGAGCCGTGAATAGCAACCCCGCTGGGCCCCCCGACAGTGGTGGAACGCCAGGCCCCGTCGCAAGTGCGACTGTTGCGACCCCGGTAATTCCACCACTGCTTGTTTGGTGTCCTTTATATCCTAAAGGTACTGCTTTGTTTTGCTACAGATCAGAAAGATACAACAGTGAAGGTGGTCTGTACTTTCTGGTTTTGTGCCGCACGGAAGAAATGCACATCATTGAGTCTGGTGACATCTCTGCTCATAATTGTTATATTGCTGCACATCAGACATACACAAGATTGAGGTCTGTCTGGGGTTTTGTGTCCTGTATTACTGCCTCATTGGTTGCTTATTAGAAAGGCAGCAGTGAAGATTGATGGTCCTGATTTGTTGGGAAATACAAATTGAACCTGTGCCAGGGGTAGTACACATACTGCCTTTGGTAATCGGTGCAGCACCACAAAGTGGCGTTGTGACGATTCAGACAGTGCTATTAACGGCAATGGCTGCTGATTTTAGGCATGAGATTTGACATGTTGAGTCGCATGCCAAATCACTTGAATATGGATGTGCTATTTCTATTCAGAATTGTTGTTGCACATCAGACATATACAAGATTGAAGGTTGTCTGTCCTTTATGTCTTACATATACTGCCTTATTGGCTGCATATCAGAAAGGACACAGCAGTGAAGGTTGCTTGTCCTTTTCTGATTTTGTTTTTGCTGCTCAGCAGGGAGACACATTGAGGATGGTGGCATCTCTGCTCAGTATTGGTATATTGCTACACATCAGACATTCACAAGATTGAACATTGTTTGTGTCCTGTATGTCCTATATTTACTGCCTTATCGCCCGTATCAGAAAGACACAGCAGTAAGTGGGATTTCTCATTGATCTTCCTTGCTGCTTCTTAGGAATACACAGCAGGGGGTTGTTGGCTGCACTCCTCCAGGGAATCACAGCATTGGGGACCCTTTGCTTGTTTGACCTGAAAATTGCTTTTCCTGCGACCTGTGTAATCTTGAGGTCTGTGGATCCAGTAAGCAGGGACTGCTGGAGACGCTGCGACCTGGATTCGCAGTCACGAATGGTACCTATTGGAAGCCATAGTGTATGACTTCTCATGCGTCTTGCAGTCGCAGGTTGGGTCGCACGGGTGTGGGAGCCCTAATCTTATCTGTCCATTCTAGTTGAGGTTTTGCTACGCAGCAGAAATACTCATCGTGGAGTTATTGCCTTATTTTGCAGTAGACCAGAAAGATCGAAGCTGTAAAGTTTGTCTGTTATTTCTGTTTTTATGTTGCTGCACAGCAGAAATACTCAACATTGAAGCTTGTTGATGCCTTTTGTTTCATATTGCCTTACCTTATGGCACTTCAGAAAAACACACAATGCTGTAGGTTGATTGCGTCCTTTCTCAGGGTTGGTTTGATCTGACTACACTACAGAACTGCATAACAGAAAAGATTGTCTTATAACTGTACTTGGTGGTTCGTCATAAATACGCAACATAGAAGTTTGGGTCTGTCTGTCTTATCTTTATGGCCTTGTTTTGCTGTACATCAGTAAAACACCACTGTAAAGGCGGTTCCCGTCCTTTCTGCATTTATCAGTTATGACCTAGCTAGCTGCACTTCAGAAATGCGCAGCATTTAGGGTTTGTTTGTGTCTTAATGCTTACATTTTGGCCGCACATCAGAAAACCAGACTGTGAGGACTGTTTGTCTACATTGAGGTTCAAATTTGGGTCTCTTCCCATATTTGATATGTCGGTTTAGCTAGTCACACTCAGATACACAACATTGTTGTCTATGCTTGTGTCCTTTCTGTCTAAATCTATTGTGCTATGTCCACAATCCTATGGTCTTTTTATTTGTGATATTAATAATACATGTATCACCTTTTTGTATTTCAACCTTCTCTTCCGTGGAAGGGCCAGGAGTTCTGGCTGCAGATGTCACATATCAGAAAGCCTCGACCCCTTACATTCAGGGATGCCAGAACCATTTCCTAGGGTTGAAGCCCAGTAGGATTATGGGTCACTGGAGGAAGGCGATAATGAATCGCCCTGTTTAATAAGAACTTAGGAAGTTCTGTTTAGAGGAGTATTATGGCCTGAAGATGAAGTATAAAGATGTATACCCGACCAAATAGGTTACAGCTAGGTGCATGGCCTTCATTTCGTCCTTCTAGCAAAACTAGATGTCTGTCAGGGGCCCCCCTTTTTTTGGCAGTTTCTTTTCCCTGGACAGGGTTGTGTTAAGACAGGCCCCCTTATTGATCAATGTAGTGTCCTTGTCTTACAACACAGGTCTCTGATTAATCTTTTTAGTGGTTCTAAGCAGCACCTATAGGCACAATAGGCCATGGTTGTTAGATGTGTGACAGGCAACATTGATAACCTACAAGTTTAACATGTTTTCTGATTCCATCTTTAAGAGCCCACTCCACCTAGATCCTGCATCCGAAGCAGAGAAGGCAGGGACATCAGTGGAGTAGACCTGCAGATCAGCCGCATGATCCAGCTAAGATACCTTCATCAAGCATATGGAGTGAAGGTAAAGCTCACTGCAGAACCGAGGTTCGCCAAGAGGGTCTTGCAGTGGTCCCACCCTAAGGTAGGCCTGAGGTACTTGATTATCCTCTCAGGTGTGCCGTCCTGGAAGTTGACTAGAGAAAATTGACAGTTACTTACCGGTAACTGTTTTTCTAGGATATCGTCCAGGACGGCTTCAAAATTGCGCCCGCTCGTGGAATGGCGACAAACTTTGGCATTTAAAAATCTCCATTGGCAATGAGTTACAGAGGAGGTCTAGTGCTAGAAATATTGCTCTCGCTCTGATTGCGGCGATACCTCACATGTGTGGTTTGAACACCCTTTTCATATGTGGGCGCGACTTGCTTATGCGTTCGCTTCTGCACGTGAGCTCGGAGGGACGAGGCGCTTTACATTTTTTTTTTTCTTATTTATTTTACTTTTTATTTTTACACTGTCCTTTTTTTTTTTTTTCCTTTTTTTTTTCCTATTTATTTATTTTTTTTTAATTTTGTAAACATCCCTTGTAATAGAAAAAAGGCATGACAGGACCTCCTTTTTTTTTTTTTTAATTTAAATAATCTTTATTCAATTTTTCAAAAAGTACAAAAATAGTTTTTTTCTCTTTTTTTAACAATTCTTAAATACACCTTGTACAAAACCCTTTTTTTATATAAAAAAAAGAAAAGCATTACTGTCCATTCCCCCCCCCCCCTAACCACCCCCCTCTTTATCCCCATTTCCTCCCCCCTATCTTACCCTCATTCCTACCACGTCTTCCTATTACTTAATATCGTACATCCATTACCTTATCTCTTCCTACATCCATTTTACATGGGATAACCCATTTCCTCTAGCCAAGGCAACCAAATTTTTTTAAATTCCTTTAAATTCCCTCTCCTTGCATATACTACCTTTTCCTTCCATATTGTTTCCATTACTGTTTTAAACCAGTCTTCTTTGGAGGGGGGTTTCTCTGCCTGCCATCTCTGCGCTATTAATTTTTTTTGCCTGGAACAGGCACCTTAACAACTGCTTTATTTTTAATGTTCCCCAACCTCTCCCCCACACCCATAATACACAGATTGGGGTGCATTTTGAGTGACAGCTTAAAGATCTTATTTATATTATCTAATATTTCTGTCCAATAACGGTATAGTTTTGGGCATTTCCAGATCATGTGGATCAGGTCCCCGGTATTTTGGCACCTAGGGCATTTAGCATCCCCCCTCCACCCCCATTCAAACAGTTTTTTTGGAGTGTAGTATGTTCTATGTAAAAGCATTAGGTATGACATCTTCTGGGCGGGTGAAACTGAAACTTGGTTCCCCCCGGCTAATATCTTTTTCCATTGGTCGTCCGGAATTCTTCCTAAATCTCTTTCCCACTTACTTCTGCACTTTAGTTTTTCTGAACTCATAATACTGTTACTGCATATATGTGGGTAGAATTCAGCTATGGATCCATTTGGTCCATCAGACCTACTTATTCTTTCATATATGGGGGACGTACTCCACACCGGGCCTTGTTCCCCAAACTGTGCTTTTAGAGCATGTTTAATTTGCAAATAGCTATAGTATGAATTGTTTGGTATATCAAAGTCCTCTTTTAATGCAGAAAACGTTTTTAGGGAGCTACCATTATATAATTGATCCAGGCTAACTATCCCCTTCATTTCCCATATCTTTATTTTCCCCATTGATCTTAACTCTTGTAGGTTCTTATTGTCCCAGAGCGGCACACCTTTAACCATACCTCCCATACCCCCTCAAATCCTTTATAGATTTCCACACTTTTATCATTAGTTTAACCGTAGGGGGCCTATAGGCAAAAGAATTCGCCTCCAAGACCTCCACCAATGTCTTATGTGGCGCATCTACAATCATCAATTCCCCACTTTTATCCCCTTCAATGTCCGAACCTAGATGCTGTAATTGGGCTGCTAAAAAATAACTACGCGGACGCGGTACTGCCAGGCCCCCCTCCAAAATGGGCAGTTGTAAGGTCTGGAGGCCTATTCTAGGCTGTCTTCCTTTCCATATAAGGGCTCTTAGTAGAGTATCTATTTTTTTAAACCATTTTCTTTGTATCCAAATTGGTGAATTGTGCAGCAGATATAATAACTGAGGCAACCACAGCATTTTGATCAGGTTACATCTACCAACTACTGATAAAGGGAGTCCCTTCCATATATCACTCTTGTTCTTAAATTTAGATAGTAGAGGGACTAAGTTATTATTTATATAGTTATTTGGGTCATTTGTTATATATATGCCTAAGTATTTAGTTTTCTCTACTATTTCTACTTGAATATTTTCCAAGCCTGAACTCTTTCTAATGGGATCTATTGGTAACAATGCTGATTTTCCCCAGTTTATGGTAAGACCCGAAATTGTTCCAAACCTCGAAAGGATATCCATCACTTGTCTAGTCGATCTCTCTGTATCCCTCAGAAAAATGAGGACATCATCCGCGTATAACGCAATCCGTTCTTCTCTGTCCCTTCTCCGGAACCCTTCCATAATCCTGTCCTGCCTTACTGCAATGGCAACTGGCTCCATTGCCAGAGCAAAGATCAGGGGTGACAGGGGACAACCCTGCCTAGAACCCCTTTCAAGTTGGAATTCATCCGAAAAGACATTATTCACTCTGATCTTTGCCCTGGGGTTGTTATAAAGAATTTTAACCCAATTGATATAGGAAGGACCAAATCCAAACTCCTTCATTACTCGCCATATATACCCCCATTCAAGACTGTCAAACGCCTTTACCACATCTAGCATCATCACAGCCCTTGCGCCAGTGTTTTCGGTTGGTATCTGCAGGTTCAAAAATAGCCTTCTGATATTCCTGCTGGTTGATCTTTGGGGTATAAAACCTGTCTGGTCGGGATGAACCAGTTTATGGATTATTTTCTTTAGTCTAGTAGCCAAGATCTTTGATAGTATTTTCACATCAGAGCATAATAGGGAGATAGGTCTGTAGGACCCGGGATCTAAAGGATCTTTCCCTTTTTTGTGCAGCACTATTATCGTGGCTTCAGTCATTGATATGGGAAGCTTCCCCTCCTTTTCTACCCACTCAAACGTTTTAAGAAGCTCCGGAAGTAACACCGTCCCATAATTTTTATAAGTTTCAACAGGGAGTCCATCAGGACCAGGGGATTTCTGATTTTTCATTTCTGTTACGGCTAATTTGATTTCCTCCAGAGTTATCGGGGCTTCTAATACCTCACTATCTGACTCTGTAAGGGAGGGCATCTCAATATCCCCAAAAAATTTATCTGAATCCTCTCCCTCCCCAGCCCCCCTGGATGTATATAATTCTTCATAATAATTTTTAAATGTATCTGTAATCACATCTACCTGAGATGAGATCTCTCCACTCACTGTCCAAATGGCGGGTATCATGGAGGGTGAGGATCCAGATCTAACTAAATGGGCCAACATCTTCCCAACCCTTTCCCCCTCCCCATATACTATTTGGTTTTGGAATAATCTTTTATGTTCGGACTTCCTAAACATTGCATCTTTATATATTTGTTGTTTATTTTCCCATTTACTTTGTTTGTCCGGGGTTGGATCCTTCACATACTCCCTTTCTGCTGTTATTACCTCTTTCCTGACCTTGTCCTCCCAATTTAGCGAGGATTTTTTAATTTTAGAAACTTGTATAAATAAACCCCTCAAATAGGCCTTCAGTGCATCCCACATCATCCCTCTTGTTGTAGTATCCGTATTAAACCTTATAAACTCATTTACCTTGGCTATTATCTCATTTTGATCCTCTATAATTCCAAACCATATTGGGTTCATTTTCCATAACCTATCAACCTTCTTATTTTTAATACTTATCGAGGTCGTTAGGGGCGAGTGATCTGATACACCCCTAGGTTGGTAAGTTATATTTTTAATTGTTTGAGAGCCTAGCTCATTACCCAATACAAGATCTATTCTTGAAAATGTAGAATAGGAACCCGAGTAACATGAAAATTGTAATGTCCCAGGGTTCCGTATTCTCCATAGATCCAATAGACCAGCTTCCTGAAGGAAGTGGCTCATACAGTTTCCCTGTGGCGTCTGACCCTGGTTACCTGGGGGGAACCTATCAATCTTTTTATTTATTACCACATTAAAGTCCCCAACTACTATAATTGGTATGTTGTTCTTGTCTACTATAAACTCTAATAAATCATACAAGACATCTAGTTTAAAAGGTGGAGGGATATATACATTTGCCAGCACATATTCCTGGTTTTCTATTATACAGTGTAAAAAAATGTACCGACCCTCCCCATCTATTTTGCTCTGTCTGCAGGTGAAAGCCACCCCTCTCCCAATTAACACTGATACCCCCCTAGAATTCTTACCTGAGATTTAGTGTCTTGAGTCAGGTGTGTCTCCTGCAGACAGGCAATTCCTATTTTAGATACCCAACATATCGAATACGACTGCTCTTTTGACCGGGGTACCCAATCCACGAACATTCCATGATCCAATATTCAATGCCATTGAGCTTTTATATAACATCTATCGAAAGAGAAACCAAAAGGTAGTAGCAATAAGCTAGATCCTAGTAATTTCATGGAAGTGTGCCCAGTTATCCATAGGGAATCTTATTAATACTACTCCCAGAGACAAAACAAAAAAAAAAAGGGAAAAAAAAGAAAATTTTTCCCTTTTCATATTTATCATTATACCCCTTTGTGTCAGATAGTGTATCTACCCCATGATTACATAAAACCCATATTTTCATACTGTAAACATTCATGTTCTGTCTGTGTTTATTTTATCAGTGCCCAATGTATTATCCAATATTCTAATGTGCCTTTTATATTTTGTTTAACCAATGCCCAGTGTGTTATCCTATATTCAACTGTACGAAAAAACTCCTTGTGATTCCGTGTACCATAAATTCTCCTAAATAAATTCCTTTTCCTGTGATCCCTGTCCCCCCTCCCACCCTGTCTCCCCTCCTCCCAAGAAAACCCACCCTCCCTACCCTCCCTCCCCCACCCCACACCACACCATTCTAGGTTACCCCTAGAGGCTTTTTTAATAACCGTCTCACACTCTTTGGTCATCCCACTCTTACCTTCCCTCCCCCCCACCCCCCACACAACAGTTTCCCTTCCTTCCAAAATCTAGATCCATTTACCATTTCATTTCTCCACCCCACCCTTCCCCTAGAAAACAAAATTTAAATAATTCACTATATTTGTGCCCCATACTCTATAACATCTTCAACCCAGATTCCCTATAGTTTCATTGGTAACTGATCTCTTTTATCTTCTAGCCATGCTAACGCATCCGCAGGCATATCAAAAAATTGACTACCTCCGAGTGCGTTTATCCGAAGCCTGGCAGGGTAAAGGAGAGCATAGGTAATGTTAAATTTTTGAAGGCTACGTTTAACTCCTAGGAACTCAGCTCTACGTTTTTGAAGGTCAGGAGAGAAATCAGGATATATTGATATCCTAGCCCCATTATAGGAAATACTCCCCATCTCTCTGGCCTTCCTAAGGAGTTTTACTTTATCTTTATAATTTAAAAGTTTCACTAACAGCGGTCTCGGGGACCTTCCTTGAGGGGGGGGCCTAAAGGAAACCCTATGTGCTCTTTCGATTGAAAACTGTTGTGAGAATAAGTCTCCTCCAAAAGTTTCAATCATCCATTTCTCTAAAAAGGCTATTGGTTCTGAGCCTTCACACTTTTCGGGGAGTCCCACCACCCTCACATTGTCTCTGCGAAGTCTATTTTCCATCTCATCAAATTTTTCCATAAGTTTGTCTATTTTCTCTTTCCATGTCTTGGATTCTTGTTTCATAGGGTACAAATCATCTTCTATCAGACTTATCCTCTTCTGTTACTCTTCCCGCTGTTTCCTTAAGTTCTTGCCTTACCATGATTAGCTCCCCTTTAATATCTTCCATTTGGTTACTTAAGTCACTCAAAGATTGTTTACATGCATTAATTGCCATGAAGATATCTTTCAGGGAGGGCTCTCCTTCTGCTGGGGGTATTGGATTGATAAAAATTCCTGTTTCCTTCCCAATCGCGCCTACCCCTTTACTTGAAAGGTTTTTGGTGCCAGTGGTCCCTGTGGACGAACTCAGGTGCCCCTGACTCTTTCTGTCCGTAGTTGATTTACCTTGAGTTTGCTGCTCCCCTTTGCTTGGTGTATGATTCGTGGCATGGATCATTCTCTCTAGCTTGGCAGTTGCTGCGACAGCTGCTGCAATTGTACCCGCCACAGTGGACTGAGCTCCCTTTTCCTTATCTTTAGCCGACCGAAGGGATTGACCTCCCACGTTTTCATGGCTAGCTTGCTCATCCCCTTTCCTCCTTGTTGACATCATGTCTATCCTACTGTGGCGGTATTACCGTAAGGTCAGCGGATCGAATTCCCTGAGAGCAAAAAAGGCAGTGTTAAATGGCCTCCAAGTTTAAACCTCCTGACCTTTCTGTTTGTTAACGCTGAGAGTTGTAGCAGTTAGGTAAAAAAATGAAAACAAAAAATGATGACAACTTTCATTTACAGCAGATGCATGTGGTGGTATTCAAATTAGGCCCACTCTAGACATTTTTCCCTGCATCCAATATATATTTTAGTGTTGGAAACCTCAGTCCATTTAACCAGCAATTCAAATATTATCCTGCCCACCATACAGTAGCATATAATAGTAGAAGTTACAGTTCACTGGAGGTTCAGTTCACCTGGGGTCATTACTGTCCTCCCTCTTATGGCAAGTAACAAACAAAAGAAGATAGAGCGCAGTACCTCATCCCACCGGCCTTGGCAAGTCACACTGTTTTCCTTCTCCGCTGCAGGGACCACTGTATACACTTACTTCTATTCCCGGGCAGCTCTACCTCCTCTTATTCTTCTGGGCGGCGTATACAATACACTTGCTGGAGTCTCCACATCGGGCGTACGTCATCAGTGTGTTCCCGCAACTGAATTCCGTCCTCTCCTTCCCATTATCGCGGGACTTCACCAGCACTATGCCCGCACCTGTCACCAGCCGTGGAACAGGAGATCCAGAAAAAATGCCCACACACTCGTCTCCGGGTACGCCGGCTGGGAAGCAGAAGGACCAAGGAGGCAGACAAGTCACTGCAGCTCACCTCACCACATGGGTAGTGTCTATCTCGTTTATCCTCTGGGCGACACGGTCATGAAGCAGGGAGAGCGGGGTGGACACACACACGCTCACACCATACCAACTAGCACCGCCATCCGCTTCCGGTTACGCCCCCCTTTCTCAGTAATACCTTAGACGCACTCCTTCATGACAGGACCTCTTTAATGTGAGATCTGGGGTCAAATAAACTTAAATGCAAAAAAAAAAAAAAAATAGTTTTTTGTGAAAAAAAAAAAAATTCCCCTTTTTAAGAGCATTGGGCAAAAGTGATGTTTGACGTCGCTTCTGTCATGGAGCCGACTGGGGGCCATCTTTCCCTCACTTGGCATCCAGTCTCACAGGGGAGAAGACCTGATCGTCTCTGCCGCTACGACAGCTCCAGTAAGCGGCAGAGACGACAAGAGCGCGGCGGGATGGTTCACCTCTCCCACCGCCGATAAAAGTGATCTTGCGGCAAATCCGCCGCAAAGACCACTTTTATCTGAAAGCCAGCCGCCATCGTTTAAGAAAATACAGAGGTTATGGCAGTTATCTTCTGCCATAACAATGGTATTCCACATCAAAGTACCGACGTATAAACAACGGCGGCTGTCGTTAAGTGGTTAACCACTTGAGCCCCGGACCATTATGCTGCCTAAGGACCAGAGGTCTTTTTCCAATTTGGCACTGCGTCGCTTTAACTTTTAATTGCGCGGTCATGCAATGCTGTACCCAAACGAAATTTGCGTCCTTTTCTTCCCACAAATAGAGCTTTCTTTTGATGGTATTTGATCACCTCTGCAGTTTTTATTTTTTGCGCTATAAACGGAAAAAGACCGAAAATTTTGAAAAAAAATGATATTTTCTACTTTTTGTTATAAAAAAAATCCAATAAACTCAATTTTAGTCATACATTTAGGCCAAAATGTATTCGGCCACATGTCTTTGGTAAAAAAAATGTCAATAAGCGTATATTTATTGGTTTGCGCAAAAGTTATAGCGTCTACAAACTAGGGTACATTTTCTGGAATTTACACAGCTTTTAGTTTATGACTGCCTATGTCATTTCTTGAGGTGCTAAAATGGCAGGGCAGTACAAAACCCCCACAAATGACCCCATTTTGGAAAGTAGACACCCCAAGGAAATTGCTAAGAGGCATGTTGAACCCATTGAATATTTATTTTTTTTGTCCCAAGTGATTGAATAATGACAAAAAAAAAAAAAAAAAAAATATTTACAAAAAGTTGTCACTAAATGATATATTGCTCACACAGGCCATGGGCCATGTGGAATTGCACCCCAAAATACATTCAGCTGCTTCTCCTGAGTACGGGGATACCACATGTGTGGGACTTTTTGGGAGCCTAGCCGCGTACGGGACCCCGAAAACCAATCACCGCCTTCAGGATTTCTAAGGGTGTAAATTTTTGATTTCACTCTTCACTGCCTATCACAGTTTCGGAGGCCATAAAATGCCCAGGTGGCACAAACCCCCCCAAATGACCCCATTTTGGAAAGTAGACACCCCAAGCTATTTGCTGAGAGGCATATTGAGTCCATGGAATATTTTATATTTTGACACAAGTTGCGGGAATGTGACACTTTTTTTTTTTTTTTTGCACAAAGTTGTCACTAAATGATATATTGCTCACACAGGCCATGGGCATATGTGGAATTGCACCCCAAAATACATTTAGCTGCTTCTCCTGAGTATGGGGATACCACATGTGTGGGACTTTTTGGGAGCCTAGCCGCGTACGGGGCCCCGAAATCCAATCACCGCCTTTAGCGTTTTTAAGGGCGTGAATTTTTGATTTTACTCTTCACTGCCTATCACCGTTTCGGAGGCCATGGAATGCCCAGGTGGCACAAAACCCCCCCAAATGACCCCATTTTGAAAAGTAGACACCCCAAGCTATTTGCTGAGAGGCATGGTGAGTACCGTATTTATCGGCGTATAACACGCACCGGCGTATAACACGCACCCCAATTTAGGAGGGAATTTTAAGGAAAAAAAACTTTTAGGAGGGAAGTTGAAGGGAAAAAAACTTACATTTAAATGCCCTTCATTGCAGCCTTGTCAGTGCAGCCTTGTCAGTGCAGCCTTCCCCAGTGCAGCCTTGTCAGCCTTGTCAGTGCAGCCTTCTCAGTGCAGCCTTCCCCAGTGCAGCCTTCCCCAGTGCAGCCTTCCCCAGTGCAGCCTTCCCCAGTGCAGCCTTCCCCAGTGCAGCCTTCCCCAGTGCAGCCTTGTCAGTGCAGCCTTGTCAGTGCAGCCTTCCCCAGTGCAGCCTTCTCAGTGCAGCCTTCCCCAATGCAGCCTTCCCCAGTGCAGCCTTCCCCAGTGCAGCCTTGTCAGTGCAGCCATCCCCAGTGCAGCCTTGTCAGCCTTGTCAGTGCAGCCTTGTCAGTGCAGCCTTCCCCAGTGCAGCCTTCGTCAGTGCAGCCATCCCCAGTGCAGCCTTCCCCAGTGCAGCCTTCCCCAGTGCAGACTTGCATCTTCCGTCCCTTCTTCCAGGGCTTCAAAATCGCGGTCCGCGATTTGAAAATGGCGCCGCCGGCGCCAAAGTACACAGAGCCGGTCCTCGGCTCTTTCCGGCGGCTCTCGTTTACTTTCGGTTTCACTCGTAGTCCGGAGCGGAGCTATCCGAGTAGGTTCGGATAGCTCCGCTCGGGACTACGAGTGGAGCCGAAAGTAAACGAGAGCCGCCGGAAAGAGCCGAGGACCGGCTCTGTGTACTTCGGCTCCGGCGGCGCCATTTTCAAATCGCCAACCGCGATTTTGACATTTACAGATCGGGATCGACGGGGATCGGCGTATAACACGCACCTGCGACTTTCCCCTGATTTTAAGGGGAAAAAAGTGCGTGTTATACGCCGATAAATACGGTATTTTGCAGCTCTCATTTGTTTTTGAAAATGAAGAAAGACAAGAAAAAACTTTTTTTTTTTTTCTTTTTTCAAATTTCAAAACTTTGTGACAAAAAGTGAGGTCTGCAAAATACTCACTATACCTCTCAGCAAATAGCTTGGGGTGTCTACTTTCCAAAATGGGGTCATTTGGGGGGGTTTTGTGCCACCTGGGCATTCCATGGCATCCGAAACTGTGATAGGCAGTGAAGAGTGAAATCAAAAATTCACGCCCTTAGAAAGCCTGAAGGCGGTGCTTGGTTTTCGGGGTCCCGTACGCGGCTAGGCTCCCAAAAAGTCTCACACATGTGGTATCTCCGTACTCAGGAGAAGCAGCAGAATGTATTTTGGGGTGTAATTTCACATATTCCCATGGCATGTTTGAGAAATATATCATTTAGTGACAACTTTGTGCAAAAAAAAAAAAAAAATTTGTCTCTTTCCCGCAACTTGTGTCGCAATATAAAATATTCCATGGACTCGACATGCCTCTCAGCAAATAGCTTGGGGTGTCTACTTTCCAAAATGGGGTCATTTGGGGGGGTTTTGAACTGTCCTGGCATTTTATGCACAACGTTTAGAAGCTTATGTCACACATCACCCACTCTTCTAACCACTTGAAGACAAAGCCCTTTCTGACACTTATTGTTTACATAAAAAAGTTATTTTTTTTTTGCAAGAAAATTACTTTGAACCCCCAAACATTATATATTTTTTTAAAGCAAATGCCCTACAAATTAAAATGGTGGGTGTTTCATTTTTTTTTTTCACACAGTATTTGCGCAGCGATTTTTCAAACGCATTTTTTGGGGAAAAAACACACTTTTTTAAATTTTAATGCACTAAAACACACTATAGTGCCCAAATGTTTGATGAAATAAAAAAGATGATCTTAGGCCGAGTACATGGATACCAAACATGACATGCTTTACAATTGCGCACAAACGTGCAGTGGCAACAAAATAAATACATTTTTAAAAGCCTTTAAAAGCCTTTACAGGTTACCACTTTAGATTTACAGAAGAGGTCTACTGCTAAAATTACTGCCCTCGATCTGACCTTCGCGGTGATACCTCACATGCATGGTGCAATTGCTGTTTACGTTTGACGACAGACCGCCGCTTGCGTTCGCCTTAGCGCAAGAGCAGGGGGCGACAGGGGTGCTTTTTTTTTTTTTTTTTTTTTTCTTTATTATTTTTTTGCTTTCTTATCTTGTTTTTAAACTGTTCCTTTCATTTTTTATTTTTTTTTATCATTTTTATTGTTATCTCGGGGAATGTAAATATCCCCTATGATAGCAATTGGTAGTGACAGGTACTCTTTTTTTGAAAAAATTGGGGTCTATTAGACCCTAGATCTCTCCTCTGCCCTCAAAGCATCTGACCACACCAAGATCGGTGTGATAAAATGCTTCCCCAATTTCCCAATGGCGCTATTTACATCTGGCGAAATCTAAGTCATAAAATGCTCGTAGCTTCCGGTTTCTTAGGCCATAGAGATGTTTGGAGCCACTCTGGTCTCTGATCAGCTCTATGGTCAGCTGGCTGAATCACCGGCTGCATTCTCAGGTTCCCTGTTGAGACAGGAGAGCCAGAGAAAAACACGGAAGACGGTGGGGGGGGGGGGGCATTCCCTCCCACGGCTTGTAAAAGCAGTCTAGAGGCTAATTAGCCGCTAGGATTGCTTTTACATGAAAGCCGACCGCTGGCTGAAAAGAATGATACCAAGATGATACCTAAACCTGCAGGCATCATTCTGGTATAACCACTCAAAGTTGTGAATGGCGTACCTGAAGACAAAAAAATGGTTAACAATAAAGCACAGTAAACGGTAAAGTATAAATAATTACATACCTGAAAAACAAACATGATAAAACAAAATAACAATAACAATAAAACATTGCAGAATAGAATAAAGTAAAAAAGAGCAGAACAATAGAGAGAGAGAATAGAGAGAGAGAACAATAAAACGACAACAATTTTTTTTTATTTTATATATATATATTTTTTTTTACACTTTTTTTGTAACTAACTTTTATAACGGTAACCGGTTCCAGGTTCGGGTCTCTCAAAATGCGATGGCATCTTGGGAGACCCTGTGAAAGTGTGCCCTAGTCTGTGGAATGCTGTACCCTACGCTAATACTCAACTAGTGCATGGTAGCGTTCAAAACATTCACCAATGCAAAGACCAGGATTGTCAGGACAGGAGGGACAATAATAGCGGGTGTCACGCCTATATCCGCGCTTGCTGCAGACACGACATCTTTTTTGGGGGGGTTTGTTGGGTAGGGGTACTCGGGAGGACATAAAGAAAATGCCTCTCATGCAGCCGACTGCATTTAGTTGGGGATGTGAATGGGGGAAGTACGGGCGCTGCAGAAGCGGTGGGTTCCCAATTAGGATTGGCGAATGCAGCAGGAAGGGCATCATGGGCACGACGGGCCTGTGTTTGTCTTCTTGGTGGCAGCGGGACACTACTTGTGCTTGCCACCTCATCAGCTTGAACTGCACTTATGGGACTCGCCACGTCACCAAGTGTTACTGCAGTGCTGGTTTGACTACGACCGGGGTGTACTAGGCCGCTGGTGCTTGCCAGTTCACCAAAACGCTACAAAAAAAACTGTTAGCGATCGCAGGGATCAGGCCTGACTCTGCGAACGCTGCAGTTATGCGTTTAGTCTTTTGTAAGTGACAGTGATCGATCGATACTGCACTTGGGTGGGCTGGGCCGGGCGGAGGGGCAAAACGCAGGTGCTAGCAGGTATCTGTGCTGATCCCACTAACACTGCGTTTTTGGGAACCCTAAACTGCTGGGGACGCTAGTATAGATCTGATCGGATCAGATATTGATCCGTACAGATACTATACCACTAAGGGAGGTGTACGGTGCGTGCGTGGGTGTTAGTGGTACTGGCGCTAACCTGACGCTGCCTGGGGCTGTTGCTTGCCAGTTCACCAAAACGCTACCAAAAAAACTGTTAGCGATCGCAGGGATCAGGCCTGACTCTGCGAACGCTGCAGTTATGCGTTTAGTGTTTTGTAAGTGACAGTGATCGATCGATACTGCACTTGGGTGGGCTGGGCTGGGCCGGGCGGAGGGGCAAAACGCAGGTGCTAGCAGGTATCTGGGCTGATCCCACTAACACTGCGTTTTTGGGAACCCTAAACTGCTGGGGACACTAGTATAGATCTGATCGGATCAGATATTGATCTGATCAGATACTATACCACTAAGGGAGGTGTACGGTGCGTGCGTGGGTGTTAGCGGTACTGGCGCTAACCTGACGCTGCCTGGGGCTGGTGCTTGCCAGTTCACCAAAATGCTACCAAAAAAACTGTTAGCGATCGCAGGGATCAGGCCTGACTCTGCGAACGCTGCAGTTATGCGTTTAGTGCCTTGTAAGTGACAGTGATCGATCGATACTGCACTTGGGCCGGGCCGGGCGGAGGGACAAAACGCAGGTGCTAGCAGGTATCTGGGCTGATCCCGCTAACGCTGCGTTTTTGGGAACCCTAAACTGCTGGGGACGCTAGTATAGATCTGATCGGATCAGATATGGATCCGTACAGATACTATACCACTAAGGGAGGTGTACGGTGCGTGCGTGGGTGTTAGCGGTACTGGCGCTAATTTGACGCTGCCTGGGGCGACGCATATCACCGCCGGGCGATCAGGGGGCTAAACCTTTATTCGGTAATAAACGGCGGGTTCCCTGACACTATAAAAAATAAACGAACTAACCAGCGTCACCCGTAACGGTTATACGGTGATCAGTGGTGAAAGGGTTAACTAGGGGGCAATCAAGGGGTTAAAACATTTATTAGGTAGTATATGGGGGTCCCTGTCGCTATAAAACGCTGACGGCGAACCTAAATATTTACCTCACTAACTAGCGTCACCAGTGACACTAATACAGCGATTAGAAAAATGATCGCTTAGCGACACTGGTGACAGGGGGTGATCAAGGGGTTAAAACTTTATTAGGGGGGGTTAGGGGGGTACCCTAGACCTAAAGTGGGGTAATACTCACTGTCCCAACACTGTAACTGTCACAAACTGACACTATGCAGTAATCAGAAAAAAAAAAAAAAAACTGCTGGTGTCAGTTTGTGACAGGGAGGGGGGGGGGGGGGGTGATTGGGGGGGGATCGGGGGGCGATCGGGGGGGGGGGATCGGGGTGATTTGTGTGCCTGGCATGTTCTACTGTGTTGTGTAGTGTTTGTGCACTCACATACCTGTCTTCTCTCCTCGGCGCTGCAACGGAATACCTAGCCGAGGAGAGATGACATCATTTCCTTTGCTGCTGTTTAGCATACAGCAGCAAAGGAAGTGATCTGATTGGCCGGCGGCGATCGCGAGGGGGGGGCCACGAACGGATGGCCTCCCCCTCGTCTCCGATCGCCGGGGGACCAAACGGGACCGCCTCGGGCGGCAGGGGGGGGTCCGATCGGACCCCCCACCCGCGGGAGGCAAATCACGTACATGTACGTGATTTTGCCTGCCCGTGCCGCCTTGCCGACGTACATCGGCGTGAGGCGGTCGTCAAGTGGTTAAAGTGTATCTGTGATCAAAATGAAAAATCATATATTCATCTTTATATTAATCAACTATTATATTATTATTGTATCAATTATTTCTAGCCCTCACCTAATAACCTGAAACATCTTGAAGTTTGTAAACTTGCTTTTGAAGATCCCCACACATTTACTTCCTTGAATCCTGTGACACGTATTCATTAGGCGCTGCTGTGTCACACAGTTCACAGAGCCTGCCTTCTGAACTACAGAGGTGCTGAGAGAAGGAGTTTCAGGAGGTGGAGTCAGTATAGGAATCACTGCTTGCAGGCAGCAAGGTACCATGAGATATGTATTCATCAGAAATGGAAAGTAAACAGCAGAGGAGAAACTGCAAAGCATGCAGAGAATCCAGGAAGTTGTGGAAAGCGATGGCCAGCAGACAGGCAGAACTCACAACATGAAAGAAGATTTTTAGGGTTGGGTAATATTTGTGTAGCACCCCCTGACCTTCTAGGGGCAAGGTGTCCATGGCTATAATGAGGAGTCCATGGCTGAGGAGTTTTGAACAGAAATTGGGCGCCAGTCCCTTTTGATCTTTTTACAGCTTTAATGTAGAACTTGGAAGGAGGTAGTAGGGGAGGGGGTTAGGGGTCTTAAATACCAGTAGCAGGTCACTTACAGACTCTTTGGATTCAGAAAAAGTACAGCTTCATAGTACCAGAACCTTTAAGACGACTGGGAGATACTGCAAACACGGTTTCAAATGTAGAACAAGATTCAACTTCATGGTTTCAGAAACTTTAAGCTGACCCAGCAACACTGTAAGCACGTTTCAGATGTACAGTGCCTTGCAAAAGTATTCACCCCTCTTGGCTTTTTACCTATTTTGTTACATTACAGCCTTTAGTTCAGTTTTTTTAATCTGAATTATATGTGATGGATCAGAACACAATAGTCTAAGTTGGTGATGTAAAATTAGAAAAATATATACATAAACGTATTTTTCAGAAATAAAAAAATGATAATTGGCATGTGCGGATGTATTCACCCACTTTGTTACGAAGCCCATAAAAAGCTCTGGTGCAACCAATTACCTTCAGAAGTCACATAATTAGTGAAATGATGTCCACCTGTGTGCAATCTAAGTGTCACATGATCTGTCATTACATATACACATCTTTTTGAAAGGCGCCAGAGGCTGCAACACCTAAGCAAGAGGCACCACTAACCAAACACTGCCATGAAGACCAAGGAATTCTCCAAAAAAGTAAGGGACAATGTTGTTGATAAGTATAAGTCAGGGTTAGGTTATAAAAAAAAATATCCAAATCTTTGATGATCCCTAGGAACACCATCAAATCTATCATAACCAAATGGAAAGAACATGGCACAACAGCAAACCTGCCAAGAGACGGTCTTACACCAAAACTCACGTACCGGACAAGGAGGGCATTAATCAGAGAGGCAGCACAGAGAGCTAAGGTAACCCTGGAGGAGCTGCAGAGTTCCACAGCAGAGACTGGAGTATCTGTACATAGGATGACAATAAGCTGTATGCTCCATAGAGTTGGGCTTTATGGCAGAGTGGCCAGAAGAAAGCCATTACTTTCAGCAAAAAACAAAATGGCACGTTTTGAGTTTGCAAAAAGGCATGTGGGAGACTCCCAAAATGTATGGAGGAAGGTGCTCTGGTCTGATGAGACTAAAATTGAACTTTTTGGCCATCAAAGAAAACGCTATGTCTGGCGCAAACCCAACACATCACATCACCCAAAGAACACCATCCCCACAGTGAAACATGATAGTGGCAGCATCGTGCGGTGGGGATGTTTTTCAGCAGTCGGGACTGGGAAACTGGTCAGAGTTGAGGGAAAGATGGATGGAGCTAAATACAGGGATATTCGTGAGCAAAACCTGTACCACTCTGTGTGTGATTTCAGGCTAGGATGAAGGTTCACCTTCCAGCAGGACAATGACCCCAAACACACTGCTAAAGCAACACTTGAGTGGTTTAAGGGGAAACATGTAAATGTGTTTGGAATGGCCTAGTCAAAGCCCAGACCTTAATCACATAAAAAAATCTGTGGTCAGATTTAGATTGCTGTTCACAAGCGCAAACCATCCAACTTGAAGGAGCTGGAGCAGTTTTGCAAGAAAGATTGGACAAAAATCCCAGTGGTAAGATTTTGAAGGAAAGAGGTGGAAGGCACATGATCTAACGCTTCGATCAAATTGATATAGTTTATTTATATACAGAAACAAATAAATGCATATAAAAAGTAGCTACGTATTCAAAAAACGGTTACAAAAAATACACATTAAAATTTTAGAAATTGGACATGCCCATGCAAGGGCAAGTGCTAAAATGTGGCTGACAAGTTTCGAGGGGTTCCTTCTTCATCAGAGCCTTGAAGAACAACAGGAGAGGTCTGTACAATATGGTGGACCAACAAAAAAAAGAGTGGCTAGTTGGGAGGCATATCACATGGTAAGTGATGGATTCTCCTTAGCTTTAAAGCTGTCCACATCCCAGCACTCTATGTATCGTGGAGAAATTTGGTTTGTATATTTATATAGATAGATAGAGGGATTCCGTATATGTCTGTCGGTTGTACCTGCATCCGAGTGTGTAAAGATGTTGCAGCCTGCATGCATCAATTCAAGAACAGGAGGCAGTTGCTTCAGTGTGGGTTCTATATGCCTCTCATCAGAGAGTTGCCTTGTGCTGTCCAAAGGATTGTAGCTGTCTCTAACTGTGTGAGAGAACAGCTCCTGTGCGTCCTCCAAAGAAGTCACCAGCTTTCTCCTGGCTCTCTCCAGCAAGGGTCATCCCCTGGATCTTCTCAATTTGGCTTGGCTTCTTCCACGCTGGGCAAGACAGCCTAAGGACCACCTCAGGATTAGTAGGCCCCAGACAGGCTTTTGAGCCTACACGCAGAGCTCACTTCAGGGCCTGAGGCAAGAGAGCGCGCACATGGCCCAGCCCAAATATATGTCCTCTCCCAGAATGCACCAGTGGCCAAGAATCTCCTACTGGGCTGGCTGGAAGAAAAATAAATATTCATAACTCAACCTACCGATGGTTGTACTTCTCATACTGGCTTGTGGTACCAGTGACACCTTCTGGCAGCCAGTGAGAAATGTACAACCTGATGGAGATTGGGGAAAGACCAGATAAAGTGTGCAATCAATCTGAGCTGTGTACACTCCAGCCAAAAACTAAGTTTACATGATAGCCCCAGTTTAAGACCAGGGAGCTACACTAGATTATCAAAATACCCACTGTTTTTATGACAGCATTGTAATAGCAATACAATGAAAATGCTGTGATGATAGATTTTCTTTAAATATACATAAACAAAACCAAAAATGGACCAAATTGATAGAAAAGAAGACCCAAATCAATGAACAAAAAAAACCCCTATAAACACATACATATGGCCTAGCTATCACAGCACAGGCCAAATAAATCCTAAACCAAGTCCACCCAGCTTTATGCTAATTGACCATAACCAACAGCAAAGGCAATATTAGAATCAATTGAATTGAGCCCCCACTATACACCCAGCTTTTTTTACAATTTGAATGCCAAGGGCCGATTTCTGAAAGAGGAAAATGACTTTCATTTGAAAACCCTTCAGAAAACATTCCAGATTACCTTGTCTATATTAACACCTATGAAAATATACCAGTACTGGGAGGCCAGAGAAGTCTGGGAATTATTAAGTGGTATGTGGACAGAGAAAGTTAAAGCGGAGCTCCACCCAAAAGTGGAACTTCTGCTTATTCGCCTCCTCCCCCCTCCGGGGGCCACATTTGCCACCTTTTCAGGAGGGAACAGGTCCCCTTCCCCACTTCTTAGCGACCAGGCCACGGTGAAGTACGTCATCAGCTCAGGCCCCCCCCTTCTCCCTCCCCTTCTGCCGGGTGAGTGAGAGAGCACAGCGCACTTCAGGCATGCACAGCAGGGACCCGGCCGTGAAGCCAAAAAGGCTACACGTGCCCCTTCCCCTGGCTTCTCTGTCAAGATCAATGGCACATCTATCAGTCCGTCCCCACATGCCAGGGTGCTAGGGGTAACCTTAGACTCTGAACTGTTCTTTCAGGCACACATACAATCCCTGTCCAAATCATGCCGCCTTAGCCTCCTCAACATTTCCAGAATACGCCCCTTTTTAACTAATGACACCACCAAGCTTCTAATTCACTCCCTGGTTATCTCTTGCCTCGACTACTGCAACTCCCTCCTCATTGGATTACCTTTACATAGACTAAGCTATCCCCCCTTCAGTCAATAATGAATGCCGCTGCAAGACTCATCCACCTTACCAACCATTCAGTGTCCTCCACCCCTCTCTGCCAATCCCTCCACTGGCTTCCACTCACCCAACAAATAAAATTCAAAGTACTAACAATAATTTACAAAGCCATCCATAACTCTGCCCCCAGCCAGATCACTAACCTAGTCCCAAAAAACAGACCAAGCCACTCTCTTCGGTCCTCCCAAGACCTCCTGCTCTCTAGCTCCCTTGTCTCCTCCTCCCATGCTCGCCTCCAGGATTTCTCCAGAGCTTCTCCCATCCTTTGGAACTCCTTACCCCAATCTGTCTGACTGTACCCTAACCTATCCATCTTTTTTTTTTTTTATTGGAAAAAAACAACTTTATTTAAATGAGTCATTTTACATTGCAGTTACTTATGTGAAATAATAAACAGTACGTATTAACAGACATTTTGTGTGAGATTCTTCATACATACAGGTTAAGGTACAAGGTTATGGTGGTGTATACATCCGGTATATAAGAGACATCATGCCATTCTACTATCAATATATTCCTAATTTAGATTTACATGGTTTAGACCTCCATTAGGACAGTCATCTTCTGCTTTTATCTAAGTATATCTGTCTGTGAGGCATTGAGGAGTTTTAAGCACATGTTTCTCCATCCTCTAACCATCTATCCAACACCTTGGAGTACTTATGTGCACATTTTCTATGGGCATAGACTAACTTTTTAAATGGCAATGCATCATTAACATCCCTCTTCCATTGGCGTATGGAGGGAGGCTGAGCCTGCATCCACACCTTGGCTATTCCCTTACGCGCCATAAACAGAGTTTCATTTAGAAATCCCAAAAGACATACTTTGGGGTCCAAAACCACTGGGGATCCCATATTGTCATGTAGGAATTGGACAATCTGCATCCAATATGTCTGAATATTTGGGCAGCTCCATATGAGATGGAAGAACGTACCTGGTGCTGCGTGACACAGATGGCATGATGGGTCATATGTAGGGAGAAATTTTGCCTTTTTGAGGGGAGTCAAGTAGGCTTTGTGTATAATGTATATTTGTGTCAGTCTGTCTGATAGCTTAGGGGATGTCAATCTGGTCCCTTCCATTATTTCATCTCAGTCTTCCTCCTCTATGGGGCCTTTTGTCTTTTTCCCATTCCATTTTTGCCTTTTGTGCAATAGCATTCGATCTACGGTTTCTAATCTTAATGTAGAGAGTTGAAATAAGTTTAGAGGGTTCCTCTCCCAGTATTACATCCAGGACTGGGGGAGTATCCGACACCACTTCCAAATTTGGTATTTGTGTTTTTAATGCATGGCAAAGTTGCAAGTACTTAAAAGCCATCTGGTTAGGGAGTGTATATTCTTCCTTAAGCACTTGAAACTGCTTGAGTCTGGAGTCAGATAGCACCTGATGAATGTATATTATGCCATATGTAGCCCATACTGTCGAGTCTAAGAGGTGTTCTAACTCCGGAAGGTGTTTGTTAAACCATAGTGGGGTGTGGGTGTGAATTTTCCCAATGTTTTGCTTTTTCAGTGTGATTTCCCAAATTCTTTGATGATAGAGCAGCATTCCCATATTATACCTTGGGAGTTTTTTAGTAATTTGTTTCCCTCTAAGGATAGCTTAAAGCGGAGTGAAAGCTGGGTGACCCGGTTTGTTACATACTAGGGATCTATAACGTTGCATTTGTTCTTTATTTAAGTGGTATATATGGGAGAGTTGAGCTGCCAAATAATAATCTTGTAGATCAGGAAGGGAAACTCCTCCTCTATCCGTGGGGTTCTTTAAAACATGCCAAGCCAATTTGTGTCTGCCATTACCCCATACAAATGAGTTTAGAATGGCTTCCATTTGTTTAAAGGTTTTTAACCACTTGAGCCCCGGACCATTATGCTGCCTAAGGACCAGAGGTCTTTTTCCAATTTGGCACTGCGTCGCTTTAACTGCTAATTGCGCGGTCATGCAATGCTGTACCCAAACGAAATTTGCGTCCTTTTCTTCCCACAAATAGAGCTTTCTTTTGATGGTATTTGATCACCTCTGCGGTTTTTATTTTTTGCGCTATAAACGGAAAAAGACCGAAAATTTTGAAAAAAAATGATATTTTCTACTTTTTGTTATAAAAAAAATCCAATAAACTAAATTTTAGTCATACATTTAGGCCAAAATGTATTCGGCCACATGTCTTTGGTAAAAAAAATGTCAATAAGCGTATATTTATTGGTTTGCGCAAAAGTTATAGCGTCTACAAACTAGGGTACATTTTCTGGAATTTACACAGCTTTTAGTTTATGACTGCCTATGTCATTTCTTGAGGTGCTAAAATGGCAGGGCAGTACAAAACCCCCCCAAATGACCCCATTTTGGAAAGTAGACACCCCAAGGAAATTGCTGAGAGGCATGTTGAACCCATTGAATATTTATTTTTTTTGTCCCAAGTGATTGAAAAATGACAAAAAAAAAAAAAAAAAAAAATATTTACAAAAAGTCGTCACTAAATGATATATTGCTCACACAGGCCATGGGCCTATGTGGAATTGCACCCCAAAATACATTTAGCTGCTTCTCCTGAGTACGGGGATACCACATGTGTGGGACTTTTTGGGAGCCTAGCCGCGTACGGGGCCCCGAAAACCAAGCACCGCCTTCAGGATTTCTAAGGGTGTAAATTTTTGCTTTCACTCTTCACTGCCTATCACAGTTTCGGAGGCCATGGAATGCCCAGGTGGCACAAAACCCCCCAAAATGACCCCATTTTGGAAAGTAGACACCCCAAGCTATTTGCTGAGAGGCATATTGAGTCCATGGAATATTTTATATTTTGACACAAGTTGCGGGAAAGTGACACTTTTTATTTATTTATTTTTTTTTTTTCATAAAGTTGTCACTAAATGATATATTGCTCACACAGGCCATGGGCATATGTGGAATTGCACCCCAAAATACATTTAGCTGCTTCTCCTGAGTATGGGGATACCACATGTGTGGGACTTTTTGGGAGCCTAGCTGCGTACGGGACCCCGAAAACCAATCACTGCCTTCAGGATTTCTAAGGGTGAAAATTTTTGATTTCACTCTTTACTGCCTATCACAGTTTCGGAGGCCATGGAATGCCCAGGTGGCACAAAACCCCCCCAAATGACCCCATTTTGGAAAGTAGACACCCCAAGCTATTTGCTGAGAGGCATGGTGAGTATTTTGCAGCTCTCATTTGTTTTTGAAAATGAAGAAAGACAAGAAAAAAAATTTTTTTTTTTCTTTTTTCAATTTTCAAAACTTTGTGACAAAAAGTGAGGTCTGCAAAATACTCACTATACCTCTCAGCAAATAGCTTGGGGTGTCTACTTTCCAAAATGGGGTCATTTGGGGGGGTTTTGTGCCACCTGGGCATTCCATGGCCTCCGAAACTGTGATAGGCAGTGAAGAGTGAAATCAAAAATTCACGCCCTTAGAAAGCCTGAAGGCGGTGCTTGGTTTTCGGGGTCCCGTACGCGGCTAGGCTCCCAAAAAGTCTCACACATGTGGTATCCCCGTACTCAGGAGAAGCAGCAGAATGTATTTTGGGGTGTAATTTCACATATTTCCATGGCATGTTTGAGCAATATATCATTTAGTGACAACTTTGTGCAAAAAAAAAAAAAAAAAAAAAAAAATTTGTCTCTTTCCCGCAACTTGTGTCGCAATATAAAATATTCCATGGACTCGACATGCCTCTCAGCAAATAGCTTGGGGTGTCTACTTTCCAAAATGGGGTCATTTGGGGGGGTTTTGAACTGTCCTGGCATTTTATGCACAACATTTAGAAGCTTATGTCACACATCACCCACTCTTCTAACCACTTGAAGACAAAGCCCTTTCTGACACTTATTGTTTACATGAAAAAGTTTTTTTTTTTTTGCAAAAAAATTACTTTGAACCCCCAAACATTATATATTTTTTTAAAGCAAATGCCCTACAGATTAAAATGGTGGGTGTTTCATTTTTTTTTTTCACACAGTAATTGCGCAGCGATTTTTCAAACGCATTTTTTGGGGAAAAAACACACTTTTTTTAATTTTAATGCACTAAAACACGCTATATTGCCCAAATGTTTGATGAAATAAAAAAGATGATCTTAGGCCGAGTACATGGATACCAAACATGACATGCTTTAAAATTGCGCACAAACGTGCAGTGGCAACAAAATAAATACATGTTTAAAAGCCTTCAAAAGCCTTTACAGGTTACCACTTTAGATTTACAGAGGAGGTCTACTGGAAAAATTACTGCACTCGATCTGGCCTTCGCGGTGATACCTCACATGCATGGTGCAATTGCTGTTTACGTTTGACGACAGACCGCCGCTTGCGTTCGCCTTAGCGCGAGAGCAGGGGGCGACAGGGGTGTTTTTTTTTTTTTTTTTTTTTTTTCTTTATTATTTTTTTGCTTTTTTAATCTTACTTTTAAACTGTTCCTTTCATATTTTTTTTTTTAATCATTTTTATTGTTATCTCGGGGAATGTAAATATCCCCTATGATAGCAATAGGTAGTGACAGGTACTCTTTTTTGAAAAAATTGTGGTCTATTAGACCCTAGATCTCTCCTCTGCCCTCAAAGCATCTGACCACACCAAGATCGGTGTGATAAAATGCTTCCCCAATTTCCCAATGGCGCTATTTACATCCGGCGAAATCTAAGTCATGAAATACTCGTAGCTTCCGGTTTCTTAGGCCATAGAGATGTTTGGAGCCACTCTGGTCTCTGATCAGCTCTATGGTCAGCTGGCTGAATCACCGGCTGCATTCTCAGGTTCCCTGTTGAGACAGGAGATCCAGAGAAAAACACGGAAGACGGTGGGGGGGGGGGGGGGCATTCCCTCCCACGGCTTGTAAAAGCAGTCTAGAGGCTAATTAGCCGCTAGGATTGCTTTTACATGAAAGCCGACCGCTGGCTGAAAAGAATGATACCAAGATGATACCTAAACCTGCAGGCATCATTCTGGTATAACCACTCAAAGTCGTGAATGGCGTACCTGAAGACAAAAAAATGGTTAACAATGGTTAACAATAAAGCACAGTAAAGTGTAAATAATTACACACCTGAAAAACAAACATGATAAAACATAATAACAATAACAATAACAATAACAATCAATAACAATAACAATAACAATAAAACATTGCAGAATAGAATACAGTAAAAAAGAGCAGAACAATAGAGAGAGAGAATAGAGAGAGAGAGAACAATAAAACAACAACTATTTTTTTTATTTCATATTTTTTTTTTTTTTTTACACTTTTTTTGTAACTAACTTTTATAACGGTAACCGGTTCCAGGTTCGGGTCTCTCAAAATGCGATGGCATCTTGGGAGACCCTGTGAAAGTGTGCCTAGTCTGTGCAATGCTGTACCCTACGCTAATACTCAACTAGTGAATGGTAGCGTTCAAAACATTCACCAATGCAAAGACCAGGATTGTCAGGACAGGAGGGACAATAATAGCGGGTGTCACGCCTATATCTGCGCTTGCTGCAGACACGACATCTTTTTTGGGGGGTTCGCTGGGTAGGGGTACTCGGGAGGACATAAAAATGCCTCTCATGCAGCCGACTGCATTTGGTTGGGGATGTGAATGGGGGAAGTACGGGCGCTGCAGAAGCGGTGGGTTCCCAATTAGGATTGGCGAATGCAGCAGGAAGGGCACTATGGGCACGACGGGCCTGTGTTTGTCTTTTTGGTGGCAGCGGGACACTACTTGTGCTTGCCACCTCACCAGCTTGAACTGCACTTATGGGACTCGCCACGTCACCACGTGTTACTGCAGTGCTGGTTTGACTACGACCGGGGTGTACTAGGACGCTGGTGCTTGCCAGTTCACCAAAACGCTACAAAAAAACTGTTAGCGATCGTAGGGATCAGGCCTGACTCTGCGAACGCTGCAGTTATGCGTTTAGTGCCTTGTAAGTGACAGTGATCGATCGATACTGCACTTGGGTGGGCTGGGCCGGGCCGGGCGGAGGGGCAAAACGCAGGTGCTAGCAGGTATCTGGGCTGATCCCGCTAACACTGCGTTTTTGGGAACCCTAAACTGCTGGTGACGCCAGTATAGATCTGATCGGATCAGATATTGATCCGTTCAGATACTATACCACTAAGGGAGGTGTATGCTGCGTGCGTGGGTGTTAGCGGTACTGGCGCTAATCTGACGCTGCCTGGGGCTGGTGCTTACCAGTTCACCAAAATGCTACAAAAAAAACTGTTAGCGATCGCAGGGATCAGGCCTGACTCTGCGAACGCTGCAGTTATGCGTTTAGTGTTTTGTAAGTGACAGTGATCGATCGATACTGCACTTGGGTGGGCTGGGCTGGGCCGGGCGGAGGGGCAAAACGCAGGTGCTAGCAGGTATCTGGGCTGATTCCGCTAACACTGCGTTTTTGGGAACCCTAAACTGCTGGTGACGCTAGTATAGATCTGATCGGATCAGATATTGATCCGTACAGATACTATACCACTAAGGGAGGCGTATGGTGCGTGCGTGGGTGTTAGCGGTACTGGCGCTAACCTGACGCCTGGGGCTGGTGCTTGCCAGTTCACCAAAATGCTACCAAAAAAACTGTTAGCAATCGCAGGGATCAGGCCTGACTCTGCGAACGCTGCAGTTATGCGTTTAGTGCCTTGTAAGTGACAGTGATCGATCGATACTGCACTTGGGTGGGCTGGGCTGGGCGGAGGGGCAAAACGCAGGTGCTAGCGGGTATCTGGGCTGATCCCGCTAATACTGCGTTTTTGGGAACCCTAAACTGCTGGGGACGCTAGTATAGATCTGATCGGATCAGATATTGATCCGTTCAGATACTATACCACTAAGGGAGGCGTATGCTGCGTGCGTGGGTGTTCGCGGTACTGGCGCTAATCTGACGCTGCCTGGGGCGACGCATATCACCGCCGGGCGATCGGGGGGCTAAACCTTTATTCGGTAATAAACGGCGGGTGCCCTGACACTATAAAAAATAAACGAACTAACCAGCGTCACCCGTAACGGTTATACGGTGATCAGTGGTGAAAGGGTTAACTAGGGGGCAATCAAGGGGTTAAAACATTTATTAGGTAGTATATGGGGGTCCCTGTCGCTATAAAACGCTGACGGCGAACCTAAATATTTACCTCACTAACTAGCGTCACCAGCGACACTAATACAGCGATCAGAAAAATGATCGCTTAGCGACACTGGTGACAGGGGGTGATCAAGGGGTTAAAACTTTATTAGGGGGGGTTAGGGGGGTACCCTAGACCTAAAGGGGGGTAACAGTAACTGTGCCAACACAGTAACTGTCACAAACTGACAGCTAGCAGTAATCAGGAAAAAAAAAAAAAAAAAAAACTGCTGGTGTCAGTTTGTGACAGGGGGGGGGGGGGGGTGATTGGGGGGGGATCGGGGGGCGATCGGGGGGGGGATCGGGGTGTTTTGTGTGCCTGGCATGTTCTACTGTGTGTGTGTAGTGTTGTGCACTCACATACTTGTCGTCTCTCCTCGGGCCGGAACGGAAAATACCGACCCGAGGGGAGATGACATCACTTCCTTTGCTGCTGTTTAGCATACAGCAGCAAAGGAGCGTTTTCATTGGCCGGCGGCGATCGCGAGGGGGGGGCCACGAACGGATGGTCTCCCCCTCATCACCGATCGCCGCTGGACATAGGACGACCGCCTCGGGCACCGGGGGGGGTCCGATCGGACCCCCCACCCGCGGAAGGCAAATCACGTACCCTGTACGTGATTTTGCCTGTCCGTGCCACTTTGCCGACGTACATCGGCGTGAGGCGGTCGTCAAGTGGTTAAAGGGATATAGAGTGGGGCATGCCAAACCATATATAATATTTTGGGTAACAAAATCATTTTTATTATATTTATGCGTCCCATAGGGGTATAACATTTAGGTGTGTGTAGTCCGTCAAAGTCCTGGTGACCTCCACCCCCAGGTACTTAATTTTGGAAACTCTGGGTAATGGAAGAGTTGGGTTTGTTTTAGGGGGGGAAAGATGTCCAATGGGAGAATTTGAGACTTGTCCCAGTTAATACGCAATCCCGAGTAGCTACCCATTTTTTCAATAATATCGAGTGCGGCCTGTAAGGATGGTCCTTGGTCTGCTAGATACAAAATTGTGTCATCAGCATATAAACCTATTTTATCTACAGTATGACCTTTTCTCAATCCCTTTATATTAGTGTCTGCTCTAATGGCAATCCACAATGGCTCCGCTGCCAGGGCATATAATAGAGGGGACAGAGGGCATCCCTGTCTTGTACCCCTTTCCAGAGGGAATTGCTCTGAAAGCCAGCCATTAACAAATACCCTCGCTTTAGGTGTCTGGTAGAAAAGCTTAACCCACTGCGTAAACTGTGGACCAAAGCCATAATTGTGTAGGCACTCCCATAGTTACGGCCATTCTACGGAATCAAAGGCTTTGGCAGTGTCAAGTGCTACCACCACCCTGGTTCCGGAATTATCATGTTGAGCCTGAATGTTCATATATAATCTCCTAATGTTCATGGCAGTGTTTTTCCCTGGCATAAAGCCTGTTTGGTCAGAATGTATTAACGATAGTATGACTGTGTTTAATCGATTGGCCAGTATTTTAGCTAGTATCTTTATATTCATCTGTAGGAGTGATATAGGCCTATATGACTCAGGGTAATGGGGGTCCTCGCGTGGCTTAGGGAGTACAATTATCTGGGCCTCCTGCATGGATAAAGGGAGCGACTTTGTGTCAAATATAGGTTGATAAAGATCCTTGAGTTTAGGGATGAGTGTTTCCGAATATGTTGCATAGAACTCCAGAGGAAGTCCATCTAGTCCAGGAGCTTTGGACTTGGCCAGTTGGGCAATCGCATCAGCAATATCCTGTGTAGTTATGGGTGCATCTAGTAATTTCACTTGTTCTGGTTTTTAATAATCTATTCATCTTTAGACGATCCCTGAAAACCCTCCTCTTTAAAGAAACCTATCCTGCTTCTAACTAGCACTGTTTTACTTCCTCCATCAGCTCATCCCCCACAGCTATTACCTTTTTGTATCAATTGATCCTTCCTTTTTAGATTGTAAGCTCTAATGAGCAGGGCCCTCTGATTCCTCTTGTACCAAATTTTAATGTAACTGTAATGTCTGCCTTTATTTTGTTAAGCGCTGCGCAAACTGTTGTCGATTATATAAAACCTGTATAATAATAATTTACTGTGGATCCGTCAGCTTACTGCCCATGCCTATGGCTTGAAGGGTAAGGCTCCACCTTTTCAAGCGAAGGCTCACTGTACCAGAAGTGATGAAGCTTTTTGAGCTATCAGTCATTAGGTGTCAGTGGCTTAGGTTTACAAGCTGCAACCTGGTCTTCAGTACATACCTTTACAAGGTTTTGCATTTTCTAAAGGAGTTCGTATCACCACAAAGTGGCACTGTGGATACAATGCATAGATAATAAATGCCATGTCCCAATATTAGAAATCATTAGAAAGTGGTTGGAATGATGGATTTTATAGGCATAACACAAAAAATTAAAAAAGAATTAAGATATTTATTACAAAGGTTGTTAAAAACCATGTACATTGACTTACATAGATTCACAAAAATTATATACCTGAGAGCAATTTACATACACTATCTACATAATAAATATATCTTTAAACAGAGTATTCGATCATTTTACTTGTTCAATCATAACAGGTTTCAAAGAAGACTGTGTAAAAAATCGCTCAAGTTGCTCTACATGTTACGCGTTCAGTAACGCTTCCTCAGGAGCTTTGGCATATTCTATGAACGAAAGAATAAACATAAGTACATTGCACTCTACATTAAAAAAGAAAAAATACATCATATATCTATATGCAACATATAATATAACCCCTGTGAAGTGCCAGAATTAAAATCCTGTCTCTATGCCAAGGCTCCAGCAGGGATACAGAGGAAAGAGTTAATGGAGAGAGAGAGTATAGAAGGAGAGGAAAGGAGAGACAAATAGAGAGAAGGGGAAGAAAAGAAAAAGGACAAGGACAAGAAGAAGAAAGAAAAGAGGAAAAAAGGTTTCGCATTTGACGTAAAGGCTGCTGAGGATACTGCTTTTTGCCGCAGTGTACTTTGGGCTGCAGAGTAGTTTTCTTGGACTTGACAGTGGCTTCTTTGTCTCCCTCCCCTCATATTGTATACATTCCTTTGGGACATCCCAGGGGGACTTGTCTGTTTTTTTTTTTCTGCTAGTGTCAATTCAGCTATAGCTGGCACATAACCCAGTCATGATTTATACATACCTCCCAACTTTTTGAGATGGGAACGAGGGCCACCTATTAGCATAAGTATGTAGGCATAGAACAAATCCTCTACCACGCCCCCTTAAAGGAGAATTATACAAAAAAAATGTATTAGTTAAACCCACAAGTGCTTTTTTTTTTACCACTCCTATTCCTTTATATTGGCTTTTGACATTTACAAATGCAGCAATTTAGAATTAGCACTGAGAAACACTTTTTGAAAAATAAAAAGTGCATTTTTATACAACTATATAGATTAGACCAAAATAAGGGACAAATGAGGGGGCCAGAGGGACTTTGTTCCAAATCAGGGACTGTCCCTCGAAATCAGGGACAGTTGGGAGCTATGTTTATAGCCTGCTCTGTGTCCCGTGATGTACTCCAATAACTGAATTTTACAGGTAAGTACAAAAATACAATTATATATTTTATCAGAAAATATGCACTAAACCTAATATTAGTATATTTATTACTGTAAATTTGCACTTGATAAACTGTTGCACTAAAATCATGAGGCATTAAAAACAGAAACTATCACGATTATTCCCTAGGGTGTCTGCTTTCAGAAAATACATATCATTTGGGGGGTTTAACTAATCTTCAGTCCTAAAATGATTTTTTTAAAGATGTGTGCAAAAAATAACCCACAAACATGGCTCTGGCAGCAAAAGAGTTAAAAAGTTTCATGGTGGAATAAGGTAAAGTTTGTACTGTAAATTTAGCATCCCTGTGTACTACAGTCCATGGCATTTTGTTCTGTAGTAACCAGAAGTGGCCTTTCATGTTGCGATGATCTATGTAAATTTAAGATGTGCGATTAAAATTATAGGATTTTGTTAAGGACCTACTTACACCACTTATTGTTGTTGTGGTGCATTTAATACACAAATGTTATGTGGTGCATTAATGTGCATAGTCAGCCTATTCACTGAAATGTGCTACCCAACATACCATACAGGGCCGGCCCAACCATGGGACCCAGTGGGACCGTTGTCCCAGGTGGCACTTTAAGAGCTGCAGCATCCGGCCTGAGCGTGCAGTGAAAAGTTGTCTGGAGTACCTGCCGGCCGCCGCTGCACACCCTAATCACCATGCTGTGCTGTCTTCCGATATCTGCTCGCTGGGATGCTGAGAAAGGCTACATCCAAGGAATGTGTCGCCTACACTGCCTGTGAAACCGTTTCACATTGAGCAGATCATGAGGCTTGTAAGAGCTGCTGAGTCTGTGACACTGTCAGCTAATTTAACTGTATGCAGGGAGAGAGATCAGCTGTCACAACTCAGCGGTGATGTCGGGAGTGGGTGGGACTGAACAGCTATCAAACACCAGCCAATGGGATGGGATCTTGGCGGGCCACTACATTTATGTGGCTCCGCCCCTTTCCTAAACAGCCCGATGATTGGCTGGGGTTTAATAGCTGCTCAGTCCCGTGGCCTCGCCCACCCCCAACATCACCATGGAGTTGTGACAGCTGATCACGCTCCCTCAATGCAGTTACATTAGCTGACAGTTTCACACACTGAGGGGCTCTGGCAAGCCTTATGATCTGCTCAATGTGAAACTCCCCCTTTCCTCTGTCATTGTCAATCAGTGCTGCCTTTCAGTGCCCATCGGTGCCACCAATCAGTGCTGCCTATCAATGCCAATCAGTGCCCATTAGTGCTGCCAAATAGAGCCAAGCATTTCTGCCTAGCAGTGCCACCAATCAGTGCTGCTGATCAGTGCCCATCAGTGCCAATCAATGCTAACAATCAGTGCTGCCTATCAGTGTCAATCAAGGGCACTTATTAGTGCCCATCAGTGCTGCCATTCAGTGCCTAAAAGCGCTGCCAATCGGTGTCCATCAGTGCTGCCAATCGGTGTCCATCAGTGCAGGGATGGGGAGATGAACTCTGCAGCCAGGAAAATTGTCCATGGGGGGGCGGCCTGGTGGGGCATAACTAAAATCCGTTGATGTTTATTAATGCCACATGCCAATCTTTAGTATAATAGGTAATCACCACACTACTATTTACAATAAACTACTGGAGGTAAAATAAAAAAGTGTCAGTAAAAGGCTTGCCACTAAGCACTTGTTCCCACACCACAAAAGAAAGAAAGTGCAGCCCTAACTTACTAATCAATAACGTATCAATAATGGTGAAACCCTCTAATGTATGGAAATCTTAAACTTCAATATTGCCACAAAACCAAAATCTGTGATATGCAACTTCACATCTAATTCAAACTGAGAACAAGACATAACAAATTAAACATAGCAGGGATGATGGAAACCCCTCCTACAGATAATTGAAATACAAATTACCTTCAAGTGCAACAACTTTTTAGTGTTTTTTTTTAGCTCTTTAGTGCCACCCTATGGGCTCCTTCTGCTAATTTCGTGTTAGTAGAAGTTTGAGTGTTGATTCACGCTTTTCAGTTCAAGCTTTTCAGTTCGTTTCTGAATGGCCATTCGTCAACCAGACATGTTGCAGAATCGGAGGAGATGACGTGTTATTTATTATTGGCATCGGAGTTATTGCTTTGACCCAAGTCCAGTCCAGGAACAGGAGGAGGATTTCTTGGTTAAAAAATTTGTTGCTTTATTAAACGTGACCAATTATGCCATATGCCTTTGCTGCGGGAGCTCCAGGAGAATAATCTGGATGATTTTCAGAATTATCTCCGGATGACGGACCCCTGCTTTCACCAACCCTTGGCATTGTTGACCCCCCTATATTAAGAATCAGGACACATGCATGAGGCTTTTATTTTATTTTCCCAAGGCGTCTTTCAGGACAGCACCTGAGAGATAGTGACTCCTCCCACCGAAACACAGGAAACACCTTACTCCTCCAAACTTTAAAGGGAGGCACCTCCCTACCATACCTCAGTTTTTGTGTTTCCTCCGGCCCGGAGGGAACATCTTTTGGGAGGGGAGTCAAGGTCTCTCAGGTGCTCCTGGGAGACGGGGCTTCCTTCTCTTTTTTCCTCCACAAGAGTCCCGCTGTCCTCCCGGCCTACCCAAGCATCCGCAGCGGTAGGAATCGGGCTCCTCTTCCCCTCGGTGAGAGCCGAAGATCCGGTGACCCACGCAGTCGTAGGAGCGGCGGTGCGCGTGTGCCACCACCATTTTGCCGGCGGTCACGCCGGAAGTGACAAAGCGGCTCACTGGGTCAGCGAAAACGTCATTTCCGGCGTGGACGCAAGGGGGGCAGGAGCTGGTGCCTATTTCCGCTTCCGGTCCGGTGAAGATGCACTATGGGAGTCCAGAAGCGGCATATGAAGCCATGAGTGGAAAGCTGCACAATGGAGATGAAGGACTCAGCGTCTGCAGTGGTGGGAAGAGGCACAGGCGCCAGCAAAGCTCAGGTAGGAGCAGCGGTTAAAGTCTGCTTTTTCTTCCTTTATCTGGGTTTGGTCTATACCCTTTTTTTTTTTTTCTCTACCCCCTAGTGGCAAGGGGCCTGTCTGGGCACTAGAGGCTGACTGGTTTCTTCTTAGTGCACCTGTGGGTGATTCTTGTGAAGCTGAGACTGGGTCTCACTAAAAGGTCCCCTGGTTTTTTTCCCTTTTTGTTTTTCTCTCACAGGCTAAAAGCTCTGACCCAAAAAGGAGATGTCCTTCTTGCAGGGCCAAAATGAGAGAAAATTGGAAAAAAGCCCTGTGCAGTGCATGCATCACTTCTTTAGTCAGGGAGGAATCGGCTTCAGTTTGTGATGACCTGGTTGCCTCTGTAAAGAAGGAACTATATGCCACGATTCAAACCTTTCGTGGCTCTTTAGTTAATCCAGCTGCTAGTCAGCCATCCACTTCTGAGGCTTCCCAGGGTTTACCTGAAGACCCCTCAACCAGGGAAGAGCAGTCCCCTGCTCCTTCCGTTAAAGATTCGGAAGAGGAGGGAGAGGAGGCGGAGGTGGCCCCTTCCAAATTTAAGCTATCCCTAGAGGAGGTAGACGGGCTCCTTAAAGATATTCATGTTACGCTTGGCTTAAGTGAGGAAAAGAAGGAATTATCTCTTCATGACCGCATGTATGCAGGATTAAATGAACCTAAGGGACAAACATTTCTGGTCCATTTGGTCATTTCTGACACCATTGCTAAAGAATGGCAAGATCCAGAGAGAAAACCCTTTTTTTCCCAGAGCCCACAAAAGGTGCTTCCCTTTTGAGGAGGACCCTTCTGCGGTGTGGAATAAGGTGCACAGGTTGGATGCTGCATTTTCCCAGGTCTCAAGATCCACAGACCTGTCTTTTGAAGACATGGGGGTTCTGAAGGATCCAATGGACAAACGCATGGATCTTTTGCTCAAGAGATCATGGCAATCAATCATGAGCAATTTGAAGCCAGCAATGTCCACAACATGTGTGGCCAGGAATCTGGAATACTTGGTGAACTAGCTCAGATCACATATAGTGGCAGATTCACCCAAACAAGAGATCTTAGATTCCTTTCCTACCCTGATCTCTGCAGTAGCTTATATTGCGGATGCTTCGGCTGAAGCAATTAAAATGTCAGCTAGGTCTGCAGCTTTGACAAATGCTGCAAGAAGAGCTTTATGGCTAAAAACCTGGCTAGGGGATACAGCTTCAAAGAGCAAACTTTGTGGGATTCCTTTTTCAGGTGACCTTCTTTTTGGCCCTGATCTAGATAATATCCTAGACAGAACTGCCGATTAAAAAAGTCCTTCCCGGTCAAAAAGAAAAAGCAGGCCCCAAAACGTCTTTTTCGACCTCAAAAAGCTCAAGACCAGGACAGTAAGTTTCAGGGGAGGAGGAAAAATTGGTCCGCACAAAAAACGAAGGGCAAAGGCGTAATTCTCTTCCGTCCTCCTTCACAGGCCGAGAAATCGCAATGACTCGTCCCTGTGGGTTGGTGGAAGATTAGGAGAGTTTCTTCTGCAGTGGTCAGGGATAACTTTAAATCAGTTTATTCTGACCACTCTCTCGCAGGGCTATACTCTTGAGTTTTCCAGAAACCCCCCAGGAAGGTTTCTGTTAGCAAATACCCCTCGAGATCCAATAAGGGCCCTGGCCATGAAGTCCTCTCTAGAGGAACTGATGCAGCAGGGTGTAGTAATCCCAGTACCACCAAAAGAACAGCGGGAGGGGTTCTATTCGCATGTCTTCCTGGTAAAAAAAACCAACAGGAAGTTTTTGATTAATTCTCAATCTAAAGCCGCTAAACGTAGCCATCAAGTACAGAAAGTTCAAAATGGACTCAATTTTCACTGTCAGAAATCTACTAACTCCAGGTTGCTTCATGGCGTCAGTGGATTTAAAAGATGCATAACTGCATATTCCAATCTCGTCCCAATCCCAGAAGTATCTCAGGTTGGCGGTAAGTTGGAGGGCAGAATTCGGCATCTACAATTCAGAGCCTTACCCTTCGGGCTTTCTTTCGCACCCCTAATTTGCACCAAGGTGATGGCAGAGGCCCTAGCTCCGCTTCGTCTTCAAGGAATCGCAGTAATTCCTTATTTAGACGATCTGCTATTTTTCACCCCCTCAAGAAAGGAATTACTGAGAAATTTAGGCAGAGCATGCAGCCATCTGGAGTCTCTCGGATGAATTCTAAATGTCCAAAAATCTTCCCTGAACCCATCTCAGGAGATTCGGTTTCTAGGGTATATAATAATTTCTGTAGATCAAAGGATCTTTCTTCCTTCAGAGAAGAAGGAAAAGATCCAGGATACAGTGTCTTTACTGCAGACCAACCAGCAGCTGACGGTAAGGCGGATAATGTTAGCTCTGGGTGTTCTGACTTTGTCAATGCCAGCTGTTCAGTGGGCAAGACTACACTTCAGACATCTGCAGGCCTTTCTTCTGAGATCTTGGGATCACAATTTGGAATCCCTAGAATCAGAGGTAAAAATTCCAACCCAGGGGAAGAGGTCACTATGGTGGTGGAAGAGGCAGGATATCCTATCGGAGGGGTTAGTCTGGGCTTTTCCGATCGAAAAAAGGCTGACAACCAATGCCAGCTCCTGGGGTTGGGGGGCCCACCTAGGAAAGGGTTTCACTCAGGGAAACTGGTCCAGGAAAGAGGCGACAAGGTCCTCAAACTGGAGAGAGCTCAAGGCGATCGACTTGGCTCTGAAGTCATTTGCTCAGGGTCTTCAAGCTCAGCATGTTCAAAGACTAACAGACAATGCCACGGCCGTGGCTTATATAAACAGGCAGGGAGGTACAAGGAGCAAATCGCTGCAAGTACTAGCCATGGACATTCTTTGGTGGGCAGAAGGACACTTGCTGTCTCTATCAGCAGTCCACCTAAAGGGGTCCCTCAACAGGGTGGCGGATTATCTGAGCAGAAACCCCATTCAGGAAGCAGAATGGTCTCTGAACCCAGAGGTGTTCGCTATGTTTGTCGAAAAATGGGGGCTGCCAGAAGTGGACCTGTTCGCCTCAAAGGAGAATGCCCTGGTTCCGCAATTTTTTTCCCTAAACAGTCACGACAGGTCACTAGGGACAGATGCTTTGGCGTATCCATGGAAATTCCATCTTTGCTACACTTTCCCCCCACTCCAGTTAATTCCCTTAATATTAAGGAAAATTCAGAGGGAAATGGTACCAGTCATCCTAATCACGCCCTTTTGGCTAGGAAGGAGCTGGTTTTCAACCGTTCTGAGAATGGCGGTCAAGCCTTATTGGCATCTGCCCCTCAGGCACGATTTACTATTTCAAGGTCCAGTAAATCATCCAGAGATAGCCACTTTGGCGCTCACAGCCTGGTATCTGAAGAGCAGCTCTAAAAAGCAAGGGTTTTTCCAACCGGTTAATTTCAACACTTTTATCAAGTAGGAAAAAGGTGACTAGGGACATTTATTCCAAAGTCTGGAGGGTTTATAATACATGGTGTAATTCATCTGCCCAGGACCCAGGGAGCCTTGTTACCATTCTAGAATGTTTACAGGTTGGAGCTGACAAGGGACTAGCAGTTAGTACCTTTTTAAGGTACAGGTTGCTGCGCTAGCATTGTTCTTGGAAAGATCTGTGGCCTCAAATCCGTTGGTAACCAGATTCTTTAGATCTGTTACGAGATCCAGACCAGCACTGCTTAAGTTTTTTCCTAAATGGGATCTGTCGATAGTCCTTCAGTCTCTAACAAAGAGTCCCTTTGAACCTTTGGAAGAAGCGCCACTCAGATATCTCACTTTTAAAACTGTTTCTGATTGCCATGGTCTCTGCACGCAGGATCAGTGAGCTTAACGCTTTATCAATTAAGGAACCTTATTTGTCTATCTTTCCTGATAGGGTTATACTTAGGACAGATAAACAATTCTTACGAAAGATAGCTTCAGTACAGAATCGTGTTCAGGACATTATACTTCCAACCTTCTGCCCCAACCCAGCAGGGGAGAAGGAGACTTGTTTCCACATGTTGGATGTCAGAAGGACTTTGTTATGCTATTTGGAAAGAACAAAGTTCTTTAGACGTTCAGATTCACTGTGTGTGCTATTCTCGGGCAACAGGAAAGGTTGCCAGACTTCTAAGGTTTCTTTAGCAAGGTGGCTGAAACTATCCATTTCAGAGGCTTATTAGCATGCAGGTGTGTCTCCACCAGCAGGAATTTGTGCACACTCAACAAGAGCACTAGCAGCCACTTGGGCAGAGAGAGCTGGTGCCACCCCTGAACAAATATGCAAGGCGGCAACATGGTCGAGTTTTCACACATTCGTGAAACATTACAGGCTGGATCTCACATCTGCTAATGATCAGTCGTTTGGCAGAAAGGCCCTGCAAGTTGTTGTCCCGCCCTAAGGGGGTAAGTCTCTGTTATCCTCTCAGGTGCTGTCCTGAAAGACGCCTTGGGAAAAACCAAGTTAGACTTACCGGTAACTTGTTTTCCAGAAGTCTTTCAGGACAGCAACATCCCGCCCTATTTTGTATTTAATATACTATGCTGGGACTAACGTATGTGTTTATGTGTTCCATCCGGGGCCGGAGGTTTTCTCTACTACAACTGAGGTATGGTAGGGAGGTGCCTCCCTTTAAAGTTTGGAGGAAGAAGGTGTTTCCAGTGTTCCGGTGGGAGGAGTCACTATCTCTCAGGTGCTGTCCTGAAAGACTTCTGGAAAACAAGTTACCGGTAAGTCTAACTTTGTTTTTTTGGTTGAATAATGATTTGATTTGGTATATTTTTGGATGCATAGAATGCACTTTTTGGTTAATTTCTATTGGCAGATAGCATGTCTAATTTTATTTGTTTTCTTTTCTTTTTTTAATGCGCAATAAAAAAAATGTGTAGAATAATACTTGGCTATGTGTTTGACTTCAAATGACAGCTTGAGAGTAGGCAGTTACATTTAAAAAAATGCTAAAAGACTAAAATTTGACTTGCAGAATTTTTGCTAATACTATGCACTGCAACTGTTGTGGAAATTTTATGAAGATGTATTTTAATATGTATTGTCACAGTGTCTCCCAGTGTTAGTTCTCCCACAACCCGCTCTAAAGAGCTGACTGGGGCAGACTGACGCTGGTTGAGATCCGTTAGGTAGTGGAAAACTTCCTGTTGTTTGGAGAGAGGTGTTTGCGGAGTGGGGATATGTCCACCAGCGAAGGGCCCCTGTGCAATGAACGATCATCTGGGGGGATGTGTTCGCTCTGCAAACACATTATCGGTTTAGCGGATGTGCGCTCGTGTCACCCCTGTATGCCTGATCAGCATATTTGAGGTGCCATGACATACACCTGCAGATAAGCTCCCATCAGCAGGAACGGTAGTCATTATTATGTATTGGTTGTTGTATAAATTCATTTTTCCTGTGTTGACATTCACATCCTGTGTTGTTACATCCTTATTTGGTCACATCCTGTGAGGTCACATCCTGTGTTGTCATATCCTTATTTTTAGTATAATGCTGGAATTTTTATGGTATGTTTGTTATGTGTAAGTAACTGTATGTTCTGTAATAAGTATTGTGATTATTACCTATTGTATGGGACAAGTAGATTGTAGATTGTTTAACTGACTCAAGACACAGATGGTTTGTATTGAAGTAGTTTTGAAAGCTTTGATTTGAGAAAATGGCTGCTGCATATTCAAGTGGCCATGCGAGTTGGGGGAAGGGCGGCCATGCATTATTGGGACATGTCTTGCTGGAAGCTAGACAATAGCATGGAGGAGTTATTTTGTTTTAAGGTGAAAAGATCATGCAAGCATCACTGGGAGTTGGGTGGTCTCAGGTTTCTAGGATCGCTATTTGTATTTCTCAATGTCTTGTTCCTGTGAAAGCTGATGTGAACTTTGTTTGAGAAAAGAGTGTATGTCTGCATTGTTTTGTGATTGGAGAGCCTGTGTTGTTTGGTTGGCCAAGGTTACTAGTGGTATGTAACCTAAAGTGTGTGTCTATGGTTAAGTGTGCATTCTCGAATGTATAGTCAGTCTTTGTGCTGAAAGATTTTGGTTTTTTAGTGAAGAAATCCTGGTTTGTAAGTGTTCATGTGGTGTCTCAGGTGTGTGTGTGGCTTTGTGGAGATGGAGAGCCTGTGTTTGAGGCCTCCCAAGGTCCCTAGTGGTATGTAGAATGAAATGTTTATAAATGTTCATTTGGTGTCTCAAATGTGTAATTTTGTGGGGAGAAGTTTATGTTCCTATTGAAGAAATTTTGATTTTGGCGGGATCAACAACTACATTTCATGTGTTAATGGCACCATTTGGTTGTGGCCATTTTCCATTCTTGTAGTCACCATGTGGCTGTTGCAACTACCATTTTGTGTCTGCTGTGTTTGGGTGGAATTGCTATTTTGGTTTATAGAGGTGCAGTTTAAGGCACATTTTCCTTTTAAGTGAATTCGGTCTTTTCTGTTTTTGTACTTTTTACAAACTTTTCAGTGAAACTGCTCTACTTTGCACTGGATTTACTAACTTTAACTGAGTTTTGTACTTTTAAAATGGTGTGTGTTATTTTTATTTTTTAATTGTCTGGGAGTTTTCAGAGGGAAATTCATGCCCCCGCCCACATTTTGTATTGGGTTTTGTCACTTTAGCTGAGTTTTGTATTGTATAGCCTGTAGTAGAAACTAGGCTTCCCCTCCCCCTCCCTCTTCCCGTTCATTGATATTTAAATAAACAAGTTAGATGGGTTTTTTAGAGCTGAGCAGACAGGAAGTCCTTTGCAAGTATGCAACAGGAAGTTGGTGGGAGGAGCTGGGGGTCTTTTGACTCGTGTTTGGACGTATATTTTGATTTTTAAATTTTAATTCCAGTTTTGTGAAGTTTTATATTGTAATACAGTTTTGGGTAGAGCGCAAACAGGAGGCATACATTTTATTGTTGTAATATCTAGGTACAGAGAGAAGCCACATTGTTCTGTAGAGCAGGCGTAGGTGTTCTGTGTAGTTTAGTCTGACGACTCAGTGTATGGTCATACAGCGCAATGCGCTTGTGTATGCATACACTGTAAGGGGTAGAGACATTAATTCGGGGGTTGATCTGTGGTTGTTGACAAATCATTTGGCATAGTTAATAGTTGGTTGTTAAAAGAGTGGTACTCTGTAGTTCTGTGCCAAAAGTGTTGGGACAACAAGCCATAGAGTTGACGCCTCGGTTAGGGTTTCTAGTTGGGGGATTGGACCAGATATAATGGTTGTAGTCCTTCGATCCACCGTAAAAGAAGGCACCGGGCGGTGCTCTCCTAAATGGGTGCAATGGTTTCCCTGGACGCAGAGGTAAGTCTATAAGCAGATTCGAATCGCCATGGGCAATGGCAGTCCGTGCAAGGGAAGGAATGCGAGACTTCCCACAGTCAGACGGTTGCACAGTACAGGAAGTCTAGTTTTGGGGAAAAGGCCATTAAACCCCTTAAAGAGTGGCAGATATGGTCAGAGGGTACAGTAAGGTGTATTCCTTTGAAAGGAACTTTTGATGTCTGGAGGTACGAGACCCTACAATAAAATTGCCTTGGAAGTAGTTCAGCTGTGGCTCCAGAAATCTGTAATGATGAGTGAGTTGATGGATGTGTAGTACATATATTTGTGATTAAAAATTCTCAGGCCTGTTTTTGAACTTTGTGTGGCTGGTCCATACAAGATTCCGAGATGCCCTCGTGTTTCTCCCATTGTATTTTTTTTCTATCGCTAAAAGAGTGAAGGTAGCATTCCATCTGGTTGTTTTGTTTTTTCAATTTTGTTTTGGGAACTATGAAATATCTCCCCCACATTTGTATCTAAATGTTTGTCTCATGTTTGTACGTGGTAACAAGAATATGTTTGAACCTACCACGACAGCCCTCTTACGTGTTGCGGGTGTTGTATTTTAAGTAAGAATGTGAAAGTAGGGGTTACAGAGGGTTTAGTTATTGTCGGTTTTGAGGAATGTCGGTGACAATTTACCAATGTACACGAATGTTGTATTGTTTACCATTCTTTTCAGGTTAAATTTGAAGGATAGAGTAATAACTTTTTTTTTTTATAAATATCTTTTCAGGTCCAAGGAATTTCTGAAAGCGTATGTACATAGAAAGCAGGTGTATAAGAAGGTAAGAGTATCATAGGATTTCACTGTTTTCATTGTTTTTTTTTCTGCACCATTCTAAACCCTGCGTGTCTGCCTCCAGTTTGTAATGAGGAGGAAAGGGGGGGGGGAGGGGATGATAGTGGTGAGAATGACAAATTTTCAAACCAATAATACTAACAGCTCTAATTCTAGCCAAGTCTGTGACAGGTGACTGGGTCATTGTAAAGAAGCTTGAGGGACGAGACAACTGGATCCATGCCAGCCACTGCAAGAAGCTGCTCAACTACACGAAGGATGAGGAGTATCTTTGTTTATTTATATTTTTAAAGTGTATTTTCCTACTAGCTAAGAAAGCGAACAGGACACATTGTTGGGTCTACTCTGAATCTCCACCGAGCACTAGTACCCCAGCGATGACGGCGGTACATGCTATATGTGATGTTCATATTGGTATGAGGAGTTTTGACAAACTAGTAAAATCCAAACACTTGTCAATAGAATTTAACGATACATTTCTAGAGGGTAAAATGAATTATAATTTTAACAATAGCTCTGGTTCTTGCCAGATTTGGTATCGAGATAACTAGGTAGTCCACAAGTGTGTTTCAACTTTAGTTTGGTATTAATGTGGATCTACAGCTTATAAGGTAATTCCCCTAATGCAAGAGTTTCATGTGTGCTGGTGAAACTCGTCCGAGCATCTTATTTTTACTGCCGATCGTGAGGATCTAATGGCGTGAGAGAAGGTAATAATGGCAGGGACAGCTGGAAGGGAATTGCTTGTTCACGGTGGGGGCTTGAGCTTATGAAACGGTTGAACAATTTCTCATCCGTTGAAGATGAGATTTTTTCATGTAACCGTTGAAGCTACAAGGAAGTTCCCACAGTCCATGGGGGTTTCTAGGAATTCATAAGTAAAGATTGTTATACCGGGATCGGGGATACTAGTGACAAAGTTCAGGCCCATATGGATAAGGTTCAGATCCCTGCAAGGCAAAGCTAGAGCTATAGCTAGTGAGGGTTGAAGTTCTTTTAAGGGTCTGGAAATCTTTGGGGATTTAATTTTTTATTTTGCAGTGGCTCATAGTTGAAGGAAGTAGGGGTATATATACTCATGTTATTTTTATTTTCATTCCTTCTATATGCCGTGATGTGGTGCTACTGTTGCCTGATTGGACGATTGAACAGAGCCCGAGCAGATGATGACGCCCTGAAGCCCAACCCAAGTACAAGAGACAAGATCCCAGACCGACCGGCCTTCATGCCCTCTTCTAAGTCATCCCTCCTGAAGAACAATCTACATGTCAAGCCATGTTTTCTTTTTTTATGGACTGTAAGGACTGATTCATTTCCAGGTGTAAGAAGAATATCAAGATTCATCGAGGAACACATGGGAGCAGATGACAAGAGGAGGGACTGTTGTGGAAATTTTATGGAGATGTATTTTATTATGTATTGTTGCAGTGTCTCCCAGTGTTAGTTCTCCTGCAACCCGCTCTAAAGAGCTGACTGGGGCAGACTGACGCTGGTTGAGATCTGTTAGGTAGTGGAAAACTTCCTGTTGTTTGGAGAGAGGTGTTTGCGGAGTGGGGATATGTCCACCAGCGAAGGGCCCCTGTGTAATGCACAGAACGATCGTCTGGGGGGATGTGTTCATCTGCAAACACATTATCAGTTTAGCGGATGTGCGCTCGTGTCACCCCTGTATGCCTGATCAACATATTTGAGGTGCCATGACATACACCTGTTTGTGTGTGAATAATTAGAAGCAGTGAACTGTTCGGCGACAGTGATGCTGAGATGAGGACGTAAGAATGTGGTAATGTCTGTTTACTGGGGAAAGGGGGAGACATGGGTTATTTAAAGGTGCATTATACCATTATGGTGGAAGGGCCCTTATTAGTGCAAGAGTGTGGTGGGTTTATCCACGACACAACGTATAGTAGTGTCTTACCGTGTATTGTAGTATGCTAGGTGCGTAGTGAACATGGGGGGTTCTATTTACAATGGATGGCACTACAGTGTACAAAGATATGTAACTTCTGTTGTGGTAAAAAGCATGTTAATGTATGCATTACTGCAGGGCAGTGGTGCAAATAAGCCTTATAGCTGAATTACAGGTATGGCTTTTTTGCATTGTGACTTTAGTCCAGCTTGGAAAAATGTAACTATATATGTGCCATACCTGGGCGATCTCTGTGAAAGCTGGAAATCACTGTGGTAGGCACCACTACTACAGTTATTGCCGCTTGTAAAAAGTATATATCTCGCGCTTACCCACAAAACAACCTATTGAATAATATATAAAGGTGCCGCTACTCCTAAAGATCGAAATAATGAATCCAAATCCATATGCAAAAAATAAGTGCACAACCCATATAAAATATATATATATATTGCTATATGAAATGCTCTTCAAAGAAAAGCCTGCATCTAAGGCTGCATTCACACCTGAGCGTATCTTTTCAGGTGGAAAGTCGCATAATTTTACCGCGACTTTGTACAGGTCAAAAGGTCACCAATGTAAAAAGCAGAAAAACACCTGTAAACTGCCTAAAAAGAAGCTCATGTACTATGCTTCAGGCGTTTTGCTTCAGGTGACAGAATGCTCAGATGTGAACAGGTGCCATTGAAATGAATGGGATTTTGCTTGTTGAGCATTTTGGAACTTTGAGATGTGCATTTTACGAGCTGAAAACGCTTAGGTGTGAATGGAGCTATAACGTGTCAAAAAAGAAAAATAGACCATGAGTGCTCTTGATGTGAATTCAACAACATCTGTGCTTTAATTGGGGCTCTCTCCCACAAGAAAGAAATTGTGCGCCTCTTACCAGAAGAAATGGATCCCAGATGATAGGGATCTCACACGCTTTGTTACATTAAGAAACCAGCTGCGATAATTCAATTGAAACCTCCCTGTTAGTGGGATATGGATATAACCTGGATACGAGATTGTCTCATATATACCTGGTTCCACCGATCATCCTGTTACAAGTGCTCTCTGGCACAAAGGGATTTCAAGAAAGGAGAATCTTCATGGTGCAGTATGTAATAACTGGCGTTTAAAATATCATATTGCACTTACAAGAATTCAAATGTAAAAAAAGCAAGTTAAGTCAAACACAGCCGCGGACCTCATCCTGCATGCTGGTGTGTGGTGACGTCACAGAATAAAGCTCCATAGACACGTTTCGATGCCTCTGTAAGAGGCATCAACTGGAAATGACTTGCGCACTTATTTTTTGCATATAGTTATTGCCTCTTGCTTCTAGGTTCCTGGTGCCATTCAGAGAACCCTTTTGCCTTTTGGAAATGCAAAGTGTTCCCTGAATGGTGCTCATGCCATGGCACCCAAAAGCTAGTAGAGATAACGGTAGTACGGTGTCTACTACAGCTTTAGTTACATTACTTACCTGTAATGAAGTCCTATGGTGTGTAGGCTGCTGGATTCTGTAGAAATCTTCACTGCAGGGCTGCCCTGTCCTCTTCCTGCTGCTGAACTTCCAGTGCTGTGGGGGTTAACAACTTCAGGTCTTCAGGCTCAGCTGCACTAAAGATAATCCAATGAGGGGGGCATGTCTGGATGTGAGTGGAGAAAGAGCGTGCTGCTGTGGAGCTTCGCAAATCCTGACACAATCTGCTGCCATCCTGTGCATTAACTAACCCGGTGAGCCTCCAGACCTGCTCTACAGGTCCCTGGGCATCCCCTGTCTCGACCCCAGCCTGAATTGCGGATCCCGGCCAGTTGTGTTGTTACCCGGTCCGCGGCCGGCTCCACACAGCCAAGACCTACCGCCATCTTGTGGCCTACGAAGCCTCCTGCATCCTCCGTGCTCGAGTGCCATGATCTGCAGGATGAGCGGCAGCCCCATCCTCATCCGCCTGGGGCAGCTTCTCCAGAGGGGGTAGACCGGGAGTGTGTTATCGGAGGGCCGCCTTGGCATCCTTAATAGACTGACTCCCCACACCCGCTGCCCATCGCCATTTTGCAGCCTATGGAGCCAGCAACATCCTCCCAGCTTGGGCGCTGTAATCCGGCCATCCTCTCCTTCTTCCCTTATGCCAGCATCCCTGGGGTTGACAGACTAAAGCATACTGCAGCTGGAGGAGTGGATAGCCTGTGAAGGGGGTGGGCGCGTCCCGCTGGAGCTTTGCTCCTGTGTCAGCACTTCAGCACTATCACATCCTCCATCCTGCTCCCCGGACCCCGGTACCTACCCACGGGCTCCCCAAGAACCCCAGCCATCTCAGGGTAAACCTCGGAGAGGTCACCCTAGGGCCCGCTACTCGAAATCTGGTCCGAAGACTCCTCGTACCCCCCCATCGGCGGCCGTCTCGTCTCGTCTACGAGGCAGCTCGCTGCTGTGATGGCGGCGAGTATGCAAGCGGTCACAGAGTCGGGGGCGACAGTGGCCCCCACAGGAGCGGTGATCCTGGCGGCCATTACAGCGTGCAAAGAATCTCTGACAACTAAGTTTGACTTCCTAACTGTTGATGGCGATCTCATCCGCCAAGATATGGATAAATTCCGGTCCTGCATCACGGAGGTGGAGGACAGGGTCTCCACGGTGGAGGATACAGTCCGATCAGACTCCAGGGAGGTAAGGGCCCTGTAGCTCCAAGTGAAAGCACCCCAGGAGCGTGCTATAGACACCGAGAACCGCCTTAGGCGGAATAACATCCGCATACTTGGATTACCTGAGAGAGCTGAGGGCCCCTGACCAGCTGAGTTTACTGAACAATTACTGTCCACCCTGTTCAACCTGGGTAACATGCCTCCCACTTTCATGGTGGAAAGAGCCCACAGAGTCCCACCACTCCCTCCAAGACCTGGGGCTCCTGCACGCCCCTTCCTGCTGCGGCTGTTAAATTACCACGATCGTGAACGTATCCTAGCGGCGGCACGTGCCATGCCTGAAATTAGATACGAAAATACCAGACTGTTCTTTTTCCCAGATTTCTCTCAGGAAGTACAGCAACGCCGCAAGTCCTTTACTGATGTGAGACGCCGGCTCCGGGAAAAGGGAATACGCTTTGGCCTATTATATCCCAGCAGGTTGCAGGTCACTTGATGGCGACAACACGCGCTTCTTTGACACCCCGGAGGCTGCTGCGGCATGGCTGGATACCCGCTAACAACATACGGCCAAGGAACTATGGCTGACTGCAACATGCTGGGAGCAGCTAAGTATCACATCCCCCTTAAACAGGACTGTCTTCTGTCTCATGGTGACTCCCAGCATCACTCACTATTTGTCCCCAGGCCTTTCTGCTCCAATCCATCATTACCCTACTTGGTTGGATGTCTTTTGCTGGCTAGACTACCGCCCACCCCTCCTGCCTGAGGAGCTCCAGCAGCAACCACTGATTTTGTTTTTTCCCCCTTTTTTTTTGACTGTGATCGGTCCCTTTCTCCCCACTTTTGAACCCCTCACTCCGGTCCCAGCGAGGTCTTCTGCTGGTTACAGCAGTCCCCTCTTTCACCTCAGTCCCTGGACTGGACCCCTTACCCCGCAGGTTGTCCAGATCTGCAGAAGATCTTTTCAAGTTGTTGGGACAAAATACTACTTTTTGCCTAAGATAAGTTTTGGTTACAGGGAATAGGCCCGCTCTGTGTTCTGTCTAGTTTAAAAGATGGCCACAGACCTGGGCAGGGTGGGCACCTCGATGCCCCTTGGGTTTTTGTTTTTGGTTTAACATTTTAGTTATGTGTTGGTTTTTATGCACTGTTTTCTTACCTCATCACAGGTATTGTTTATTAGTTATGTACATATTCATATTTGTTTGTCTATTTGGTCTTCCATTGGTCATGGTTCCACCCGGTACAGGATCCCTGGGTCTTTGCTGCTCCTGCTATGCTCCTCCCTTCTTCCCCCATCAAACCTCCGCACAATGACAGGACGTGACACCCCCACTTTCAGTGTACTGTCCTGGAATGTCCTAGGGCTCAATTCTAAATTCAAGAGAGCGGTGCTTTTCAAATACCTCAAATTACACTCCCCACATATGGTAATCTTACAAGAAACACATCTTATAGGCAGCAAACTACTGGCACTGAAAAAGCCATTGATCCAGCGAGCCTTCCACGCCTCATATTCCAAGTATGCCAGAGGGGTCACAATCCTAATCAGTAAATCTTTTCCAATAGTTTTTACTGTCTGGGGTGTCTGGTATATTGTGGTAGGGGTATACACACCCCCCTTTTTTCCTCCTCCGCCTTATATACCATTATAGAGAAAATCACTCCATATTACCCTGCCAGACTGTTACTCATGGGCGATTTCAATGCCACTCCGGCCCCAGACCTGGACAGACCTACCCCCCCAAACAATTTTCTACTGACTTGCTCTACTGGGCAGAGACGCTGAGTGTATCTGAGGTATGGAAATGGAAACATCCCACGACCAGAGCATACTCCTGTTTTTCCAATACATATAAAACTTCCTCCCGCATTGATCTCACCTTTGCCAACCCAACCATGCTGACAGATGTATTGGACGCCTCATACGTGCCCAGCGCACTCTCAGATCACTGCCCCCTACTCCTCAACATTCGCTCTCTGTCCTCTAGTTCCTCGGCCCTTTGACGCCTGTAGACCCATTGGCTCTCCCATGCTGACCTGACAAATAGTATCCCACCATGCCTAGCGGAATACTGGGATCTTAATATGGGGTCCTCCTCCACAGCAGTGACCTGGGACGCCTTCAAGGCTTTTACCAGAGGGCAATACATCTCCTCTATTGCAGGGATCCGGAGAGAGCAAGCTGCTACCACAACTGCCCTACAGACCGCTGCGCAATCCCAATCAGACATCTATGCTGCTGACCCCACTGACACACACTTTGACTCCCTCAATGCAGCGAAATGCGAGCTACACCTCCACCACACCGAGGTTACCAGACTTGACCTTTATCAAAACGCACAGGGGGACCGCAATGGTCGCCTTCTGGCAATGCCTTGGCGGCGATCCCTAGTGTGGTGTCCCCTTCGGGGGAGTCGGTCTTTTCCCTCCCTGATGTACTGGAAGCCTACTACCAGTACTATAGCTCCCTCTATACCTCAGTGCTGCCCTCGGACTTCCAGCCACGGGACCTTGCACACTGGCTGGACTCCTTGGCACTTGGCTGGTTGTCAGATGATTAAAGAGAGTCCTTAGTGAGACCGATTACCCCAGAGGAGGTACTGAAGGTGATTAGGTCCTTCCCTGCGGGGAAGTCCCCAGGCCCAGATGGACTCCCCATTGAGTTCTACAAGACTCATGGGGACCTACTGGTCCCCAAATTAGCCCAGCTCTATTCCCAATGTTTGGCTGATGGTGCCCCTCTGGCTTCCATGGGCCATGCCCACGTCATTCTCATCCATAAAGCATTTAAAGACCCTACATCCTGCGCCTCCTACTGGCCAATGACCCTACTTAATACAGATTTCAAGATCCTCACTAAATTACTCACCACAAGACTACAGACCCTACTGTCATCTGTCATTGAGACTGACCAGACTGGTTTCATGGCCAACAGGACAACAGATGTAAATTTGAAACGCCTGTTCACTAACATACACGCGCAACATCTTAATGAGGAATCTAGGGTGGTGGTCTCCCTAGACATTGAAAAGGCCTTGGACACGGTCGAGTGGCCTTTTTTCTGGGAGGTCCTCCGGAGCATGGGGTTCCCCTGGTTTTCATTGAGTGGATAAAGGCTCTTTACCGTGACCCCACCTAGGCCATTAAGATGGGAGGGGGCCTGTCACGGTCCTTCCATCTATCCAGGGGCACGCGGCAGGGCTGCCCTCTCTCTCCAGCCTTATTTGCCATGGCGATGGAGCCACTTGCGGAGGCCCTTCGCACCTCTCCTCACGTTAGGGGGCGGTTGAAGGCGTGGTAATAACTGCCTCTTTCATTGTTGGGATGTATAAATTTGTTGAAAATGAAAATATTACCCAAATTCACCTACTTATTTTGCCACTCTCAACAGTGGATCCATAAATCTTTTTTCATGCGTCTACATCGCCTCCTCTTTCATATGGGGTTCCCAGTCCCCCAGATACAGTTGGAACACACTGGTACGCCCGACCTCCCAAGGTGGTTTGGCGTGCCCAGATCTATATAAGTACTATCTAGCCACCCAGCTAGTTATGGCTGCTTGGTGGCTCAATCCGGACATCTCCAACCCAGCTACCCAGGTTGAGGTGGCAGTGCTGGGATCCCTAGAGGTGCTTAAATTCTTGCTCTTTCGAGGCCTCCAGCCCCCCCCCCCCCCACTGACATCGTCCATGCGCACCACGCTGCGTGCATGGGGGGCAGGTCTCAAAATAGAAAAATACCCTCGGCAGGCAATCTCACCCATTGCCCCCCTTTGGCTAAACCCAACCCTGAAGTACATCTACAAATGGCCCGAGCCCTATGCCTGGATCAAATTTAACATCAAAACAGTAACACAGATCGTCTCTGGCCAATCCCTGGTCCCGTTTTCCAAACTGAACTCTGATTTTAATGTACCACAGTCCTACTTTTTTCTTTCCTTCAACTTTCCCATGCCTTCAGCTGCCAATTCTCCGATTCTCCTCCTCAGCTGGTCCAGTCAGCACTAGAGGACCTCCTTAGGTCAGATTGTGCAAAAAAACCCACTTCTCAATTATATTCAAACTTGATTATCACTTCCTTTCCGACTCTGGGGAAGCTAAGATCATAATGGTCCTGCGACATCCCCGACTTTGACAACGATGAATGGGACAATATATGGGACTTCCCATTTAGCTCCCTGGTCTCTGAGAGATCGACTGATCCAATTCAAGATAGTCCACCGGGCATATTTCACTCCTCATAGACTGCACAAAATTAACAACGACCCCCCCGGGTGTTGGCGATGTGGTGAGATTCCTGGTGACTTCACCCACATCTTCTGGACCTGCCGGGCTATTGTCGGATACTGGAAGGAGATATTAGACTACATCACGCAAATCACCTCTGTGCCACTACAACCGTCAATTTCAATCTGCATGCTAAGCCTAATAGAACAACTATTGCTTGATTGATTCCTATGGCGGCAGGATGCCCACTGGTGTGGTTGCTCCTGTTCTATGCCCGCAAAGCCATAGCCCTTAGTTGGCGCAATTCTCCCCCCCCCCCCCCTTTCCTTGTGGAAACAACTAATCAACAATAGCTTGCCTCTATATAAGGACACATATACCAACAGAGGTTGCCCCAACAAATACGACAAGGTCTGGTCCAAATGGCTGGCAGATCCCTCTACTGCTTCTGAAACCTCCTAATAGACCCTGATTATAAAATAACTTCCAAGTTGGTGCCAAATGTACACAATGAATCCATAATATGTCACCGATAATCCTGTGACTAAGTTATTTAAGCCTCTCAGTACCCAAAGTTCAGCAGCAGGAACTTCAGTTTCTCTTCTGATTTTTATTTTAGACCCACTTACCTGTTACGCAGTGTTGTCCTGGATTCAGATGCGCATCTGCCCAGCGGATCCACTGCTGCAATCCGCTGATCAGGTGCTGCAGCCTGAGTCCCGTGGTGCCTTCTTGGTCCTCCTTAGTCATCAGAAGCCATCTGCCTTTTCTGGTATCAGGCAGCCAACTGGCCTCCAATGATGACCACAGCTCTCCCATTGATGCTGAGAGTCCCTACCTCTGCAGCCTCCTGGGATATGTGACATGGAATCCCAGGAGGCAGCAAGGACAAAGCATTTTCACCTAGGCAGGAATGGTGGTGGGTGAGGCCAGGCCTAACAATAAAAAATAAGTAAAGACTAAAAAAAACTGACAGTTTAATTTGCAGAGTGTGTTGGCAATACGCAGAGCCTTAGTCGATCTGGTGGGTGAAGGTCTGCTTTAAGTTATAATAAAATTAATTTGGAGGTCGATCACTTTTTTGCAAATCGACATCCTTTTTTCTAAATCTGACGAACTCTATTAGTCTATATGCAGTGCTTTATTACTGTGTGAATGGTCTGATATGCGCTGTCATGAAACCCTAATTTCCTGTCACAGGATAAAGACACAGCTCCTTGAGATTGTCAACAACAGACAAGGAGAAGGAGTCTCAAGGCATATTATACTGATATAGGTCAAATATACATTAATGAATATGTATTACTTGGTGCTCACACTTTTGTGTGTGCTTATATTGAGGTCTCTATAATGCCAATATTATCATGTGGTAGTACCTTGATAACACAATAAAAAGAAATGAAATTAAGAACATATTTATTGATTTGAACGCTTACCCTATTTAATTTGGTATCCTGCTTTTTTGCTGTAATTGCATCTTTAATGGAACCATTTTTCTAATGCCAGCTGAGCTCTGGTTGAAGAGCATTCAGCTTATACGTGGCATATACACAAGGGGCGCACCACTGTGTATACAAATAAAGATGGTATTGCTTTTCAGTTAAATCCAACAGTGGCAAACTTTAGATGCAAACAAAGAAAGAAATTTGCTAATGTTGTGCATAAACAACCAATTACCACCTCTTCTATATTAGGGCAAATACAAAAAGAAAGCTTTAGTGACATTTCAAGAAAGTATATTCAGTTAAAGTGTATCTATGGTCAAAATGTAAAGTTGGATATTTATTTCCATATTGTATTTTGGTTATTTCTACTCTAATCCTATTAATCTGAATGATCTTAAAGTTTGTAAACTTACTTTGTGAAGATCCCCACACATTTACTTCCTTGAATTCTGTGGCACATATTCACTATACCCTGTGAGTAGGCACTGCTGTGTCACACATTTCACAGAGCGTGTCATGATCAGGGGTCAGGCTCCAAGACCAGTTGCTATAGCAGTAGCAGAACTACCACCAACCAGCAAGATAAGTACACAGGCAGTCACTCGGGTGAATGAAGCGGGCTCACCAGAGGTGCAGAGTCTAAGTACTAACCGGTGTTCATCAGAGCTCCTGATGGTGGAGATGGATTTTGCTGCATGATAGTACCAGGTTGCGGTCCTCAGGATCCCCCCACCAAGAGGTTAGCAAGCCGGGGTCCAGTAGTGGGTAAGCAGGTAAGGATCAAACAGAAGTGTAGTCAGTAAACAAGTCAAACGTTTGATAATGAGTAGTTGCAGATTGGGATAAGGCATAGTCTAAGAAACAAGCCAAGGGTCGATATGGAGTGGTAGCAAAATATGAGCAGCAGCAGAGAAGACAGGAGCGAGATACTAGCTGGAGAGAGCACAATAATCTGGCAAACAGGAAGTGCAGCGGCATGGCTTAAATCAGGAAGTTCATGGGAGGAGCCAAGAGTTCAGGGTTTAAGACAGGATCATTCACGAAATTGTCCAGGGAGCTGTCCACCATTCCAGGTAGCTCAGCAAGAAGAGACATTGCCTGATACAGCAGAGATTCCTGGTTCAATTCCAGGCCCTGATAGCCTGTCTTCTAAACTACAGAGTTGCTGAGAGGAGGAGGTTCACGAGGCGGAGGTGGTATCACTGCTTGCAGGCAGCAAGGTACTCCTTTAAGACACATTTTCTAACAACTCTGTTCCAGGCTAATACAATGTTATCACATGCACCTTATAAAAGAGGTTTCAGGATGTGCCAGGGACAGTCAGGCTGGGAAGGAAATTCCTAGATAATTCTGAATGTCCTCCAGCCAGGAAATATTTACATAGTTAGTAAGGTTGAATAAAGACACCAGTCCATCCTGAGTGAGTGTGGGTGTGCATCTACAATTGTCCCTAACCCTGTACATCGCACACTCACATCAGTACCCTCAATCCAAGGTCCCCATTCATATACTAGGGCCAATTTTGGACAGAAGCCAATTAACCTACCAGCATGTCTTTGGAGTGTAGGAAGAAACCGGAGCACCCGGAGGAAACCCACACAGGCACAGAGAGAACATGCAAACTCCAGGCAGGTAGTGTCGTGGTTGGGATTTAAACCAGCGATCCTTTTTACTGCTAGGCGAGAGTGCTACCCACTACACCACTGTGCCACCTCTAAAATGACATGTGCTTTATCTCAATTGCTGCAATGTCTAATGAACACTGTCTGACGTGCACAGTGTGCAATAAAGTCAGAAAATGTAATTTCAGTACGGGAGAGGAGCAACTGTGCAAGACTGTAAGGCTGGAGTTCAGCTTTAAGAGAAACATTATTTTATTCCTAAAACATAGCTGGAGGCGAGAAGACCTTTGCTCATCACCTGTAGCACTGGGAATGAGCTATTTTTTTTAATGTGACTCACCAAATGGTCTGAAATGGTTAAAACTGTAGTTTGGGTAAACATTTTTTTAGTTGCCTTTTTTTACCTGTAATGGCCCACCATGTGCTGACTGCTGTATTCTGTAAACATTTTCACTACATGGGTGCCCTGTCCTCTTTCTGTTGCTGAACTTCCAACACCATGGTGGAGTTTAAAGTAAAATTCCATGCTAAACCTAACTAGTCTCCCCTCTCCTAACACCTACGCTGACTAAGAAGGATGTACCGTATTTTTCGCTCCATAAGACGCACCTGACCATAAGATGCACCTAGGTTTTAAAGGAGGAAGACAAGAAAAAAATATTCTGAGGAGGTTACTACACATTACCATTCACCATTCGATTGCTAGAGGTTAATACACATTACTGCTCGCTGATTGGTTGCTAGAGGTTACTACACATTGCCACTTACCATTCAGTTGCTAGAGGTTACTGCACACTAATTGCCTGCAACTCAGTGTCCCCCTCTGCAAGCTGCTCAGTCCTGCCGCTGTTTTATTAATCCCCACCCCCCGCTGCTGACAAAGGGAGGGTGAGGAAATAGAATGCACACACAGCCCGCACTGTGTGTCTTTGATCCCCTGCTTGATTCGTGCTGCTGCCTGGAGAAGGGGGGGGGCACAGAGAGCCCGCTTTGCCCGATGAAGGGGGGGGCACAGAGAGCCCGCTTTGCCCGATGATGGAGGGGGAACAGAGAGTCCGCTCTGCCCGGAGGAGGGAGAACAGAGAGTCTGCTCTGCCCGGAGAAGGAGGGAGAACAGAGAGTCTGCTCTGCCCGGAGAAGGAGGGGGAACAGAGAGCCCGCTCTGACCGGTGAAGGAGGGGGAACAGAGAGTCAGCTCTGCTCGGAGAAGGAGGGAGAACAGAGAGTCCGCTCTGCCCGGAGAAGGAGGGGGAACAGAGAGCCCGCTCTGCCCGGAGAAGGAGGGGGAACAGAGAGCCCACTCTGCCCGGAGAAGGAGGGGGAACAGAGAGCCCGCTCTGCCCTGAGAAGCAGGGGAACAGAGAGCCCGCTCTGCCCAGAGAAAGAGGGGGAACAGAGAGCCGCTCTGCCCGGAGAAGGAGGGGGAACAGAGAGCCCGCTCTGCCCGGAGAAGGAGGGGGGACACGCTCCCTGTCACAGACTCACAGACGCTCCCGTCCTGACAGGGAGAAGCAGGCAACCCACAGCTGAAGAGCCGAGCGGCCGGCCCGGTATTCGGCGGCGGTGCGTGCGCTCGGGGGGGGGTGTGCTGGTTTATATTCGCTCCATAAGATGCACAGGCATTTCCCCCCATTTTTTGGGTGAAAAAAAAGTGCGTCATGCCCTGTACACACGTCCGGGTTTGCCGTCGGAATAAACTCCGAAGGTTTCTCTGACGGAACTCCGATGGAATTCCGCTCAAGCGGTCTTGTCTACACACGGTCACACCACACCACCAGGTCCACACAACACGTGCGACAGGACTAGAAAAAGTAAGTGCAATAGCCAGTAGCCAATAGCTTCCGTCTTGTACTTGCTTCAGAGCATGCGTCGTTTTTGGTCTGTCGGAACAGCATACAGATAAGCGGGTTTCCCGATAGGAATTGGTTCCATCGGAAATATTTAGAACATGTTCCATTTCTAGGTCTGTCAGAATTTTCGAGAAAAGAAAGTCCGATGAAGCATACACACGATCGGAATAGACGATGAAAAGCTACCGTCTGACTTTTTCTGTCGGACATTCCGCTCGTGTCGTGTGTACGCGGCATTATGGTGCGAAAAATACGGTATATACTTATTTTCATCCTACTCCATTCCAGTCATGTGATCTGGCTCCCCTGTGTCAGTCAATGGCGGCTGAGAAAGGAGGAGGGAGCAATGACAAAAGAATGGGACATGAGAGGCTATATGCGGATGACATATTATAATTTCTTTGAATTACCCAATCTTCTTTACTATCTGCTATATCACATGTTAGGGAGTTTGGGAAATTCTCTGGAATGTATATTAATTGGGAAAAACTTATGTTGTTGCCTCTGGATCCACTTCTTGCACCTCTACCCTCTTCACTTGCACATCTCAAGGTAGTTTCTGCCTTATAATACCTGGGCATTACTAGAACTCATTTCCCTGGAGATTATGTCTCAGATAATATTCTACCTTTACTCACTATAGATTTCAAAATCAATGTAAAGTGTAGTGTAAGCTTCCTCTCTCTGTGGTAGGCCATGTAAATCTAATAAAAATGGTGTTGATGCCCCAACTTCTTTATTTTTTGCACAATTTCCCAATATGGATACAACCAAAACTGTTTACAAAAAATAATGTTATCTTTAGTGGCTTGTTTTGGAAAAAGTCCCCCAGGAATAAACTGGAGTTATTGCAATACTCTAAAAATGCAGAAGGCTTAGCTGTTCGGAATCCCTGAATATATTTTATTACTGCCCATTTGCAGCATCTAGTTGAATGGGACTGTGTGGATTGCTCCAGTTCTTCCTTTGGTTTACTTGTTTTTCTATTTCAAGGCAGGTATCCACTTCATGTACTTGAAACAGCTATGGGTAAGAGGTCATAATCTCCTCAGTTTACCCCTCTTTTGATAAGAAAGGTATGGGACACTGCAAAGAAACGGTTAGGGGGTATCCACTTTTACTAGGTACAGTCAGGTCCATAAATATTGGGACATCGACACAATTCTAATCTTTGTGGCTCTATACACCACCAAATGAAAGTAACAAGGTGTGCTTTAACTGCAGACTTTCAGCTTTAATTTGAGGGTATTTACATCCAAATCAGGTGAACAGTGTAGGAATTACAACAGTTTGTATATGTGCCTCACACTTTTTAAGGGACCAAAAGTAATGCAACAGATTAACAATCATCCATCAAACTTTCACTTTTTAATACTTGGTTGCAAATCCTTTGCAGTCAATTACAACCTGAAGTCTGGAATGCATAGACATCACCAGACTCTGGGTTTCATCCCTAATGATGCTCTGCCAGGCCTCTACGGCAACTGTTTTCAGTTCCTGCTTGTTCTTGGGGCATTTTCCCTTCAGTTTTGTCTTCAGCAAGTGAAATGCATGCTCAATTGGATTTAGGTCAGGTGATTGACTTGGCCATTGCATAATATTCCACTTCTTTCCCTTAAAAAAAGTATACTTCAAGTCATTGTCTATCTGCATTGTGAAGCGCCGTCCAATGAGTTCTGAAGCATTTTGCTGAATATGAGCAGATAATATTGCTCGAAACACTTCAGAATCCATCCTGCTGCTTTTGTCAGCAGTCACATCATCAATAAATACAAGAGCACCAGTTCTATTGGCAGCCATACATGCCCACACCATGACACTACCACCACCATACTTCACTAATGAGATGGTATGCTTTGGATCATGAGCAGTTCCTTTCCTTCTCCATACTCTTCTCTTCCCATCACTCTGGTACAAGTTGATTTTGGTCTCATCTGTCCATAGGATGTTGTTCCAGAACTGTGAAGGCTTTTTTAGATGTTGTTTGGCAAACTCTAATCTGGACTTCCTGTTTTTGAGGCTCACCAATGGTTTACATCTTGTGGTGAACCCTCAGTATTCACTCTGGTGAAGTATTCTCTTGATTGTTGACTTTGACACACATACACCTACCTCCTGGAGAGTGTTCTTGATCAGGCCAACTGTTGTGAAGGGTGTTTTCTTCACCAGGGAAAGAATTCTTCGGTCATCCACCACAGTTGTTTTCCGTGGTCTTCAGGGTCTTTTGGTGTTGCTGAGCTCACCGGTGCGTTCTTTCTTTTTAAGGATGTTCCAAACAGTTGATTTGGCCACACCTAATGTTTTTGCTATCTCTCTGATGGGTTTGTTTTGTTTTTTCAGCCTAATGATGGCTTGCTTCACTGATAGTGACAGCTCTTTGGATCTCATATTGAGAGTTGACAGCAACAGATTCCAAATGCAAATAGCACACTTGAAATGAACTCTGGACCTTTTATCTGCTCCTTGTAAATGGGATAATAAGGGAATAACACACACCTGGCCATGAAACAGCTAAGCCACCAATTGTCCCATTACTTTTGGTCCCTTAAAAAGTGTGAGGCACATATACAAACTGTTGTAATTCCTACACCGTTCACCTGATTTGGATGTAAATAACCTCAAATTAAAGCTGAAAGTCTGCAGTTAAACACATCCTGTTTGTTTTAATTTCAAATCCATTATGGTGGTGTATAGAGCCAAAAAGATTAAAATTGTGTTGATATATTTATGGACCTGACTGTATACTCCCATTTGGCATAATGGCCTGTTTCCAGATATATGTAAGCTGCAGGGCTTTCAGAAATGGCAGAAAGCTGGAATTCACACTCTGTTCTAGCTATACCACAATGGATCGTTGAAGTCTTTTGTACAGCTGACTGAGGAATTTGCACTTAATTCTAAATAGTTTTAGCAGTTTTGTCAATTGAGGCATACCATACAAGCACAATATGGCTTCTGTCTCCTTCTCTCACATGCATACAATTTACAGTATTGTACGGGCATCATCTACAAAGGGTCTGATCACAGCTACTTATGTGGCGTTACTAATCCACTTCTTTAAATTGCTGTTAACTTGTAGAGCATGATGGGAGAGGGATATAGGCAGTTTTTTAGATTACGTTTGGGAAGATATCTTACAATCGGTGCAATGGATTTCTCTCTCCTTCTCATAGATTGATTCAGGTATATGTTGTACATAGGGTGTATAGATCTCCTAAGTTCTTAAATACACTTGTGGTGAGAGACAACCCAAATTGTAGCAGGTGTGGCCATTCTTCAGGATCCCTTATCCACCTTATGTGGCGATGTCCCAAGTTGAAGAGATATAGGTTATGACTAAGCACAAACCTGTGTGAAACAGGTTATCCTTCCATTTATTCCTGTCACTGCATCTGTCTACACTACAATAAATACGTTTGTATTGGTATCATGTTGCGGTGTGCGGCTGCTTGTTCCAAGTTTCCTTTTGTGTGGCGGTGGTGAGCCGGTGTCAGGGCTGGGCTCAGCCCTTCCTTCTCTGAGCTGGCCGCTCAGCTGTTGGCTAATTGCCAGCTCCCATCTCTCTACACAGTTACCCAGCTGTTGTTGATTCTACTCGTCAGTCCTGCCTACTTTAAGTCATCCAGCTCACTTGATCTCTGGCTTCGCCTTTGTCAACATCACAGAGACTTTCTCCTGCGTTCCTGTTGAAGACTTGCTCAGCTGACGTTCCTTCTGGCTCCTGATCCTGCTTGCTTTACTACTATGTTTATCTCTGCCTCTCTGACATTTGCTTGGCTGACTACCCGATCCGGTTACTGAACTCTGGCTTGTTTTGACTATGCTTACTGTGTTTACCTTATTTTTATTATTAAACAAGTGTGATTTAACTATACTTCTTTCTCGGTCTGATTCATGGTTCCTGATAGTAGGCGAAGGCCATGAATTTAGAAGGTACAGTCAATCCACTTGTTGGTAATATTGATCAGTTTGCCATAGCGTTACGAATGCTCCTGAGTCGCGCGGCTCACCTGGAAACTCCCACTGTGGCTGCTCCAGTACAACCTGAGTTGCAGGCTGTTCCTGCTGCTGCGCCAGTCCCTGTGCAGGCACCCGCCTCAAGTATTACCTCTATAAGAGGTATGTCTGGTTCCGCTCCACTTCCCCAGCGATTTGGGGGCGATCCAGTTCAATGCAGAGGGTTTCTCAACCAGGTTGAGATTTACTTTGAGATGCTGCCCCAGGCGTTTCCCACAGACAGAAGCAAAGTAGGTTTTGTGATATCTTTGCTTTCTGAGAGAGCCTTGGCCTGGGCAAACCCTCTGTGGGAGACGCAAAATCCCTGACTTTGTGGCCTCCTTTAAAAGGATATTTGACGTTCCCACACACTCCGCTTCTGCTGCCAAGTGCCTCATGTCCATCAAACAGAGTATGAGAATTGTTGCCGACTACGCCATTGAATTTTATACTCTGGCAGCAGAGGTTGCTTGGAACAGCCCTCGCGGCTGCTTTTTCTCATGGTCTCTCGGATTCCATCAAGGATGAGATAGCAACCCGAGATATACCCACTGAGCTGGAGAGGTTGATCATGATTGCCATCCTCATTGACTCCAGACTCAGAGAAAGACTGTCCTTTAAGGAGCGCTTGCGGAAGCCTCCTGTATGTTTGCCTCTGAGCTTTGCAGTCCCAACCGTGCCTCCCTCACCTCCCATGCCTCCTGGTACCGAGTCAGTCAGTGAATATGAACCCATGCACTTGGGATTCTCTCTGTGGATGACAGAGCCTTTAGGAGGAGGGAGAGACTGTGCCTTTATTGTGGCCAGGCAGGTCACTTTTTGAAGTCTTGTCCTACCCGTCCAGGGAATGCCTGAACCTTGAGGTCCTGTCATGGGCAGACCTTGGGTGGCGTTGTTTCGTCCCCAGTTATCCAGAAGGCTAAGCCCCTGGTTTTGGTCACCCTTTCTTGGGCTGAATCATCCATCGAGATACAGGCTCTAATTGACTCTGGGGCTGCAGGCCTGTTCATTGATGCTGCCTTTGTATCGCAGCACTCGATTCCGCTGCAGCTGCGTGACACTCCACTTGGCATTGAGGTTCTTTACGGGAGACCTCTACAGCCTACCCATGTGACTCATGAGACGGTTCCGTTGTCCATGGCCGTAGGGGCTCTTCACCATGAGATAATCCAATTCCAAGTTATTTCCTCACCTAGGTTTCCACTGGTTATTGGTTATCCTTGGTTACAGAGGCACAACTTTTGATTGGCTCCGTGCTGAGGTTATCTCCTAGTCACCACAATGCAGTGAGACATGCTTCCAGAAGGTAGCCAAGCTCCTGTGCACCTCTTCACTCTCCTCCCTGCCGGAGGAGTACCGTGTTTTTAGTGATGTCTTTGACAAAGGTCAAGCCAGTAGTTTGCCTTCACACCAGCCTTATGATTGTGCAATTGACCTTCAACCTGGTGCCATACCCCCTCGTGGCCGGGTTTACCCTTTGTCAGTCTTGGAGGATAAGGCCATGGAGGAATATGTTGCACTTTCTCGAGGTTTCATCCGCACATCCTCGTCTCCTACTGGTGCTGGTTTCTTCTTTGTGAAGAAGAAGAGCGGTGAACTGAGACCTTGTATTGATTATAGGGGTCTCAATCGTTTCACCATTAATAATGCCTACCCGATTCCATTGATTACAGAGTTATTTGACCGCTTCAAGGGAACAACGGTTTTCAGAAAGCTTGATTTGAGAGGGGCATACAATCTCGTGCGGATTAAGGAGGGCGACGAGTGGAAAACTTTGTTTAATACCAGAACAGGCCATTATGAGTACCTCGTAATGCCTTTTGGCCATTGTAACGCCCCGGCAGTTTTCCAGGAATTTATTAACAATGTCCTCCGAGATTTGTTGCAGATATGTGTGGTCGTTTATCTCGATGATATCCTTATATTTTCCAAGTCCCTGGAGAGCCACCACACAGATGTCTGTCATGTGCTTCAGAAACTAAGAGAAAACAATCTCTATTGTAAACTGGAGAAGTGCGAGTTCCATCGTGAACAGGTTAAATTCCATGTCATTTCCACTACTGGTTTTTCGATGGACCCAGGGAAACTTTTGGCAGTCCTACAGTGGCCCCGACCCGTGGGTTTACGTCCTCTGCAGCATTTCCTGGGCTTTGCCAACTATTATCAGAAGTTTATTCATAACTTTTTGTCACTGGTCAAGCCCCTGACTGATATGACCAGAAAGAACGGTAACCTACAGAGTTGGTCTCCGGAGTCCATTAAGGCCTTTGAGAGTCTCAAGGCTGCCTTTGTTTCTGCTCCTGTGTTGGCACATCCTGATCCTATGTTGCCTTTTATCCTAAAAGTTGATGCTTCTGAGACTGGAGTTGGCACCCTTCTGTCTCAATGTCCTAACTCTGAGAGTGCTATGCATCCGTGTGGCTACTTTTCCAAGAAATTGTCACCTGCAGAGTGCGATTACGAGATTGGTGACAGAGAGCTGTTGGTAATCATTTTAGCCCTGAAAGAATGGAGACATCTCCTTGAAGGTACCACTGTGCCGGTTCTCATTCTTACTGACCATAAGAATCTCACGTTCTTGTCTGAGGCTAAACGTCTTTCTCCCAGAAGGGCGCGATGGGCTTTTTTCTTGTCAAGTTTTAATTACATTGTCTCATTCTTACCCGGTACTAAGAATGTAAGGGCTGATGCCCTGTCACGACAATTTTCCTCCACTTCCAAGTTGGAGTCGGTTCCGGTTTCTGTGATTCCTCCTGATCGTATTCTGACTACGGTTCGCACCAGCCTTACTTCTCCTTTGGGTGACAAAATTCTTGCTGCTCATGTCCATGCTCCTCCTGAAAAACCTTGTGACTGCTGCTTTGTCGTAGAGAGTCTCTGTACTGCTGTGCTCCAGACTTACCATTCTCCCAAGGCAGCTGGCCACCCTGAGAAGAATCAACTCGTTTGGGCCATTTCCCAACAATTCTGGTGGCCTAGTCTACGGGCTGATGCAACTGCCTTCATAGCTGCCTGTTCTGTGTGTGCTCAGAGTAAGACTCCACGACACCTTCCAGTGGGCCTTCTACAACCCATACCCAATGGAGAGAGGCCCTGGACCCACCTGTCTCTGGATTTTGTGGAGTTACCCAACTCCCAAGGCAACACTGTTAGCCTTATGGTGGTTGACCGGTTCTCAAAGATGTGTCATTGTATTCCACTTAGGAAGCTGCCCACTTCTAAGGAACTGGCTTCCATTTTTGCTCAGGAGATCTTTTGCTTACATGGGCTACCCAAGGTGATTGTCTCGGACAGGGATAGTCAGTTTGTCTCCCGGTTCTGGCGAGCCTTTTGTGCACAGTTGGGAATTCAGCTTGCTTTCTCCTCTGTGTATCACCCGCAGTCTAATGGGGCCGCAGCAATTCTTACGTTGCTATATTTCTGACAACTGGTCAGACCTAGTACCGTGGGCAGAGTTTGCTCACAACAGTGCCTTGAATTCTGCTTCTTGATTGTCCCCGTTTATGGCGAATTATGGTTTCCAACCCTCCATGTTGCCTGACTCGTTTGTTCCGCAGAGTATTCCTGCGTTAGAGGAGCATCTCTGTGGTCTTCGTTCCACTTGGGCACAAGTTCACGAGCCTTTGCAACATGCTAACGATAGATACAGACTCCATGCTGACCGCAGACGCCTACCTGCACCTTCCTACCAGGTTGGGGACAGAGTCTGGCTGTCATCTCGCAACCTCGGACTTCGTGTTCCTTCTTTGAAGTTTGCACCTCGTTTTATTGGGCCTTTCCGTATCCCTCGCAGGATTAACCCAGTGGCTTACGCCTTGGACCTTCCTCCTAGTATGCGCATCTCAAATGTGTTTCATGTCTCCTTACTGAAACCTTTGGTCTGCAATCGCTTTACCAACTTAGTGCCACGTCCTCACCCTATACATGTTGAGAACCATGAGGAGTATGAAGTACAATCCATTGTTGATAGGTAGGTTCCGTGGGCGCATACAGTACCTGGTGCATTGGAAGGGTTACGGTCCGGTGGAACACTCTTGGGTCTTATCCTCGGACGTACATGCCCCTGTCCTCCTCTGTGATTTCCATAGATGGTTTCCCCTCAAGCCTGGTGGTCCTCCGAGGGGGAGGGGTTGTTGAGGAGGGGGTACTGTCAGGGCTGGGCTCAGCCCTTCCTTCTCTGAGCTGCCCGCTCAGCTGTTGGCTCAGCTGTTGGCTAATTTCCAGCTCCCATCTCTCTACACAGTTACCCAGCTGTTGTTGATTGTGCTCGTCAGTCCTGCCTACTTAAAGTCGTCCAGCTCACTTGATCTCTGCCTTCGTCTTTGTCAACATCACAGAGACTTTCTCCTGCGTTCCTGTTGAAGACTTGCTAAGCTGATGTTCCTTCTGGCTCCTGATCCTGCTTGCTGTACTACTATGTTTATCTCTGGCTCTCTGACATTTGCTTGGCTGACTACCCGATCCGGTTACTGAACTCTGGCTTGTTTTGACTATGCTTACTCTGTTTACCTTATTTTTATTATTAAAGAAGTGTGATTTAACCATACTTCTGTCTCAGTCTGATTCATGGTTCCTGATAGCAGGAACAACACCTGTGGGGGTTACCTGCTGTGGGATCTCATTGGCTCATCTGGAGTGTTAATTTCTCCTTTGCCTTCCTGCCTGAAGAAATATTGGGTTAAGGTGGTAGGTCCCTAAATGGCTTATTGGGGACGAATATCCTAGTGGAACCTTTTGCGTGCCTATTAGTGTCATATTGATTCTTCCTCTCTGGACCATGACTTGGTCTTTACCATTTCTAGAGCTTTATTTATAGCTCCTAGGCAGATTGCACTTCAATGGACCTTCCCTTGTCCACCAACTCTCTCTGAGTGGATAACGGATTTAAATAGATACATTTCTTATGAAAAACATACTTATTATCTTAGAAATTCTATGCATAGGTTTAATGCTATATGGTTACAATGGATGGAACATACACTATATTACCAGAAGTATTGGGATACCTGCCTTTACACACACATGAACTTTAAAGGCATCCCAGTCTTAGTCCGTAGGGTTCAATATTGAGTTGGCCCACCCTTTGCAGCTATAACAGCTTCAACTCTTCTGGGAAGGCTGTCCACAAGGTTTAGGAGAGTATCTATAGGAATGTTTGACCATTCTTCCAGAAGCACATTTGTGAGGTCAGTCACTGATGTACGAGAAGGCCACTCTAATTCATCCAAAAGGTGTTCTATCGGGTTGAGGTCAGGACTCTGTGCAGGCCAGTCAAATTCCTCCACCTCAAACTTGCTCATCCATGTTTTTATGGCACGCAGATGGTACAAAAACTGACAGGGTTTATAACCCTCTTTTCCAACATGAAAAGAAAACTTGTCTTTAGTTCTACTTTAATTCATTCACATGTTTGTTTATAAATTAAAAAGACTATAGTTTTCAAAATTGTCTGAAGAGACTTTTGTCAGTTGCGTAGGTAAAATGAACAACGCTTGCTCGCCCACCTCTTCCAGCATGCCTTTGATCAGGTAATTATTTATATGGTATAACTGTCATTGAGTTACACTGCTGCTTTCCTTTAAGATCTTTTCTTTTTTTTTTTTTTTTTTTTGTTTAAATGATTTTTATTAGATTTTGTCAGAAAAACAAATTGTAAGTACAAGCTTCCGTTACATGACCCAGATTAAAGCAGGGTAGAAGGGAGAAGTACAAATCATATTCACAGTAGCATGTTTTGCAATATAATGATTTATATACCCGAGTTACATCATCAACTAACTATCAACTGAAGTATCTAATCTCGGGTCCTGCCTGGTCCGTGTTCTTGCTAATATAACGGGTGAGCCCTAGGCAAACATCCCAGTCCACCCCCAGCACCCCTTCATGGGATCACACTGTGCTGGGGAGCGGAATGGGACCCATCTACCAGTGACTCGAGGACCTAGAGAGACATTAGCGAAGTATAAAAAAAAATAATAATAGGAAACTTTGGCGCATGGACCAAAAGAACTTGAATGCAAAGAACAGTTTGCTAAACGGGTTACAATTCAAGTTTAAAGTAACTTAACAATCCCATTGGTGTAGTTGTTGTTTAAGCATGTTGCGTTAAAATGCTACCAATCATGAGTGAATCTCAGGGATACATAACAAAGAAAAATTTTCTACTATGGTTCACTCCAGGGTGTACCCGCTTCAGAAGTGAGTTCTATTCCTGCCTACCGAACATGGGGAGTCAGGGAGAAGAGAGAAGAAAAGAAAAAAAAAAAAAAAAAAAAAGAAAAAGAAAACAAGAGAAGGGTTAGGGGGAGGAGAGAGGAGGGAGGAGAAAGAAAGAGAGAGATAATATGCAGAGAAGAGAAAAGTTTGGCTGTCTGCTCGGAGCCCCCACTTTTATTGAGGGACTATTTTTAAAAGTTTGGATTTTACCCTATTCCTATGTATTTGGACCAAGGGTCCCAAATCTTCTCAAATTTTGCTGAGGTATCTAGTAAAGAGCTTACTAATTTCTCCTGGGCCATTATCCATGACACTTTCCGTTTAGCTGCTATGAGAGAGACTAAGGGCTTTTTCCAAGCTTTAGCAAGGGTAATTTTGGCTCCCAGGAGAACGAAAAATACTAATTTCTGTGATGATTTTGAGATCCCTGGAATGGGATGGTTGAGAAGAGCTGTTAGAGGAGACTTGGGAATGGTCTTACCTGTTATTTTGGATATGGCGTAAAATATTTTTTGCCAAAAAGTTCTAATTTTAGGGCAGTCCCACCATATGTGTAACATGGAACCGTTCATGTGACATCCACGAAAGCAGAGAGGGGAGGCCGTAGGGTGCATCATAGCAAGCCGGGAGGGGGTCAAATACCATCTAGTGATTACTTTTAGGCTAGCTTCAATCAGGGAAATATTATAAATGCCTTTGAATGATCGGAAGAAGGCCATGTGCCAGTGATCTAGATCCCATGTGTCCTGTAAATCCCTCTCCCATGCCAGCATGAACGTTGCTTTCTTATCTGTAGCAGCAAGCGAGGAGTAGATTAAGGATATACCCCCCCTCTGCTCCATGGGACCCCCACACCATATTTCATATGGGGTGAACTGCGGGGGTTCGGGTTTCTCAACCCAGATGGATTGGAGAAAGTGTGAAATTTGATAAAACCTGAACCTCTCTGAATTGGGGAGGCTTAGATGTTTGATGCAGTGGTTGAGGGATAATGGCCCCGCTGCGGTAAAATAGTTCCCGATCCGGTACATTCCCCTATCCAGCCACCACTGAAAGGCTTTAATGTCCAAGCCCGGGGGGAATGCGGGGTTACGGAAAATGTGCGATAGAGGTTTGCTGAGCGACACTAAGGAGGGGTTCCTTCTGAGAGTGTCCCATATCGTCAGAGATTGTGATAAGGCAGGCGACATGACCGGAGGCCTAGCCTTTGGTGGGCACCAGAGGAGGAAGTCAATTGTAAATGTTGGTACTGCCTGTCTTTCCATTTCTATCCAATCAGGTCTGGCTGTTTTGGCATAGATCGTTGATATCTGTGCCAATCTAGCTGCTTGGTAATACCAAAAAAGATTTGGAAGTCCCAATCCCCCCTTTTTTCTTAGGCCGAATAGGGCGCTTCTCGGGAGCCTATGCCCCTTTGCACCCCAAATGAATTTTACCACCTTGTTTTGGAATGCTGAGAGGTGGTCTTTCCGTATCGCGATTGGGAGCGCTCTGAAAATATATAGGAGACGTGGCAGCAGAGTCATTTTTACAGAGTTTATTTTACCGAGCCAGGAAATGTGGTGCGGGGACCATTGTTTGAGATCAGATTCTAATTTTTTGTAAATGGGGGGGTAATTTGCTTGATATAGCTGTTCAAATTTGGGGGTAAGATTGATTCCAAGGTATCGGATGCTGGACTCGCCCCACGAAAAGCGGAACGCCTCCTGCAACCGAGACACCAAAGTTAACGGGAGGGACACATTGAGTGCTTGAGACTTAGAGTAGTTAACGCATAGCCCAGAGATCTGTGCAAAGTCATCTAGGAGCTTACATAGCACTGGGAGGGAGGTTGCTGGTGACGTTATATAAAGAATGAGGTCATCAGCAAACAGCCCGCATTTATGTGCCTTTGGCCCACAGTTCACCCCTGCTATGTCCGGATTGTTGCGTATAGCAATCGCTAAAGATTCAATCGCTATCGCAAAAATCAGTGGCGAGAGCGGGCAACCTTGGCGGGTCCCTCTAGCTATTTTAATAGGATCAGAGAGTTGTCCATGTAGTTTGATTCTAGCTTCTGGGCTAGAGTATAGGGAGTGTAGTAACCCTGTGAACCGTGGGCCAAAACCCCACTGTTGTATGATTGAGAATATGTATGACCAGGATACAGAGTCGAACGCTTTTTGTAAATCTAGAGATAGTAACATTCCCTTTTGCGCCCCACTACCATCCCAGCCCGATTGGAGGAGGGAGACTACATCCACCGTTCTTCTGATTTGGTCGGGGCCTTGCCTACCCGGGATAAACCCCACTTGGTCCTTATGGATATAGGATCCAATAAAGGAGGCCAATCGGTCTGCCATAATTTTAGTCATAATTTTTAGATCATTATTGATCAGGGATATGGGTCTATAGTTGGATACTTCTCCCTGGTCCTTGTCTGGTTTCGGTATTACGGTTATGAAAGCGGCGTTCATTTGCGGGTCCAGAGGCTCTCCCTTGGTTTTGAAGTTAATGAATCTAGCCAGGTAAGGCGCTATGGTATTTGCATAAGTTTTATAGTACGGTACGGAGAAGCCATCTGGACCCGGAGCCGACCGCCGCTTAAGATTTTTGATAACTGCTAGCACTTCTTCGGCGGAAACCGGAGCTTCGAGTCTATCTCTGTGCTCATCCGAAAGGGTAGGAATCGGGAGATTATTCAGAAAATTCCGCAGAGTTTGGGGATTACTTGCCTTATGTTCGCTATATAGATCTGCATAAAAACCATGGAAGGCTTTCATGACCTTCAGTGGGTTTGTTGTGTGGGGTTGGCCCGCTATTTTGATTTTGGGGAAGATATATGAGCGAGGGCGCGGGGAAAGACGGGACGCCAAGAGAGACCCAGCCCTGTCCTTCTGATAGTAATATTTCGCTCCTAGCCATGACAGACTTTTATCTGCCTTAGCTGTAAGAGCTAAGTTAAATTCTAGGCGTGCTGCATCCAATTGGGATACGGGTACTGACGCGGGGTCTCTCTTGTGCTCCGTACATAACTTTTGGAATTTCTTTTCTAGGTTGATTATGTCTATCCCATGTTCTTTTTTAATTTTGGCTGCTATTTGTATCAATTTCCCTCTGATTGTGGCCTTATGTGCTGCCCATAAGGTTTCCGCGGAGACGTCTGCCGTGTCATTTTGATTAAAATATTCCTTTATGGCCTTTTCAATTTCAGCTTTCCAGGCGGGGTCAGAAAGGATGTTTTCCTTTAGTCTCCAAAGGTTGTATTTGTGGTGTGGGGTTTGGTTATTTATCAGGACACTTAACAAGGAGTGATCCGACCAGACCGTGTCAGTAATTTGTGATCTTTGGGCTGCTGGGATCAAGTCATTCGAGACTAGCAGGTGGTCTATACGAGCATAGGATTGGTGGGCATGGGAGAAGTGAGTATAATCTTTTTTGGTGGGGTTTAATTCCCTCCAAATGTCAGTGAGTCCTTGTGAATAAACCAGCTTAGCTATTTTCAAGCTGGTTTTGGTTGGACGTATGTTTTGAGCGGCAGGGGGTTTAGATTTGTCTAGTCCCTGGTCGAAGGCCACATTGGAGTCTCCCCCAAAAATTACAGAGCCTTCAAACAGTGGTCCAAGTGTCTTAAACATTGAGTTAAAGAATTTATGCTGTCCTGTGTTAGGGGCGTAGTAAGATACTAAGGAGTATAATCTGCCTTCTACAGAACCCTTAACTAGGATGTACCTTCCCTCTGGGTCTCGTTGAACCTTATGTGGCGTGAATTTGCAGTTTTTAGATATAAGGATAGCAACCCCTCTGGTCTTATCTTCCGCATTGGCTAGATAAAACAATGGGAACTGAGAGTGGATAAAGTTAGGTTTGTACCGGATCGGGAAGTGGGTTTCTTGGAGAAATAAAAGATCAATCTTGCGGGATTTCATAAAATCAAGTACTTTCCTTCTTTTAGAAGGAGAGTTCAGCCCTTGGGTATTGTGTGTGGCCACCCTTAATAAGGAGGGCAGATTTTCAGTGTCAGCCATGGAGCAGAAGTAGGGGGCCTACCCCCCATCCCCCATCGCTTACCTGTTCCAGTTGGAGAGTAGGAACCGAAGTTGGGACCGTTAGGACATCCTTCCGCTTCTTACTGGGGAAGTGGGTATAACACAGCAGACGGCCAACTACAAGAAAATAGGTTGTTAGAGAAGATAGGAGAAAAGAGAACATAGGAAGAGGGCAAGAGGGGAAGATCAGGTCCTCTCGGGACTTGTGTGAACAGTGGTGGCAGCAGAGCACACCACTCTTCACAGTGGAGGGAATGTCCAGACCCTGCTGACAGGGAGGATTCCTAACCCAGGAGACCAGTATCACCTGGTCCTTGGGATTAATAGAGGTGCAGCCTAACTGCCGCGACCTCGGCGCACCTAAGTTAAGTATTGAATAATAAAAAAAAAGAAAAAACTGCTGGTCGGAGCTAGTCCGACCTGGGGAACCGAAGGGGGCCCCGCCCACCCTTTTTCCCACCTTCCTCCCCTCCCGCCCAGAACAAAATTCCGGGTGGATGAGGAGGGCTCCTTGGGCTATAGCCCATGCAATACGAAGCTCATTTTTGCGGCTAAGGCATATCATAGGGAGAAGTCATGAGATCACACTCTGTAACCCAGTGCCTCGGAGGCCTGGGTCAGAAAGTGGTGTATAAGGCTCTTGTTGGTTGACATTCAAATACTTAGCGCCAGGTGGGCCCCAATGGGATTACTCCCAAGGGACCCCCCTGGGGCAGAAACACCTGCTCATTTCCCCCCCTATCAGGAGAAGACATAGAGGGATGAATGAATGAGGGGGGGGAGAAGAGAAAGGGGACATAATGCCCCCTCCCTCCCCCCCCCTCCCCGGCTAGCAATCCCGTAAATCTCCAGCACAGACCCTCCCATGCTGGGATGACCAAAAGGAGAAACAAGCCAGCAATAAAAAAACAAACAAAAGTCAATCGTGTTCGTGTAGGAGCCTACAAAGTGAAAAAGGAATCAGGGAAAGTCCATCAAACAGCGTCTTGACTCGAGGACTCATGGAGGCTTGGCTTCCTTGGGGCGCTTGTATTTGGGTTTTTCCCACAGGGGTTGCAAGGGGCTTGCAGGGGATGGGCGCTTGTATGAACTCGCTGCCGAATTGTTGAAGTCCATTGCTGACTCTTGCGAGATGAGGCGGAGGTCTAATAGGATCCGTTCTCCTTCTTGGAGGCTGCGGAAAGAGTAGGTTTTGCCTCTGTGATCAAACTTCAGAGCAAAAGGGAAGGCCCATTTATATTTTATTTCGTTTTGCGCCAACACCGAGAGTAGGGGCTTCAATGCCCTCCTTTTTTGTATTGTGTTAGGTGAAATGTCCGCAAAGACTTGTACGGCGTGGCCTCTGCACGTGAGGGGCTGTTGGTATCTGCACTTTTTCATCACCTCTTCTTTAACTGAGAAGTAGTGTGGTTTGACCACTATATCTCTGGGGAGGCCATCTTTCCTCGGTGGTCCTAATGTCCTGTGAGCGCGGTCAATTTCCAATTTATGTGGAGGAATGTCAGGGAGAAGTTGTTTTATGAAATCTTGGACCGCCATCGTAGAGTCGGTTATAGATTCTGGGAGACCTCTGAGTCTAAAGTTTTCCCTTCTGGACCTATTTTCAAGGTCATCAATGCGTGAGAGAGCAATGTCCAGTTGGTCTTGTATGACCTGTATGTGGTTGGAGTTCTGCCTGGTTTTAGAGATGGTCTGATCGAGTTTCTCTTCGATCGCCTCCATCCTGGAGCCCAGGGCCTGGAAGTCCTCTCTGATGTCGCCCGTTATTTTGGCTGCAGTTTGGGCCAAACCTCTATCCAGCAGAGCTGAAATCTGGGAGAAGAGATCAGGGGCTGTGAGGATAGAGTGGGCTGGATTGGGCGCCATTTCAGGCCCTGTTGTAATGTGAGGGGAGGTAGTCTGCGAGGGGGGTGTCATGGGTTGTTCAGCAGTATGCTCTGAAAGGGCCGTGAACTGAGCCAAGTGTAAAGGAGTACTCACTGGGGTCCCAGAGGGGAGAGAGCGGATCACTGCGGCATAGGAAAGTTTATCTCCTGGGCTCTCTGCAGCTGTCTGTGCGCCGTGCAGCATGGCGCCCGCCATCTTGGATTCGGCCCGCTCCGCCGAGGCTCTGAACAGAGGTTCCAGGCCCTTCCTGGACGATCCGGCCGGCATAGGGTTGTTCCCCAACCCTTCCTATACGCCTTGAGGTGGGTGACGTGGTCTACGGGGTCCCGGTTCCCCCGCTATGTGCGCCGGGTGGTCAGGGCAGTGCGGAGCTCCGGGCTTAAGCGGCCATCTTGGAGGAGTCCGCGCATGCGCCTCAAGATCTTTTCTTTTTATGAACCAGCATCCCTCATGTAATACAGCTGCCATACCTAAAAACTTGAGGCTATTGTTATTTATCTGGTTTTGTCTAGCGACTTGCCTGAACTATGAAGTAGTCTAAACATGCCCCTAACTTTCTCCCAGTACATGAAATATAAGTTGTATAAAGGTGGGAGCGCAGATTTTATGTTATGTCAATCATCTCTGATGTAATCTGTCTTATCAGTATTGGCAGTAGGCACAAGTGCTCCCATTGTCATTCTGTAACTGATGAAAACAAATTGAGGAGAATGCAAAATATAGAACAATTACACACCACCTCCACGTGAACCAATAGAAAATATTCAGTTTTCTTTTGTGTTTTCTTTGTTTTTTTGAAACTGCCAGCAGACCTTTTATTTCCGAAGAAAAATACCAAACTTAAACCACTAGGTGTCCCAGTTGCTTCATGACCCGAATTGGTGATCTGTGCTGGGCTGCCATTAAGTTCTTGTGCTATTACTGCTAGTATTTTCATTTGCAGCATTTAAACATTAACTCCAGGCACTATGCAAACACACCAACAACCTCCACATTACATGCTTCTCTCTTAAAGGGCAACTGTCATGAAACATCTGTTATATACAGTATACTGTATTTGTGTGTGTGTGTGTGTGTATATATATATATATATATATATATATATATATATATATATATATATATATATATATATATATATATATATATTATATATATATACTGATACCAAAAATAAAAGCATCATTTTTTGATAACACAGTAATTTAAAATCATGTTTTTTCTGCACAAAGAATGGTGAGGAATGTGAAGAACACCAGGAGTTGTAATAAATGTTTCCTACTATGTATGGTAAGTGCTGCACACCAACAAGCCATCTGGCTTTCTCACTCTGAGATTTAAGCACTTTAATATATAGTGCTGCCTTCCCAGAATCACAAACGTTTGTAGGATTCTCCCTTCACACTGTGTTGATTTTGACTGGTCTAGCACTATCCATGGAGGAGCTGCTGGTTAAATAGATCCTTCTGGTCCTCCTAGTGATGACCCATCCTGGCTACACCCACCTCACAGAAAAATCTCTGGCTTAAAATGGGTTTTATTGTAAGGTAAAAGCCCAATAGGGGAACAGACAGCAAACAGTATAACATACAGCACTCATGCAAAAATACTGTTGCAGCACCCCCCGACACCCCGGAAGCATGGTGACACCTTCAGAGGCAGGGTGTGGGCCAGCATTTCACCGCAGAGCTTAGTTCATGGCTAAAGTAAGGGATCGAGAAAGAAACAATCGCTTTTGCCTTTTTAAGATTTATTGCCTAACAGTCAAGGAGTTGAGGATTAGGGATCCCAGATACCAAGCAGATCAATTAGACTTTCAAGATCCATATTCAGCTTCACAGTGCTAGAACCTTTAAGCTGACCCATAACACTGTAGGCAATAGCTTAGATGGTTCACAGATTTTGCTCTCCATTTACTAGGCTCAGTGCATCCTCTTCCAAGCGAGTCACCAGGCACTTCTGAGAAACCACTCTTACTTGCTTACTCCAGCAAGAGTCCTCCCCTGGGTCACCTCCCTGGTACAACTTTCGCCATCAACAGGCAGAACTTCTCCAGGACCACTTCTTGCCTAAGCTCTAAAATTCATGTTAAGTCACACACAGGCTATGGGCCTAATAGCAGAGCTCAGTCCAGTAGCACCTCCCCAGGCCTCAGCTTGCAGAAAGAGAGCCATTACAAATATGTATACCACAGTCTCTGGTTGGCTCAGCACTGCAGCACAGGAACAGAAGCACAGTCTCTGGTGGGCTCAGCACTGCAGCACAGGAAAAGCAGCACAGTCTGGTGGGCTCAGCACAGGAAAAGCATCAGAGTCTCTAGTGGGCTCAGCACTGCAGCATAGGAACAGTAGCACTGTCTCTGGTGGGCTCAGCCCTGCAGCTCCATACTTACAGCTCTCAGTAGTACAGTCTTTGACCAGAGACACCAAAAGCAGCTCTCTGTACAGTACAGCACTTCTGGGCACAATGGGAGATTTCGTCCCTCTCTCCTGCAACCCAGTATAGCACACAGTAACAAAGTCCCTCCTGCTTACCTCCATGTGGCTTTCTGCTGTTCTTACTACAAAACAAGCTCCCTTCCCTCCTCCTCTTTGGTCAGGGTGGTCAGCATCACAGTTATGGCCCCCCCTGACAGCATAGCAGAATTCTAATCTGGTGTTGCAAGGGACGAGCTTCCACCTAGGCTGTGGCAACCACCAATCACAGTCTTTTCTTCAGCCTTGGTCTCCCTCAAAATGGCTGTGTTGGAGACATTTCCTCCTCTCTGCACTGTCCACCAATAGCAGGAAGGGAGCAATGAGCTGCAAACAAGTAGGAATGTTCTGCTGCAGAGGCAGCTGGGCTACAGTTGTATAATAAGGAGAGAGTTTTAATTCCAGGTATGGGTCCCTGAAACTGATAGTTCTACCCCTCAACTAATATATATTGTTTCAGATTATAATGCTGTCTTTTTTTCCTAGTACAAATTACATATCAGCTAAATAAGTATGTGTTTTGTTCCCATATCTACCATGTTTCCAGATATCACTACCAATTGTAAACCTGAAGTCTAGTGAGCAGTTTAAATGACACACTAATAAGTCCTTTGAGCACTTGTATTATTGTTGGAGAGAATCCTTTATTTATAGTGGACGCTGAGATATTCTGTGGCATATTGAATGCCCTAAAGAGTCGCTGGTGTGCTATAATCTGTATGGCTTCATTTGGTGAATTGCAAGCATGAAAAATTATTAACTCGCATCCACAATGACAAACTTGAATCCAGATGTGAAAACTCTTTCTACTCTAACCTCAGTGGACATTTTATCAATCAGAATGACCACATTCTTGTTGTCTGCCTACCCCTGTTGTACTATACAATAGAAAAACTGCCAGTCAGGAATGGCTATTTTGTTAGTTACTGCTATGTGTGGTAATGTGAATTGGTACAAAATGGTGCCATTCATTCTTAATGTCACCACAATTCATCTTGGCAGCACACCTGGGTTGCAGTACACCTTTTCCCTTGCATTGCCAACCTATTAAAATGAATAGGCTTCCATAACAACACACACATTAACACACACAGTATGAATGGGCCTTGCCTAGTGGGGCAATTTTTTTATATTTTTTTGCACTCATGTTAAAGCCTGTATTCTTTTTGTTAGAAAATTACTTTAAACTCCCAAACAATTAAACATTTTCTTAAAGCAGAGACCCTGAAGAAAAAATGATAACATTTTTATGGTGCACAATATTTTCAAAACTGTTTATTAAATAAATATTTTCTAAAAAGAAAAAAAATGTGTTTTAGTGCACACAGACACAATATGTTGCCTAATTTTTGTCCCAAGTGCGACCTTTGTGACCCCAGTAGTTCTGCCACTGGTGTCAGTAATTTTTTATTTTTGCCTACAAGGGTTGCAATTGCTACCCAGCTGGTCCATGTGGCCCCCCTGTACACCTGGATAGGAGGAGCAGCAGTGGCGGTTGCACATAAAGGAACCAATCTCTCCATAATCCTGATGCAGTTGCTGAATGCACGCTTCTCCTCCTCTCACTCCCACAGACATTCAGTGGCTGCTGGAGGAAAAAGGAGGAATCAATTTCTCTATATGCAAGCACCTCCCTTCGCTCCTCCTATCCAGGTGTACAGGGGGGCGCATGGGCCCCCTACAGCATGGGGCTGGATAGCAATTGCGACCCCTGTAGGCACGTCCCTGTTTCATCTTGATGTTCATAGTGAAACATGTTTTGTGTTTGCATTTGGGTGTGTGTGGGGCGACAGGTGCTTTTAATTTTTTTTAATTATATTTAACCACTTCTTGCCCGCTGTATGCAGAATGACGTCCAGCAGGATAACATGCCTGCGCACAGCGCGGCGATCGCGAGTGCGGTGTATCAGTCTGACACATCGCATCTCCGATCATGATAAGAAGCCTCTGACTGAGGCTTCTTACCACATGATCAGCTGTGACCAATCACAGCTGATCATCGCGTGAACCAGAACGTGCCAGTAAACGGCATTTCTCAGTTCGCGCTGACAGGGAGAGCCGATCAGTGGCTCTCCCTGTCAGAGGGGGGGTCTGTGCTCATAATCAGCACATTGATTGTGAGGTTCCTTATCCTTTATGAAGGGAAGGTGAGTCTCCTGTAATAGCCGTGAGGGCAGTGACAGCAGGAGACCGACGCCCATATGCACCTGTCACTGTATGGTGGGGGAAGTCATCTTCTCCTACACATATGGCTTTAGTTGATAGCAGAGCCAAAGTTACACTTTTGCAAGGAAATCCTTCCCATCACAAAGGAGAATTGATTTAGAAGGTTTGGGAGGGCAATTTACACCAGCAGTTAAGATACGGGTGAAATTGGCTAGGGATCAGGATTTATGACAAATGTTTTGGTATCAGAGTTACCCGAAAATGTTCTTGGGATGGATGTACTTCAAGGTTAGTCAATTCAGACTGAAAGAGGTACATTCACATTTGGGTATCCTGATAAAGTGTATCTGGTAAGGGCGGTGAAGACTGTGGTCAGAGGTCATGCGAATGGACCCCTGTCTACATTCCTCCACCAGAGAAGCCAGTCTGTCTCAAGCAGTACAGACTTCCTGGAGGCCACAAAGAAATTGGGGAGACTATTCAAGAACTGTTGAGAGTAGGAATCCTTAGACCTGCTGTAAGTTCTTTCTCGTCTCTGGTGTTCTCAGTAAAGAAACCGGATGGAACATATAGAATGACTGTGGATTACAGAGGTTTAAACAAAGTGACGACTCCATTGAAGTCAGCTGTACCAGATATGATCTAAATTGTTGAGAAAATTGCTAAAGATGCAGGAGAATATCATGCTGTGATAGACCTGGCTAATTCTTTCTTTTCAATTTTGATAGACCCAGAGTGTCAAGACCAGTTTGCTATGTGGGACGGCTGCCAGTACACTTTCACAGTGCTTCCTAAAGACTATGTTCATTCTCCGACGATTTGTCATGGACTGATTGCCCGAGATTTAAGTACCCTGAGTTTGAAAGTCGCTGTGTTCCACTACATTGATGACATCATGATCTCTGGAACAAAAGAAGATGTATCTGAAGCACTGCACCTGCTGATAGCCCACCCTCTGTTCTCCAAGTACTCTATCAACAGAGACAAAGTCCCAGGACCTGCCACAGAAGTGAAATTCCTGGGAATGATGTGGACTGGGCCACAGAGGAAAATTCCAGAGACAGTTGTGCAAACTACCCAGGTGCTGTCACCCCCTACTAAACAGGAGGCACAGAAGTTCATTGGAGTTGTGGGGTTCATTCATCCCACATCTTGGACTGATTCTGAGGCCTATATATAATGTCACCAGAAAAAAGACTGAGTTCTTATGGGGTTCAGAGCAGCGGACTGCATTCCTGGCTACTAAAGAAGCTATTTTGCAGCATCAGGGATTAGGACCCGTGAGACAAGGAGTACCATTTCAGCTGGATGTAGTGGAGCAGAATGGTACCATATCTTGGAGTCTATGGCAGCCAAATGAAAAGAAAGGACTGAGAGCAATACCCATTGGATTTTGGTCCAAACAACTGACAGGGGCACAGAAGAGATACACGCCCCTAGAGAAGTACCTGTTTGGGGCCTACACAGCACTTCAACATGTAGAGACCATTACAGGAAAGGACACTGTCACCATCCATACTGCATTGCCAATAGCAAGATGGGTGAGAGATAATGGACTGACCACTAGGGCAGCTGTAGCCCAGAACCAGACACTAATGAAATGGAAGTGGTACCTTCAAGAAAGAGGGGGTATTGCAGCTGGGGATGTTAGAGACATTTCAAAACAGTTGGCTGGGCTTGTCACTTTTACCAGCACCCGGCCAGAAGAAGAAATTCCTGCGCTGCAGTCATCCCCCATTCAAGAGGCTTCACCCCTTGAGTCTCTGTCAGAAGACATGAAGGAGTCAGCGTGGTTCACTGATGGTTCAGCCATAGTCACCTCGTCTGGATGTAAATGGACAGCAGCAGCCTAAAACCCAAGTACAGACACAGTCCTGCAGGAGACCGGAATTGGAGGGTCCAGTCAGTATGCAGAGTTGAAAGCTGTGGTGATGACTCTTCAGGAGGATCCTTCTTCCCATGTCACTAACTACACTGACAGCTGGGCGGTTTTTAAGGAACTTACAACTTGGATGCCCACGTGGAAGTCCAATGAATGGATGATTCATGGAAAGGTGGTGTGGGGAGGCAAGGAACTCTGGGACTACATCTGGAAGGAATCTCACTCCCGCACCATAAAAGTGGGGCATGTTGATGCACATGTGCCCCTAGTCCCAGACTTTGAGAACTATAACATAGTTGCAGATGAAATCGCCAAAGTGAAGGCAGTTGTACCAATTGATCCTGTCTTGATGAACTTGGCCAACTGGGCCCACAAGCAATCTGGACATTTGGGGCAGAAAGCAACATATGAATGGGCACAGCAGAGAGGATATATATCCATTGACATGATAAAGACTGTAATAGGGAACTGTACAGTGTGTGGAGAAGTGCGACAATGGCCATTGCAAAAGTACTCCACTGGGTCGATTAAGAGGGGTGAGAGGCCTGCAGAGATCTGGCAGATCGATTTCATCGGTCCCCTGCCCCAGGGAAATAATGGACTGAGATATTGTTGCACTGCAGTGGACACCTATTCAAGACTTATGCTTGTTCATCCCTGCAAATGTGCAGATCAAGCCGCAACGCTTCAACTGCTCCAGAAACTTGTCGTTGCTTATGGTTGTCCCAAACAAGTCCAAAGTGATAACGGCTCACATTTCACTGGATCAACAGAACAGCAGTGGGCCAAAGATTCTGGAGTGTACTGGTTGTGCCACATCCCATACCATCCACAGGCAGCTGGTTTGATTGAAAGATACATCGGGCTATTGAAGGACCAGATACGCAAACTTACACCCACACATACACTAAGGGGGTGGGATCGGGTCCTCACACAGGCAGTCATGTTGTTAAATTCTAGGCCAATAGCCAAAAGCACACCATATGGGAGGATGGTAGGGGCTGGGGCACAGATTCCACAGCTGGAGTGCACAGTTCAGTATTTATGTAAAGTTCCTGAAAGAATAGAGCTTAACAGATAGCATGTTACTGCTTCCCATGACATAGAAACCAAGAGTGACATATCTGAATCTGAAGCCTATCTAGGAATGAGAGGGAATCTGGCAGGAAGGTCTGAAGTTACATTTGCATTGGCAGATGAGCTTCAAGACAGTGGCTGGGACTCTGACTGGTTAGTGGATACTTCTCAGCAAGAGTGGAAAATGAGGCTACATAACAGCAAACCTTCCAAAATAAACAGCAGTGATCTTCTGGGAAATAACAGTATATTTCCTCTCCTCCCTATTGATGTTCTTTGGGAGGGTCAGAAGTGGGTACAGGCAGGGGGCAAAGTGTTAGTCAGATATCCAGGCAAGAAGCCATTTAGAGGAGAGATTTTAGCTGAAAGGCCTGGATCTACTGTTTATATATTATTAGAAGGAACAGATAATCCGCTTTGTTTTCCACTCCACAGGCTGTCTCCGATTTGATCCATAGGACATGATGGAAAGAATGACGGAAGATCGCAAGAGCTGTGGAGAGCAAGGCCTTTGATGTATTAAAAGCCTGGACTTGTTTCTAAAGAACTTTAGAATGGACTTTCTAATGAACTTTTAAAGACTGAAACACCTTCTCAATGACAGAAATATGGGAGGTGTTGCATTCAAGGAAAATGAATGTTTAAAATGAGTTTTCATAGTAATGAAGTTATTTTCCGTATAGAAAAAAAAAAATTCTAGGGCGGAATGTGTTGCGTTTGTTAAAAATATGATTTTTTTTATATTAATCAGACATAAGACAAATGGGACAATATTACAGTAGTGAGTTGGTCAGATTACTGTCAGTTTTTTGGCTTGAGTAGATTTCTCAAACAAATGCTGTTTTATACAATGGTGGTAGATATCATTGTTGTATTCAATTGACAGTTCAATTAACAGTAAACAGGTAAGACATTTTTTGTTTGAGATTCTTTCAGCTTTCAAACTGAAAGAATGACTGTTAAATTACTGTCTTGGTTTGAGTAGACAATGGTACGTAGATACCATTTTTGTTTTCAATTGACAGTTTTCAACAGTTCATTGTTTCTACAGCTACAGTAAACAGGTATGTTTTGTTGTTTGGTAACTATGGTAAACAGCCTGACACATAAAAGGGGTGAGTAGACACACACACACACACACACACACCATCATGCTGTAACATCTGAAGCCACTCATGATAGAAGAAACTTGCCTGATGCTCCAGGAGAATCATTGCCAATGGAGATCACGAACATACAGTAACAGAAGATACCGTATTTATCGGCGTATAACACGCACTGGCGTATAACACGCACCCCAATTTAGGAGGGAATTTTAAGGAAAAAAAAACTTTTAGGAGGGAAGTTGAAGGGAAAAAAAACTTACATTTAAACGCCCATCATTGCAGCCTTGTCAGTGCAGCCTTGTCAGTGCAGCCTTGTCAGTGCAGCCTTGTCAGTGCAGCCATGTCAGTGCAGCCATGTCAGTGCAGCCTTGTCAGTGCAGCCTTCCCCAGTGCAGCCTTGTCAATGCAGCCTTCCCCAGTGCAGACTTCCCCAGTGCAGCCTTGTCAGTGCAGACTTCCCCAGTGCAGACTTCCCCAGTGCAGCTTTACCCAGTGCAGCCTTCCCCAGTGCAGTCTTCCCCAGTGCAGTCTTCCCCAGTGCAGCTTTACCCAGTGCAGCCTTCCCCAGTGCAGCCTTCCCCCAGTGATCCCAGCCATTCTGGGCTTCAAAATCGCCGATCGCGATTTGAAAATGGCGCCGCCGGCGCCGAAATACACAGTGCCGGTCCTCGGCTCTTTCCGGCGGCTGTCGTTCATTTTCGGCTCCACTCGTAGTCCCGAGCGGAGCTATCCGAACCTAGCCGAGTAGGTTCGGATAGCTCCGCTCGGGACTACGAGTGGAGCCGAAAATGAACGACAGCCGCCGGAAAGAGCCGAGGACCGGCTCTGTGTATTTCGGCGCCGGCGGCGCCATTTTCAAATCGCGATCGGCGATTTTGAAAATTTGACAGGTCGGATCGCAGGGGATCGGCGTATAACACGCACCTGCGACTTTCCCCTGATTTTAAGGGGAAAAAAGTGCGTGTTATACGCCGATAAATACGGTAAGTAACCTTTAAGTGTATTTGTACTATAGACCATAGGCTGTTCAGTTTGCTAGGCATTTTGCTTGTTATAGATATCTGTCAGTCTTGTATTGTATTCCTAATATTGTATTAGTTTTGTATGTACAGCATCTTTGTATAGTAAAAGCACATTTACACACTGCAGAAATCTCAGCTTCCTTGCTTATACCACAGAGTAACCTTGCTAGATAGACGCAAGCAAAACAGACAGCGCTGAAAGCTAAAAATTGTCCTGGGCAGGAATGGCCGAAAGTGCCTGGTATTGAAGTGGTTAATTTTTTCATACTTTTACATTTTATTTAATTGCTATCACAAGAGGACTAACAGGTGGGGGAGACAAGGGGGGCAGACCGTCAAGTGCACTGTAAAAGTGAAGTCAGTTGAAAAAATCAATACCAAGCTCATGGTTTCAGCAGGGATTAAAGTAGATCTCACTAAAATCTATAATCTTTAACAAGTTAAAGTTATTTACAGCTTTTATAAAGACCGCATTCACATGAACTACCACAACATGTGGTAACGCATGTTATGCATGTTGTTGCCCTGTGGTACCATTTATTCCAAGTGCCACCCCAATGCATTTGCTTTGCAGTGGATCAAAATGCATTGTAATGTACTACTATGAATTGTGGTGTGCTGTTTTAATAAAAATGGTGCATGTGCCCTGTGCATTAGGCAGTCCATTCAAATGATTAGGCTGCCTTTACACAATGCACATTATAGTGTGATGCTTTGCACGATTGTAAATGGCCCCTAAAATAACACATGGAGGGTTATTTAGGAAAGGCAAATCCACTTTGCACTACAAGTGCACTTGGAAGTGCAGTCGCTGTAGATCTGAGGGGAAGATCTGAAATGAGGGGAAGCTCTGCTGATTTTATTATCCAATCATGTGCAAGCTAAAATGCTGCTTTTTATTTTCCTTGCATGTCCCCCTTAGATCTACAGCAACTGAACTTCCAAGTGCACATAAAAGTGCACTTGCAGTGCACTTGTAGTGCAAAGTGGATTTGCCTTTCCTAAATAATCCCCATGGTGTTCCCACCATTAAGGCCTTTGTTCAGATTATTTTTGTTACAGAAATACGTGTGCAAAAAGTAGTAATGAGGTATTGCCTGGATATGGAAGCACATGTAAATTAGAAGTTATACACTTTAGGCACTTTATAAAATGCCAGCCTATATATGCATCTGTTATACAAACTAAATGCCAAGATATAATCTTCTATATCTACATAAGATGGGTTAGTGGATAGCACAAGACAGCTGGTCTAGAAGGGTAAGCACAAATTCTGTCCTGACTGCATGAATGAATTCAGTTTTCAGCTGGAGCAAACTCAGTAAAAAGACAGATTTCATTTGATAAGACCAGCTGAGGCAAAAAATTATTCTGTGATTTTTAGATACATATTCAAGCTATATTTCTCTATATATTTGCCTGTAGTTAATTTTAAATAAATGAATGCCATGAAAATCAATATCTAGTCCTTTATCTTTGTAATAATATATTATATTCTAGAGATATAGCTGAATGCCAGGCTAAATCACACAGCATGTGTATTTGGAAACATATTGTATGTTCTGATCAAGCAGAGAAAGTCAGGAGTGCAAATCAATCTGCAGAATAATTATTTGGTATAAAAAAAGGCATCAGGGGACACAATAATCATAATTTATTGAAATGTTACCATGGGGTTTTTATGTAGAATTTAACCTGTAGGTAGGAAAATGAGCAATACGCTAAGTAAAAAAAAACAAAAAACACTGCGTTAACTGCATTTTCTGGGTAAAAGCATGACAGCATATATGCATGGGTACAGGCTCCACCCCCCCCCCCCCCCCCCCACGATCACAGGATATTATAGTATATAGAATATGATATAATAATCGGTTATGCTATTGTTAAGAAAAATTATTTTACCCTCACCTTGCCAAATTCATTTGGCCAGCCGCACAGGTGCAGCCTGTCCTGTGGCGAAGTTCCCTCTGTACAGGCTGTAAATCTGGTATATGAGGGAAGCCTCCCCATCTGGGTTCCTGGGGTCACAAGATTACTGGTTTCTGGTGTCAGTCGACACCTGTCATGGCTGTGGGCCTTGCCATTTTGTTATTGTGCAGGCTAAGGTTCTGGTTGCTCTCATTTATGCTTATTCTAAATAGCTTGTGGGGCTGGTGTTAGGTTATGCTTGGTTTCTTTTCCACCTTGCCAGTATGGAAGAAGGGTCTTCTGGCATCTGTGGGTTGTGCCCTCTTCCAAGATAGTGCCAACAGGTCTCCAGGAAGCTGACTTGTAGGTTGCCCTTTTCCAAGATGGCACCGGTCGGGTTCTGGCCATTGGGACCAGAAGTGCCCATTTCTTTGATTGCCCTGGGAGCACTTCCAGTCTGGCAGGATTGTTAGAGACACAGGATTGGCTTAATGGCTGGGGGGGGGGGGGGCATGCCTGGACACTCATAGCAGAGATCATGGAGCATTTGGTTGCTAGGCAAGAACTGGGTGGCCCACCCACTGGACTCTTGCAGGCTATTTAAAGGCTATGATTTTCAGGTGCAGTACACACAAGCAAGGAGCGAGTCCTGCATATTGGGTGTTGGGTAATCGGTGTCCATAAGCCCATGTTGCTGCTGTATTGCTGATATTTGTTGCTCGCGACATTCTATTTTCCACAGTACAATTCCTTGCACAGTGCCCTGTACATGTTTTTTCTGTTCCAGTTAGGCTCTGCTCTCTTATTGTCGGTCTGTATGATGGGGGGTCAGGTACTGAGCTCCATCACTCCATTTACAGCCCATCCAGGTCAACAGCCATGAGTTTCCCTAGAGACCAACCACATTTACAAAGGTGAGGGAGGACAGGTAGGTATGTTTCTGACTTAAAGAGCGCATATTGGGTCTAACAGATTTTAAATCTTTCCAGTTCCAAGCACTAGCATTGCCTCTTGAGGAGTAAAGAAGTGCCTCGTCCTCTTCTTCATGATCCTGGGTCAAGCCCCAAGATGGTGGCAACTTATTCAAGAGCCCACCTTAAGGGCTGGCATGTGGTAGAGTCCCCTTGGCATAAGGACCACCAAAGCTGTAACCAGTGCCTAAGGGTCCTTTCACACTGGGGCGGGGGCGTTGTCGGCGGTAAAGCGCCGCTATTGTAAGCGGCGCTTTACCGTCGGTATGTGGCCGCTAGTGGGGCAGTTTTACCCCCCTGCTAGCAGCCGAGAAAGGGTTAAAACCACCGCAAAGCGCCTCTGCAGAGGCGCTTTGCCGGCGGTATAGCCGCGCCGTCCCATTGATTTCAATGGGCAGGAGTGATGAAGAAGCGGTATACACTCTGCTCCTTCACCGCTCCGAAGATGCTGCTGGCAGGACTTTTTTTACCGTCCTGCCAGCGCATCGCTCCAGTGTGAAAGACCTCGGGGCTTTCACACTGGAATGAAAGCAGCGGCACTTTCGGGTCGGTTTGCAGGCGCTATTATTAGTGCAATAGCGCCTGCAAACTGCCCCAGTGTGAAAGGACCCTTATTGATTATATGGATTATTGGCTTTTAGTGAGACTTTACAGGAGGAGGTCACCCCTGTTTCAAGTCTACCCTTGGCTCAGAAAAGCTCTCCCAGGGAGCCATCTCCAAAATCCGTCTCAGGGTCTGTGTCCCCCTTGGTGGAAGATTTAATAGTGGGCTTTGAATTTGCTTTAATCCAGCCCCTCTTGAAGAATCTTGAATGGGAGGAGAAGGTGGAACAGCCATCCAAAGTAAGGAAATATTGCCCTCAGATAAGGTAATTGGTGCTCTCATTCCCTTTCATAGAGGAGGTCAGGGATGTCACATTTAATGGTTGAAAAGGGTGGATAGGAAGTCAACCCTGACTAACAGGTTTGCCAAAATGTATCCATTTTCGGAAGAGGAGATTCGTTGCCTGGAGGCTGCATGAAAATAGGTGGCTCAGAGGGTTGAATGTGTCATTGCCATCATCCCTTAGAAGATTAGTAACAAATATATAGCTCAATGTTTAAAAGGAATAATTTATGGATACATAGAAAATATATAAACACATACAAAATACTTTTGGTGATTATACGATTAAAAAGAGGAACCATCAAATAACATGAAATGTACAAGGAGCTGAAGCTCCTACATTGTGATACATCCTGCTACAAGATACAATCACCAATCAACTTATAACATCAAAAAAAGTATTCCTCAGGGAAAGATTGCATCACGTTCTAAAGTTTCAAAAAATCACATATATCACATAGATGTCATTCAACGCATATATTCAATAAACACAACTTACATTTTTCATGTATCTGCAGGAAAAAGTGCATTCCCAATGCTTAAAAAGAAAGGAAGGGTCTCCAACATTTATTGCCCAATCCTCTACAGGACGACAGGATATATTTTGAGAAAAACACCAATCATAGGCAGCCAAAAAATGAAGTTTCTAGAAAAACAGAAAGTTTTGGGATAGTAAGGATAAAAATGAGATTCTTTCAGAGACCAATATTCTCTGAAGCTCTTACGATTAGAGCGTATATAAAATTACCTTCTAGTGTAGTAGACTATGGGTCTTGTAAAAAATGCAGGAAAGCCTGTGGTGACGAGCCTGAGTTGTGGCGTACCTCTCGGTTGGAAGCCGAATGGAAAGTGCTGCCATAAGCCGTCCCTGGCGTCCTAATAAAGGGATGTGGGCGTGGCTAGGCTCTGGGCGTCGCATATCCATAGCGACGCCCCACCACCAATTGGTGCAACCTTGGGGGGGCGCGGTGCCGACAGAGCGGCATCCCGCCCCTCAGATGACAGGTGTGGGTGTGACCGGGCTCCGGGCGTCGCATCTCCATGGCAACGCCACATTACTGATGGATACCAACGTAAGGGGCGCGGTGTCAACCAAGCGACGTCCCGCCCCTTGATGAAATCTCCACGCCCCGCATCCCCATATCCTATGGGGTGTGGGCGTGGCTCACCAGGACAAGGGAGGGAAGCGTCACATCACCTAGGCGGCAGTGCGCATTTACACTGTCTCTCGGCGGCATGTGCAGCGTCAAAGTCATGTGACTGGACGCTGCAGCGACGCCATTTCTCCTCAGAAAATAAAGAAAAAAAAGGCCCAGATACAGAGAAACAGCCCGTGAGCGGAAGCTAATCTAGTTGTAACATGGGGACACAAACCCCACTGCTGAGCAAAAAATCTTAGAGTATTAATTAGTTTGTGCTCCTTGGTTTGGTGAGACATGGTAAATAAACAAGATAAGAGACAGTGGAAATAATTATGTCAGCTTCAAACGTTGTATATCAAAAAGAAAAAAAGAAAGATAACGAAAAATAACACCACTGGGGATTGTTTAGATTCCCTATGTGGGATGCCTGGACCCTTTGGACGGTCCATATCTCCCTTTGCTTCAACCCTGGAAACTTGGGAGAAGGGGGCCTAATAGGACTGATAACCACCAACACAGTGAGAAACCCCTGGCTCAGAATAATAATCGGAGTCCGGGGGTATATAGGCCACGGTATTTCTAGCGTGGCCCCCCTGTGCCGGGTAGGGATAAGAGGACAGGAAGGACAACCATATATGGAAACCTGTAACCTTAGCAATGGGAAGCAAAAAATTGCTATTATTGTAGTGCATTAACAGTGACAATGAATATACAATAATCATATCAGTAAATGAAAAAACAAATGTATCCATTATAAAAAGGCGAATATAAATTTAGTGCCCAAGTTAGGAGTAAAAATGATAATCATAGTATAAAGTAAGAGAAACTCTCCAAAAATGTGTTTATCCTGGACTGAGTATATATGCCCAATGTCTAGGCAGTTGTGGTTGGGGGTCTCCCACTATGGGTCCCATGAGAGGAACCATATTGCTTAGGTGCAGCTGAGAATATGACCCTTCGAGTCATTATCTTAGTGCACAGGAAGCCCAATAGTGTAATAGTTCCAAGTGGGGTCAGAGCATGCATATCGAGGTAGCAGAATGCAATACATATTTGTAATTCATTCTAGTCTGTTTTTCCTGAGCTGAAACCCTCCAAAAAGGGTCTAAAGCTTTCAGTTTCATTTAGACCAGGGAGGGCGGGGGTGGCCCTAAGGTACCCTATCCAGCGCATTTCCCGCTGGAGCAGAAACTTGTTCCAGTCACCCCCCCTGATCAGTAGATGGATCCTGTCTAGGACTGTAAAGTTGACTGAGGGTAATTTGTAGTTATGATGTCTGGCGACATGTCTTTCCAGGGGTAGATATAAGTTGCCAATACGCATGCTCTGCATGTGTTTGTCAACTCGTTTCCCGAGTTCTTGTCGGGTCTTCCCCACATAGAAGGCACCACACTGGCATTGCATGAGGTAAATCACGCCCTGCATCCTACAGTTGGCAAAATGACACAGGGAGAAACTCTCCCCATTGGGCAAGGCCAGTGTGGTCCTCCTACCGATGACTCTGCACTGAGCACAGGATCCACATGGGTAGGTACCCCATGTTTTGCAGGGATCCTTTCTGGCATTACCTTTGTATTCACTTTGGGTCAATAGGTTCCTTATCGAGCCTGATTTTTTGTATGTAATTTGTGGTTTAGAGCTGATCAGCCCTTTCAATATGGGATCATTAGTGAGGATGGGCCAGTACTTCGAGATTATTTTGTTAATCCTTTGATGTTCGTTGGAAAACCTCATTATGATCCTAGTGGAGGTATCCTCTTTGGTGGACTTTTTAGAAAAAATTAGATTTCTTCTATTGGTCAGTTTGACCCGATTGAAGGCCTTTTTGAGAGATGATTTTGTGTAGCCCCTATCCATATCCATTGTTGCCTGGAGGCATCCACCCTAGTTGGCCAGGCACGTCACTTTACCCATGGATGATGCCATGTCATTCATAGATCCCCTCAACAGGAAGTTAGGCACGGAATTAAGGGAGATTTACAAATCCATGGGTTGCACCTGCAAGCCAAAATTGGCCCTTACATCTGTGGCCTAGGCCATACGAGTATGGTTGAAGAAGGTGGAAGCAGCTTTGCTGGCTGGGGCAGAGGTTTACTCTTGAGGCTCTTGATGAAATCAAGCAGCAATTTAGGGGGCAAAGCTGCCATTGATACTGTCTGTTGTTCAGCTAGGGTGATGCTTTTTTCAGTTAGAAGGGCCTTATGGTTCAAACCTTTGGTGGCAGATACCTCATCCAAATTGGTGCAAAATCCCATTTGATGGAGCAGTCTTGTTCGGCAATAAATTTAAATCTGCAATATCTAAGTCAGGTATGATCCAGCAGGATGCAAGACCCATAATCTGCTGTCAGAAATTGGAAAAAAAAAACGCAAGCAGACAGCAGGCTGAAGTCACCCCAAACACCTTTTATGCCACGGTCCAAGATAAAATCTGCCCCTGCTCAACAGCAGAAGCTTTTATGAGTGGCCGGGTTTGCATGGTAGGTGCCAGGTTGTGCAATTCCGTGCAGGTGTGGGTAGAGCATATCAAAGACTCCTGGTTCAGAGAGGTAAATCAGATCACTGGGAATTTTGCCTCCCTCCTTCCACGGGTCCACTTTGTACCCACAAAAAATTCCTCAGTGTTGGCAAAAGTTCCAGCTGGCATGAGCATATATTCAAATGCTTATCCAGAAGAAAGCTATAGTGCCAGTTCCTTTCCAAGAAAGGCATCAAGGATTCTACTGTCCTCTATTCTTAGTAAAGAAAAAGAAAAAAACAGGAGACTTCAGATGGCGTTCTTACATTCAATCACACAAGTTGTTAAGATAGGAGACTTGATGCTGTCCCTGTATTTGAAGGACACATACTTGCATGTCCTGATACATCATCAATACCGCAAGAATCTTCATTTTGTAGTCTTGGGTTTCCATTTATTAGTGCACCTGCTGGTCCTTTGGCCCGTCCACATCAGGTGTTTTCGGGTGTTTTCCTGCTCCCAATTATTGTCATTCTATGCAAACAAGGCCACTATCTGGATGATATCTTGTTTATAGTTCAGAATCCACAAATATTTTCCATCCATCAGGATATTCTGTTTCAAACCCTTATAAAATTTCAGGTGGATCATCACTTGGGAAAAGACCTGTCCCTATGCAGAGGATGGTGTTTCTAGTGGCTGTTCTGCACACCCACAGGAATATTATTATTATTATACGAGATTTATATAGCGCCAACAGTTTACTCAGCGCTTTACAATGTATAAGGGGGACAACACAATTACAGTACAGTTCAATACAAAAGGTACAGGAGGGCCCTGCTCGTAGAGCTTACATTCTAAAAGGGAGGGGGTGGTGGTACAAAAGGTAATAGCTGCAAAGAATGATTTGATGGGGGTGGCTCAGGGACAGTTATGTGGGTGTGGGATAGGCTTCCCTGAATAAATGAGTTTTCAAGGATCTCCTAAAGGTGGACAGGGTAGGGGCTGATCGGACATACTGGGGCAGGGAATTCCAGAGGATGGGAGAGGCTCTGGAGAAGTCCTGAAGGCGAGCATGGGAGGAGGTAACAAGGGAGCTAGAGAGCAGGAGGTCCTGGGAGGAGCGGAGGGGGCGATTTGGGCGATATCTGCAGATGAGGTTGGTGATGTAGATGGGGGCGATGTTGTGAATGGCCTTGTATATATTTTGGTTAGCATTTTGAATTTTACACGGTGGGGTAGGGGAAGCCAGTGAAGGGATTGGCAGAGAGGAGCAGCAGTCACGGATCGATTAGTGAGGTGTATTAGTCTAGCAGCAGCATTCATAATAGACTGAAGGGGGGAAAGCCTGCTTAAGGGTAGGCCATTAAGGAGAGAGTTGCAATAGTCGAGGCGGGAAATAATCAAAGAGTGAATAAGTTGTTTTGTAGTGTCATTAGTCAGAAAGGGTCGAATTTTGGAGATGTTGCGGAGGTTAAGGCGGCAGGATTTAGCCAGTGATTGGATATGGGGGCTGAAGGAGAGGTCAGAGTCAAGGATTACACCCAGGACTCTGGCATGTGTGGAGGGACCAATGGTTGTGTTGTTGATATTAATGGTGAAGTCACAGGAGGGGGACCGTGAAGGAGGAAATATAACAAGCTCAGTTTTAGAAAGATTAAGTTTGAGGAAGTGGTGTGACATCCATACCGATATGTCATTCAGCAAGTTTGAGATCCGTGAGGAGATAGTGGGGGTGAGTTGGGGAGTGGAGAGATAGATCTGTGTGTCATCGGCATAGAGATGGTATTGGAAGCCATGGGAGGTGATCAACTGGCCCAGGGAAGAGGTATAGAGTGAGAAAAGGAGAGGCCCAAGGACAGAGCCTTGGGGTACCCCAACAGAAAGAGGAAGGGGAGCGGAGGAGATGGAGTTGTAAGTGACGCTGAAAGTGCGCTGAGATAGGTAGGAGGAGAACCAGGATAATGCAGAATCACGGAGGCCAAGGGAGTGTAATTTGCTGAGGAGCAGCAGGTGGTCAACTGTGTCAAAGGCAGCAGAGAGGTCTAAAAGTATGAGTATGGAGTAGTGGCCATTGGTTTTGGCAGTTATTAGGTCATTGGTGATTTTTAGTAGGGCAGTTTCAGTCGAATGTTGTAGGCGGAAGCCAGACTGTAGGGGGTCGAGAAGGTTGTTGTCCGTGAGGTAGCAACTCATTTGGTCATGAACAAGGCGTTCAATGAGCTTGGAGGCAAACGGGAGAAGGGAGATAGGTCTTAAGTTATTCAAACAGGTGGGGTCTAGTGAGGGTTTTTTGAGTATGGGGGTAACCAGTGCATGTTTGAACGGGGAAGGAAAGGTGCCGGAGGAGAGGGAGAGGTTGAAGATGTGGGTTAGGGAGTTGAGGATAGAGTGGGAAGGTGGTCGCAGCAATTGAGAGGGGACAGGGTCCAGGGGACATGTAGTGAGGTGGGCCATGGAGAGGAGTTTATCAACTTCTTCTGTGGTAACTGGGCAAAAGGAGGAGAGTATTGAGTGTGGTGTTGGACCTGATATGTTGGGTAGGGGAGGATATTGAATGCTGGATATCTCCTTGCGAATTGTGTTGATTTTGCTATTGAAGTGGTTGGCAATATGTTGAGCGGTAAGCAAGTTGGTGGGAGGGGGCAGTGGGGGGTGAAGTAAGGAATTAAGGGTAGAAAAAAGTTGACAAGGTTTGGATGAGAGGGTTTTGATGAGAGTGTTGTAATAGGTTTGTTTAGCAGTGTGGAGGCAGGAGTTGTATTTGAGAAGGACAGATTTGTAGAGGGTAAAGTCTTGCAGGGATTTAGATTTACGCCATGCTCGCTCAAGAGCACGGCTGCGTCTCTTGAGACTTCTGGTGTCGTCTGTTTGCCAGGGTTGTGGCAGATGGGGCCTGGTTCTGCGTGTAGAAAGAGGAGCAAGTACGTCTAGGGAGGATGACAACGTGGTGTTGTAGATGGAAGTGGTTAGGTCTGGGCAGGACAGGGGTGCGATTTTGTCATAAAGGCCATCAGTAGCAGAGTGAAGAAGGGAAGGTTTGAGGTTGCGAAGGTTCCTGCGGGTAGTGGTTTGTGGGTTGGCAGCATGGGATATAGGAGACAAGGAGAGTGTGAAACGGATAAGGTTGTGATCAGAGAGAGGAAAGGGTGCGTTGGAGAGATTGCAGGGAGTGCAGCGATGGGAGAATACAAGGTCAAGAGTGTTGCCGTTGGAGTGAGTGGTGGTTTGTTTCCATTGTGTTAGGTTAAAAGAGGAGGTTAAGTTGAGTAGTTTAGAAGTGGTAGCATTATTAACATTGATTGGAATGTTAAAGTCACCTAGGATTATGGCAGGCACTTCAGATGAGAGAAAATAGGGTAGCCATGCAGAGAAGTCATCCAGAAAGCGTGACACTGGTCCAGGAGGCCGATAAATGACTGCGACCCTCAGACAAGCTGGAGAGAAAAGACGAATGCAGTGCATTTCGAAAGAGCAGGTGGAAAGAGAGGGAGGTGTGGGCAGTACCTGGAAGGTGCATTGTGGGGAGAGGAGAAGTCCGACACCACCTCCTTTTCGTCCACTGGGTCTGGTGGAGTGAGTCCAGAGAAGGCCACTGTGGGACAGTGCAGCTGGAGAGGTAGTATCAAATTCCTGGAGCCAGGTTTCAGTTAATATTCCAGGTTTCAGGAATATAGTGGAGCTCCCACTAGAGAAAGCAATGACTCTGATCTCCCGTTTTAAGAAGGTGACATCTCTATCTTACCTGACAGCCTCCCAACGTCTCATGGTGCTGGGATCTCTGTCAGCCACAACACCAATAGTAAAGTGGGCACATTGGAGACCAAGAACCTTTTAAGTTGGGAATCTTGGAGCAATAAAGGAATTGTTCCTTGCATCAGAGAATCGAGCTGACTCTGGTAATATGGCGATCCCTGCAGAGGCCAGCAAATCTCCTCAGTTGTCACCAGTTGAGTTTGGATCGATCATTGATGCTCACAACAGATGTCTCTGTGCTTGGATGGGATGCTCACCTCAATGGCCCCCTAGCCCAAGGCCAATGGGAGAGTGTTTACTTTCAATAGTTTTTTATTAAGTATATCAAAGACAACATGGTGACACAGGTACAGAAAAATTTGTTGAGACAGTTAGTCAATAACAAATGATTGTTATCAGAGAGTCTGTAGTATACAGCAAAATCCCACATGACCTTGATGAAGTATCTATCTGAAGCTCATAAACAGGAGGAAGAGATGACCCCCCCTCCCAGCACCCCTCAAGGGGTCTAACTGTATCGGGAGAGGGGGCTATCCCCCCTGAGGATGGCAAATTAAGAAATAGGATTGATGCAGATTCAGTCGAAGCCAGTACCAGAAGAGACCATCGATTGCAGAGTGTATGTGGGGTGGTCATGAAAATGGTCATCCATCATCATAGGTGTGTTGACAACTGTGCCCATATGAAAAGGAGGTAGGTACACCCCATGTGACGGCAATGTCCAAGCACCCCGACTGTCTGTTGTCAACCAGAGGAAAACGTATATGTGGGTGTCTGTTAACTAGAAAGTATTAGGCTAAAAGTCAGTGCGTCTGCCAAACTGCGGTCACAGTGGGTGGCCCATCCGTGGTCCCTCTACGTCTCAAAACAGACGGGGGGTACGGTTGTGTCCTTAAGGAAAAGTCCTGTGTTTCAGCCATGTAAGGCAACTTAAAAAAAAGCAAAACAAGAAAACAAAACAAGAGGAAAGCACAGGTCAGAAGAGAGACCTGAGGAGATGAGAAAATAAGGGGGAGGAAGGGAGGAGAGAGAAATAGGAGAAGAGAATCTTCAGTGACGGTGCGATACTCGCTTCCCTACACGGCACCAGGAGAAGGGGAGGTGGTATGTGGCAGAGATATGTATCTAGTCCAAGATTTCCAGATAGAGTCATGTTTGGCAACAGTATCCAAATGGATACCGGTTGTCTTTTCCTGGGTCATTATCCATGAAATTTTCCTTTTAACCAAGTTGAAGGATACTGAAGGCTGCTTTCAAGCTCGGGCAATTGTCAGTTTAGTTCCAAGTAGAATGAACATAATGAGGCGTTGGGCCAATTTCGGAGTCCCTGGGTAAGGGAAGTTTAGGAGAGCTGTTTGAGGAGTCTGAGGAATGGGTCTGTCCGTAAGTTTCCTAATGATGTGAAATACTCTATTGCAGAGTCCTCTGATCTTGGGACAGTCCCACCAAGTGTGTAGCATCGACCCAATGTGTCCGCAATTTCAGAAACACAGGGGAGATGCGTTTGGGTAGATTTTAGCGATTCTTAGTGGGACAAGATACCACCTCATTAGGACTTTTAGGTTAGCCTTGATTAGTGTTGTGTTCAGTAAGCCCTTAGAGGCTGAGGTTGATGCTCTGTGTCATTCCCCCAGGCTCCAGCTTTGTCCCAGGTCTTTCTCCCACTCCCTCATGTATAGAGATTTAGAATCTGCTGTGGCAAGTGATCAGTATATCACTGTTATCCCTCCCTGCTGCTCCATTGCCTGACCACACCACATTTCATATGCCGTGACCGCCAGGGTGTAGAGGACCCTAGCCACTTCAGCCCCGGAAGGATTTACCCCCTTCCTGACCAGAGCACTTTTTACAATTTGGCACTGCGTTGCTTTAACTGCTAATTGCGCGGTCATGCAATGCTGTACTCAAACGAAATTTGCGTCCTTTTCTTCCCACAAATAGAGCTTTCTTTTGATGGTATTTGATCACCTCTGCCGTTTTTATTTTTTGCGCTATAAACGGAAAAAGACCGAAAATTTTGAAAAAAAATGATATTTTTTACTTTTTGTTATAAAAAAAATCTGTTAACTCAATTTTAGTCATACATTTAGGCCAAAATATATTCGGCCACATGTCTTTGGTAAAAAAATGTCAATAAGTGTATATTTATTGGTTTGCGCAAAAGTTTTAGCGCCTGCAAAACTTACATTTTCTGGAATTTTCTGGAATTTACACAGCCTTTAATTTATGACTGCCTATGTCATTTCTTGAGGTGCTAAAATGGCAGGGCAGTACAACCCCCCCCCCCCAAATGACCCCATTTTGGAAAGTAGACACCCCAAGGAATATGCTGAGAGGCATGTTGAGCCTATTGAATATTATTTTTTTTTGTCCCAAGTGATTGAATAAAATAAAAAAAATAAATAAATACATTTACAAAAAGTTGTCACTAAATGATATATTGCTCACACAGGCCATGGGCATATGTGGAATTGCACCCCAAGATATATTTAGCTGCTTTTCCTGAGTATGGGGATACCACATGTGTGGGACTTTTTGGGAGCCTAGCCGCGTACGAGGCCCCGAAAACCAATCACCGCCTTCAGGATTTCTAAGGGCGTAAATTTTTGATTTCACTCCTCACTACCTATCACAGTTTTGAAGGACATAAAATGCCCAGATGGCACAACCCGCCCCCAAATGACCCCATTTTGGAAAGTAGACACCCCAAGCTATTTGCTGAGAGGCATGTTGAGTCAATGGAATATTTTATATTTTGACACAAGTTGCGGGAAAGTGACAATTTTTTTTTTTGTTGCACAAAGTTGTCACTAAATGATATATTGCTCACACAGGCCATGGGCATATGTGGAATTGCACCCCAAAATATATTTAGCTGCTTCTCCTGAGTACGGGGATACCACATGTGTGGGACTTTTTGGGAGCCTAGCCGCGTACGGGGCTCCGAAAACCAATCACCGCCTTCAGGATTTCTAAGGGCGTAAATTTTTGATTTCACTCTTCACTGCCTATCACAGTTTCGGAGGCCATGGAATGCCCAGATGGCACAACCCCCCCCCCAAATGGCCCCATTTTGGAAAGTAGACATCCCAAGCTATTTGCTGAGAGGCATGGTGAGTATTTTGCAGCTCTCATTTGTTTTTAAAAAATGAAGAAAGACAAGAAAAAAACATTTTTTTTTTCAATTTTCAAAACTTTGTGACAAAAAGTGAGGTCTGCAAAATACTCACTATACCTCTCAGCAAATAGCTTGGGGTGTCTACTTTCCAAAATAGGGTCATGGGGGGGGGGTTGTGCCACCTGGGCATTCCATGGCCTCCGAAACTGTGATAGGCTGTGAAGAATTAAATCAAAAATGTATGCCCTTAGAAAGCCTGAAGGCGGTGCTTGGATTTCGGGGTCCCGTACGCGGCTAGGCTCCCAAAAAAACTCACACATGTGGTATCCCCATACTCAGGAGAAGCAACAGAATGTATTTTGGGGTGTAATGTCACATATTCCCATGGCATGTTTGAGCAATATATCATTTAGTGACAACTTTGTGCAAAAAAAATAAATAAATTTGTCTCTTTCCCGCAACTTGTGTCACAATATAAAATATTCCATGGACTCGACATGCCTCTCAGCAAATAGCTCGGGGTGTCTACTTTCCAAAATGGGGTCATTTGGGGGGGGGTTTGAACTGTCCTCGCATTTTATGCACAACATTTAGAAGCTTATGTCACATATCACCCACTCTTCTAACCACTTGAAGACAAAGCCCTTTTTGTTACCCCTCTGACACTTTTTGTTTACATTAAAAAATTATTTTTTTTTTGTAAGAAAATTACTGTGAACCCCCAAAGATTATATATATTTTTAAAGCAAATGCCGTACAGAATAAAATGGTGGGTGTTTCATTTTTTTGGGGGGGAAAAAGCACACTTTTTTAAATTTTAATGCACTAAAACACACTATATTGCCCAAATGTTTGATGAAATAAAAAAGATGATCTTAGGCCGAGTACATGGATACCAAACATGACATGCTTTAAAATTGCGCACAAACGTGCAGTGGCGACAATCTAAATACATTTTTAAAAGCCTTTAAAAGCCTTTACAGATTACAACTTTAGATTTACAGAGGAGGTCTACTGCTAAAATTACTGCCCTCGATCTGACCTTCGCGGTGATACCTCACATGCATAGTGCAATTGCTCTTTACATTTGACGCCAGACCGACGCTTGCGTTCGCCTTTGCGCGAGAGCAGGGGGTGACAGGGGTGCTTTATTTATTTATTTTCTTTATTATTTTTTTGATTTTTTATCTTATTTTTAAACTGTTCCTTTAATTATTTTTTTTTAATCATTTTTATTGTTATCTCAGGAAATGTAAATATCCCCTATGATAGCAATAAGTAGTGACAGGTACTCTTTTTTTAAAAAAATTTGGGTCTTTTAGACCCTAGATCTCTCCTCTGCCCTCAAAGCATCTGACCACACCAAGATCGGTGTAATAAAATGCTTTCCCAATTTCCCAATGGCGCTGTTTACATCCGGCGAAATCTAAGTCGTGAAATGCTCATAGCTTCCGGTTTCTTATGCCATAGAGATGTTTGGAGCCACTCTGGTCTCTGATCAGCTCTATGGTCAGCTGGCTGAATCACCGTCTGCATTCTCAGGTTCCCTGTTGGGACAGGAGAGCCAGAGAAAAACATGGAAGACGGTGGGGGGGGATTCCCTCCCACTGCTTGTAAAAGCAGTCTAAAGGCTAATTAGCCGCTAGGATTGCTTTTACATGAAAGCCGACCGCTGGCTGAAAAGAATGATACCAAGATGATACCTAAACCTGCAGGCATCATTCTGGTATAGCCACTCAAAGTCCAGCAACATACCAGTACGTTGCTGGTCCTTGTTGGGCATATATTGTATTTTTTTTTTTTTTCATGCAGCCTGTGGGCTGAACGAAAAAAAGAGATTGATCGGTGGGTATGCCCACCATTAGAATACCTCCCTTCATCCACCCACTTCTAATGATGGGCATACATGCACCGTTTATATTAGCCGAAGCATGGGGGCATGCTCCCGCAAAAGGTAGGAGCAAATCGCTCCTCCGCCTTTGCTGCCCCCATGCTTCGGCATATATCACCTCCGCTGGAGTCACGGCTTTATATATCGTGGGAGCAAACGCTGTTGCTTTCAAGATAAATAAATCTGCGCTGAAGCTGAATGGCGTACCTGAAGACAAAAAAATGGTTAACAATAAAACACAGTAAACGGTAAAGTATAAAAAATTGCATACCTTAAAAGCAATCGTGATAAAACATAATAACAATAAAACATTGCAGAATAGAATACAGTAAAAAAGAGCAGAACAATAGAGAGAGAATAGAGAGAGAGAACAATAAAACGACAACTATTTTTTTTTTTTTATATATATTTTTTTGTGGTTTTTTTTTTTTTTTTTTTACACCTTTTTTGTAACTGTAACTTTTGTAACTGTAACCGGTTCCAGGTTCGGGTCTCTCAAAATGCGATGGCATCTTGGGAGACCCTGTGAAAGTGTGCCTAGTCTGTGCAATGCTGTACCCTACGCTAATACTTAACTAGTGTATGGTTGCGTTCAATACATTCACCAATGCAAAGACCTGGATTATCAGGACAGGAGGGACAATAATAGCGGGTGTCACGCCTATCTCCGCGCTTGCTGCAGATACGACATCTTTTTTGGGGGGGTTCGTTGAGCAGGGGTACTCGGGAGGACATAAAGAAAATGCCTCTCATGCAGCCGACTGCATTTGGTCGGGGATGTGAATGGGGGAAGTACGGGTGCTGCAGAAATGGTGGGTTCCCAATTAGGATAGGCGAATGCAGCAGGAAGGGCATTATGGGCAGGACGGGCCTGTGTCTGTCTTCTTCTTGGTGGCAGCGGGACACTACTTGTGCTTGCCACCTCACCAGCTTGAACTGCACCTATGGGACTCGCCACGTCACCAAGTGTTACTGCAGTGCTGGTTTGACTACGACTGGGGTGTACTAGGCCGCAGGTGCTTGCCAGTTCCCCAAAACGCTACCAGACAAACTGTTAGCGATCGCAGGGATCAGGCCTGACTCTGCAAACGCTGCAGTTATGCGTTTAGTGTTTTGTAAGTGACAGTAATCGATTGATACTGCACTTGGGTGGGCTGGGCTGGGCGGAGGGGCAAAACGCAGGTGCTAGCAGGTATCTGGGCTGATCCCGCTAACACTGCGTTTTTGGGAACCCTAAACTGCTGGGGACGCTAGTATAGATCTGATCAGATCAGATATTGATCTGTTTAGATACTATACCACTAAGGGAGGCGTATGGTGTGTGCGTGGGTGTTATCGCTACTGCCGCTAACCTGACACTGCCTGGGGCTGGTGCTTGCCAGTTCACCTAAATGCTACCAAAAAAACTGTTAGCGATCGCAGGGATCAGGCCTGACTCTGTGAACGCTGCAGTTATGCGTTTAGTGTTTTGTAAGTGACAGTGATCGATCGATACTGCACTTGGGTGGGCTGGGCTGGGCCGGGCGGAGGGGCAAAACGCAGGTGCTAGCAGGTATCTGGGCTGATCCCGCTAACACTGCATTTTTGGGAACCCTAAACGGCTGGGGACGCTAGTATAGATCTGATCGGATCAGATATTGATCCCTTCAGATACTATACCACTAAGGGAAGTGTATGCTGCGTGCGTGGGTGTTAGCGGTACTGGCGCTAACCTGACGCTGCCTGGGGCGACGCAGATCTTATCTGACCCTAAAACCTAAGTTATATCACCGCCGGGCGATTAGGGGGCTAAACATTTATTCAGTAATAAACGGCGGGTGCCCTGATACTATAAAAAATAAACAAATTAACCAGCGTCACCCGTAACAGTTATACGGTGATCACTGATGAAAGGGTTAACTAGGGGGCAATCAAGGGGTTAAAACCTTTATTAGGTAGTATATGGGGGTCCCTGATGCTATAAAACACTGACGGCGAACCTAAATGTTTACCTCCCTAACTAACGTCACCAGTGACACTAATACAGCGATCAGAAAAATGATCGCTTAGTGACACTGGCAACGGGGGGTGATCAAGGGGTTAAAACTTTATTAGGGGGGTACCCTAGACCTAAAGGGGGCTAACAATAACTGCCCTACCACACTAACTGTCACAAACTGACACCAATGCAGTAATCAGAAAAAAAACAAAAACTACTTGGTGTCAGTGTGACGGGGGGGGGGTGATTAGGGGGTGACCGGGGGGGATCGGGGGGTAAAGAAGGGGGGTGTCCAGTATGCCTGGCATGTTCTACTGTGTGTGTAGTGTTTGTGCACACATATCAATGTCTTCTCTCCTCGGCGCCGGAACGGAAAATACCGAGCCGAGGAGAGATGACATCACTTCCTCCGCTTCTGTTTACTATGCAGAAGCCGAGAAAGCCTGTCATTCGCCAGGAGCGATCACGAGGGGGGAGCCACGAATGAGTGGCCTCCCCCTCACCTCTCATCGCTCCTGACGAGAATCCGACCACCGCAGGCACCGGGGGGGTCGGACCCCCCGCCCGCGGGAAGGCAAGGATGTACCTGTAAGTCCTTTTGCCTGCCCGTGCCATTCTGCCAACGTACATCGTCGTGCGGCGGTCGGCAAGTGGCTAGAGAGTGGATAATGTGAGAGATTTGGTGGAGTCTGAACCTTTCCATCCTGGGCATGTCAAGCCTGCTAGAACAGTGGGAAGGAGTTAGAGGCCCCACCGAATTGATAAAGTGTCCAATTCTATAGAGCCATGTCCATACTCGGGGAAAGAGGGGGTTTCGAAAGATATGTGAGCGCAGGTGCCAATGTAAGATTAGGAGTGGGTTCCTTTTGAGGGAGTCCCAGAGGGCTAGGGAGTGGGACAGTGTAGGAGCCATAATGGCAGGTCTAGTTTTGGCAGGGCATCAGAGAAGGAAATCTAGGCTGTATTGGGGAATTGATTGCCGCTCCATATGTACCCAGTCTGGGTGTGCTATTTTAGAGTAGATGACAGAGATTTGAGATAACTGGGCTGCTTGATGGTACCAGAGAAGGTTCAGCAATCCAACTCCTCCCTGATCTCTGGTTTGAAAAAGGGTCCCCTTTGCAACCCTATGTCCTTTAGTTCCCCATATAAAGTGGATTATCTTGGATTGGAATTGCCTAACTTGATCCCTAGGAATTGGGATGGGTAGTGACCTAAATAAGTATAGAATGCGTGGTAATAGGGTAATTTTAACGGAGTTGACCCTGCCTAGCCATGAAAGTCCCAAGTTATCCCATTGTGTGAAATCGTCTCCTAATTTCCGAAACATTGGGGGGAAGTGTCAGAAAAGGTTCCATCCGGAGGGGCCGGTGCGTGATGTGACCCACACATACGGGGGAGTGGCCTGGCGGCGGCGCCATGGAAGCGGGCGTTGGAGCAGCGCGCGACATGAATACCAGCTGCGTTCGAGACGAGGAGCCGTCGACCCCGCTGGAGCCGTGAGCGGATCGGCTGGCTCAGATCCCGAGCTGCATGGGACATTGAGCACCCCGGGCGGGCTCTCCTCTCTGTCTCCCACAGACCACTCTGGTCTGGCGTTGGATGTGAGGCACTATCCACAGCCTCCCCCGGTCGTACCTCTCCAGCCCCATAAGCCTCCCTGTTAACTCGGCTCCATGTCCGGAATGCCGGTGGATAAGGTGGTACCCTACACACTCGGTATGTTGCAGTTATAGTGAGTAGTGGCGGCTTACAGGAGGACAATTTTTGTAACTCTCCGGCTAATCCTGGGCACGATCCGATTCGGAGGTGAGCGTAAGGGCTGCACTTGGGGCCCCCACCAGCGTGGTAGACGGAAATTGTGCCAAACAGTGGGAACTTGGATGATTACTATGAGAACTCGGATCCGGCTGCGGAGGTAAGGCGTGGAGAACTGTTTATTGCAAGCTGGTTGATTCGAAGTTTAATAAAGGTTCTAGGGGCCAGTATTAACGTGTATGACTGCTCAGCTGTTGCCTAGTTTAATGTGCGACGAGGTCTGCAGAGATGGCTGCGATACAATAAAGGTTAAGGTAGGCGGAGGAGATTGGGAAAAATAGAAGAAAAAAAGAGGAAAATAAGTGCAGTTGGCTCAACGAGATATTCTTTATAAAACAGAAGAACATGAAAATCAAAGTCGCAGACAAAACCTGAGACTGCGTGCCCTACCAGAACAACACGGCGAAGATCTATCTTCCAAAATGAAAGCTATCTTTAACCCAATCCTAGATAGAGGTTTAAATGAACTGAAGATTGACCGGGTCTATAGGTTAAGGAAACCTCTGAGCGTCAGCGATGATATACCAAGAGACGTTATTATCAGGTTCCACCATTTTGAAGAGAAAGCAAGAATATGGAGCAATCTTAGGAAAGTTCAGCCTGTAAAATTCGAAGGGGTAGGGATACAGATATTCCCCGATACCTCGGCAGGGACCCTAGCCAGGAGACGCCAGCTTAGACCTTTATTGGATGAATTGAGGAAGGCAAACATGATATACAGCTGGGGTTTCCCTTTCTCACTGAATGTAGTGAAAGAGGGCAGAACAATTAGATTGAAATATATAGAGAACTTACAGGATTTCTGTAGAGAGCTCGAAATTCCTGTTCCTGTTATGCCCAAGTAGAAAGCTGAGGTTCCTGATTGCTACTAGGACTCTAGAGACCTTGCTTGTTGTCGCTGGGTTGGCGATCTTGGGGGGGGTGGGGGAGGGGGAAGTCCGTTGGCCACCCGCTCGCCCTGTCCCCCCCCCCTTTGGGGGAGGCAGGGCGACTGTGGTGACCCGCTGCCAGAGTCACACTCCACTATTTTGGCTGGTCGTAGGTGGAGATTAATGTTCTTTCTCTACCGCAGACCTGTAGCCAGGCACTTGCTGGCAAGGGGAAGTGGGATGGAAGGAGTGGGGGTAGTTGGGGGAGGGGGGAAGGTTCGGGGGGGAGAGGGGCGGGAGCCGGTTCTGCAGACGTACCGAATAGGAGTTTAAAGGAAAACATGTGCCATTGCGAAGTAGGCCTACTCAAAGATTAAATGACAGAATTCACTTGCTTGACATATAATGTAAAAGGGTTGAATTCCCCTCTCAAGAGACACAAAGTGTTGAATGAATTAGAGCATCTCAAGGCTGATGTTGTGTTTCTTCAAGAGACCCACCTCTCGCAGGATACCCACGTCAGACTGTCCTCCAATTGCCTCCCAAGTTGGTTCTATGGCGACTCCCCCATTAAGCGGGCCAAGGGGGTGGCAATTGGGTTCTCAAAAAGGATTAAGTTTACAATCCTGGAGAGAAGTACAGACCAAGAGGGCCGTTATCTCTTCTTGAAAGTAAAGGTGGGTGATAGGATTTTTACCTTAGCAAATATTTACTGCCCTAATAAAAATCCAATCAAATACTTGTCTCAGGTAGACATGTGCAGGATGAAAAAATTTGTTTAGTTTAGTTTCGATTCGTTATTTAACAAAATTTGTTTAGTTAAATTAGTTGCATTCATTACATTCGTTTTCGGGATTTGTTTAGTTTCGTATTTGAAAAAATTCGACCACATTCGAAAAAACTCTCAAATTCGAAAAAAATCCTATCGAATTCGAAAAAAAACTATCAAATTCGAAAAAATTCTACCGCATTCGAAAAAAAACTATCAAATTCAAAAAAATTTTACCGCATTCGAAAAAAATTTGACCGAATTTGAAAAAGTATACTATATATAACCATTTGGCGAAATTCGAATTTCATATAGAATGAAATCGAATTCCAATAGAAAAGATTCAAATAGAATAGAAAATAAGAATAGCATGCAAAAACAATAGAACAGAATAGAAAAAAATATAATATATTCTATTCTAATCTTTTCTATTCAAATTCGAATTCATTCTGTACCAAATTCCAATTCCGGAAGATGTTTTATATATATTGTTCTATTGTTTTTTCTATTCTAGTCTTTTCTATTAGAATTCGATTTCATTCTATTTCTATATAACCATTTTCTGAAATTCGAATTTCGTATAGAATGAATTTGCATTCAAATAGAAAAGATTAGAAAAAAATTGAAAATAATAGAAAAGAATAGCATAGAAAAACCATAGATCAACATAGAAAAAAATAATATATATATATATATATATATATAAAACCATCTTCCGAAATTCGAATTTCGTATAAAATTAATTTGAATTCGAATAGAAAAGATTAGAATAGAGTAGAAAAGCATAGACTAGAAAAACAATAGAACAGAATAGAATAAAACATAATATATATATATATATATATATATATATATATATATATATATATATATATATATATATTTTTATTCTTATTCTTTTTCTAGTCTATTTTCTATTATTTTCTATTCTAATCTTTTCTATTCAAATTCAAATTCATTCTCGAATTTTGTCTACAATGAATTCAAATTCAAATAGAAAAGTTTAGAATAGAAAAGAACAGCATAGAAAAACAATGGAACAGAATAGAAAAAAAATATTATATATATATCTATATATAGATATCTATATATATAGATATCTATATATCTATATATATAGATATCTATATCTATATATAGATATCTATATCTATATATATATCTATATCTATATATATATATATATATATATATATATATATATATATATTAAAAAAAAAACAGGGGGGTAAAAGCTGCGCTCAGAAACCAAAAGCAAAAAATGACAAAAGGAAATCAAAAGCTGCCAGTATCTAACTCCAAAGCATATAATAAACAGAAAAGTTCAGCGCTAAATGTATATACAGCATATAGAATCTTGGCAAGAGTGGAATCCTGCCATGTGACTTAACATAAATTAGTCAAATATAATAAAATGTCAAATATAAAAAAAAACAAATAATAAACAAACAGCATATGTTGCAAAAGAGATCTGAAATAAAGTCCAAACAGGGATATTCAATCCGTAGGTAGATATAAAGCACCCATCCAAGAGAAATGTGAAGAAAAAAACGGCAGTAGATGATCCACCATGAAGTGAGTATATAGAATCTGCTTACCGGACGGCGATGACTGCTATTACGGCTGTCTCGCCCAGCATAGGGATTAGGGTCTCCCAAAACCGAGGGTACAATACAGGACCAGCAGCTTTAACAGTCGGTCGTTACCGGAAACATAAACAGAATACTCCCATAGCGTAAAAACGTATGATAAAAGGGGATTTATTAGGATAAAAAGAATCACACTTACAATGTTTGTAGAGAACATATAGCGTAAGGGATATCGTACAACCGGCGGTGTCTCCGTGTGCCGCGAATCACTTCCAATACTCGTAAGCCCATCCCAGGAGGAGCCTACGACTGTGATGTCATCACGTTCTTGGATGGGCTTACGAGTATAGGAAGTGATTCGCGGCACACGGAAACACCGCCGGTTGCACGATATCCCTTACGCTATATGTTCTCTACAAACATTGTAAGTGTGATTTTTTTTATCCTAATAAATCCCCTTTTATCATACGACTGTTAAAGCTGCTGGTCCTGTATTGTACCCTCAGTTTTGGGAGACCCTAATCCCTATGCTGGGCGAGACAGCCGTAATAGCAGTCATCGCCGTCCGGTAAGCAGATTCTATATACTCACTTCATGGTGGATCATCTACTGGCGTTTTTTTCTTCACATTTCTCTTAGATGGGTGCTTTATATCTACCTACGCATTGAATATCCCTGTTTGGACTTTTTTTCAGATCTCTTTCTGTTTTCTACATGCATTTGCAACATATGCTGTTTGTTTATTATTTGTTTTTTTTCATATTTGACATTTTGCTCACTAATTTATGTTAAGTCACATGGCAGGATTCCACTCTTGCCAAGATTCTATATGCTGTATATACATTTAGCGCTGCACTTTTCTGTTTATTATATATATATAGATATATATACATATATATCTATATATATATAAGATTAGAATGGAATAGAAAATAATAAAAACGAATAGCATAGAAAACAATAGAACAGAATAGAAAAAAATATAATATATATATATATAGATTGAAGTGTAGAGGAGAACCACACACAGCTTTCAATCTAGTGTCAGCAAACAGGTCCTCCCACCGACCTTGTATATATAAAAATAAAGTTCAGATGTGTTCTGACTGATCTAAGGAAGGGTGCAAACAAATTAGCCTGAAACGTAATCTTTGTCTGAACAAATGATTGTAATGATTCTGTTTGGAATGACTCTACTTGCTTTGTAATCTTTTTCTAAAGAATTGATGGAATAAAGCAACACATTTTTAAGTGCAGCAACCTTTGGAACTTATATATATATATATATATATATATATATAAAATTCTATTGTTTTTCTGGTCTATTCTTTTCTATTCTTTAATTCTATTCTAATTTGATTTTCGAAATGAGAATTTCTGAAAATGGTTTTATATATATATATATATAAATATATATATATATATATTATATATATATATGTGTATAATAGAATAGAAAATAATAAAAAAGAATAGAATAGAAAAACAATAGAACAGAATAGAATAAAATATAATATATGTTTTTCTAGTTTATTCTTTTCTATTATTTTCTTTTCTATTCTAATCTTTTCTATTCAAATTCAAATTCATTCTATACGAAATTAGATTTTCAGAAGACATGTTCCGAAATTCGAATTTCGTATAGAATGAATTCGAATTTGAATAGAAAAGACTATTAAAGAATAGAAAATAATAGAAAAGAAAAGAAAAGCATAGAAAAAACAATAAAACAGAATAAAAAAAATTATATATATGTATTCTATTGCTTTATGATTTTATATTCTATTTTATTGTATTTTTTAGAAAATCGATTTCTATTGTTTTCAAATTCGATTCAAATTTGTTTTCGAATTCGATTATGTTTTCGAATTCGATGCGAATATGTTTTCGACTCCGATGCGAATATGTTTTCGAATTCAATTTGAATTTGTTTTCGAATTTGTTCGCTTTTTGTTGGATTAGTTTAAATTCATCACTTTTGTAATTCGGAAATTCGGATGCAAAATAAGTTATTTGGGAATTACTCTTGCAAACTCCTTAAGGAAAATGTATCTTCTTAACTATATCCCACTCCTTGATGTGATCAAACAGGAAATAAAAAAAAGTATGCACCTTCCGATCTCATGGATCGGACGAGTAAATACGGTCAAAATGTCTTTAGCCCCGAAGATCCTGTATATAATGCAGTTACTCCCGATCCCGCTGGCACAAACTTTTTTTAGGGTATTGAATAATATTATCACTAGATTTATTTGAAAAAATAAGAAGCCACGGATCGCCTATAAGGTCCTGAGTAGGGATAAAGCCCTGGTTGGCTTGGCACTCCCAGATTTTAAAAAATACCACAGAGCGTTAGTATTAGCACGGGTGTTAGACTGGTGAAAGGATCCGATTGATAAAAGATGGGTAAAACTAGAAAAAGATTTAAGCAATTTCATGGGCCAGCGCTAATTAAGAGAATCAAAATTTTTTGTAAAAACCAATCATGAATATTTATAGCAGATAAAATATAAAAAGTTAGAGATACGCTACCATGATGTGACAAGAAGGAGATGGGATAATAAAATGAGCCAAATGGTGATTAAAATCCTCTCAACGTTATCGCTGAAGTAGCAAAAAAGAAAAAAAAAGAAAAGGTTCCATCCGCTGGTAATATCTATCATTTGGCGTGCAGTACTGAGGTCCACCAGCAGGTGTCTACTGGCAGTTTGGAACTATCAGGAGAGCTTTTCCCTGCTGGTGTTATGTCATCTTTGGTCCGCAGTACTGACATCCACCAGCGGATGGATCCTGGCAGTGTGGAGCAGACAGCACCTCCTGCGGTCAGGTGTCACTTGAAGCTAATCACAGGTATTCATATAAATACCCGGCTGATGATTGCTCTCATCGCCTTGGTATCTTCCTTGTGCCCTGATCCGTACCTGCTGCCTGAAGTCCTGAACCTGTTACCTGATCCTGTCTCCCTGTCCTGATCCCCATCCTGTCCCACCTGTTACCTTGCATCCCTGCCCTGCAGTCTGATTGGTCCATCCTCTCCCTGTCCAGTGTTCCTTACCCCATCTGCTGATCTCCCTTTGATGACCCTGGCCTGGCTTACGGCTGTGATTCTGGAACTGCCCTTCGTTTATCTGCTGACCCTCTGTGCATGACCCTGGCCCGGCTATTGTTTATGATCCTGGTATTTCCCATTTATTGTACATATCTGTCTGTTGTTATTTGTGGGTCTCTGTCTGTTGGTTGGTTTATTGCACTGTGTCATATGGGAGGTGGTTGTATTCATATTATTCATTTACCTTAACAAACATTTATATTCATTTACATGCATTTTTGGTTCTCTTTGTGCAGTCCACACAGTCTGGTCTTACCAATTTATGACAGGAAGTTAGCGACGTATAGGCTGTCAACTGAAGCCATCAGGTTGATACCTAGATAAGGGATTGCTTTCTCGTTCCATTGAAGTTAGAAGTTTTCTTTGAGTTGTGCGACCAAACTGGCGGGTAGACATTCAGTGCTAGGGATTTTGAGTAGTTTACCTTAAGTCCCGAGACTTTGCCAAAGTCATCAAGAACCTTGCAAATATTTGGTAGTGAAGTTAATGGTGAAGTGATGAAGAGCAGTACATCATCAGCAAAAAGGGCACATTTATGAGTATTGGACCCACAACGTACTCCGCGGATATCAGGGTTATCCCTAATGGCAATGGCTAGGGTCTCAATGACAATGGCAAAAATCAGTGGTGATAAGGGACACCCCTGCCTCGTACCATTGCGGATTGGGAAGGATTCTGAGTAATATCCCTGCATTTTAATTTTTGCCTATGGGTTAGAGTAGAGGGCCTCTATTATGTACAAAAAGGATTGCCCAAAGCCCCATCTTTGCAAAATTGGAATCAGGTAAGACCAGGAGACCGAATGCTTTCATCAGATCTAAGGAGAGCAGGAACCCCGTTTAAGGAGTGCCCCCATACCACCCTGACCGCAGAAGAGATTGTCCTCCTGATCTGATCTGGGCCCTGTCTCCCAGGTATGAAGGCGACCTGGTCCTTATGTATGTAAAGACTGATAAAAATTGTAGATTCTATCCTCTAAAATTTTCGTCAAGATTTTAAGGTCATTATTGATTAATGAAATAGGGTGGTAATTAGTAGGACAACTAGGGTCCTTGTCGGGTTTGGGAATACCTGTAATGAAGGCGGAATTTAAGGCCTTATCAAGCTGAGTTCCTGCTCGTAATTGGTTGAAGAATCTAGCCAGATAAGGGGTTAAGGTGGGGGAAAAGTGTTTGTAGTATAGAATTGAGAAACCATCGGGGCCAGGGGCTGAGTTATTTCGGAAGTTTTTAATGACTTGAGTCAATTCTTCAGCTGAGATTGGCGATTCTAAGTCATCCCTGTGTTGGTCTGTGATCTTAGGGATATTTTAGTGAATCAAGAAATGAGTCCCTTAATTTAGGTGAGAAGACCTTTCCTTCAATACTATACAAGGAGCTATAAAAGTTCTGAAAGACTTCCAGGATTTTTTGAGGGTTTTACGATAGGGTGCCGTCGTAAAGTTTAATTTTGGGTAAGGTGTGATATTTGATTTTAGGGGTCAACCTATTTGCCAGGAGGGTACCTGTCTTGTCTTTCTGGTGATAAAACCGGCCTCCTTCCCAGCGTAGACTTTTTTCAGCTATGGCAGTGAGAGCAAGGTTCAAGGCTATACGTGCTGTTTCAAGTCTTTCTGCAGAGGCTGGGGTGGGGTTGCGCTTGTGCAGTTTACTTAATAGCAAAAATTCCTCCTCCAGCCTTTCAATACCTGCCTTGCGAGCTTTATGGAGCCTAGAAGCTATTTGAATAATTTTTCCCCTAATAAAGGCTTCATGTGCTGCCCATAGTGTGATGGGGGAAATGTTATTGACATCATTTAATAAGTATTCCTGTAGGCCCTTTTCAATTTCAAGTACATGGGTGGGGTTGCTAAGGATGAAGGCATTAAGTCTCCAGCAATACCCTTTTCAGTGTCCCGATGGTCTGCTCATGATAAGGAGGAGCAAGGAGTGGTCCGACCAGGCAGAGTCTTTTCTGACGGATTTAGTCACCAGCGGGATATGGGTCGACAGTAGAAAGAAGTAATCTATTCTAGCATAGGTATTATTAGGGCTAGAAAAACGCGTGTAGTCCTGTGCATGTGGATTCATCTCTCTCAACACAGGCTCTGCCTGGTGGGACGGATACAGTCCCTGCCTGGGGGGTGGGATTTATCCAGTCCTACATCGAAAACGGTGTTAGAGTCTCCTCCACGATCAGAGGGTCTTGAAAAATTTGGATTGCCCCCTATTTGGAGCATAATATGAGATAAGTGAATAGAGCTGTTCATCGATGAGACCTTTCACAAGCAAGAACCTGCCCTATGGGTCCTTAAATTCTGAGAGAAAGGAGAACTAGGTATTGCGTCAGAAAAATATTCCCACTCCTTTGGTTTTGTCAGAATTTGCCAGATAAAATCTGAGGAATTTAGAGTGTATAAAGGAGGGGGAATATGATTTAGGAAAGTGCGTTTCCTGGAGAAACAGTGTCTATTTTATGATCATGGTAGGACTGGAAAATGTTCTGGCATTTAATGGGTGAGTTAAGCTCCTGAATATTATGTGATGCAATGCGCAGGGAGGTCGGGGTGTGGTTTGGTCAGCCATGGAGAAACTTAAAGGTCATTGCCAATGATTCTCAATCACCTACCTTCCACCCGGCAGGACATCCGGAGTCCAGAGGGACGGCATCGTCAAGGGAAGCAGCCTCCAGGATCCTGCGGGGGCTCGAGTTCACACGCGTCACTAGAAGAAGAGTGATTAGTAAAGGGAGACAGAAAAGAGAGAAGTAAGAGGAGTATAAGGAGACAGCCCCTAGGGTGGATGTGGAATAATGCCATCCATCCCTGGGGGAAAAAAATCTGTGTCCCCCAACCAGTGGAGGAGGTCTTGACTAGGAGGGCAAAAAAATCTGCAGTTCCGAGTACAGGAGGAGGTGCAACAGTACCGTTCGGTTCGCGGCACTCCAAAATGTATGGTAATGAACTTATGTTAATCAGAGTGCATCACCCTTAACATCTATAACATATAAACTATCAATGAGGGTCGAGCTTATGTGGGCTAAACTACAGCCGGGGGTTCAGGAGAAGAGGAGCAAGAGAATGGTGGGAGAGGATTGGATTTTCTAGATAAGGGAAGGAACTCCAATCCCCCAGGAAGATGTGGTAGAAGGTAACGGGGGCAGCTCCAGAGGTGAGGAAATATGCAGTCCAGGGGTCAGACAACTGACAGTTCATGTCCAGGGAGGAGAGGGGCCGCGATAGTCCGCTAGATATCAGCATGGGCCGCATATAATGATATGGGCCATCTGGAGTAAGGGAGGAGAGGGGGAAGCGGGAAGTAGATCCATGTTGAGTGATCCAAGGCATAGGTTCAGGAAGTCCAGGGGAACCTTGATGATATCCGAGACCAATATAGTGGGGAGCTTGTGGAGGGGCAGGTTACAATACGACAGTTTGTATGCAGAATGGAAGGATATAGGGGACCAACAGAGTCCAACGGTGGAGTAGGAAAAGGAGCCCCTTGAGGTCAATGAATGTGAGTCCAGGTGGGCATTAATCCGAAAAGGGCCGAGTGGACCCAGTCCCAGTAAAGGGAATGTAGAAAAGGAAGTGTAGCTGTCCACCAGATCAGGGAGGTAAGCCTTCTTTGGCCTTTTTGTTTTTAGGCTTCTGCCATAGAGATGTAAGTTGGCTAGATATGGGTGGTCGCTTGGACAGATTTGAGGATGAAGTCTGCATTGGAGAGGGTGGATCTGTGGAGATGAGGCCCAGTTTCTGCAGTAGGTGTTTTCCTTCCTGGAACGAGGAAAATCTGAAGGGCTTGTTATTGAACTCAAACTTCAAACTGAAGGGAAACAGCCACCAGTACTTGATGTTTTTCTGCATCAGTACTGTCAGAAGAGGTTTTAGTGATCGCCGTTTCTGGATCATGTATGAAGAAATATCAGCATAGATTTGGACTGGGTGGCCCAAAATTTGGATATGCGGGGCAGATCCTGCTTTCTGCATGATTTCTTCTTTGATGTTATAATAGTGTGGCTATGTGGCAATGTCTCGGGGTAGACCATCAGGTCGGGGGGGGGGGGTCCTAGAGCCCTGTGAGCCCGTTTGAGCTCCATTTTGTGAGCTCTGACATCACGAATGAGGTTTTTAATGAGGGAGTGCACTGCATGGTATATCCGAAACGGTTCTGCCGCCATCTTGGAATCTGCTGGGGTCCCTAAGAAGGCCTCTTTTTGCTGTCCCCGCCAGCATAAAGGTCTGCCCACTGGCTTCCCCTTGGTCCCGGCACTGCGAAGATCTCTCCCAGGTGATGCCGCTTAGTGCTGGGAGCGCCTGCCGAACGGAGCGGGACGGAGCTCCGAGATTAAGCGGCCATCTCATTCGTATCCGCGCATGCACATCGAGAGATTTAGTTCCAAGTCTCCAATGTGCTTGAGTTGAGGGTAGGCCTTGAAGGCATTCTGTACACAGATCCAAGGAACCAGACTCAACCTCCACATGGACAACAAAGCTGCAGTCTCTTATGTGTGTAACCAAAGCAGTACATGAAGCAGAGTGTTGATGGTAGAAGTAGCACCCATAATTACCTGTGCACAGCAAAATCTGGCTTGCCAGCGTCCGCTTCCAGCACCTCAGAAATTTTTGGTGAACGCCCTGATCCGCAAGACCTTGGACAACAAGGAGTGGTCATTTGAGCAGTCAGTTTATCATTCAATATGCAGTCGGTGGGGATGGCCAATCCTTGAACTAATGGCAAACCTAGACAACACAAAGTACAAACACTTCTTGTTGAGGGGATCCCCTGAGGAAATCCGAGATGTCATCATGCACCGTGACCAGAAGTCAAGGCGCCACCCTTTTCCTTGAGCCTTATGCATTTACTGTGAGATTAGCTGTTTTAACCTTTTATTTATATGAGTGCATTCTTAATAAATGTTTACTTTTAATTTTGAATACTACACTATGGCAGTGTGTTCCTCATCTTAATTTGAGGTATTTGAGTGTATATAGCTGACCCCTCGACCCCTTAAAGGGACAGACACCTAATTAGGTGGAGACACCATAGGGGAAGAGATGACGAGACCTGGATGATTTAAGACCACTGGAAGTGTCCTTAAGTGCTTAAGACCTATGTGATGTGGGTCACAGTAAAAAGATGAAGGCACTGTTTGCACTGTTTGTGGTGGAGCAGGTGTGATTGGTCATTGGAGTTTGGTCACCAAGAAGAACTGAAAATTCTATGTACACGAGTATATTTATTTGGAAAGACATTCACCTTAATATTTTATTATATGAAAGGCACTTTTGGATTTAGTTCTTTATTATTAACTGATGAAGATGCTGCTTATTTGTTTGAGATTATATTTACACTGTGTGGGCTAGATTCGCTATTCTTTGATTTATGTGAATTTGTATCAGCACAAAACTATTTTTTATTTAATGGGCCTACGCACAAACACACTCAGGGTGCAAGTATAGGCCTTGTCCTCACTGTCTGGAGTGAGGTGGGCTACACATCATCTGGCACACCAGTTCTTAAGAGCGTGCACTAGAATTCATCCTCAGGAGAGATCCTTCATCTTACCCTGGGATTTGCAGATCATGCTAGGCATGCTGTTTCACTTTTTCTCGTAGATCAGTCATGGACAGTGACACTTTTAAAGGCAGCTTTCATTAGATCCATAACATCAGTGTAGCACTTACCCCCGAAGGAGCTGCTGATATTGATCGGGCCTGTTCTCTGATCTCTTACAACCCTTCTAAATCTGTTTCAATCCCCTTGACACAGCTGCAGTGCAGTGTTGTAATAATACAAATTATAGCTCACCATATATATACTACAATTATATATACCTCTACCTGGGTGTTTGTTGCTCCACCTGCAGGAGAAAAACAACACTGCACACAAAAATTTGTGGTTAACCAAAATTACTTCTTTTACTGAACTGATATAAAAAGTAATCACAATGACTATACTGTCACGCAAACATAACGTGAAAGCACAGTGAATATTCACAACAATCTTAGTACATATACAAACACATATATATGGTTTTCTTGAATAGGCCCCCTATTAATGTGTCTCCAGATGGGACCAGTGCTCGAAGTGACAACTCCTAACTCTGGGCACCTTCCCACCTCCAGCACACTGTAGCAAACACAAAAACACAGGAATATTAACACCCCACAGTTTTAATTCACTAAGGAGCTCCCCCTGCTTTGACAGTGCAGTCACTCTATTTTTGACTAAATGCAAGGCCTTGCATTGATAGAAATAGTCCTGTTATCTTCAGTCTTCTGCTAGCTAAAGAATCAATATTTGTAATCCACAGGGCTTGTGACCAAAAGAAATGGTGTAGAATGATGCACGATAGTAATTGCAACCAGGTAAAATTGGTTGTATATTCCTTCTCAAAGTGAACAAATATTCCACGTCAATTCCTAGGTAATGAAGTCTAACTTAAGGTCTGTGCAAGTATGATGTTTTTCTCTCTGAACTTGTTCCGTGGGACTATCAGTCCCAGCAACACTTTGCAATCAATATAAATGTGTGTAGTGTGACACAAACTTCTGGGCGTTAGCCCTCTCACCACACTGAATTCAGACGAATGGATGCCTCCATTCCACAAGTCCTCAGTCTATCTGAAGTCACAGCTGCACTGCTACGCCGTTCCGTTCACTAACGACCAGGAGTCCTTGTGTTACCTCCTTCACGGGTCTCTGAAACGATCACTTCTGCTGCTCCAGCACGCTGTGATCTAAGGCAGGATTGCTGGCTGCTGTTCCGCTCCGCACAGGGTAGGCCGCAGCTCTGTGGGACACACACACACCCACAGAGCCCTGCTGACAGGCCACGCGTCCCAGGAACAAGAGACCTAAGATGGCCGCTCCCAGCCTTTTTATAGTCTCCGCACAATGCATTTCAGTTCTCCCAATGTTCATGGGAGTTAATGGGCATCATGGGTAAATCAAGTTAATGTCCAGAAGTAAACAATAAAACACTTCCATGTCACTTCCCAAATGATGAAAGATAAAGATGCTGCAATTATATATTTTGGCCGCTAGATGGCGCCATATACCAACTTATTAACCTTACAGCACTACATCAGAAGCAAAAATTGTCAGCGCTACATCAGGAAGGAGGGTGTCGGACATCCAAGCTTTAGGCTGTAAGCCTCCATATTGCTGTCACTTTCCGGACAGAGTAGTCTTAAGGACACTTCCACATCATCCAAAAGTAAATAAACCATTTCGTTGTAGTTAGGACATCGTCCTCCCAAAGTTCCAGAGTGAGACAACTTTGTTGCCACCTGAGTTGGATGTCATTCCCATCCAATAAGTGTAAATTGAAATGACATCCCCCTTCAGGAAGGCGGACAATCTATTCATCATTCCTGGTGGTATTAGAAAGGGGTTTGCTGCGTCTACCAGGAAATTAGCATCATGGCGGGCCAAAGTTATTCGGGGGGCTTATCTAGCAAATAAGTTGTAGCTACTTATTAATATAAGGGGCCCTCTCTCCCAGGGGTATGCTGGCCTCTTGGGCAGAGTTCAGAAGAGTATCCCCAGAACTAATCTGCAAAGCAGCAACTTGGTCCATGTTCAGCATGTTTTTGGCTCATTAGAAAGTGGATTCGGCAGTACAGTAGAGTTCAGGTGGTCAGTAATATGCAGATCTAAAGATTAAATAAACCACAACCCATGTGCATATACTGTCATTCTTGTGTCAGGAAAATATAAAATTGTATACTTGCCTGACAGTAATTTTTTCCTTTCCTGATGCATAAGCATGACAGTATAAATCCCTCCCAGGGCTTCATATTGAGTATAGTTATGAGAATGCCGCCTTGTGGGAGGTAATTAATTTATAGTATAACTAGTATGATTGGGCAGAGGGTAGAGCCTGTACCCATGCGTATGTGCTGTCATGCTTATGCATCAGTAAAGGAAAATTACCGTCAGGTAAGTAAACATTTTTACATTTATTAATCATCTGATAACTGAATTTACAAACCCTGAAAAAAAAATTGTATCCAGTTTTGTAACCCCATACTTTTCATTTTTCCGTTGCAGTCTGGATAGCTACTAATATACTTACCAAAACTTCAAGCGTCATTTACTATCCCAGAAACTCACAAACATTACCATAGAAATAACCCTCTTACAGTAGCTATATATAAAAAGGAGATTTTAATAGTAAGGTGCAGAGTGTTGTTGGTTTAGGAGGCACAGTCATATCAATATCTAAAGTATACTAAAAACTTTATTATAAAACAGAAGGTCAAACAGACCCAATACATTTTGAACGAACTTGCAGTACACCTCAGCACATTAAAAAGTGTATCTGCACAACCTAGTGTCTTCAAATTCTTTTTACAGAAAACAGACAATGTTTTGTGTATTAGCCTTGCCAAGGTTTGCCAGTGCCTGGCTGGCTCTGCAGCAAGTAAATGTTCTTCTTGGTTTGAAAGTAGGATACTAGTGCCAGTTATAAATATAAATAGGACCCTGTGCTATAGCTCTACTTTGTTTAAGTGAACCCTAAGTTGGCTCATGCACTATTTTGACTATTTCTGGCCTATTTGAAATAGTTATTAGCTGCTATGGCTGAACTTGAAACATATATTTAGCAAACCTGTGTTGGAGATGCTGTGTATGCTAACAAAAAGGTTATTTTAGTTCAGTATGGTAGCAGGAATTGAATCAATCTGATGTCTATGTATGCCATCAAGATTAGGGATACAATTTGGGTTCACCACTCTATTGGTCCGAGACAAATCCTGCAAGTTTGAGATTGCAAATCCTGGCAAATTTATGTGCAGCTTTGCCTGGCTGGAAATGATAAACTATAATGCACCGCATGGCCTTTGAATGTTGGCCAGCAGGCATAGAAAAGGGGGGGGGTCTTGGATAACCTAGCTCCCACACTAAAAAAATGGTCAAAGAGCAGCCATAGCTTCAGTGTATTAGAAACTGCTCTAGGGAAAGAAGGGAATGCGTCATTAGTGTTTTGTAAAGTCCAGATGTAGTTCTTATGAAAAGTACAGGTTTAGACCACCTAAACCAGTTTCTGGAGAAGATGTTTTTTTATCTTATGCTACTGAAATTCCCACTAATATCACTATACATACAGTATAATAATCCAATGAAGGCTTTTCTCCTGCCGTTCTTGCCCTGAGGAATGGTGGGAGCTTTTTGAACCACCAAAATGTGTTTTATTTTATTTTTTACATTGCAAACCAGTCAATGCTTCCTTTAGAAATTGCAGCAATACAGGGAATGCCATTAAAGCACATCAAAACAACATTTTCAGTTAGTCATTGAAAAAACAGACATGTCCTGAAGGTTAACAAAAAAGAATACCGCAAAAATAGCCCGCACAGGGGCTTAAACAGAACCTTACAGAGGTCATCAAATGGGGTGTACATGATTAAAAGTATAACAGTACTTTTTTTTTTTTTGTACATCACAGAGCAGGCTATCGTCTGGGTTATGCGCCACTTATAGGTGAATGGACACTGGCAGACCAAAAACAGACAGGAAGTCCACCCCTATATAAAAAAAAGTAAGTGTCCGGCCTAAACAGGGTTTGGATTCCTAATTTCCTAGACAGTTCTTTCAGAGCTCGCAAACAACCGGTTCTAGAGGTAAGCAGTAGAACCAGGCACAAAAAAGCCTTGGGTGCCAAAATCTTCAGAGGCAGATTCCAAGTCCTCTTCCTTATGAAGGGGCACCCCCACGGGTGAGGGGGAGGCTTGCTGGAGTCTTCAATTGCCTAAAGAGAGGTGGTTTCGAACAAATGGGCCATCTCTCAAGGATACAGACTGACGTTTTTGGATTCTTCCACCTCCCCAATTTTTTGATCAAACGTACCCGTAAATCAGCTAAAAAGGGACTCCTTGTTTTAGGCACTCAACAGGTTGTTATCCCAGGAAGTAGTCATGGGGGTTCAATCAGACAACAGATTACAGGGCTTCTGCTCAAATCTCTAAAGCACTAAACAAATTTCTAAGGGTTCGGCCTTTTTTAAATGGAATCTATTCAATCAGTGGTAGCCGCACTTCGAAAGGAGGATTTTCTACTATCCATAGACATCAAAGACACATATCTTCATATGCCAAATTTTCTGACACACCAAAAGTTTCTGCAGTTTGCAGTAAAAAAAATATCGTTATTTTCAGTTTGCGGCGCTGCCCTTTGGGCTAGCCACAGGCCCTCAGGTGTTAACAAAGGTCTTAACCCTAGTACTGGGCTTGTTGAGAACTCAGGGGTGTCAACCCTAAGATACCTGGATGACCTCTTGCTCAGAGAACAGTTAGTTCCATAGACAGAAGAGTCTGTCTCTGAGAAATCAGGTCCTGAATATAAGAGGGCAATGGTATCCTTTGGTATGTCCGTGCATGGGGTTGCTGGGGAAAACTATATCCACGTTCAAAGCCATTGCCTATCCACAATTCCACTCCAGACCATTGCAGAGGAACTTTCTGTCCATTTGGAACAGGAAAGTTCAGGCATTGGATTACTGAATGTCTGTTCACGAGGGATGAATTCTTGAAGCCTGGAATAGGGAAAGTAATTCCTACCAGTGGTTTGGAGGTTGATGACTACCGATGCCAGTCTGTCCAGATCGGCTGCTGTTCTGGACTCAACCGTGGTGCAAGGAATCTGGTCTTCGCAGGAGAGGGTGCTGCCCATCAACAATCTGGAGCTTAGGGAGGTTCGTCTTGCTCTAGATCATAGGATGAACCAGTTGAACAGGTTTCTGGTCAGGGTTCAGTCTGACAATGCCACAGACTGGCCGGTCCGGAGCTCATGGTTTACAACCAGGGCATGCTAGCTTTATACTTGACTGAGTCAAGTTATGTTTTGCTTTGTTTTGCTTTTAACATTATACTATTTTTTATAAACAAACCATTTGGATCTACACTATGAATGCCCGTCTCTTTGGTTTATGAGGATACCCTGCGGTTTTTGATATGGAATAAATGATTATCACAGCGAAAGTGATCCACCCCAGGAGGGGCTGAGGGACCAGGATACTCCAGTGTTTGCCGAGCCTGCTGGAGGTGCCTGCTCTGGATACAGCCAGTACACTCACTACATGCGTTTTACCCCTGCAGGGGTGCAATAATCTGGTGAGTTTGGAACGAAGGGGAGCACGGAAGTCACTCGATTTTTTTGCACACCGGTGGATAAATCCAGCGCACACATACAAAAATGACATTTATCCTGCAAGGCTAGTTAAAAACACCTGAACATATTAAAAAAATAAGGGGGTTTGGTCACAGTATATGGTCATATAGTGCTAAGCCCACTTACTGGGACAAAGTACCCCGAATTAGTGGGTCCTACCCTAGTAATAGAATGAAAGATCCTGTGTCTTAACCATGGGAGACAAACTCTCTATGTGGGAGAACTGAAGGAATTCCTCCTATGACTGGTGACCACTAACAAGAGGTAATAAAGAGGGGGAGGGGTGCTCCAGCCCAAGACGCAGGTTCTATATGACCATATAGTGAGACCAAACCCCCATATTTTTTGAATATGTTCAGGTGTTTTTAACTAGCATTGAAGGATAAATGTCATTTTTGTATGTGTGCGCTGTAATCTGTTTTGTACTGTTTTTGGTCTTATAGCAGCACCATCTTGAATGTAAAGCATTTTAGGGTGTGCCCCCCAAGTATGTTTTTGTATGGTGGAAAAATCCAGACATGAGTCTCTTTTGACAAGTCAATTTATAATTTGCAATTTTTTTTGCACCATTTAAGATTGAATTTTATTATTGATTTTTATCCATTTTTCATATTTCCTTTATGACACTTTTATCACTGGATTTTTATCGTATTAATTTTTATTCAAATGATAACCAATTTCTGATCAATTTATTAAAAAATGTATATGCACAAGTATTATATAGTGTTTTTTTAAGGATGAATTTGGTTTGTTCTAGATGATCTGATGAGATTACTATCACCCTTTGCACAATCATTTTAGGACTGGGTCTTGGATATATGGTGATAAATGGCACAAGTATTAGAGCAACAATAGTACACCATCCAATATAGGTCACAGGTTAAGCACATTTAAAAAAAAAATTTGTAGAGTGACCCATTGGGGAATTACCCTTCAGGTGATGGGAATAATTACCAGCCATCTATTGCATATTCACGTGGAAGAGTGATTCACTGTAGGGAATCACTCTTCAGGTGACTGGAAACACCACCTACAGCAATTACTATCCACCTATTGCATACTCACCTGGGAGGAGTGACTCACTGGAGAGGATCTCTCTTCAGGTGACAGGCAGCGCCACCCACCCTTTCATACATACAACCTTTAATATTGGAGCTTTAATTAAAGCACCCCAGGGGAGGCAGCAAATCTAAGCGTGGAATATAATAACATATATAGTGGCATATATCAATCACCAGGGTGGCACCTGGAGTCGCGCTGCCCAAATAGAGTTGAATCACATTCTGTCATGAGCAAAACATCATATGGTTCCGCCTGTTAGGTCACCCTGTGTCATTGGGACTTGGCATCAAAAGCGACTATTTCGTGTTTAGTCACTCAAGCCTATGGCTTAAAGGGGAACGCTCCACCTTTTTGGGTAAAAGCACACTGTACTAGGAGTGGGGGAGTGTCTTGGGCTATTCTCCATCAAGCGTCGTAGGCACAGGTCTGCAAGGCTACAACCTGGTCTTCTGTACACATACACAAGGTTTTACCAAATGGATGGGAGAGCCTTGGAAAGTTTCTGCTTTTGGCCGCAGCATGCTGTGGGCAGCAGAATAGATTTCTTAGGGGTGATGGCTTTTTTTTTTTGTCCCCCTCCTCTCAAATGCATTGCTATGGAACATCTCAGATGGTCATGATTATAGCCTGTTCTGTGTCCCATGATGTACGAAAAAGAAAACTGGATTTTTTTACTTGCCTATAAAATCCATTTCTTAGAGTACATCATAAGACACAGAGATACCACCCCTCTTTCATTAATTTAATTGCTTGCTGCAAAACTGATGTGTTTCCTGTATGGGAAGAGTTATATAGGAGAGGACTTCCTGTCTGTTTTTGGTCTGCCAGGGTCCATTCACCTATAGGTGGTGCATAACCCATGATTACAGCCTGCTCCGTGTCCCGTGATGTACTCCAAGAAATTTTACAGGTAAGTACAAAAATCCAGTTATTACTATTTAGGTTAAATACAAATTAGCCTGGAAAAGCCGAGTGCAACACTATTTACTGGTTGATCAGTTTAAGGTAACATAAGTAGGAAGAGGTAAGCCTGGAGGGTAATCAGAGAAGTGAGTTGAGGCTTATGCCGCGTACACACGGGCGGACTTTTCCACAGACTAGGTCTGGCGGACTTTTCGACGGACTTTCCAAATGAACGGAATTGCCTATACACGATCAACCAAAGTCCGACGGATTCGTACTTGATGACGTCCGACCGGACTAAAACAAGGAAGTTCATAGCCAGTAGCCAATAGCTGCCCTAGTGTCGGTTTTTGTCCGTCGGACTAGCATACAGACGAGCGGACTTTTCGACCGAACTCAAGTCCGTTGGAAAGATTTGAAACATGTGTCATTTCTAGGTCCATCGAACTTTTGGGAAAAAAAGTCCGCTGGAGCCCACACGCGATCGAATTATCCGACGGTCTCCGGTCCTCCGGACCAAGTCTGCCGCAAAGCTCGCTCATGTGTACGCGATACAAGTGTGATCATGAGCACATACAGGACCAGGATGTTGTAAGCACCGATTTCAAATTTTGTTGTATTTGGAGGGACAACCTCTAGAAGATAAGTTGGTTTCTTGTAGAGGAGGGTGGTATTGACTTCCAGAAAACTGGATTGTATTGAGGGTGGGGCAGCTCGCATCCAGTTACAGGCTATGAGCTTTCTTGCGCAAACAGTTTCATGTAAGAACAATGTCAGGATTTTTTATGCTTCAGTATCAGGGAAAATGCCTAGCAGGCACTGCTTGGGAGGCAGGGTTAATTGGGAGCCCAATTGGTCATAAAGAAACTCTACCACCTGTGCTCAAAACCCTTGAATTATGGGAGAGGCCTACCAGAGGTGGTAAAATGTGCCTGGAGTATTAGAACACATAAGACATAATGAGTTGTAAGTAGGGCAGTGTTTGGATATATGGATGGGGGTTAGATGAGCCCTATGTAATAAATATATTTGTGTGTGGCAGTTGGACAACTTGGGGGAGGCCATCTTACAGGTATCTAGAACCTCATCTCATTCTGTGTTTTCCAGCCCCTGTATGTCTGTCACTGACTGAGATTTAGAAAAATAGACAGTTTTAGGAGCCAAGGGGGTACTAAGCATATTGTAAAACGTAGCAGTACACTTTTTGAGATCATTATCATAAACACTGTCCAGCAGGGGAACAGGCATCAATTCTGGGTATGTACCAGGGAATTGAGTCCTAACTGCGTGTCGGAGCTGAAGGTAATGTAATAGCATGTAGTTAAGGAGAGAGAATTTGTTTATTAGTGCTTGGAAAATGTTTTGAGGCCCTCAGCATTGAATATATGATGCATATAGTAAACCCCCCTAGGGACCACAGTTCTGGGCATGGTAAAGGGGCTAATTCAGATAAAGGTTTGTTACCCAGGGAGGGGTAAAGGAATGTATCTGGTATTTTAATTTGTCCAAATGAGCTCCAAGGTAATATGGATTGAAATCTGGTAAGGCAGCCCCACCCAGGATTGATGGATTTCTAAGGACACGCCTTGGTAACTTGTGTCTGCTATTGCCCCAAACAAAGGCTCTAAGCATAGAATCAAGAATCTTGAAAAACTTCAAAGGTAAGTAGATGGGGAAGTACCACAGAATATATAGAATTTGGGGTAGCAGGACCATTTTAATCAGATTAATTCTCACCATGACTCCTAGAGGGGGTTTAGCCCATGTCTGTGTATTTGCTTTAAGGAGGTAGAAATGCCTGTTACCTAGATGGCAGAAAACTGTCCAGTAAAAGAATTTGGGATGTCCCAATTTTTAGACTATATTCTCCAAATTGTTGTATGATTTGTAGTACCATGAGGAGCAAGGGGCCAGAATCTTCCAGCTAGAGGAGCATATCACCAGAATACAGCCCAAAAGTCTACACCAGTGGACCATTGTGTAAATCTTGAATCTGTAAACAATCTGCCCCTTACTCAAGACAGCCATGGCCAGAAATGCTAGGTCGATATTTTTCAAAATGATTTCTCCACAAAATAAAGCATGGAGACATGAGTGAATTTTTTTTTGGACGTTTTCCTATGTCCCAAAATTGAATTCAACAAGAAGAGATGGGGAGAGATGAAAAAGGCAGCCAACAAGCCAGTGGTAGTTTCTAAGCAGAGAACACAGGGGATAGGAGGTACAAACGTGGGCCAATGTTCTTAGAGCCTATGGGCACAATTTACAAAGCTTTACACAAGTCTAAGGCACTCTATTTTTAGCCAGACGGCTGCAGTTTTCAAATCTCAATGGACGGAATTGAAAAATACATATCTTTATCTTAGTGTGTTAGAATTGAGCCTCATGTCTGTTTAAGCCTGGGTTCATACTTGCCAAACACCGCTTGTAATTCGCACAGGAATTGCACCGCATTCCTGTGCACATCACATGCGATGTCTGTGTGGTACAATTTGAGCCATACACTTTGTATGGCTCAATTCGCATTGCAACCACACCAAAATGGTGCAAGACCCTTTTTTTTCCGCACCTGAATCGCATTGCATGGGTGTTCACACCCATGCAATCCAATTCTGGCAATCGCACTGCATTTTGCGAGCTGTTTCGGGGTGTCATTAATCTAACATTGACACCCGCAGCAGATTGCATGGACACCGTGCGATTGCAATGGGGTGCGGGAAAAGCATAGAATTCACTGCGTTTCATGCATCAGTGTGAACCAGGGCTATAGCTGAACTCCAGTAATTATCAGTATTGCATACATACATACATTGGTCCAGCTTTGCATAATGCAAGTATACATATCATACCAGATGTGCCACTGGGGAAGTTAAAGTGCTACTAAAGTCTTACCGTGCTGCAGTCTCACCCAATGAGGAGGGGAGTCCCAGCCAGCCGAGACACTTCTGCAACATCGCTGGATTTAGGTGGACCTCAGGGAAGTATTAGGGGGGGCTGCTGCACACAGAAGTCTTTTTATCTCAATGCATACTATGCATTAAGATAAAAAAAAAAACCTGCCTTTACAACCACTTTAAAATCTTTGTAGTAGAATGCCTAATATTTTTTTCAATTACTATAAGGTGTTCTCTGTATTGGTGGAGTTTGTAACATTACTGCCCTTCCTCTCCACTGCATTAAATTAAAGAACGTCTTGTATTCATTCAAAAAAAAGATGAGGCGTTCTATGTTTGTCGGTAGTGGCAAGCAAGCAACCCCTGTGGTCAGCATGCAACTATGCCCATCATATGCAGCCAACTGTGCCCATAATATGCAGCCACTGTGCCCATTAATTGCAGCCTCTGTGCCCATCATATGCAGCCACTGTGCCCCCCACCTGCCCGCTGTCTGCCTGGCACTTACCCCATCGTGGTAGTGGGTCAGACAGCAGGTCAGGCGGCAGACTGTGGGGCTTGTAGCGCGGCGATGGATGCTGTGTCCTCCGTGCGTGTCTTCTTCCTGTTCTGCACGGCGGCCAATGGGATCGCCTCTACCTTCAGCCAATCAGGTGCCCGGTATTACAACTGGGCCTCCTGATTGGCTGGGAGGCGGTTCTGTGTTAGCAAAGCAAATTAATTTGCTTAGCTAACACACCTGGGTGCACTGCAAGCGCAATGATTTGTGCTCGCAAGTACACCTTTTTTGAAGCCTATTAGAGCCCATGGCTCTAATCATGTGCTTCAAAAACACCCCCGCCACTGCAATTCAGGCGCCCGACACCCGAAAAGGGGCCAAGCGTCTGAATGGGGGTGGCTACAGTGGCCATGGATAGATTCATGCGATGCATGAATCTATCCATAGTACACAGAGGGGGTGGCTGGAGAGAGGGGCCCTAATGGACGCACCGCCACTGATTGTTTCCGTAGTGAGAAACAGTTTATTATGCCATTACTTCATCAATAGAGATGAACATTGGGGTCTGATTGAACATGATTCAGAATGAACCCAGCTTGTTTGCAGTTTGATAATATGACAAACGAATATGGTTGTTTGCTGCTATAGCAACCAATTACCAAAAATACACTTCCTAGATTTAGACCAGCCAGTGTGTTTGGGACCTGGAGTAGAGTGGACAATGTGTTCGCACAGGGAGATTGTTTTTGATAAACAGTGCTACAGTATCTCACAAAAGTAAGTACACCCCTCACATTTCTGTAAATATTTTATTATATCTTTTCATGTAACAACACTAAAGAAATGACGCTTTGCTGCAATGTAAAGTAGTGAGTGTACAGCTTGTATAACAGTGTAAATTTGCCGTCCCCTCAAAATAACTCAGCACACAGCCATTAATGTCTAAACCACTGGCAACAAAAGTGAGTACACCCCTAAGTGAAAACAAAGAATTATCTGAGGATCTGAAAAAAGAATTGTTGCTCTACATAAAGATGGCCTAGGCCAGTGATAGTGAACCTTGGCATTCCAGATGTTTTGAACTACATTTTCCATGATGCTCAATTACAGTCAGAGTGCATGAGCATCATGGGAAATGTAGTTCCAAAACATCTGGGGTGCCAAGGTTCACCATCACTGGCTTAGGCTATAAGAAGATTGCCAAGACCCTAAAACTGAGCTGCAGCATGGTGGCCAAGACCATACAGCGGTTTAACAGGACAGGTTCAATTCAGAACAGACCTTGCCATTCTCGACAAAAGAAGTTGAGTGCACATGCTCAGCGTCATATCCAGAGGTTGTCTTTGGGAAATAGACGTATGAGTGCTGCCAGCATTGCAGAGGTTGAAGGGGTTGGGGGGGGGTCAGCCTGTCAGTGCTCAGACCATACACTGTACTCTGCATCAAATTGATCTGCATGGCTGTCGTCCCAGACGGAAGCCTCTTCTACAGATGATGCACAAGAAAGCCTGCAAACAATTTGCTGAAGACAAGCAGACTAAGGAACCGTGTCCTGTGGTCTGATGAGACCAAGATAAACCTATTTGGTTCAGATGGTGTTCAGATGCATGTGGCAGCAACAAAGACAAGTGTGTCTTGCCTGCAGTCAAGCAGGGTGGTGGGAGTGTCATGGTCTGGGGCTGCATGAGTGATGCGGGTACTGGGGAGCTATAGTTCATTGAGGGAATCGTGAATGTCAACATGTACTGTGACATACTGAAGCAGAGCATGATCTCCTCCCTTCGGAGACTGGGCTGCAGGGCAGTATTCCAACATAACGACCCCAAACACAGCTCCAAGATGACCACTGCCTTGCTAAGGAAACTGAGGGTAAAGGTGATGGACTGGCCAAGCATGTCTCCAGACCTAAATCCTATTGAACATCTGTGGGGCATCCTCAAATGGAAGGTGGAGGAGCGCAAGGTCTCTAACATCCACCAGCTCTGTGATGTCATCATGGAGGAGTGGAAGAGGACTCCAGTGGCTACCTGTGAAGCTCTGGTGAACTCCATGCCCAAGAGGGTTAAGGCAGTGCTGGAAAATAATGGTGGCCACACAAAATATTGACACTTTGGGCACAATTTGGACATTTTGACTTAGGGGTGTACTGACTTTTGTTGCCAGCGGTTTAGACATTAATGACTGTGTGTTGAGTTATTTTGAGGAAACAACAAATTTACACTTATACAAGCTGTACACTCACTACTTTACATTGTAGCAAAGTGTATTTTTTTCAGTGTTGTCACATGTAAAAAAATAAAATATTTACAAAAATGTGAGGGGTGTACTCACTTTTGTGAGATACTGTATATACAGTGCTATACACAATGCTGTAAATAGCAGCTTGGAGGGCTACATATTATTCTGTACCCTCTTCCCCCAGGGTTCACAGTAAATAGCCCCAACAATCTTTTTTAGGGCTACCCTTTTGTGTGTGTCAGTAACAACTTCAGTTGCTATTTAACTGCTGCTACCCCCCCCCCCATGGTTTTGGGGTTTTGTGTTTTTTAGATTTTATTTTTTGGGAGAAAATTGATTCCATTTTCAGTTAAACTTTGCTAGGATCTTTTTTTTTATTTCAGGGTCAGCAACATGCCCTTTGTTTGCAGAATATCACCACATACTTGTGCACGCAATCACTTCATTTACAGAACCACACCCCCCCCCCCTCTTGTAGGTAATAATAAAGTTAGGCATTCCTCTGCATTCGCACTGTTAGGCAGGCCTAAAGGGGGAGGTATATGTTCTACACTGTGTGCACAATTATTAGGCAAGTGAATACAGTATTTTGACCAAATCATCATTTTTATACATATTGTCCAACTCCAAGCTGTATAAACTTGAATGCTTGTTGGATTGAAGCATATCAGGCGATGTGTATTTGTGTGACGAGGGAATTTGTGGCCTAACTAAATCAACACCCTATTTCAAGGTGTGCATAATTAGTAGGCAGCTTATTTTCCTCAGGCAAAATGGGCCAAAAAAGATATTTAAATGACTCTGAAAAGTCAAACATTGTAAAAAGTATTTCAGAGGGATGCAGCACTCTAAAAAATTGCTAAGATATTGGGGCGTGATCACAGAACCATCAAACGTTTCGTTGGAAATAGTCAAGAGGGTCACAAGAAACTGCAAAAGTTTTGAGACGAATAAAACGTGAAGCTACTAGGAAACCATTATCCTCCAGTGCTTTTATATTTCAGAACTGCAACCTACAAGGGGAGCCCAGAAGTACAAGGTCTAGTTCAAAAACTCACGCTGGAGAGTTAACTCTCCAATAGTGAAATATGTAATAAATAGTAATAAATAGTAATAGTGAAATATGAATAAACAAAAATGAATGAAAATTAATAGGAAGACCGCAGCTGCTGCACAAAGGTGCTACAACCTTAAAACAATGGAAAATATATAAAACAGCGCTAGCAGCCTATATCAAGCAATATACATCCTAATACACAGTGCCTAATGTACCAATGTTAAGAGAAAACAAAAAAATAAAATCTAAAAGTACTCAGGTGCTTCAGTGAAAAGTGCAGCGGTGGTCCAAAACTTTTGAGTCCTTGACGCGGCTCCTCCTTTGGTGTCCCCACTCACCAAAATTATTGGATCCTCAGCTTCGCAGTCTGGGATCAAAAAGGCATTGATCAAATGATCTGGGGATATGCTGGATGGTTCCTCAGTAAAATCTTGCAGGGAGACGTTATAAGACAGGAAGGATATACCACACTCCATAGATGGGGAAACAGAGAGAGAACTCATAGTGAAATAATGTTTGGCATCATTTATCAAGCGCATACAATGCACAACTTACAGGATTTTGGGCAAAAACAGGCATCAGAAAAAAAAATCATCCGAGTTCGCAGATGAATGGCGTGCGTTCCACGGAGAGGGAAATTTGCAACAATGGTTAACACGAACCGGAAGAACGTTGACGCATTTCGCCCCTCCTCCAGGGCGTCATCAAGGACATCACTTCCGGTTCCATTACAATCTATTTATACCCTAGGGTAGATAGAACCTCCCTCTATGCAGTAAAAAATGACCAATTACGATCTGTGTATGGAAGACAGACACTCACTTCCTCCTTTTACATCATTTCCTGTTGCCAAGTATAAAACTTTAATAACAAACATTTTAAAAGAACAATTTATCTGTTTAGCTATATGACAACAATGAAGACAACTTATGCGATAGACATATGCAAAAGATTTTCAATATATAAAAAACAATAAATAAACATGATTTGAAAAAGAAAGAAAGAAAATAAAAAAATGAAAGAAAATAAAAATAAATATAAAAATAAAAATAAAATAAAATAAAATCTCCCAAATCATATTACCAATTGGACAAAAAACAATTGAGATCTAATTCAATGTTAAGGCCATGGGGACTCAAAGTCCGAAGCCTATGGATCCATTGGGTCTCATTCTGTGAGATAGCTCTCTTGAGATTGGAACCTCTCCAATGTTCCTCCACCCTATCTATCCCACAGACTGTGAGGCCCCCTGGATCTCTGTTGTGGAACAATCTGAAATGATTTGGACAGGTCATGATGTTTATAGCCCTTTTTGATTCTTTTGGCATGCTCCCTAAGCCTTACCCCTAATTTTCTGGTGGTCCTGCCCACGTATTGTAGACCACAGGGACAAGACTAGAGGTAGGTGGTGATATGTGGTCCCACAAGTGATACATTTTTTGATTTCAAAAGACCTACCCTTAGAAAAGGAACTGAAGTGGGTAGTTTGGAGGTTTTACACATCACACATTTACCACAACTAAAAAAAACAGTTTGAGCCAAAAAAGTAAACAACTTCTTAGGAGGATTAATAACATTGTGTGCCAATTTGAGCCTGAGTGTTGGAGGTTTCATATAAATAAACCTGGGCTGTACGGGCAAGACTTTTTTAAGCTCTCTGTCTTCCAATAACAGGGGCCAGTGTTCCTTAATTTTTTTTTTTTCAAACTGTTTATATTGTCATATTGTTATATCCAGTTAAGGAAGCCACACCATAATCTTTCTGCTTTTTAGCTTTCTTTTGAAACAAATTTTCCCTATCTAACTCACCAATGGTTTCTTTAGTTTTCTTTAGATCTTTTAGATTGTACCCCTTTTCATGGAATCGTTCCAAAATCAGTTCCGCTTGTGTGTCATAATCTTCTTTTTTATTGCAATTCCTTCTTAATTTCAACATCTGGCTTTTCGGAATGCCACCCAGCCATCTAGCATGGTGGCAACTACCTAAAGGGATGTGGCCATTTCTATCTACATCCTTGAGAAGGTCTTGGTAAATAGTTTTCCATTCTCTTTGTATATGGTAAGATCTATAAAATTTACATTATGATGACTATACGTTTCTGAGAAAGAGATGCCATAGGGGTTATTCCCCATCTTCTCCAGAAACCTACAGAACGATTCCTGCGATCCTGCCCATACTATTATAAGAGTCTATGCTGGAACCATCCAGCATATCCCCAGATCATTTGATCAATGCCTTTTTGATCCCAGACTGCGAAGCTGAGGATCCAATAATTTTGATGAGGGGGGACACCAAAGGGGGAGCCGCTTCACTGATTCAAAAGTTTTGAAGCACCGTTGCACTTTTCACTGAAGCACCTGAGCACTTTTAGATTTGATGTTTTTGTTTGCACTGTGTATTAGGATGTATATTGTTTGATATAGGCTGCTAGCGCTGTTTTACATATTTTTCAGAAGTACAAGGTGTTCAATGCTCAGAGACATAAAGGAAAAACAGAAAAAGAGCCTCTGAGTGCAATGTTTAATGTACAACGGTATAAATTATCCAACACTTACATAGAAGTGGTGTGCTCATAGGAAATCAAGTCTCCCGGGATCATCTCCAGCGTCTTCTCTGTGAGCAGAGAACCATCTGCGGTAACCCAGGAAGGAAGGCGGCTGATCTTGTGGGTGGCTGGATAAGGCTGGTGTGATCGGCTTGGAGAGCGACGCATCTGGGTGTGTGACGTCACTGTGGTATAGGGGAACCACAACGCATTTCAGAGAATGCGCAAAGCTGGTAAGGAGCATGTGCGCTCCTTTCTCAAATGATCAGAGACATGGCCAAGGTAAGGGAAGCTGAAGCCTAACCACCACGGAACAAGACACAAGTTGAAATGTCAAGATAGGGCCAAAAAATATTTGAAGACAGATTTTTCAAAGGTTTTATGCACGGATGAGATGGGAGTGACTCTTGATGGATCAGATGGATGGGCCTGTGGCTGGATCAGTAATGGGCACAGAGCACCACTTCGACTCAGATGCCAGCAAGGTAAAGGTGGGGTACTGGTATGGGCTGGTATTATTAAAGATGAGCTAGTTGGACCTTTTCGGGTTAAAGATGGACTCAAAATTAACTCCAAAACCTACTGCCAGTTTTTAGAAGACACTTTCTTCAAGCAGTGGTACAGGAAAAAGTCTGCATCTTTCAAGAAGACCATGATATTTGTGCAGGACAATGCTCCATCTCATGCATCAAAGTACTCCACTGCATGGCTAGCCAGCAAATGCCTTAAAGATAAAAGAATAATGACATGGCCCCCTTCCTCACCTGACATAAACCCTATTGAGAACTTGTGGGCCCTTCTTAAATGGGAGATTTGCTGTGAAGGGAAACAGTACACCTTTCTCAACAGTGTCTGGGAGGCTGATTTTCACTGTATTTTTTTTTATGTCAAATGTTTATTTGTAAATTTTGAGTTGTTTGTTTATTTTCATCTGTTAAACTGAGAATAATAAACAAGCGAGATGGGAAAATTCTTATTTCGTTGCATAATAATTCTGCACACCAATAGTTGCCCTATAGTTGTGCACACATAGATATTCTCCCAAGAAAGCCAAAATCTCACTTTTACTTTCTTAACCACTTGCTTACTGGGCACTTAAACCCCCTTCCTGCCCAAACCAATTTTCAGCTTTCAGTGCTGTCACACAGATAGAGCTTTCTTTTGGTGGTATTTAATTGCTGCTGTTTTTTTTATTTTTTGCTAAAATAAACAAAAAAGGATAAAAAAATAAAAAAAACAAAAAACAAACAAACATAGTTTGTTCTAAAATTTTGAAAACGGGTAATTTTTCTCCTTCACTGATGTGCGCTGATGAGGCTGCACTGATGGACACTGATAGGCTGCGCTGATGGGCACTGATAGGCGGTACTGATGGGCACTGATAAGGCGGCACTAATGGGCACTGATAGGTGCCACTGATAAGCACTGATGAGACGACATTGATAGGTGGTATTGATGGTTTTCACTGATGGGTGGCACTGAAGGGCACTGATAGATGACACTGATAGGTGGCACTGATGATCACTGATGGGTGGCACTGGTAGGTGACACTGATAGGCAGCACTGATCTGTGGCACTGATTATGAGACACTGATGGGCATTGATTGGCAGCACTGGTGGGCATTGATAGGTGGCACTGTGGCCACTGGTAGGTGGCACTCTAGGCACTGGTAGGTGGCACTGGTGGGTACTAATAGGTGGCACTGGTAGGTGGCACAGTGGGCACTGGCAGGCAGCTGACACTGGTGGGCACAGAAAATGCAGTCGTGGCTTTCTGTGTGAGGGACCGATGTCCCTCTAACAGAAGCTGGTGATCGGCTGAAAAAAAATAGATTATCGAGCTTCTGTTTAAATCACGTAATCAGCCGTCATTGGCTGACAGCTGATCATGTGGCAAGGGGCCAGGATCGACCCCTTACTCTGGTCTGTGATCAGCCGAGTTTCATAGACTCATAGGTTGTGCAGACAGCTCTTGCTTGGGAAGACGTCCATGAACGCCCTCCCAGCAATTAAGGCACGTGCTGTAGTCGTCTTTCGGCTATAGCGCGAGCAGCAAGTAGTTAAATATTCAGGTTTGAGGTTTATTAACATTTTGGATTGACCGAGAGCATTGCAGTTGTTTAATAATGAAATAATCTCCAAAAATACAATATGCCTAATAATTGTGCACACAGTGTACATGAGCAGCTAATATTGAGGGAGCCGGTTGTTCATCTGCAAAACAAAGGAGGTTGTAGGGCTTTGGGACGCAGGGCATGTCTGCCTTTTTTTCCTAGCAGTAGGCATGCTATAAAGCCAGAGCATATGGAGCAGGTAGTTGAGGGATTTCTTATCTTCCTCCTCCCAGGTGCAGAGCAGCTAGATTTCAACAACAACCAAAAGGTTCCCCTTATTTTCCTCTACTGCTAGTCACACCCTAGACCCACAAACTGCCATGGAGATGTCCATGTTATCATAATATAGAGAAGAGAGTAGCAGCAGCATAGAGGACGTTTACATCAGACAGGGAGTAACAATTGACTATGAGGTTCCTGCAGCTAACTGCCAATGGGCTTGAGTGGAAGGAGAGTGGAGATGACAAGGTAGCAGACACTGCCTTCGTGCCAGAGATTGTAGAGGAGGAAAGTGAGGCAGAGATGAAGCATTAAGGAGGGAGGATTTAATTCAAGTAGCTTGCAAAGGATTGTAAGGAGCAGCCCCCCAATTCCACTGGATGGCACAGCCCTATGGGTTTCAGCACTGCTATTCCCAGGGCTCAGCAATCTGGACCTCACACATCTGCTGCCAACAGTAATGTTGTGGTTAGTAGTCTCTGCTTGCAGCGAATCAGTCATGGTAAATCTACCAGTCATGTGGGTTTGATTCTGCAGCACAAAGCTTGATGGGAGCAGCATCTAATGATACCCTTGATGAAGTCACGTGATCAGTGACACAACGTGTCAGGGGGAGCCGGGTGACATCACTTCCGGTCGCGGAAAACGTACCAATCATTTTTTTTGTGTATAGTTGCACATCCATATTTGACACATCATTGTGTCTGTTAACACAATACATTGTCTTCCATTCTATTTATCTCCTCCACTTTCCGCAGCCAAGTCACGGTGGTCAGTGGGCAATGTTGTTTCCAGTGAAGAGGGATAAATGATTTCGCAGCATTCATCAAGTGATGTATAATGGATAGTTTTGTAAGATTTAGCAGGATAGTTGATACATGTAACAAGAAAAAAAGCTGGATCATCAGGTATCTGGAAATCTGCAAATTTTTGAGTAATGGTTCGGATATCTGTCCAAAAATCAGTTAATTTAGGGCAGGACCAAAACATATGTAGCATCGCCCCCCTGCTCCCCTGGCATCTCCAACAACGGTCCGAGGTGGCAGGATAGTATTTATGTAATCTCATAGGTGTGAGGTACCATCTGGTCAGCACCTTAAAATCAATTTCTTGTTTTTTGGTTCATAGAGCCGATTTAAGGGAAAATCTGATGATATGTTGATTTTGAGCTACCGTAAAAGTGCAGCCTAGATCTGTCTCCCATTTTGCTATGCAAGGTAGATGGGGCTGTTCCAAAGGGGTAAGCTGTCTATTTCTGACTGCTGTAGGGGGCAATAGGGTGCTTGACTCGCACACATTACAGCAACGTGATGCACTGCCATACACTGCACTGCAATCCTGTACAGCACGCTGCAGCACAGCTCCAGGTTGCTTCGCATTGTGAATGGGACAAACAGGAAAAAATTCAGTGAAATTAGTATTTTTTTATGAATGGAGGAGATGCCATTCCATCAACCTCTGTGATATGTGTACTACAGCTGAAAATACAAATCTCAGCACCAGACATTTAGTGTTGACAGGGGAGCGCAGGCTGAATAAAAGTAAAAGTTCTAAAAAAAAATGCTACAGCAGTCAGAGATGGGGTAATCTTACTTGGAGGTAACTTGTTTTTACTGTGCAGATATCCAAAAAACATTTTTTGGTCATAATTTGGTTTATATACCATTTGTGATTACTGAGTTTAGTTGCAATAGTCTAATATCAGAAAGGAAGATTAAACTGTACATCAGTTCATACTTGTAATATTGTAAATGTAGCCAATTCAGTATTCAATAAAGATTCATAGAGACACTAATATATATATATATATATATATATATATATATATATATATATATATATATATATATATATGTATATATATATATATATATATATATCATGAAAATCCTCACAAAGCCAGTTTTTATTAAATTCTTGAGGTGTTGTATCCTGTATTATTATCCTGTATTGTATCCTGTATTATTAGAATGTAGCATATATAAAATTACAATGTAATTTCTTGGTTTAACTAGTTTTGACAGCCGGGGTGGTGCTTTCCCATCCCGACTGGGCATCATATAATGTCCTCTCATTATGCACCACTCGCTCAGCCACCCTGCGCCACGATCTGTCACCGGTCGTGTCCATAGGACACAGCTGATGACCGATCAGTGTACCAGCTCACTGCCGGTACCAGGTGACCGCCATGACTAATCACGGCAGGGCACATGACAGTTGTACACAATGGATGGCTTCCTTTCAAGCCATCCAAAGTGTACAATTATGTTGCTAGCTGTGATTGGTCAATTTGATCGCATGGTACACACAGAGCCAATCACAGCCCATCTGTACCATGACATTAGCTTTGACCAAACACAGCTAATCACAACAAAACAGACAGAATGATTCAGTTTCATTCAGTAAAATGATTGTTTATATCAATATAATACACTGCTTTAACCACTTCAGCCCTGGAAGATTTGACCCCTTTCATGACCAGAGCACTTTTTGCGATTCGGCATTGCGTCCAAAGACATGCTGGTAGGTTAATTGGCTTCTGTCCAAAATTGGCCCTAGTATATGAATGGGGACCTTGGATTGAGGGTAGGGACTGATGTGAGTGTGCGATGTACAGGGTTAGGGACAAGGGTCAGGGTTGTAGACACACACTCACTCAGGTTGAACTGGATGGACTGGTGTCTTTATTCAACCTTACTAACTATGTAACTATGTAACTATGTAACTATGTATGTCGCTTTAACTGACAATTGCGCAGTCGTGCGACGTTGTACCCAATCAAAATTTTTTTCTACAAATAGAGCTTTTTTTTGGTGGTATTTAATCGCCTCTGCGTTTTTATTTTTGCGCTATAAACAAAAAAGGAGCGACAATTTTGAAAAAAACACAATATTTTGTACTTTTTGCTATAATAAATATCCCTTTTTTATGTATTCTTCTACATATTTTTGGTAATAAAAATTGTATAAGTGTATATTGATTAGTTTGCCCAAAAGTTATAGTCTACAAATAGGGGATAGATTTATAACATTTTTATTATTATTTTTTTTTACTCGTAATGGCAGCGATCTGCGATTTTTTTTTTAAAACTTGACTGCGACATTATGGCGGACACATCGGACAATTTTGACACATTTTTGGGACCATTGGCATTAATACAGCGATCAGTGCTATAAAAATGCATTGATTACTGTAAAAACGTCACTAGCAGTGAAGGGGTTAACACTAGGGGGGCGATCAAGGGGTTAACTGTGTTCCCGCAAGTGTCTTCTAACTGATTAGGGTAAACACTGTGTAAACAGACCCTGATCACCACCACAACAGTTATTTGATGACGCTGTTGCACTGGTGACATAAAAATTATGATGAAAAGATTACAACTAAAACCCGCCATGCTTCTTACTAAATACCTTGGACTGTCTACTTTCTAAAAAAGGATTATTTGGGGGATATTTTGGGTTTTTTTTTAGCAAAAAATAAAAAACTCAGTGGTGGGTAAATAGCACCAAAAGAAAGCTCTATTTGTGTGGACAAAATGATAAAAAAATTAGTTTTGGGTACAATTATTATACACTTATTATGATATGTAGCATTTTGGCCTAAATTTTTAAAGAAATTAGATTTTTTTACATGTTTTTTTATTGGATATGTTTTATAACAAAGCAAAAAAATATTTATTTATTTATTAAATTGTCAGTCTTTTTTGTTTTGTTTTATATAATAAAAAAAAAACAGTGGTGATCAACTACCACCAAAAGAAAGCTCTATTTGTGTGAAAAAAATTATATAAATTTAGTTTGGGTACAGCATTTCATGACGCAAATACCAGTTAAAGTAGCGCAGTTCTAATTAGCAAAAAATGGCCTGGTCATGAAGGGTATCAAATCTTCTGGAGTTTGAAGTGATTGTAAAGCTTAGTTTATTTAAAAAAAACAAAAAACAAACATGTCATACTTACCTCCACTGTGCAGCTCATTTTGCACAGAGTGGCCCCGAACATCCATTTCTGGGGTCCCTCGGCGGCTCCCCCCCACATCAGATAACCCCCTAGAAGAAGCGATCTCCCGGGGGGGTTACCTTGTGGGCCCGCTGCTGAGTCCATCGTTCGGCGTCCATAGCAGCGAATGTATGACTCGGCCCAGCCCCCACAGCACCTGCGTCATTGGCTGCGCTGCTATCAATCTATCCAGAGCCGAGAGCCCCAGACAAAGGAAGAGCGCGTCCCTGCCGGATGAAGGCTCAGGTAAGTAGAACGGGGGGGGGGGGCTGGGGGGCCGGTCACTGCCAGGTGTTCTTTTACCTTAATGCATAGGATGCATTAAGGTGAAAAAACACGAGGGTTTACAACCCCTTTAAAGTGGAAGTCCATGCAAAATCTAAAATCCCTGCATCTATAGACACCAGGGATCTAACAATAACCTCTGTATCCCTGTAAAGAAAAGATGAGTATACATACCTTTTTGGAAGCTGATCTGACCTGCTCCGATCTCCAGCGCCGGAAGCTCTGCAGAGGTCACGGACGACAACGGCTGTGAAATGAATGGGATGTGTCGTCACCCCGTCTCCTCTGCTCCCACCAGGGGCGTAACTAGAAATAGCAGGGCCCCATAGCAAAATATTGTATGGGGCCCCCCTGCAAAAAGCCCCCCCCACAGCTGCCCTAGTGTCAATGCAGCGTGACCTGTGCCACATATAGCGTGACCTGTGCCCAATGCAGCATGACCTGTGCCCAATGCAGCGTGACCTGTGCCCAATGCAGCGTGACCTGTGCCCCATACAGCATGACCTGTGCCCAATGCAGCGTGACCTGTGCCCCATACAGTGTGACCTGTGCCCAATGCAGCGTGACCTGTGCCCCCATACAGCGTGACCTGTGCCCCATACAGCGTGACCTCTGCCCCATACAGCGTGACCTGTGCCCCATACAGCGTGACCTGTGCCCCATACAGCGTGACCTGTGCCCAATGCAGCCTGACCTGTGCCCAATGCAGCATGACCTGTGCCCCATACAGCGTGACCTGTGCCCAATGCAGCGTGACCTGTGCCCCATACAGCGTGACCTGTGCACCATACAACGTGACCTGTGCCCCATACAGCGTGACCTGTGCCCCATGCAGCGTGACCTGTGCCCAATGCAGCGTGACCTGTGCCCAATACAGCGTTGCCTGTGCCCAATACAGCCTGGTCTGCCTGTGCCCCATACAGCCTCACCTGTGCAGAGGAAGAGGCAAGCCACCCGGATCAGCAGAGAGCGGGATTGCCCGCTGTAATAGCTTTCATTTGAATTTCCCGTCTTCCTGGGGCTCATCGTCACATAGCCCCACCTCTTGGCCTGACGCCTTTGATGACGTCACACGTCCCGCATTGGATTGGCGTTCTGTCTATCAAAGGCGCCGGGCCAAGAGGTGGAGCTATGTGATGTGAGCCCTGGGAACACTGGAAGTTCTAATGAAAGCTGGCAATTCAGTTCTCTGCTGATCCGGGTGGCTTGCCTCTTCCTCTGCACAGGTGAGGCTGTATGGGGCACAGGCAGACCAGGCTGTATTGGGCATAGGCAAGGCTGAATTGGGCACAGGTCACGCTGCATTGGGCACAGGTCACAGCTTGCCTCTTCCTCTCCTCTCTCTTCCCCTGGCTGGGAGACTGTGCCGGCGGTGCTCTCATCCTCACTGGGCCCCACTTGGCTGCGGGCCCCATAGCGCCCGCATGGGTCGCTATGGTGGTAGTTACGCCCCTGGCTCCCACCTACAAAGAGAAGCCGCGGCTGACAGCTCAGCGTAGGATCGGGTCGGAGCAGGTCAAATCGGCTTCCAAAAAGCTATGTATACTCGTTTTTACTTTACAGGGATAGAGAGGTTAGTGTTAGATACGTGGTAGTTATAGATGCAGGGATTTTAGATTTTACATGGACTTCCACTTTAAGCGGATATACTTTAGGAGGGTCCTGGGCTGTGTCTCCAAGATTGGGCCTGCAACAGAAACTGAGAGATGCACATAACCCCATGGCATCATCTGAAGCCCCCCGTACAGAACAGAACATTATTTATAATTTAGGCTTGGCAATACTTTTCCTGGCTTATCATGAACCGAGTGACTAAAAAAGACATGTACATTGTAATACTGCATTCTGCTTATTACTGGCTTAGTAAATTTACATTTTCTTCATCCTTTGCTGTCAATTTCCACTAGCTTTTCTTAAAATCTCTTCCCTGCTATTGCAAATTTCCACTGCCAAACAGAATTCTTCTCAGGAATATTATGCATGGTAAAATACCACACGATTATATCTCCATTAAATATAAATACGTGTATATGCCTCCATTAAGTGCTTGGAAACTGAGCTTGCTTGGGGAGCAATTAAGCCTACAGTTTGTCGAACATATCTCAGACAATCTGTGTTTGCACCTGCAATTTCCAATTGTCTGTGTGCTGATAAAATGCCACTCTGTGCTAACTAGGACATGTTCATTGCTGTGTGGTTGGCTACGTTTTATATGCACCTGAAATGACTTTCCTCTGACTCCTGTTTGCAAATATTTAATAACGATGAGCAGTGAGCCTTGTTGTGTACACAATCTGTGCAGCTGCTGCAGTTTTCTAACCATTCTGTAAAATGTCATAGTGTGCATTTGGCATATGCCTACATTGCTCTTCTTTTACCTACACTCTTTTTTTTTTTTTTTTTTTAACAGGATCATGCTTTTTTCCTTATGAATTAAATAGTATGTTCTCGAAACGAGCCCGAATGCTTATTGTACTGCTTAGAAAAAGTCTGATAGTTAATAGATGCAGTCTTGAATCCTCTATTCAGTTTATTTGTTGTATTATCAAGATTAAAAACGATTAGATCTTTTTGTCATTCCTAATAATACATGAATAAAACCTACAAAAAAAAAAATGACACCAGTATGGGTTTTATTTCCTGGCTATGAAAATATTGTTAGAAATATGGAGGTGGAATAAAGTAGATGTAAACCTTAAAGGATAACAAAACCCAAGAACAAAATGTTTACGGTTTCTAAGGGACTGTATTCGTTTTCTTTTTTTCCAAGCTAAAAACTTTTTTAGAAAATTATCTTTTGATCGTAAAAGAAATGCAGTTTTGTTCCTATGAGCTGCACTGTAGAACACACTATGTTACCAAAAGTATTGGGACACCTGCCTTTGCTCACACATGAACTTTAATGGCATCTCAGTCTTAGTCCGTAGGGTTCAATATTGAGTTGGCCCACCCTTTCCAGCTATAGCAGCTTCAACTCTTCTGGGAAGGCTGTCCACAAGGTTTAGGTGTGTGTCTATAGGAATGTTTGACCATTCTTCCAGAAGTGCATTTGTGAGGTCAGACACTGATGTTGGACAAGAAGGCCTGGCTTTCAGTCTCTGCTCTAAGGCTACTTTCACACTGGGGCGTTGGAGGCATCCATCGTCATTTTTGCGGTGCTTTTGAGCCGCTAGGGGGGCTTTTAACCCCCGCCAACGACCAAAAAAGGGTTAAAAGCGCTTTGCCGGCGCCTCGGCAGAGCTGCCCATTGATTTCAATGGACAGGGGCACTTTAGGAGCGGTGTATACTGGTCATTAAGGGGGTAAATCCTTCCAGTCCATAAGTGGTTAATAATATGTGAGCTTTGCAATGGGCATAGTTTTGCAAAGCGCAGGTACTGAGTACTGTGCTGCACCCAGGGTGTGGGTAAACCGCAGCACAGCAGTGTGAAAGCAGTCTTTGGCCCCTTTCACACGATCAGTCTAATTGGGTCCTGCCTGTCCATTTTTTAGGTAGACCCAATTAGACCCATTATTCTCCTCTATGGAATGGCAGATTGAAACGGACTTGTGTCCGTTTACACCCGCCTACCTCCAATCCGATCTGATTAAAAAAAACAGAAGGGGATCAGAGGGCCCATAGAGCATGTCCATGTCTGCTCTGCATATTCAGGGTAGACACGAACCTGTCATCCACCCACTCAGCACTGCAAGGAATCACCGAACAGAGAGGGGCCATATAGGGGGCTTAGGACAGTAAGGGCTTGTTTACATTACATTGTGCCCACGACCAGTTACCAAATCACTTAAATGACACTCGCTCTTCAAAAGTTTGAGCACTCCTGCTTTAGATGGTGTTGATGGTTTCAGATAGGAGGCACCAACTCAATTGTCATACCAATATCAAATCTTATACCTATAATTTCAACTTTTTATACTAGAACGTCTTTCTAGGTTTAGTGGTAATAAACTTTTCTTAAAGTGTCAAAGGTAGATCTGAATCACTTTGCTCATTACAAGTGGCAACTGAAAAAGACCAAAAAATACATGATCCTTTATGTGCTTCAGATTTCACAAGCTGGCTGTTAATTACTGCGAAAAAATTATATACATATATTACAGATCTGCGATTTAATCGCTATAATGTGCTTTGCATTCTGTAAAACACCTATAAAATAAACATTTCCATTCCTCCTATGCAAAATAAAACAAAATAAAATTAAAAAAGCAATTTCTGCTTGATTAAATTCAGGAAAAATTAATTCACAGTGAAAAGAGACACTCTTTATTATTATCTTCAGCTTATTTTCTGATCTGGAACATACTGCAATGGTTCCAAAAACAGATTCCATGCCCTAATTTTCACATTGTATGTGCATTTCATGCATATTAATGAAAAGACAACAGCTTTTAAATGCATGTTTAATGGTTAATGTTTTTATGACAAAAATGTAGAACAGTGAATGTCTCTTACTGTCACAAATTTAAGGCCATTTATTATTCCATATAGGATGTCATGTTCCTCTTCCGTTTTATTTTATTTTTTTTTTAGCTGATACAGCCAGAATTCATTTTACGCAGCTTTGCAGGCAGATTGGCATCAAGCATTGTTCCCAAGGTCATCATGCCTTGCGCTTTCTTCTGCAGCTGAAGGTTACCAGTAGACTGGGTCATGCACTCGGGTTTAACCTTGAAATATTTTAGTGGAGTACTCTCCTCACTGTCTTCACAGGTGGACACCGTTATCCTTTGGATCTTCAGGGGAAGGTCTCCAGTACTGCAAGCTCTCTCTACGCTATTGCTACACATTCGTAATAGTTTATCCTGAACAATGTCTCTTCCCCGACTGAGTTTCTGAAGTTTGTTAGGAAGTATACCGCTTCCAACTTCAAACACATTAAGATAGTCTAAAGAGCAGACCCTGTCCCTGTTGTATTTTTCACTACAAAGGGAATTTAGAGGTGAACTGGGGCTTAATTTATCTTCCTGTTCCTTTACACTATAATAAGGGGTAGGTACTTCAAACGTAGCATGGAACTGGGAGTAATCCACTCGAAAGAAGCCTTCTTCTAGCGACATGACAGGAAGAAATCTGTGTCCCCATAGTACTTCATCTTCAGTGTAAGATGTTCTTGCCTGGCAGGTCATTCCTGTAAAATAATCAATATCTCATTACATGCATTAAAGGCACACTATATAAATAACCCACACTGGTACTACAGGCATCTCTGATCTCAATCCTGAACAGGAAAAAACACAAGGTTGTGAGCTCTATACATATAAAGAGCCTCCACAGGCAAGCAATACAAGAAAATGATTAATAATACTGCTATTGGTAAGGAACTGCTGAAGTGAAAAAATGTTAGCTAATTTACCTTTAACTCAATTTATATTTAGCCCTTTTATAGCTAGAGGTCATTGAAGCCTAAATGCCCAGACCAAATTTAGCAGAATCAGTATGCATTGTTTAATTTGGCAAAAAAATGGTATGGCCTTACTGCTTTAAAAAAAAGCACATTTATAAATGTTTCTGGGAGGAGAACCTGGTTACGTGACCTGTCAAAATCATGTGATCAGCTTGCATATAATCATTATATTCTCTCTGCTGTATTTAGCAGAGAGAACTTAGTAGGACATCCCAGGCTTTACACTGTGATTTTATGAATGTGATGCAGTATGGAGTAACCTTGCAGAGTATAGAGTAGTATATCTGATTTGCAAGTTTTTTTTAAGGCTATATAGTCATTTTATTTGGTACACTTATGGTCAAATGTAAAATCATAAATTGATTTCCAAATTAAATTTTAATTATTTCTAGTCTACTCATGTTAATCTTAACAATTGTGAGGTCTGAAAACTTAATTTTTGAAGAATCCAAAGAATGCAGTGACACATATTCATTTTGCCTTGTGAATACGTCCTGCTGTGTCACACATTTCACAGATCCTGCTGTCTGAGGTGCAGAGGGGGGAGTTTCAGGAGGCACAATCAGTACAGAAACCACACCACATCATATATAATGGCAGGCAGCAAGGTACCAAGTCATATATAGTCCTTAAGGACTAAGCTAATGTAAACCAAAGGAATGGCAGAGGAGAAGCCAGAACTCAGGATGTTGTTAATAGAGATAACCACCAGACATATAGAGCTCACAACATGAAAGCAGATTTTCCAAGTAAGCTTACTGTATATTGGATGGGCAAAGTAATTATTCTTTGTATTGCTACTACAATGCTGATTTTATAAGATTAAAGTCTACATTGTGGTTCTAGAACTCTTTTATTAACCACTTCAATACAGGGAACTTTTACCTGCTTCCTGCCCAGGCCAATTTTCAGCTTTCAACCCCGTTGCACGTTGAATGACAATTGTGCAGTCATGCAACACTGTACCCAAACTAAATTTTTATCATTTTGTTCACACAACTAGAATTTCTTTTGGTGGTATTTAATCACCACTGTTTTTTGTTGCTAAATAAAAGAAAATGTTCCCATAGTAACATTGCAGTAACATTGTACAACTTTGGGGAAGTGATCAGGGTTTTTTCTTTACACATTATGATTGCTTATAGCAGTGAATTACATTGCTATAAGCAATCATTTTACTGAATACAAATGATTCAGTTTGTTTTGTTGTGATTAGCTGTGATTGGTCAAAGCTAATTACATGGTACAGATGGGCTGTGATTGGCTCTGTCTGTACCATGTGATCACACTGACCAATCACAGCTAGCAACACAATTATACACACTGGATGGCATGAAAGGAAGCCATCCATTGTCTACAACTGTCATCTGACCTGCTGTGATTGGTCACAGCAGTCACATGGTACTGGCATTGAGCCTGTACACTGATAAGTCATTGACTGTGTCCGGTGGACACAGCTGGTAACAGATCATGCCGCTGTGTGGCCCCATGAGCAGCACTTTCTCAGAGGACATCATATGATCTCCACCCAGAACAGTATAGCCGGAACAACTGGCAGTCATTCTGCTATAGACTAGGCGTGAAGGTGTTAAACATATCAATATAAGCTTACAGATGGACAAACATAAAAAAACTGCACATTTCTATCAAATAACCTTTATCCACACATCTTTCACGTACTACAAGTCTTTCACATACCTTTCTGGTAAACTCCAATTGGGATTTAATATTTTTGCAGGTGTTCTTCTCATCACCTTTCTCTATAGCCCATCTTTGTGGGCTGTCTGAATTAAAGGTGCCCCGGGGATATTTTTTGCCATTTCAGCTGCTTATCTCAGCAGCTGCTTCAGATTTACCATTGGTCCCTTTGTTGTTTCTCTAGGCAACACTCTTTTTTTATTTTTTGGTAAAGTGAAGAAAGGGTTAGACTCTGTCAAGTTTTTGTTGAGGTCTGTCTTCCCATTGAGCAGATTTACCCTTCTATGTGACCATTGTCACTGACAAAGAACGTGAGGGAAAATGTTGGAGCTGTCCCCTGAACAAAAGGTAAGGGAAAATCTTCCAATGGAGACACCTGTTGTGGCGACAACTGTCTAAGAGAGGAAATTACCCTCGCTTTCATCTAATAGGGCTTAATCTTGGAGAACTCTTAAGCCCTATTGGATGAAATGCATTAGAGAGGCTGTCCTGAGGCGGGGTCTGTTATAGGCATGCTTGTGGACTCTCCACACTAATATACATCAGTGATACTGTTCATTGTGTGGTGGTTTCTTTTCCCTGCATTTGGTCTGTAAGCATAGATGGCTTGCTCAGCTCCCAACACTCAGAGTCTGAGTGGTAATATGAAGGGGAGGTTTGAAGTGTGTGTGTTCAGCACAGTACTTATTATTTAGAGTAGGGAAACAAATGCAGCAGTGCAGTACCCACACAAATGTACCTGCCAACATTAAAGGTCTAATGGTGAGTTAAGGAAATGTACCTTGTCAGCTACCACCCTTAAAGTCATAATAGGTATGCCAGTGAATATATTAAATTGGCTTATAACAAGCTTTTCTTTATTTCTATAAGGGTTAAAAGTTGCTCTCTTGTGGTGTTTTTTCATTACAGCGAGAAATCTGGAAACATGGATATCAATCATTTCTGAATGTATAATTTTCCATTAGAAATGGTATCTTGATACAGCTGTTAAGCAATCTAATGGGAAATTGGCACAATGGAAACACCAGGGAATGGTTATTTGTCTGGAATTTAATAAGCATGTTCCACTTGTAAAGGTGGGCAGAAATTTTTCCTTTGGAAATGTGTTTTTGATACTGAGTTCTATAAAGGCTTCTGGGGTATGCTCTTGGCCAATAAAGTGCAGATTATTACACCTTAATATTTTTTCACTGCCCTTGGTGCGGTTCTGCCATGCCAGGACTATCTATGGGTGAGCAATCATTTCTAGGTCTTAGGTCCTAGAAATCTGGTCTACGGCTACCACATCTCAAGAAGGCTTCTAGCCCAGAAAATGGTTTGGCTGCTACACCTGGTATTTACTATGACATATTTTTTCATATTTTTTTAGTGATTTGATACCTTTTTTTCATTTTCTCTCGCACTGTGGAGGTCAAGTGCTGGGGAATTTGAAATATCCAATGTCAATTGTGGGTGTACTGGTATCCGCTGGATGATAACCTTGGATGATGTGCTCAGATAGAGCTCTTAAATTATGCAGCCACTTGCATCCAGAGTTGAAGGTACATACAGTATAACCCTTCTTTCTTTTTTTTAATAATGCATTTATTGGTGCTTTGTGGCATGTTAATAAATAAATAAAGATATATATATATATATATATATATATATATATATATATATATATATATATTTTTTTTTTTTTTTATTACCCAACCCTGATTGGAGATTTTTTAGAAAATCATTCTCCAGTTGCTTGATACCTCCTTGGCTTCCCTGATGCTGTTTGTTTAGATACAGAAATAAAATAAACCGGTAATTAGGAAAAATCTACTCTTTTAGTGGGGTCCCTTGTACTCCAAGGTTAAATGCTTGCTAAGTCTAGAGGGAGATGAAAAGGCTGTGACAGTTACCTTACCCCGGGTCAAGGTGACTCCAGCCTTATCCCCCTAACCCTCCAGCACTCTGGTCTCTGGGCAATTACTTGGTTTCATCATGTACAATGGGAGGCTATTTTATGTGGCAAGGAAGAACAAGCAGTGGAGAGAAGAGCTGAGACTGTGGGGGACTGATTGCACTGCTGGAGAGAGACTACTAGAGCACGAAATAAGGTATTTCTCTTTATTCCGTCACCCCCAGATATAAGGAGCATTTAATCCTTGCAGTGCAGGAATGGGGGCCTACTGCAAGGGTATTTCTTTTGTGCCTGATGAGTTAGACTTTAGGAAATATGGAAGCTGCTGTTGCTCACAAACTAGTACTTTACTGCATGTTTTATTAAATACTTTTCACTCCACAGTCACTAACCCAAACGAAGTATAGAAATCAGGAAAGTCAAAGCAGAGTAAGAAGTCCTAATTTGCATATTTATTATGGGTTAGTGTACTGAAGTAAGACAATGACCATGGCAGCCAGGCAACTAGTGTTTGTAGAATGAAAATTTAGCAAAGACAGCCTTCGTGTTTTCTCACAAAATGTTACTTTAAATCCATTTTAATTTGTAGTTTGGAAAAATCCAGGTGTAGTGAATGCTTATGTAAATCAATGTATTACTGTAAGGATGGGGAGGGGGGGGGGGGGTGTATTTTGGCTTTTTTTCATATATAAAGTGAACCTCAAGTACTATGAATTTTTTTTACAACACTAAGAGCATCATAAATGGCCACCGAAATCTGTGAAATGCTAACAAAAAATCCATTCCTGCCTATTACAATGCTAATGGCTGACTCTGCAGGAACTTCCATTTTATTTGATATTTCTGAAATTTCTGAAAAGGATTCCACTAGTTGATGCTGGTAATGTTAACGGGGTAAAGGTAAAGTCTCTGTTTTTTTTTTCGTTTTTTTATGATACAGTTTTATTCTTATGGAAAATAATGTAAACTGCAAAAAAGAATGTTGCATTTTATACATGAGTAGAAGATAAAATGGTGAAAATTTTAATAAACGTTAAAGGGACAGCAAGCTTAGGATGTTAACATTACATAATGCTATTTACATATTAGTATGAAAATATCCTTAAACCTATAGAGGTTGAAATATTTGTAATTATGAAAAGTCAAAAAAGGTACCACAGTCCACTGATATGACTAAAAAGTGTAACCCACTTTAGATCTCACTTGATAAGACATCCCAAGAAAACTGAGATCTTGGTAAATTAGGATGTAAGGATTTTTTTTAAATTTGGCTTTTAAAGATTTTGCTAAAGCTACAAAATACTAAAAGGAAGTAGTCCAGCCTGAGCTCGTTTGGCTGGGCTTCTCCTAGGGGTCACAGGAGTACAATTTGTTTTGCAGTTCGAAGTTGAAGTTCGCTCTCTGCTGACATTGCAGAAATCAGTCCAGCCTCTCAGTGATCCAGTGAGCGTGGAGAAGAAGAGTGGAGAGCTGCTAACTGACAGGCAGCAGCTCTCTGCTCGGGCAGCTGTGAGAACCGAGCCATTGGCGATGTTCGATCGCTCGGTTCTCAGTGTAGAATCGCCGGGGGACAGATGCAGCATCGGGCTGATGCTGCATTCACCTAGGTAAGTATGAAGGGGGTAAAACCCAGAAACCCATACTTCTCTTTTAAAAACATTGCATTTTAACATTGTGGGGTTCCAAATTCCATAGGAATCCAAAATGTACAAACAAATTTAATGTCTCTAACAAAAGAGGCAGACTGAAAAGTCCTGTTTAAAACATATTTAATGTCTCCATAAAGGAGGCAGACTGAACAGTCCTGTTTATCCAGAGTATTCAGAATGAATGAATATAGGTCCCATTTGTGCACTAGAATGTACCATATGAATAACGCTGCTCATCAAATACCAGACCGAACCAAATGTACTGTAAATAAATCATAATGCCTATTTAGATAGTAAGTACTATCAACTGGTCCTTAGTTCTTGTAATATCTGTTCAAACAACATATTATAGCATATTTTCTTGTCTTCAACATAACATGAGGGTATACAGTTCATTGGGCAGTGTTGCACTTGGCACACATTTTTATGCATTTAGTGTAATATGTCCAAACACCATCATCACCTTTTATATTACCAAACATACTGTATATCCAAGGGCCACCCTAATGGACATGCCCTCCAGAATTCACGGATTGACATTTCAGCATGCAGTATCTCACAAAAGTGAGTACAAAAATGATATGGGTGTAAATATATTTTATTATATCTTTTCATGTGACAATACTGAAGAAATTACACTTTGCTAGAATGTAAAGTAGTGAGTGTACAGCTTGTATAACAGTGTAAATTTGCTGTCCCCTCAAAATAACTCAACACACAGCCATTAATGTCTAAACCGCTGGCAACAAAAGTGAGTACACCTCTAAGTGAAAATGTCCAAATTGGGCCCAAAGTGTCAATATTTTGTGTGACCACCATTATTTTCCAGCACTGCCTTAACTATCTTGGGCATGGAGTTCACCAGAGCTTCCCAGGTTGCCACTGGAGTCTTCTTCCACTCCTCCGTGACGACATCACGGAGCTGGTGGATGTTGGAAACCTTGTACTCCTCCACCTTCTGTTTAAGAATGCTCCACAGATGCTCAATAGGGTTTAGGTCTGGAGACATGCTTGGCCAGTCCATCACCTTTACCCTCAGCTTCTTTAGCAAGGCAGTGGTCGTCTTAGAGGTGTGTTTGGGGTCATTATCATGTTGGAATACTGCACTGCGGCCCAGTTTTCGAAGGGAAGGGATCATGCTCTGCTTCAGCATGTCACAGTACATGTTGGCATTCATGGTTCCCTATCAGGGAAATAGACACATCCCCAGGCGCAATATTGCAGGGATCGTGAACCGGCGTAGGCAAAGGCATGCTGGTGCGAATCAATGCACAAAGACACGCAGCGCCTTGAAAGGCGAACGCGAACAAACAAAATTGACATCCTTTTTATCCCAAAAATAGAGCTTTCTTTTGGTGGTATTTGATCACCTCTGCAGTTTTTATTTTTTACGCTATTTTTTGCTATAATAAATATCCCCCCAAAAAATATTAAAAAAATTAATAATTTCTTCCTCAGTTTTTATTACTATTATTTTTTTACTAGTAATGGAGGTAGGACAGCAACATTGAGGCGGACAGATCGGACACTCCTGACACTTTTTTGGGACCATTGACATTTATTCAGCGATCAATGCTATAAATAGCCACTGATTACTGGGGTTAACACCAGGGGGCAATCAAGGGGTTAAATGTGTGTCCTAGGGAGTGATTCTAACTGGGGGGTAGGACTGCCTGGAGGAGGAGGCTGATCGCTGTTCATACTTAGCATGAAAAACAGATCTGTCTCCTCTCCCCTGACAGAACGGAGATCTGTCTGTTTACATTGACAGATCTCCGTTCTGTCTCTCTCAGGAGCGATCGCAGGTGCCCAGCGCACATCGTGACTGTCGGGCACGTGCATCGGCTTCGTTGTTGTGCCGTGGGCGTGTGAGTGCCTCTGGTGGCGCGTTCACGCCCCCTAGTGGTCTTAAAGCGGCCGACGTATAGCTACGGCGATTTGCCCAGGAGAGCCAACCTGTCACAGTGTAATTGCAGCGGCTGGCCCTCTAGTGGTTAAAATGCAACTAAGGGAAATAACTAAGATACCTGCACCATTATAATAGCACAGGAAACTTGAGGGAGTGGCTTGCACCACATTAACTAAGCAAATAGACCTGTTTCAGGTGTAGCTACACCACTCATGGCAGTTTCTATGTCAGAGTGAAATATAAACTGGTGCAGGGCCTGCTCCCATTAACAAAGGAAATGTGCCCGTTTTAAGTATAGACCAGAGAGGAATCCCCTAGGTGGACTTTTAAGGCACTCACATTGTTTAATAAAATATGTTTTTTCTATAACTATGTAAATATAATAAAAACAGAGTATATTGGAATGGTTACAATGACTATATACTAGATACAGAGTCACCACAATGATTGACTGAAGGTTCTCGTAATTAATCCGGCGCATTTCAGAGTATCTATGTCTCCTTCATCAGGGATATTTATAAGAAGGTCAATCATACATCTAAACTGTAGTAATGACAAAGAGTCAAACATAAGATATATGTGAAGCCATGTGACAATGTTTTTCTATATATATATAAAACATATATTTTACACAATAAGTAATATATAGACTCACATATTTTATGCAGGGATGTGTATACGGAACATTCCAATAGAACTATTAAAAACAAAAAGAATAACCGGATATGTGTCCCCAGGTATCTGCCTATGAGAGTGGCTTGTTTTTCACAATGTATTGAGGTATACCATCATTTAGAAGTTGGGTACGACCGGACCGATATGGGAGGCACTGGGCCGCAAACAATACTGAAGCCAGAGGAGGGCGTGGCCCAGTTATGCCGCGTACACATGACGGGACTTTACGGCATACTTGGTCTGGCGAACCGGAGTCCGTCGGACAATTCGATCCTCTGTGGGCTCCAGTGGACTTTGTTTACTCAAAAGTTTGATGGACCTAGAAATGAAACATGTTTCAAATCTGTCCGACGGACTCGAGTCCGGTCGAAAAAGTCAGCTCGTCTGTATGCTAGTCCGACGGACAAAAACCGACACTAGGGCAGCTATTGGCTACTGGCTATGAACTTCCTTGTTTTAGTCCGGTCGTACGCCATCACGTACGAATCCGTCGGACTTTGGTTAATTGTGTGTAGGCAAGTCCGTTCATTCGGAAAGTCCGTCGTAAAGTCCGTCGAAAAGTACGCTGGACAAAGTCTGCCGTAAAGTCCACTCGTGTGTATGTGGCATTAGATGTATGACCTTCTTATAAATACCCCTGATGAAGGAGACATAGATACTGTGAAACGCGTCGGGTGAATTACGAACCTTCAGTCAATCATTGTGTTGACTCTGTATCTAGTATAAAGTCATTGTAACCATTCCAATATACTGTTTTTATTATCTTTACATTGTTTGATAAAATATATGTTTTTTCTATAACTATGTGAGTGCCTTAAAAGTCCACCTAGGGGATTCCTCTCTGGTCTGTTAAATTTGGATGTGGCACCCGATGGGGACATTTGCACCAATATGATCCTTGTTTTAAGTATAGAAAACCTTCACAGATCCTCACTAGGTCAGACCAGGCATACTAGAATATAGGTCATGTATCACATCTAAATGATAAGTGCCATTTCACACTTATGTTAGTACCAACTCTTCTGATACAAGTTAAAATAGGGTTTCTTTATCATGAAATTTATTTCCAAAAGCAAATAATGAAGGGTATAGCTAAAATACTGTATATTTTTCATGTTAAGGGTCAGTGCAACCAAACTGATATTTCAGTCTAGGAAGGTTGCAGATGCATTGAATTATCACTTTTCTTAAAATAGAACTATAGGCAAACATTATTGTTCATTTTGATTACAGTAAGGGAGGGTTTTAACCCCATTCATGTTTTTATTGCTAACTGTGTCCCATTGGGAAGATTTACCTTCATTTCTTGCCCCATAGCCAAAACAGGAGATGAGAGGAAATCCCTTCATAGTGAGGGAATCCTGGGGTGTCACCAAAACAAATGTTCCCATTGAAAGATTTCTACTGTATCTCTGTTCTGATGACAACCCAAAATTTGAGATTTTTTTCACTTTCACTCAAACAGATAAAGGTAAACAGGACAACTAGAGAGCATAAATATCCTTAATGGGGGCAGAGACAGCAATAAAAACCTGACAGGTGTTTTAATCCCTCTCCACTCTATCTAAAAAAAATACATTTGCCTTCAGTTGTATTTTATGGGAAATGTGTCTTGAGGGAAAATGCCTTTGCCTTGCTTTCACCCCCTTGGTTAGGATTCCATCTCTTTATACACTCCAAACAACAACGTAGGTGGTGGATTTAGAACTCTTCAGCTACATAATTTCTCTTAGTCAGGAGTTAAATGTGCAAAGAAGCCGACCAATCTTGTGGAGGACGTAAGAGGGCTTTTCTTTATTGTAGAATTCTTTCTCTAATCCCACTGACCAAATACCTGACCTACCTGATCTGACCATTATGAGGTAGTTTTTTTTACTGTTAAGTTCTTTCAGTCTAATAAGTAGAATGCTATGATAATCTTAGGTGTCGTGGCGGTCTTCCAGTAGAAAGACTTCTATAGTGGAGTTCTATAGTGGAGTCCACGAGAATATCTCAGAAGTTAGTCAATAATTTAACTCACCAGTATCTACCTCTATATATCAGCCTTTCTCAACATTTTCAACACAGAGGAACCCTTGAAATAGCTTTCCAATCTCAGGGAATTCCTGCTAAAAATGACTATATCTACAACGCATGATACATTAGTGTGATGGTCAGTGGGAAGAATGCTGCTTATCCTTGCAGTCGTTGGGAAGAACCCCCCAGCTAACAAATAGCTAAAATTAACAATGGTGTCAGTGGGAACTTATCTTCTCATTGTTCAAGAAACCCCTAGCAACCTCTGGAGGAACCCTTATGCCGCATAAAACAAGGAAGTTCATAGCCAGTAGCCAATAGCTGCCCTAGCGTGGCTTTTTGTCCGTCGAACTAGCATACAGGCGAGCGGACTTTTCGACCGGACTCGAGTTTGACGGATAGATTTAAAACATGTTTCAAATCTAAGTCCGTCCAACTTTTGAGAAAACAAAGTCCGCTGGAGCCCACACACGATCAAATTGTCCGATTAAATCCCGTCCGCCGGGCAAAGTCTGCCGTAAAGTCCGCTCGTGTGTACGCGGCATCCACAGAACCCTGGTTTAGAAACCCTGCTCTATATAAACAAATGAAGTTGTAAAATACATTTATGTGTATCTGCACACCTATTATTGACAATTGTACTATACATTTATTACATTAATGGAAATATCAGAATATTGTAGTGCTCACCTGTAGTTTCAACAATTCCTTCAAGAATGACAACAATCTCAAACTGCTCACTCCTTAGTGACTTCTGTGAGAGATCAAAGAATGGACTCCTACGGTTGATTTCATGACAGATAGTTAGCGGAGAAACTAGGAACAGCTGGTCAGCTCCAGTGCCAAATCCAACATCCAGCTCACGTTGGTCGAGTGGCAGGAATTCACCTTCAGGAGTCTGTCTTGACTAGAAAGCAAAACAAACACAGGATGTGTGGTCAATTTGCAAACATATTTAAATAGATAAAATAATAATAAAAAGAAAAAATAGATAGCTATTTCCTTTTACAACATAATATTTAAAAGTAGGACTAGCATAGTGGTCTTGCTTGCACAATAGTGCTTGCAGAAGAATGACATGATAGTAATTGGAAGCAGAGATGAAGGTGGTGCAGTTCCTCAAGAGCAAAGTGGTAATGCCTGCCTGTCTATAGGTGCTGCACAATATTATTAATTTTGCCCATGGGACTTTAACTGAGGCACATCACTGGATAAACAAATCAGTTAAACAGGAAAAATAAATGTATTAATAAATAAAGAGAAAAGGTGCTGCCCATTTGGATGGTGAAAGGAAAATAAGCCACTCATTTACTAGTGGAAACACATCAACACTTCATCCCCCAGCTCATCGTGTGAAAGACAGTATGACGACACTTCACTTAGTATGTAGTATAAGTAGACTGATGATCAACAGGAAATGATGGTGTCAGGGTCAAGTAGAAGTTCTGTGAAGAAATGGAGGTAAAGGGCAAAATCTGAGCCCAGACTGGTTATTCATCATAATTCTACTACTTCTACCAGATATTCTGCAAATAGAAAATTGCGATTGGGATTTGTTTGGTCATTTCATTCTATTAAAAAAAATTGTGACACCCTTAAAGGATCACTAAAGTTATTTATTTATTTTTTTTTAAATAACAAACATGGTATACTTACCTCCACTGTGCAGCTCGTTTTGCACAGAGTGGCCCCGAACCTGGTCTTCTGGGGTCCCTCGGCGGCTGTCTCGGCTCCCCCTCGCAAGGACTCAACACTTTCATGTGAGCTCCCTCGCATGGTGTTGAGTGCTTGCGGGCGCGCTCCCATGATACAGCCGGCGGCCATAGCCGCTCACTGTATCACTCGGCCCCGCCCCCCGGCGCGCCGCATCATTGGATGTGATTGACAGCAGCGTGAGCCCATGGCTGCGCTGCTTTCAATCCATCCACTCTAGCCAATCAACGGCCAGGCTGAGCAGCGAAGAGGATGTCGGGGGCGAGCATGGGACAGTATTGTCAGATGTTTTTTCACCTTAATGCATAGAATGCATTAAGGTGAAAAAACTTTTACCTTTACAACCCCTTTAATTGTAGTACTATGATCTTAGAATTGTGTTGAGACACGCCTAAATAATTAAATTAAAAAAAACTGTACATTTTTAGCAAATGTAAATATTGAAAAACAATAGACCTTATAAATGATACACAAATATGAGTCTGTTGGCTGTAACACATTACACATATAAAAATTTGTTTACAACAATTTTCTACCAATGCTTTACAATGGTACACTATGACACTGATTTACCAAAGCAACGTTCACTTTTTTACTTAACTAAGTGAATGTGGTAAAAGTACACTTTGCAAAGAATACCTGATCAGGTGCAAGGATAATTAAAAAAAAACTGAATTTTTGCTTTATGTGATTGGATGACTGAAGTCAGCTTCCCAGCATTTACAAAGTGAAAATTCCTTTGTGAAAACATTTGTCCCCTTTAGTAAATTAAATGTATATGGGCTTCTTCTTTAGAAAATCACGTGAATATATTCTTTTCCTTTAGTAATGACTGGTTGCAAAGTCAGTTTTCTGAAACTGCTAATTTCCTGAGCTGCCAGCTGAGTTGTAGAATTTAAAGTATTCAAGTATTTAAAGACAACTAAAGCAACATACAGAAGGGCAAAGGTCTCTGCTAAGGTCCCCCGTCTCCCTTTATAGATGACAGGATTAGTGTGAACAAGTAAAAAGGTAAAGAGATGGTAAAAATATTTCTTTGAACCCCTAAATTATAATTTACCATATGTAATTCCAATTAGCTGAAGAATGTTTGGTCTATTCAACCTTCAAAATATAAATTTTTCTCACCTCTGTAAGGACATCCATTTAAAGATAAACTCATTTATTGTTAGCAAATGTTAAAATATCATTGTGGGCCCCACTTTTAAAGTATTTATAGACATCTTTATATTCAATTCTTTCATATGCTAAAGAATGTCTATACATCTTCAATAATCCTATATAATGAGAAATCTATAATGATTTGGCAACTCCTGGCAACGTGTCAGGGTGTATTTCATGTGTACCACAGGTGTATAAAAGTTTTATAAAGAGGGATAGCCTCAAGGTTTGGTCTGAACATTGGCTGTTCGGATGTTCGTCTGAACCCTGGATTTTTAGCCTGTTCATTGAACAAACATCATATATATGGTGGGATAGCATGACATCACTTGGGGGACCCGAACACCTTCTTTGCCTTTAGCGTCAGGGCTCTGGGAGATGTCATTGGGCTCAAGTCAGTGTCAACATGGTGAGAGTCTTTCCTCATGATTGACAATGATTTGCAATCTCTGGAAAACGTGATCTTGGGACATTTTTTTTAAATAAAGGACTTGTCAAAAACTGTGTAAGTGTACATAAGTTGAATTATGGTTTACCTTTTTCATGTGAATATGTATGGGTGCTATGTACCTCTTATTATTGTTAAAGGGGGCTTCCAGATTACTACAAGCCTCTGCCTATTGAACCCCACAATTATCAGGACAGAGTTGTGGGGAAGAGGCCCTTATTCTCATCAACTTAGGAACAAGGAGCTTTGGCAGAGGAGCCCCCCATTTTGAGGGCATGTGGCCTGATGTGGTTCTAGGGGCACACACTTGTCCTCCCCCTTGCTCAGATGAGGGTCTGTGTGGGATTCCCAGTAAAATTCATATCAGAGTGGAAGGGTCTGGTATGGTACTTGGGGGGACCCCACTCTGTTTTTTTTCTGTGTGGGGTCCCCCATTAACATCTATACCATACCTTCATCTAGCATAAGGGCCGGGTATAGATGAAGGGAATCCTCACTTGTTTGTTTACAATGATAAGTAAAGTGACCAAAGCTGTCATTTGCTGGCAATTTCAACTGTGCCCCTGTACAGACAGGTTAAGGGCACTCTCCAGGAATGTATTTTTTATAAGAATTTAGCATTTTGTAACATTGACCCTAAAGCATTATTAAATGCCCCCCACCAATTAATTTTTACAGTTTTTTTTGCTTTGGTAAATATCCCCCTGGACAGTGCCCCTTATGCAATTTGTTTGACAACCCCTTACCTATTAGCTTAGAAAATAGTCATTACTGTTTTTTTTTTTTTATTTGGCTCCCATTGACATCAATGGGATTCAGGTTCGGCACCCAACTTTTGTCATGAACCCATCCCAAAATGAACCCAGGTAAATGTGGCATCCCTTTTCCCACAGAAACAATTCTCCACTTCAGCCCATAGACACAAGAACATGATGTGCAACATGTGTAAAAATTATGTATTAAAAGTGAAGGGATGTTAGAATTCACATAGCTCCCTTCCTTCATCAGGCAGAGGGAATTCATTACTCATGTGCCTAATTATTTTAACTGCTAGATATGCCAGTGGGGAGGGGATGGGGCGGGGGTCATATAAATAATGGGAACTTGGGCACAGCTCCTTAGGTAGGCTACATTATGTTTGCTAATATTTACAGCATGTCTATGCTATGTATTTTATTTTTTTGGGCAGAACCTGGTGTTCTTCCTTAAAAAATACATCAAATAACCCAGCTATGTATCCATGATGTGGTATTAGACTCTTGTAAGTCCCTGCAAAACAGCATTGAGACTGCAGAGGAAAATACAGCCCTGAGAGCCATTTGATTTGGATATACTACATGTGGAAGGTCGACTTATTAGTATTCTGCTTTTTCTTCGGTGTCCAGTCATAGGCTGGGGCAAGGAGGTGAAATGGCTGTATTACATAACTTTAGCAAGGAAATGTCAGGTCACTCACCTGGTTCTGTTATCTCATAGGGCTGTGTTAAGCCTCATACACACGATCGGCTGTTGGCCGAAAATCCGACCGTGTGTATGCTCCATCGGACAATTGTTGTCGGATTTTCCGCCAACAAATGTTGGATAGCAGGTTTTAAAATTTTCCGCCAACAAATGTGTGTTGTCGGAGCATGTGTATACAAGTCCGTCAGACAAAAGTCCAAAGTATAAACACGCATGCTCAGAAGCAAGGCCGAGCCAGAAGTGGTCGGTCTTGTAAATTAGCATTCGTAATGGAGAATTAACATTCATGACGTGGCAAATTATGAAATCTCGAAATGCAGGCACATCTCTCTTCTTCTTTAATGGGATAATAATGAAGTTGCTTTGCTGGTGATACTGATGGAGTTATTGCAAACAAATTTTAAAAGGCTTTTTTTTTTTTTCTAGTGATATCAAGAATATTATTATTATGTTTTTTTTTTTATTTTTTAAAATGTAACTGCCTACTCCCAAACTGTCATTTGAAGTAAAACGCATGGTCAAGTATTCTCCACAATTTTTTTATTGTGTAGTAAAAAAAGAAAACAAATAAAATTAGACATGCTATCTGCCAATAGAACTTAACCAAAAAGTGCATTCTATGCATCCAAAAATATAGAAAATATACCAAATCAAATCATTATTAATTAACCAAAAAATAATGTCAAAGCAATAACTCCAAGGCCAATAATAAATAACACATTATCTCCTCAGATTCTACAACATGGCTGGTTGACGAATGGCTGTTCAGAAATTAACTGAAAAGTGCGAATCAACACTCACCAAACTTCTACTAACACGAAATCAGCAGAAGGAGCCCAAAAGGTGGCACTAAAGAGCTGAAAAACAACGTAGTACGTCACTACATTCGTAATTGTTGGCCAACAATTGTGTGGCCGTGTGTATGCAAGACAAGTTTAGGCCAGGGCCCTTCGGACAAAATTCCATGATTTTGTTGGCCAACAATCCGATCATGTGTATGAGGCTTTAGTCTCAGAACCGACTGGACAAAATGACAAATCCCTTGGCAAGTAAGACAGTTTCTTTTATCTATAGTTCGACTCTGGATTTTGCTCTCTCTTCACTACAGAGGGTCAGACGTAGCCAAAGAAATTTTTTTTTTTCAGCAAGAAATTTTAGTTTATTACCAGATAATTCTGTCTCCATGCTGAAGACAAAGCACATGTTTATGCATGCAAAATATCCATCAAAAAGATAGCACAAGATCAGAATTGCACAAAGCGTTGCAACCCTTCCAGGAAATTAATTTTGTGGCATCAGTGTTTTTTGATAAGTGATCAAATAAAGAGCATCCTGAAAGTTTCCCAAATGTAATAATGTAGACAGCATAGATTTTAGTTACATAAAACAAGGCAGACATTAAGGAAACAAGGTGCTGAAAAACATCACCATAAGAAAATTAAAGAAAACGTCTTAAAATTGCAGTATCAGTATGCAGTTTGTGGCACCCTTTGGTATGCATCCCGCTTGCCCAAAGTGAATATGTTAACTAATCTGAAATTTTCCTCTCCTGCTACCCTAGACCAGGTTTCCAGCCTCACGTAACCCCCACATATGCACAGAAATATTTAAAAAAAGCGTCCTGCAGTATGTACATACACATGCAGTGCATCCGGAAAGTATTCACGGCACTTCACTTTTTCCACATTTTGTTATGTTACAGCCTTATTCCAAAATGGATTAAACTCGTTATTTTCCTCAAAATTCTACAAACCATACCCCATAATGACAACATGAAAGAAGTTTGTTTGAAATCTTTGCAAATGTGTTAAAATGAAATAAAATCATATGTACATACTGTAAGTATTCACAGCCTTTGCTCAATACTTCGTTGAAGCACCTTTGGCACTAAGGATGAGTCGAACCCCCCCGGTTCGGTTCGCACCAGAACTTGCGAACAGGCAAAAAACTCGGACGAACACATGAACACCGCTAAAGTCTATGGGACACGAACATGAAACATCAAAAGTGCTAATTTTAAAGGCTTATATGCAAGTTATTGCCATAAGAAGTGTTAGGGGACCTAGGTCCTGCTCCAGGGGCCATTTATCAATGCAAAGAAGTTTTAAAAACAGTTTTTTCGGGAGCAGTGATTTTTTTTAATGCTTAAAGTGAAACAATAAAAATTAAATATTCCTTTAAATATCGTGCCTGGGGGGTGTCTTTAGTATGCCTGTAAAGTGGCACATTTTTCCAGTGTTTAGAACAGTCCACAGCAAAATGACATTTCTAAAGGAAAAATTGTCAATTAAAACTGATCGCGGCTATAATGAATTGTCGGGTCTTGGCAGCATAGATAAAACTCATTGAGAAAAACGGCATGGGCCCCCCACCCCCAGTCCATTACCAGGCTCTTTGGGTCTGGTATGAATATTAAGGGGAACCCTGAAGCAAAATTATAAAAAAAAAAATTGCGTGGGGGTCCCCCCAAAATACATACCAGGCCCTTCAGGTCTGGTATGGAAATTAAGGAGAACCCTGCGCCAAATTAATAAAAAAAAGGCGTAGCCCCCCCAAAATTCATACCAGACCTGAATGTTCTGGTATGGATTTTAAGGGGAACCCTGCACCAAAATTTTTAAAAAAATGGCATAGGGATTCCCCCAAAATCCATACCAGGCCCTTATCCGAGCACGCAACCTGGCAGGCCGCAGGAAAAGAAGGGAGTACGAGAGAGCGCCCCCCTCCTAAACTGTACTAGGCCACATGCCCTCAACATGGGGAGGGTGCTTTGGGGTCTGACCCCAAAGCACCTTGTCCCCATGTTGATGGGGACAAGGGCCTCATCACTTAAACCGTTGCCGGTAGTTGTGGGGGTCTGCGGGCAGGGGGCTTATCGTAATCTGGAAGCCCCCTTTAACAAGGAAACCCAAAGATCCCGGCCCCCTATGTGAATTGGTAACGGGGTACATTGTACCACTACCATTTCACAAAAAAAGTGTCAAAAATGGTAAAAAAAAAAAAAGACGAGATAGCTTGGGACAAGTTCTTTATTAAAAAATAAAAGAATAAAAATGTCCAGCGATGTAAATCCACGCCGGCCGACGGACCGGAAAAAAAATAGAAAAACGGCAACAGTTCCGCCGCCATGGGAGGCTCCCACCAAGTGACGCTTCTTCTCGATGACAGCTGTTATATAGCTGAGGGCGAGGCCACTCGGTGACGTAAAAGGGTGACCCCGCCCCCCTCTGATGCCACGGGGGCTTCGGGTTCCCCTTAATATTCATACCAGACCCAAAGGGCCTGGTAATGGACTGGAGGGGGAACCCATGCTGTTTTTTTCAATAAGTTTTTTTTTTTGCCGCGAACACCGCATAATGTTCGTTGTTCGCCGGAAGGCCAAACAACTAAAGTTCGGGCCGAACTTGTGCTCGGGCCAAACTGTTCGCCTATCCCTATTTGGCACTAATTACAGCCTCAAGTTTTTTTTGAGTATGATGCTACAAGCTTGGCACACCTATTTTTGAGCAGTTTCTCCCATTAGTCTTTGCAGGACCTCTCAAGCTCCATCAGGTTGGATGTAGAGCGTCGGTGCACAGCCATTTCTGAGCTCTCCAGACATGTTCAATTGGGTTCAAGTCTGGGCTCTGGCTGGGACTCTCAAGGACATTCACAGAGTTGTCCTGTAGCCACTCCTTTGGTATTTTGCTGTGTGCTTAGGGTCGTTGACTTGAAAAACATCACTGCATGATGCTTCCACCACCATGTTTCACTGTAGGGATGGTATTGGCCAGGTGATGAGCAGTGCCTGGTTTCTTCCAGACATGACGCTTGCTATAAAGGCCAAAGAGTTCAATCTTTGTTTCATCAGACCAAAGAATTTTGTTTCTCATGGTCCGAGAGTCCTTCAGGTGCCTTTTGGCAAACTTTTAGGCTGGCTATCATATGCCTTTTACTGAGGAGTGTCTTCCCTCTGGCCACTCTACTTTACAGGCCTGATCAGTGGCAGCTGGTGCTCAAACTGAAAAATTCAGAAAAATACAGAAACATCAATTGCAGCCTCACTGTGCCCATCAATAGCAACCACTGTGCCCATCAATTGCACCTACTGTGCCCATCAATTTCAGCCCCTGTGACCCCCTCGGCAGCACCTAGCCAGCACAGTTCCCCCCTGCCACGGCACTTAACTAGCACAACCCTAAACACCCCCAACAGCACCCGGCGTGAATAAAGGGGGCAGCGCCTGTGCGCCCTTAATAGATGGGCCGCCCCTAGGCCTGATTGGTGGAGTGCTGCAGAGATGGTTGTTCTTCTGGAAGGTTCTCCTCCACAGAAAAATTGGAGCTCTGTCAGAGTGACCATCTGATTCTTCATCACCTCCCTGACCTGGGCTCTTCACCGATCGCTCAGTTTGGCCAGGCAGCCTGCTCTAGGAAGAGGTCTCAAACGTCTTCCATTGATGAAGATCACTGTGCTCATTGGGACCTTCAATGCTGCAGAAGTTGTTCTGTCCCTTTCCCTAGATCTGTGACTTGATACAATACGATCTCAGAGCTCTACAGACAATTCCTTGGACTTCTTTGCTTGGTTTGTGCTCTGACATGCACTGCTAACTGTGGGACCTTATATAGACAGGAGTGTGCCTTTCCAAATCATGTCCAATCAACTGAATTTACCATAGGTGGACTCCAATCAATTGAAACGGGGGATTCGTCACTTCCGGGTCCCATGTGATAATCCATCTGGCCTATTATCCAGAGCGAGTCGTGAATCGCACACTAGTGCTGGAGGAATTAAGCCATATCTGCACATGCCATAAACACCTAGTGCCGGGATTCAGGCACAGCTACATGTGAGTGCAATCTTTTACCATTTGCTTTTATAGCTTTAATAAATATACTACACTATGAAAAACTTTTATTGTGTCTCCTGTGGAGTCATTTTACATATCCTAGTTCTGTCCTGAGGGAACATTGGAGTGGAGTGGTGATAGCAGTGGAACCATCTGGTTTTCCAAAATGCGCATTTTGACCATCCTGTAAAAAGGGGTCAAACACCTCCGGTGAGTTGCCTTCCCTTTGAGCACCCGTGGTAAAAGAACAAAAAGATACTTACCCATAGAAGCATATTGTTTGATGTTGGGATTTGTCATTATGGACTTTTTAACGTTTGTTTGCTTATTATGTTACTGTTTTGGATTGAGCTATGATGTCATCCATTATAGTTTGAACGTCAATTGTTTCATTGCTACTTAATTTTTATGAGCACAGTAAGCACCAATTCCTTTACACATGTGTTTTCAATTATCTAGGTGACAAGTTTACTTCTTAAAGGGGCAGCTACACATTTGCTTATACTTAAAGCTATATTTTTGGGGCACCATTCTGTGGTAATTTGACACTTATTTTGGACTCCAATCAAGTTGTAGAAACATCTCAAGGATGATCAGTGAAAAGAGGATGCACCTGAGCTCAATTTTGAGTGTCATGGCAAAGGTTGTGAATACTTAATAAAAGGTTGTAATAAATTTGCAAAAACTTCTAACTTCTTTCACATTATCATTATGGGGTATTATTTGTCCAATTTTGAGGAAAATAATGAATTGAATCCACTCTGAAATAAGCAGGAAAACTCTCACCGCACAGGCATTGATCCACTCCAGGTGTCAACTCAATTTGTCTCCCAGACAATTTGTCTCAGCTAGTGTTGAATCATTTTGAAGGTGAATGAGAAAGTACGGACAGCCGCACTCCAGGAAGATGTAGTTAAAAAATTATTTATTGTAAATTCTTGAGCATATAGCATACAAAACACTGTGGCAGTAAGTACAGGCAATCAGCTAACACATTTTGCACTTATGCTAAGTGCTTACTCATAGCTTGAAATAAGGTTGTAACATAAAAAAATGTGGAAAAAATGAAAAACTGTGAATACTTTTCGGATACACTATACTTAAGAGGAATTATAACAAAACAGTAACCATCCAGTAGAACAACATGCATGGACCATTAGGTAAACTAACCTCATTTGTTATTTACTGTGAGCCAGATAGACATGCCCCTGTCTTTTTTGTCCACATAGCAATCCCGATTTTGGGACCCTCGTCCCGATTTAAGCTTTTGTCCCGGGAAAATCGGGAATGTTTTTGGCTAAAAGCAGCAGCGGCCACACAAAAATGGCCGCCGCCAGGAGTGTTGTTTCCCCTTGTGTTTCCCCTTGTGTTCAGTGCAGAGGGGCGACTTCTCTCTTCAGTGTACAAATAGAAAATTCTTTTGTACACTGAAGCCTATTGGTTGCAGGGATTGGCGACCCCTCCCCGCTCTCTACTGAACACAAGGAAGTGATCAGCCTCCACCCGCCGCCAACCCTCCGTGTGTCCGACGAGCGGGGACACTGATGGAAGGACCAGGGCTCTGATGGCTGGGGACACTGATGGTCCTGGCTCCCCCTTTCACAAGGCTCCGTTTGGAAGAATCCTTGGACCCCCAGCTTGACCTAGGTCCACCCCACATCCTCACGCACCGCAGGTACCATCTTCTGGATATGGCTCTGCTGGGTATTGTAGTGTAGTGCAGTGGGCTGTGTAGTGGATAGTGTAGTGTAGTAATCAGTGTAGTGTAGTGGTAATCAGTGTAGTGTAGTGGTCAATGTATTGGACAGTGTGTAGTGGACAGGTAGGTCAATGTACTGGTCAGTATAGGAATCAGGTAGGTCAGTGCAGTGGACAGGTAGGTAAGTGTAATGGTCAGTCTAGGAATCATGTAGGTCAGTGTAGTGGATAGGTAGGTCAGTGCAGTGGACAGGCAGGTAAGTGTAATGGTCAGTCTAGGAATCATGTAGGTCAGTGTAGTGGTCAGTGGAATCAGGCTGGTAAGTACTATTGTAGGAAGGGAAGGGACTCAGGGAGTGCTAAAAGTCCATAGGCCAAATTTCTTGCCTTGCACCGGGCGCTGACAACCCACGCTATGCCACTGCTGCTGGGGGCACCTGATGCAAGGACAGACTCTGCTGGGGGCACCTGATGCAAGGAGGGACTCTGCTGGGGGCACCTGATGCAAGGAGGGACTCTGCTGGGGGCACCTGATGCAAGGACGGACTCTGCTTGGGGGCCCCTGATGCAAGGACCGGCTCTGCTGGGGGCCCCTAAAGCAAGGACGGACTCTGCTGGGGGCCCTTGACGCCAGGACGGACTCTGCTGGGGGGGCACTTGATGCAAGGAAGGACTCTGCCGGGGGCACCTGATGCAAGGAGGGACTCTGCTGGGGGCACCTGATGCAAGGACGGACTCTGCTGGGGGCCCCTGATGCAAGGACGGACTCTGCTGGGGGCCCCTGATGCAAGGACGGACTTTGCTGGGGGCCCCTGATGCAAGGACGGACTCTGCTGGGGGCCCCTGATGCAAGGACGGACTCTGCTGGGGGGGCACTTGATGCAAGGACGGACTCTGCTGGGGAGGCACTTGATGCAAGGACAGACTCTGCTGGGGAGGCACTTGATGCAAGGACGGACTCTGCTGGGGAGGCACTTGATGCAAGGACAGACTCTGCTGGGAAGGCACCTGATGCAAGGACGGACTCTGCAGGGGAGGCACCTGATGCAAGGACGGACTCTGCTGGGGAGGCACCTGATGCAAGGACGGACTCTGCTGGGGAGGCACCTGATGCAAGGACGGACTCTGCTGGGGGCACCTGATGGCATCTGGTGGCAGGTGACACGCTCGGGGCTTCCACTGATTCTGCATTATGGTGAGTTGAATGATTTCATTTTATATTACAATGTAATAATAGAAATAATGCGCTTCAATCACCCAGACACCATAATAACCATTGTGCCGGGATGATTGAAGCGCTAACCCCAGGTGTTTGGAGTATCTTTATCTGCTGATTTGTTAAACTTTCTGGAATACATAAATTTCTATTGTGGTATAGAATCTGGGCCTGCTGTCCTTTATTTCTTTCTTCCTCATTCATCTCAGACTCTAACCACACCCCTTTAGAGCCACGCCCATTTAAGCCACACCCATTGTTTCAAGTAAACCACGCCCATCTTTGGCTTTGCGCGCTGCATTTTACTATTTTGCCATGTCACACCTACAAACAAATGCCCCCCCTGATTATAGCAAGGCTCCGTCTACATGCAAAAAAGTGTCCCTAAAATTATTTTTTACAATGTTGGCAACTTTGCATGGTGTATGGCATATGCATTATTTTTTCCACCACTCAGCCTACAGGAAGCACCATCCTGCTGCTGCTTCTGCACCTGAAGCACCAAGTGGATCTCTGGTGTTGGTTCTTTTCCACTGCCTTCTTACAGTGACTTAGTCAACCCCTCCATCTGACACCTTCATCCGTACCAACTGCCTTCTTTGCATTAAGCCTAGCTGCCACATGACCCAACATGTCTTCTCAAAGACACACAGAGAACAATCCCCCTACAAATGACCTCACTCCATATTCACACAATGGTTCTGAGAGTGTTTGCCCAGTATCCCCAAATGGAACCAACATTTGTAATCTGAAAACTGGGACCTCTATCATCATATAACCCTAATCTGAGGAGTCTATTTAAGTTCCATCAGCCAAAGGCTGCAGCACCTCCCCTGTCCATGATAACTACTATATGTGTCCCAGCTGTTTCTGCTTAGCTACTGGACCATTTTGTACCAAGGGTTCTAATTATGCTTTGTGCAATCCCCGTCAGAGTCTGACACTTCCTGTACCTGTAAATCACACTGGGTCTACAGATTCAGAAGCCCAACGGTCAGTTTTTTTGTGTTGCCACAGTCACCTGCGGTTGACTTGAATATACAAGGGATTGTTTCAAAACTTATTGATGCAATGTGTATTGCCTTGCATTTTAGATGATCATCTGCTACAGTATTAAGATCTTTTAGAAATACTGCAGTTGTAAACACCTTTTCCCTACACCAATTGTTTGAGGACTTCCTCTATGCAGACAGGAAACACCCTGAATGGTCCTGGGCCCCACCTGTTAGAGCATTACCTGTTTGAACAGGGATTCTTTAATAGGTGGTTTCTGTCCAATGCGGATGCTCCAGTGGTTCACATTAACAAAAATATCACTAGACTTGACAAAAGGTATACTTACCTTTTGAGGACTTCACTGATAGGAAGTTGAATTCTACTCTTAGATCTCAACTTAAATTAAGTGGTTTGGCCCGCTGTTGTGTGTTGGTAGTAAATCTAATCTGTCAAACCATTTCAGAATAGATTAAACTTCTTGGAGAGAATCCTTCTACCACTGAGAATGATTTCCCCAATTGTGGAGAAGATGTATTAAGCTTTGTGTTTTAGCTATGATGGGGTTTTTATTTTACAAGCCTCTGAACTTTATGTTCTGTACAAAAGCATATAGCACTCTGGCTATGTGTGTAGGGTACAAACTAGTCACAGGAACAACTGATTCATATTCCCACTCGAGAGACATAATCTCCTTGGATCAGCGCTTCCCAAAGTCATTAGTAACACTAACACCTCACGGTCACAGTATGCTTTAACCAGAGCACAGGACATCTGCGGAAGGGACAAAGTAGCCCTGTTACTCTACTTGATCTGCCTTAACAGTGTATACTCGTAGATCCTCTGAGTATATCTTCTTGAGCTAAAGCTCCAGAAGCCAAAGATCAGCTAACGCCTCTGCCAAGCCTTCGGTATGAAGGTGCACCACTGCTTTTACAAATGGGGGCTGTATGCAGATGGGTATTGGATCTTCTTGGCTTAGGATACTCATGATATCCCCTTATGCTCACAGACCAATTACTTGGAAATAGGGTTGTCCCGATACTGATACTAGTATCGGTACCGATATCGAGCATTTGCCCGAGTACTTGTACTCGGGCGAATGCTCCGATGCTTCACCCGATACCTGGACAGTCAGGGTGATCGGTGCGGAGGGAGAGTTACAAGCACCGATCACCCTGTATAGATTTCAATAAAGCTTGACAGCCGTTTCTCCACTCCCCCCCCCCCCCTCCTTTCAGCTGCTTTAGTAAAATCTACATAGCGGTGATCAGTGCTTGTAACTGGCCCCAAAGCCGCACCGATCACCGATGACTGTCCCTGTATCCTCCTCCAGTCCCTCTCGGTTCTGCTGCTGTCCCCCTCAATGTCCCCCTCTGTGCTGCTGTCTCCTCTGTTCTCCTCTGTGCCCCCCTCCGTTCTGCTGTCCCCCTCCTCTGCCCCCTCCGTTCTCCTCCTCTGCCCCCTCCATTCTGCTGTCCCCCTCTGTTCTCCTCTGTGTCCCCCTCCGTGCTGCTGTCCCCCTCCGTTCTCCTCCTCTGCCCCCTCGATTTTTCAGGATGGAGGAGAGCAGAGGTAGGAGCATGTAAATCTGGCTACTTCCTTTTCTGAATGAACAGTCAGTGATAACTGACTGTTCATTCACATAACTGAAACATCGTAACCTGCGTTTACGATGCTTCAATTTATGAATGGAGAGGAGCCTCTGTCTCCTCTCCATTTTCAGTGCAGTTGAGGCTGCTGAGAAGGGGACTGGGAAACATGTGTCCTCAGTCCCTTTCCCTGTCTCAAAGGGGAGATGTCAGGGGTCAATTAAGACCCCTGATATCTTACCAACGCCCCCCAACAGGGCTAATAATAATAAAAGAAAAAAAGAATTGCAATAAATAATAAAAAGAAATTAATTGTAAAAAAATAATAAATAATAAAATTAAAAAAACACACTGACACTGCCCCCCCCCCCCCTTAAAAAAAAGAAAGCATTGTAAAAAAAAAACAAAAAAGAAAAAAAACTGTAAAAAATAATTAAAAAGTGTAATTGTAAAAAATAAAATTGTAAAAACTAAAAACTACTGACACACGTGCCACTGTCACATGACATTAAAAAAAAAGTATCGGTAATCGTTATCGGCGAAAAAAAGTATTGGTACTTGTACTCGGTCTTAAAAAAGTGGTATCGGGACAACCCTACTCAGTGTCATTCAGGTGTTGTTCACTTTGGATCTTATGCCTGCCTTAGTGACTTTTCTTGGTAACCCCACTGTGGGACACTTAGGGGTCCATTTTTTCTGGTATTTTATTGGCAGAATTTTTTTTTGAAGGACACAAGTGTTTAAAGTTTTCACTGACTGGAGCCTTTCATATATTTAGTGCTGGTAACTACTGGTCAACAAACAAGAGAAGTTGACAAGCCTAGATATTTGCTAAAGCACTCCACACCCTCTGGGTTGCTGAACTCTTCTCTACTGGGTTAAGGGCATCTGGGGGCTTGCCATTGTTACAATGACTCCCCTAATATTGTTGGCTTTCGATCTTCCTTAGTCTCCTCCTTGGTAGACTGGGAGTCTGCATATGAGGTGGGACTGCAGGTGGTCATTATTGGTGAAATTGTCATGGTCTTGTAGCCTCAGCCTCTGAAGGGTCTGTGAAGTGAAATTGCCTCCCCACATCTTGTTAAGATGCCTATCTCAGGGATTTAGATGATTACAACCTAAAGTGTTTTGCTGGAAAATATTCTGCTCGGGTTGTTCAGCCAACCCCTATCCCACTTATAGTGTGTTTTGCTGCCCACAACCAACACTACCACATATTTCCTTACATAGGGTGCCCCTACAGCCTCCATCTATTAGCACTGTACCCATTAAGATAAAACTACCTCACCTTACTCTTAGGCCCTTACTCCTAAGTCCAAGAAAAAACCTAGAGTTGGAGATTCAGTATTTACAACCAGGGGTACCTGAGCCAATTCCAAGGGAAGTCTATCCACTCCATCCAACTGCTCCACCCACACTTCGGTGGACCCCTTAGATAGTCTTCCAGCACAGTTAAAGTGGATGTAAACCCAATTCATGAAATTTGAGATGGGCACATATATCTTTAGTGTTTTCTTATCTCTCTCCAAAGCACTGAGTCCAATGTGCTTCTTCTGTTCGGTAGCCCTGTTATCAGCCTGATAACTTCTGACAAGTTATCCGAAATTGGAGACAAAAGCAGTCTGAAGTTTGCGTCATGAGAGGTTGCTATAAATAGGTTAGCAGACAACTTGCCATCTCACAGCAGAGCTCTGAACATTACTTCCTTCTTTTGCTAATGTGGAATGGGGGTGGAAGTTTACATCCACTTTAAGCCCTGATCATGACCACCATGGTTGCTCCATCGCCGAATGCTACAATTCCACATCCCCTGCTCATGTTGGCTCTATGCAGCCTCATGTAGACATTCAGCCTCCTATTCAGCCACAGCATCCAGGCACCTCACAAGCCATTAACAATGCCCCCATAGCTTCCTCTTTGGACAGTGATGATTTTCTAGAGAAAGGCCCCCCTCTGAGCCTTACAAAATGAAAATATGGAGAAGAGGATGGGGGGTGGGGTGCAGAGGTACTCCACCAAGTAATCTCCCCTTATGTCATCTCTTTACTCAGCAAAGGTTTGACCTTTGCCCCTACCACTCAACCCAACCCCTTTGTCTTTTTTAAAGACCTAAACAAATTTATTAGGGACCTTACTGTCAAGAGGTTTTATAACATTCAGGCTCCAAAAAATTCAAATTCTGTGATCTGTGGATGCAGAGATGAGCAGACTGCTCCATCTCCCGTACCCTAATCCGGCTGCTGGACAGATGCATTTCTCCATCCAAGATCATCCAAGATCATCCCATGCAGAAACAGGATCATCAATGTCAGTCAGTACTTGCTGCATCCGCCATAAGACCACCGCATTAATAGCTGAGGGCGGAGATAGGTAAAAGACATTGTTACTCTGTCACAGTGCAGACTCTTCAGCCGAGGTTTCAGGACTGTTGGCTGGTACTTCTGAATAGTCCCTGGCAATGGAAGCCCAGACCTGCTTCTGAGTAGAATCTATCAGCCGTCTATAGGCGATCTCCAGCTCCCATTCCTGATAGGCTAGAAGCTCCAAATCTTCCAGTGCCCAGAGAACTTTGGAGACATTCGGCATCCGTTTTCTGTATTCCAAGATTTCCTCCAAACGCCACTCCAAATCGCTCCCAAAGTCAGGGTCCTCGGATTGCCTCGCTAATAAAATCCCCAGGCTGCCGTAGCCAAAGCCTTCTGTTGGGGTGTCATCCGCTGTCCACGGGCACACTTGGGCTACATACCAGCAGAGGGCTCTGTAGCTCTCGTCAAACCGCATTTCCACTTTGACCAGCCTGGTTAACTCAGCTTTCCATTCTTTGTGTGGCTGTTTCCCCAAAAACACTATTCACACTTTGTACTGCGACCAGTACCTTTCCTGGCAGGAGGAGAGAATTTTTCCCTGGTGACGCTGCTCACTGGCTTTCTTCCAGAGTTCCCAGCGGATAGAATCATACCATCCCAGCAGGACCTGCTCTGACACTGGTCCCCTGTACTGTATCCGCATCTCTCGCAACCTTCTTTAGAATTACTCTTCCATGGTGGCTGGTATATGTAGCTCTCCTCTCCTCCGGACTAACTGTATAACAGCTTCAACTGTCCACAAGGTTTAGGTGTGTGTATATGGGAATGTTTGACCATTCTTTGAGAAGCGCATTTGTGAGGTCAGGCACTGATATGGGCAAGAAGGTTTGGCTCGTAGTCTCCACTCTAACTCATCCCAAAGGTGTTAAGGTCAGGACTCTGTGCAGGCCAGTCAAGTTCCTCCACCCCAAACTCACTCATCCATGTGTTTATGGACCTTGCTTTGTGCACTCTTGTGCCATCATGTTGTAACAGGAAGGGGCCATCCCAAACTGTTCCCACAAAGTCGGGAGCATGAAATTGTCCAAAATGTCTCGGAATGCCGACGCCTTAAGAGTTCCCTTCACTGGAACTAAGGGGTCAAGCCCAACCCTGAAAAACAACCCCACACCATAATCCCCCTCCATCAAATGATTTGGACCAGTGCACAAAGCAAGGTCCTTAAAAAAGGCCAGTTTTTGCTATGCTTATTGTTAGTCTGTTCTATCCATTCAGGACAGTGTGTTTCTCTACCTGCTATGGCTCTCAGTTTCTGCTAATTTAGACTCAGTGTTCTCTGAGGTAGTTTTCCACTTTGGTGATGATTTTTATCCTAGCTTGAGCATCAGGTTGATCCTCTGTGAGCTCCCCTTGGTCAATAGCTTTTACCCTGTCCTGCTGGGAAATTTACCTGTAGATTTGGGCATTGGTCCTTCAGGTTGTTTCAGAGGGCTCCTAGTTCTTAGATTCGTCAATAGCGGTTGCCTACTCCTCAGCTGAATTTATTTTGGACATCCTAAATATGTAAGAATTACTACACTCCTGGGTCCCTCAATGGATGATAAAAAAATAACATTGTAAAGATTTTTTTGAAGTCTAGTAAGTCACACTAGTAGTACCACCGCTCTGTGTTATTGGCCTTACTCACAAGACTGTACTGCTTGCTTACAAAACTGAGGCATGATCGTTGGAGGCAAGGTTTCCGTTTGAAGGCAACAGAATAACTCAAATGTCTAAGAATTAATACTACATTTCTGTGTCTGTCAAAGGTACTTCAAGAAAAAGATGTTATGTTATGTACACATTTTTATATTGTCCTGCTGATTTTTATTAATTCTGCATAATTTTGTGCCTTTGGCAAAATGTCAGTATTGCTATGTATGGAGGGATCTGTTGGGTTTTTTGTTTAGCCTGCAGACTGACCAGAAAAAATAAAACTGAGCCCCAAAACAATCCCTGTAATACAACACTGCTAAGCTTGGCCTGTTTAGAACATGATAATGACTACCTTTTGTCTTCCGTCTTTTAACCAGTTCATTATCATGTACAAACATGCTGCCCTAATCATTGCATTTTCCACTTCTGTGCCAGGTCATTATGAGGAACAGTGATGAATGCCTTAACAAAATCTGAATATTTTTAATTAATAGTATTTTCAACATCCAAATTGAAATCTACTTCTACTCCTTTTATCCTGTTACTTACTAAAACAAGACACTTCACTAAGAACCATTATCTACCGTTTGCTTATTCTCTGTTATATTTTTTGCTTCTATACATAATTTCAAATAACTTAAGCTGGCCATACACGGTTTTTTAGCCTGCAAGATGAGCAAAAAAAAAAAAAAATAACAGATTCCTCAATCCACACAAACAAGGTGAATGGAGCAATTTCTACCCCCCCCCCCCCCCCCCCTTGCCGGGACATTGTATTCCGACTGCAGGACCCACTACTGTCAGAATATACTGATCAGTTATACAAAAGTTTTCCAGCATGCCCCCTTAACAGAATTTTATCCTAGCAAGAAGACAGTCTACAAAAATAAGCTAATAGCTGTAATCTCCCTCCATTAATTGATGTGTTTTTGCACTTTTTTAGGGATTTAATATAATTAGTAATCTGTTTTTTAAACTTAAAGTGTTACTAAGCCCACAACAGTAAAATCAGTCTGTATATGCAGTAAAGCATGCTTGTTATACTGTGGAACCTAAGGGGTAAATCGTTTGCATTGCATATAAAGGCTGTTTGATCGTGTCTCTCGGATCCTCCTCTCCTTCCACTGTCTCCAAAAAATAACCTGATATTTACAGAGCCAGGGGAGCACATGCTCAGTTTGGTGTGTGTTGCTAGAGAGTTTTTTTTTCCTTGAGAGGGTGCATGTGATTAGCACAGGGCCAATCAGCACTGTCCAGCCATGTCCAGACAGAGGATCAGGAGAGAATGAAAACTCCTCCTACAAACTTTACTAGGACCTGATAGAAGTCACAAGGCTGCTATATACTGCTGATGAGAAAAGGTATTTATCAGTTTATATTTACAAAAAAAATACAATTTCCATGTTCTGTGTACTGTGGGAGTCCAGGTATAATGAATGCAGGGTCTTGGGTTTAGTAACACTTTAAGTCTTTTGCTCAAATTATTTCATTTTTTTTCTAGTTATTATGTTATATTTGAATAATTAAGTATTAGTATCCTTATCTTATGCAATCTTCTTTTCTGCCTTATCATATTTACAATGTTCCTACTTGGCCAAGTGTTATTTTATTCCAAGAGACTTTGTTCCTATAGTATATGTACTTGTCAGAATATTTGTTAAAGGTATTTTTTTAATGTTTTGCAATACAATAAATAATGCATGGTAGGGGTTTTATTATAGAGTTTTTATAAGTTACAAATGTAACCACATATTTTCAACAACAGTATGTTTCTAGACATTATTTTGAAAAGATGGCTCACAATGCATTACAGTATCAGTCTATTAGAAAGGTGACAAGATTTCGTAATAAGGACTGGTTAATTGATGTTAAAATGAACATTATTCAGCAAAAGCTAAGAATGAAAAATCCGAATGTAGATACAGACCTTAACTAACAACGTTTCCTGCTGCCCAGGCACCCTGCCCCTGGGCATCTGTCATTCCTTTACATCTCAGCTAACATTTAAAAGTCTAACAGGATGGCTGTTTCATCCCTTGGAAGAACAATATGCTATATACTGTATATAATCTATGCATTTTTTTAAATTGAACCAGTGGCATGATCACTTATGCTCCTGTTTAGTTAGCATGCTGTAAACTAGAGCTGCAACTAATGATTATTTTCATAATCAATTGGTTGGTCGATTATTGTTTCGATTAATTGGATAAAAACCTAAATAAAGTGTTATGTGCAATTTAGTTAATATGCAACGTTAAAAAAAAATGATATATATTCTTAAATATCAATATGAAGTGGTAAAACAGAAAATTGTATATTTGCCTGACAGTATTTTTCCTTTCCTGATGAATAAGCATGACAGCATACAGCTATGGGTACACGCTCCAACCCTACGTATATGCTGTCATGCTTGCATCAGGAAAAACTGAAAATTGTATACATACCTGGTGGTAATTTTCCTTTCCTGATGCAGAAGTATGACAGCATACATGTATGGGCGGAGCCTGTACCCATACATGTATGCTGTTATGCTTATTCATTATAAATAACCAGCTATATGGTTAAGGAGCAGATTATCTAATCCACTTTCAGAATAACAGACAATATATATATATATATATATATATATATATATATATATATATATATATATATATATATATATATATAATAAAAACGTATATCATATACAGTGGGTATAGCATAACATCCAAGTGAAAGATATAACACCAACATGTCAAAAAAATAAATAAATCAAAAACAGAATCACTGAGTTGGAAAAAGGATCACCCCCCCTCTTAAAATTGACTTGTAAACTCAATCAGGTTTAGCTAATCACCTTCTCAACGATACTCAACACCATTTGACTTTCCCGTGTGATCAGCTGTGGTCATTTTGGATAGCGCAGCATGAAAAGAGCTTTCCTGGAGCATTTCAGTCCCTGGTAGTGCAACTGAAGCAGACAATCAACTATGGGTAGCAAGGCACTCTCAAAAGATAAACCTGTGGACAGGCTCAAGTCAGGAGATATATAAAAAAAATGTCAAAGGCTTTATTAATGCCTAGAAGCACAGTGAAATCTATTATTAAGAAGTGGAAGGTATTTGGTACAACACAGACTTTCCAGTGTGATCAGCTGTGGTCATTTTGAATAGCGCAGCATGAAACAAGCTTTCCTGGAGCATTTCAGTCCCTGGTAGTGCAACTGAAGCAGACAATCAACTATGTAATAAAACAAGATACATAAAAACAAAGTGATCACAGAATAAAAAGTGTATATATGGGGCAACCTAAGAGAAGGTAAAAAAGCCTGACATGTTTCGACCCATAGGTCTTCTACTGGGGCAATTTTTTTGCCCTGTTGGAATTCTAGACGGAAGTTGCATCCATGTGTTGAACCCATCCAGTTTTCCTTTACATCACAAACTTTTTAACAGCCAGTTTTTCCTGTTTATACACATTTGCAGAGACATTTACAAGTTCATCTATATGGACTTTTTCCTTTATTCATGTTTTGGTTTTGATATATCACACACATTTTTTATCATTAAGGTGTGTTGTGGGAAACCTTTACCACGTTTATGCGCTACATTTTTTATTCACATTATAATAAATATCCCCAAATTAAAAAAAAATATATATATATTCCTCTATTTATGCCAATATATATTCTTCTACATATTTTTGGTAAGAAAAATCACAATAAGCGTATATAGATTGGTTTGCGCAAAAGTTATAGCGTCTACAAAATAGGGGATCGATTTATGGCATTTTTATTATTAATTTTTGTTTTTTACTAGTAATGGTGGAGATCTGCGATTTTTATTGAGACTGCGTCATTGCGGCGGACAAATTGGACACTTTGACCCTTTTTGGGACCACTGACATTTATACATCGATCAGAGCTAAAAATCGCCACTGATTACTGTATAAATGTCACTGACAGGGAAGGGGTTAACACCAGGTGGCGATCAAGAGGTTAAGTGTGTGTTCTAGGGAGTGTTTCTAACTGTGGAGGGATGGAACTGCTTGGGGGAGGAGACCAATCATTGTTCCTAAACAGTAGAAACAACAGATCAGTCTACTCACCCCTGACAGAATGGAGATCTGTCTGTTTACATTGACAGACCTTCGTTCTGTGTCTCTCAAAAGCGATCGTGGGTGCCGGGCGTACATCGCGACTGCTGGGCACGCTCATCAGCTCTGTCATTACACCATGGGCACGCCTCCTAGTGATCTTACAGCAGCCGACATACAGCTACGTCGGCTCGCCTAGGGGAGCCAACTTGCCGCAGTATAACTGTGGCGGCTGGTCCTCAAGCGGTTAATCTTATTATAAATATAGCTGTTCTGTGAGGCCCTCAGAGGTTAGTTAGAAAACTTTAGTGAATAAACAGCATCATGAAGGCCAAGGAATCCACCAGACAGGTCAGGGATAACGTTGTGGCAAAGTTTAAAGCAGGGTCAGGTTTAAAAAAATATCCCAAGCTTTGAACATCTCACGGAGTACTGTTCAATCCATCATCCGAAAATGGAAAGAATATGGCACAACTGCAAACCCACCAAAACATGGCCGTCCACACAAACTGACAGGCTGGGCAAGGAGAGCATTACTCAGAGAAGCAGCCAAGAGGTCCATGGTAACTCTGGAGGAGCTGCAGAGATCCACAGCACAGGTGGAGAATCTGTCCACATGACAACTTAGTCGTCCCCTCCACAAATCTGGCCTTTATGGAAGAGTGGCAAGAAGAAAGACATTGTTGAAAGAAAGCCATAAAAAGTCCCATTTGCAGTTTTCGAGAAGCCATGTGGGGGGCACAGAAAACATGCGGAGGAAGGTGCTCTGGTCAGATGAGACCAAAATTGAACTTTATGGCCCTAAAAGCAAAATGCTATGTGTAGCTGAAAACTAACACTGCATATCACCCTGAACACACCATCCCCACTGTGAAACATGGTGGCGCCAGCATCATGTTATGGGGATGCTTTTTTTCAGCAAGGACAGGGAAGCTGGTCCAAGTTGATGGGAAGATGGATGGAGCAAAATTCAGGGCAATCTTAGAAGTTTAGAAACCTGTTTGATTCTGCAAAAGAGTTGAGACTGGGGCGGAGGTTCACCTTCCAGCAGGACAACGACCCTAAACATACAGCCAGAGCTACAATGGAATGGTTTAGATAAAAGCATATTCATGTATTAGAATGGCCCAGTCACAGTCCAGACCTAAATCCAATTTAGAATCTGGCAAGACTTGAAAATTGCTGTTCAGACGCTCTCCATCCAATCTGACAGATCTTGAGCTATTTTGCAAAGAAGAATGGGCAGAAATTTCACTCTCTAGATGTGCAAAGCTGGTAGAGACATCCCCAAAAAGACTTGCAGCTGTAATTGCAGTGAAGGGTAGTTCTACAAAGTATTGACTCAGGGGGGCTGAATATAAATGCACCCCACACTTTTCACATATTTATTTGTAAAAAATTTTGAAAACCATTTATCATTTTCCTTCTACTTCACAATTATGTGCTAATTTGTGTTGGTCTATCACATAAAATCCCAATAAAATACATTTACGTTTTTTGTTGTAACATGACAAAATGTGGAAAATTTCAAGGGGTATGAATACTTTTCCAAGGCACTGTAATAACAGATATACCCATAAGTAGAATATACAGGGTATTTTACTGGATGGGGGGGGGGGGGGGATTATAAATCTTTTTATATTAAAGTAGTACTAAAGGCTGAGACTTTTTGCATGAAATCATTTTTAAATATAATGCACAATACTGGTAAACTTTTACTTTGCATGTAATTGTGATGCCTTAAAGCGGAGTTCCAGCGAAAAAAAATAAAATAAAAGTCAGCAGCTACAAATACTGCAGCTGCTGACTTTTAAAATAAGGACACTTACCTGTCCAGGGCACCCGCGATGTCCTCACCCGAAGCCGACCCGTCCCTCAGCTCCCGGATGCAGGCGCCAGCATCTTCAGTAAGGGAATCAGGAAGTGAAGCCTTGCGGATTTACAGCCTGGTTCCCTACTGCGCGAGTCACGTCACGTGGTCTCTGCTGTCTTCTGGGACCTGTGTGTCTCCCAGAAGACAGCAGGGGGGGGCGGACGGAGGAGGGACCGGACATGGCGTAGATTGCCGTGGATTCTGCGGCGATCTTTTGCCGGAAGTGGGAGAAAATACCTGTGTTAGAGGTATCTTCTCCCCCCTCCCTCCTGGAAGGTGTCAAATGTGACACCGGAGGAGGGGATCCAAAAAGCGGAAGTTCCATTTTTGGATGGATCTCCGCATTAAACTGATAATAAAATCATTTTTATAAAATAACAAACATGTTATACTTGCAATAATTTTTAACAGAGCAGCCCCAATCCTCTTTTTTTTTTCGGTCCCCCGCCAGCTCTCCTGGCTTATCCCACCTGCTGAGTGCTCCCATAGCAAGTGGTTTGCTATGGGGGCACTCGTGCGTGGTCCCTCCCAAGCCCCGATCTGTGTGTCTATTGACGCAAACAATGGGGTCTGCCCTATCTCTCCTCACTGGCTGTGGTTGACAGCAGTAGGAGCCAATGTCTCCCGTTGCTGTGTCTGGGCCAATGAAGAGACAGAGCCAAGAGATTCGCTGCTCTTGTGCACATCGCTGGATCGAGATCAGGCTCAGGTAAGTATGAGGGTGGGCTGTGGTGAGCTGCATGCAGAAGGATTTTTACCTTAATGCGAAGAAAGCATTAAGGTAAAAAACCTTTTGACTTTACAACCCTTTTAATTAAGATGCTGATCTTCCTTGCACAGTCCTTAAAGTGATTGTAAACTGATTTCTTTAAAATAACAAACATGTTATACTTACCAGCTCTGTACAATGGTTTTGCACAGAGCAGCCCTGATCTTCCTCTTCTGTGGTTCCCTGCTAGCGCTCCTGGTTCCTATTGCCTTCAGAGCGCCCCCATAGCAAGCCGTTATGGGATCAGCCATGCAGGCTCAATCCCTAGCCGCACTGTTTGCTTCTGTTGACACACACAGCGTGGCTCGACCCCGCCCCCTGCTTCCTCCTCAGGCTGTGACTGGCAGCAGCAGAAGGCAATGGCTTCCGCTGCTGCATCTGAGTTCTGTGAGGAGAGAGAACAGCGGTGCTGCTCTCGGGCACAGTGCTCGGTCAAGATCTGGATCAGGTAAGTATACAGGGGGAGCTAGTCTAAGAAGATTTTTTAACCTTAATGCATAGAATGTGTTAAGGTAAAAAAAAAAAACCTTCTGCCTTTAGAATCACTTTAAATCGATTCCTTCCCCTGCCCAGGACTACATGTCCCATGAGGCATTGCTCCTCACACATTCCCATTCAAAAGCTCGCAGGCAAATACTGACATGTATGGACAGTGAACTGAGCTGTATGTGTGCTGCACTGTGTACACTAACATATAAACAAATAATGCATTCTGTATACATGGAAACTAATCGGAGGACCAACTAATTGAAAATGAAAATAGTTGACAAATGATCATAATCAATTATGATGATTTGTTGTTTCAGCCCTACTGAAAACTATCTATATAATGCTGCTGTTTTGAATTGAGTGGGGGGCTATCCATGTCGGTGTTGTTGCTTTATTGTCTGCTTAATGGAATTTGTCTACATGTGTTATTTTCAAAACTGCACCAGCGGGGGCTTGGCCATTCTGTGTCCTGGAAATGTCCTATATTTGTATTTTGTATAGTTGTATGAGTAGGGACAGGTCATGCAGAAATGATGCAATTTTCTGCTGCCGGAGGAGCTGATCATCCTCCAAGTGCTGCTGTGATTGTGTCTGGGGGGAATTAAAGTGGTTGTAAACTACAGACATGAAAAATTAACAAGGCACATCCTGTTATATTGTGTACTAACCTGAATCCAAAGCTCTTTGCTATCTGCATAAGTCACTGATAGAACTCTTATGCCGCGTACACACGAGCAGACTTTATGGCAGACTTTGCCCGGTGGACGGGATTTCGTCGGACAATTCGATCGTGTGTGGGCTCCAGAGGACTTTGTTTTCTCAAAAGTTGGACGGACTTAGATTTGAAACATGTTTTAAATCTTTCCGTCAAACTCGAGTCCGGACAAAAAGTCCGCTCGTCTGTATGCTAGTTCGACGGACAAAAAGCCACGCTAGGGCAGCTATTGGCTACTGGCTATGAACTTCCTTGTTTTAGTCCAGTCGTACGTCATCACGTACGAATTCAACGGACTTTGGTGGATTGTGTGTAGGCAAGTCTGTTCATTCAGAAAGTCCGTCATAAAGTCAGTTGAAAAGTCCGCCGGGCAAAGTCTGCCGTAAAGTCCGCTCGTGTGTACGCGGTATTATGCCCGTACACACGAAAATGTTCGATGGGAGCCTTTTGTTGGAAATTCCAACCGTGTGTAGGCTCCATCAGACAGTTTCCATCGGAATTTCCGTCGCACAAAATTTGAGATCTGGTTCTCAAATTTTCCGACAACGAAATCCGTTCGTGTAAATTCCGATCGTGTGTACACAATTCCGACACACAAAGTGCCACGCATGCTCGGAATCAAGCAGAATAGCCGCACACTGGCTATTGAACTTCATTTTTCTTGGCTCTTCGTACATGTTGTACGTCACCACGTTCTTGACGTTCAGAATTTCCGACCAACTTTGTGTGACCGTGTGTATGCAAGACAAGTTTGAGCCATCGAAAAAAAAACATGGATTTTGTTGTCGGAATGTCCGATCGTGTGTACGAGGCATAAGTCGACAAACCAGCCTCCTGGAAGATGCCTTTTCCCCCAGCACACAACAGGTGACTCATAGACTCAGCTCTGTACATTTTTCTATGAGCCTGAGTAGGTTGGGGGGGGGGGATTCCTTTCCTCCACTCAGCTATCAGATTACACTGGGCTCTGTGCACTAGCTCTGCAGTGTGCGTGACATCAGATCCCCGCCCCCTGTTTTCTGCTGCTGAGAAAAAATCCTTTGATCTGTGTGTTTTAGAAGGCTCTACAGAAGAAATGAGTGCAAATAAACAGGTGTGTGTATCACCGGAGGCTAGTCACTTCACTTAGCACATGTAATGCCGCGTACACACGATCGGACTTTACGGCATACTTGGTCCAGCGTACCGGATTTCGTCAGGCAATTCGATCGTGTGTGGGCTCCAGCTGACTTTGTTTTCTCAAACGTTTGACGGACTTAGATTTGAAACATGTTTCAAATCTGTCAGACGGACTCGAGTCCGGTCGAAAAGTCCGCTCGTCTGTATGCTAGTCCGACGGACAAAAACCGACGCTAGGGCAGCTATTGGCTACTGGCTATGAACTTCCTTGTTTTAGTCCGGTTTTACGTCATCACGTACAAATCCGTCGGACTTTGGTTGATTGTGTGTAGGCAAGTCCGTTCATTCGGAAAGTCCGTCGTAAAGTCCGTCGAAAAGTACGCTGGACAAAGTCTGCCGTAAAGTCCGCTCGTGTGTACGCGGCATAAGGGCTTACAATCATTTTTTTTAAAGGTGTTAGTTTATTTAAGTTTTTGCATAAAGATACAAAGTACAATGAATACAGTGGAGCTTCACAGCTTGACATAGCACAAAAAAAGAAAGGGGGCAAAAAAATACACAATGTTGTACTTCAATTATTTTTACAACCACTTTAACTGTAAAGTTAACTTCTATTGGAACTAGTTGGGGTCTAGTCATCCACAGCCACTGTGGCCTGAGCCATCCTGTCTGTATGGTGGAAATAATGTTAAAAAATGATGCTACTTGAACCAGTTGAGGCTTGTTCATCTAAAAGTGCTGCAGTCACTGCCTGTACCAGTCTGTCCTCATGATGGCGATGTTCTCTTTCTCAGCCTTCTGTCAATCATCTATATACACTCACCGGCCACTGTATTAGGTACACCTTGCTTGGACCCCTTAATTCTTTGTGACATAGATTCAACACGGTGTTGGAAACATTCTTCAGAGATTTTGGTCCCTATCGACATGATAGCATCACGCAGTTGCTGCGGATTTGTTGGCTGCATATCCATGATGCGAATCTCCAGTTCCACAACATCCCAAAGGTGCTCTATTGGATGAGATCTGGTGACTGTGGAGGCCATTGGAGTACAGTGACCTCATTGTCATGTTCAAGAAACAGTGTTGAGATGATTTGAGCTTTGTGACATGGTGCATTATCCTGCTGAAAGTAGCCATCAGAAGATGGGTATACTGTAGTCATAAAGGGATGGACATGGCCAGCAACAATACTCGGGTAGGCTGTGCTGTTTAAAGGATGCTCAATTGGTACTAAGGGGACCAAAGTGTGCAAGAAAATATCCCCTACACCATTACACCACCACCAGCCTGAACCGTTGATACAAGGCAGGATGGATCCATGCTTTCATGTTTAATCCAAATTCTGACCCTGCCATCTGAATGTTGCAGCTGAAATCTAGACTCAACAAACCAGGCAATGTTTTCCAATCTATTGTCCAAGTTTGGTGAGCCTGTGCGAATTGCAACCTCAGTTTTCTGTTCTTAGCTGACAGGAGTAGCCCCCGGTGTGGCCTTCTGCTGCTCTAGCCCATCTACTTAAAGGTTTGAAGTGTTGTGTGTTCAGAGATGGTATTCTGCATACCTTGGTTGTGACAGTTATTTGAAATACTGTTGCCTTTTTATCATCTATCTGCCCTTTCTCCTCTGACATCAGGGCATTTTTGTCCACACAGCTGCCGCTCACTGGAAATATTCTCTTTTTTGGACCATTCTCCGTAAACCCTATAGATGGTTTTGTGTGAAAATCCCAGTAGATCGACAGTTTTTGAAACTCTCAGACCAGCCCGTCTGGCACCAACAACCATGCCACATTCAAAGTCACTTCAATCCCCTTTCTTCCCCATTCTGATGCTTGGTTTGAACTTCAGCAAGTCGTCTTCACCACAGCTAGATGCTTAAATGCTGCAGTTGCTGCCATGTGATTGGCTGATTAGCAATTTGTGTTACCAAGCAATTGAACAGAGGTACTTAATAAAGTGGCCGGGGAGTGTATTTCCTAGTGGAAATTGGGGCTTGGTCTTCTTGGAGTAGTGCTTCTGGATGTGCCAATGTCCTAAGTGGTGATATTTCCAATTTCAACTTATCCAATTAAACCAGGGTAGTGGGAGTGGGGGTGGTTAGGGTATAGAGGTGAGGGCACTATTTAAAAAAAAAGTCTTGGCTACATTCGTCAATAAAATATTGAAGTACCCTCCAAGGGAGGTATAGATACCACACACAGTCCATATAAGTCAAGTTTCTCTATATCCAAAATCATGTTCCAAGCTAATAAGAGGTCGTGTTCTGGCATGAGAACAGGTCAAATATATGAGCTTCATTAATGCTACAGAGCCACTTATTGGTACCTTTAGAAACCCAAAAAAAAAAAAACACTAAATTTTTGCCGTCCCAATTGACACCAGGGCATATCAACAAAATATCTAGATTTTTCACCAAAATTCCAGGGCAGCAAAAACAATCAGACAGATGACAGATCTCTAGATATGCCATTAAGATCAAGTGGCAAAGCAGTGAACTGAATATGTTCTTTTTGTTTTCTTGATATCAGCATTCCTCTGCTTTCTGTGACAGATTGCCTGAGGGAGACAAACCAATTGAATGTACAGTATTGTGTTACAGAGGTTTTTTTTTAAAACCTTTTATAGCCAGAGGTCATTGATGTCTAAGCCAAATACAGGTGATAATAATTCCAAGACTACCTAAATCAATTTTTTAAAGCAGATACAGTGGGGACGGAAAGTATTCAGACCCCCTTAAATTTTTCACTCTTTGTTATATTGCAGCCATTTGCTAAAATCATTTCAGTTCATTTTTTTTCCTCATTAATGTACACACAGCACCCCATATTGACAGAAAAACACAGAATTGCTGACATTTTTGCAAATTTATTAAAAAAGAAAAACTGAAATATCACATGGTCCTAAGTATTCAGACCCTTTGCTGTGACATTCATATATTTAACTCAGGTGCTGTCCATTTCTTCTGATCATCCTTGAGATGGTTCTACACCTTCATTTGAGTCCAGCTGTGTTTGATTATACTGATTGGACTTGATTAAGAAAGCCACACACCTGCCTATATAAGACCTTACAGCTCACAGTGCATGTCAGAGCAAATGAGAATCTTGAGGTCAAAGGAACTGCCTAAAGAGCTCAGAGACAGAATTGTGGCAAGGCACAGATCTGGCCAAAGTTACAAAAAAAATTCTGCTGCACTTAAGGTTCCTAAGAGCACAGTGGCCTCCATAATCCTTAAATGGAAGACGTTTGGGGCGACCAGAACCCTTCCTAGAGCTGGCCGTCCGGCCAAACTGAGCTATCGGGGGAGAAGAGCCTTGGTGAGAGAGGTAAAGAATAACCCAAAGATCACTGTGGCTGAGCTCCAGAGATGCAGTTGGGAGATGGGGGAAAGTTGTAGAAAGTCAACCATCACTGCAGCCCTCCACCAGTCAGGGCTTTATGGCAGAGTGGCCCGGCGGAAGCCTCTCCTCAGTGCAAGACACATGAAAGCCCGCATGGAGTTTGCTAAAAAACACCTGAAGGACTCCAAGATGGTGAGAAATAAGATTCTTTGGTCTGATGAGACCAAGATAGAATGTTTTGGCCTTAATTCTAAGCGGTATGTGTGGAGAAAACCCAGGCACTGCTCATCACCTGTCCAATACAGTCCCAACAGTGAAGCATGGTGGTGGCAGCATCATGCTGTGGGGATGTTTTTCAGCTGCAGGGACAGGACGACTGGTTGCAAGCGAGGGAAAGATGAATGCGGCCAAGTACAGGGATATCCTGGACGAAAACTTTTTCCAGAGTGCTTAGGACCTCAGACTGGGCCAAAGGTTTACCTTCCAACAAAACAGTGACCCTAAGCACACAGCTAAAATAACGAAGGAGTGGCTTCACAACAACTCCGTGACTGTTCTTGAATGGCCCAGCCAGAGCCCTGACTTAAACTCAATTGAGCATCTCTGGAGAGACCTAAAAATGGCTGTCCACCAACGTTTACCATCCAACCTGACAGAACTGGAGAGGATCTGCAAGGAGGAATGGCAGAGGATCCCTAAATCCAGGTGTGAAAAACTTGTTGCATCTTTCACAAAAAGACTCATGGCTGTATTAGATCAAAAGGGTGCTTCTATTAAATACTGAGCAAAGGGTCTGAATACTTAGGACAATGTGATATTTCAGTTTTTCTTTTTTAATAAATCTGCAAAAATGTCAACAATTCTGTGTTTTTCTGTCAATATGAGGTGCTGTGTGTACATTAATGAAGAAAAAAAATGAACTTAAATGATTTTAGCAAATGGCTGCAATATAACAAAGAGTGAAAAATTTAAGGGGGTCTGAATACTTTTCATCCCCACTATATATCTAAATGTTTTTTATTTGGTACACATTCCTTTTTTTAATAAAAACCATGTTCTGTTTTTTTTATAATCTGACAAATGCATAAAACATTCTTTTTCCGTTTTAATTTGTTTTATTTCATTTTTTTAACTGTAATCTGATAATTGTAGCATTAAAACTGTTTTAAACTCCAAAACAATGTAATATATTGCAACTCATTAATCCTTAAATGCAATGGCTGCATTTGTTTTAAATTATGACTAAAGGTAAAACCTTTTGAACCCTTTCACACTGCAACACCCCTAAAACAGCGCTAAAGCACCGGCCGTTTTTGTGGTGCTTTAGTTGCGTTTTAGCGGCGCTTTTGCAGCACTTTTCGTGATAACGTGACCCTAAAAGAAAAAAGGAACAAAGACAAGTTTTGCTGCGCATTCAAATCGCTTTTAAGGCACTTTGGAAGCGCTGCCCATTCATTTCAATGGGCAGGGGCATTTTCGGAGTGCTATTTATAGCGCTCCCAAGCCACCCTAAAGATGCTGCTTGCAGAACTTTTTCTAACATCCAGCAAGCGTACCGCCTGAGTGTGAAAGCACTCATTGTAATGAATGGGAGGCAGTTTTCTGGTGCTTTTTAAAGGCTATTTCTAGTGCTAAAATGCCTAAAAACTGCCTCAGTGTGAAAGGGGTCTTTTCGTTTTGGATAGAGTGAAGAGAAATTAGGACACCTGTCCATTTTTTTTGCTGTCTGTGCCCCCATTAGTAAGATTCACCCCCTCTATCTGTCCTATTTACTATTATTACTAAGAGTGAAAGAAAAGTAATTATTTGTCACCAGAACAGGAATAGAGGGAAAATCTTCCAATAGGGACACTAATTCTGGTGCCCTTAATGGCAACTCACTTTGAGGGGATTTCCTCTTACTGGATAGAAAAAAAAGTGTGTTAAGACCACCACTCTATCTAAATAAATAAATAAATAAATAAACAAATAAATAAATAAATAAATAAAGGTTTTGGCCTTCATTCTACATTAAGCTAATAAACATTACTCAAACACTCTCGGACCTCTCCCACAAATATACTGAAAGTGGCTAGCTTTGACCTGATGAACTGTAAAGTCACAGTTCTAGCACATTTGCCAGCATGGATGCACTTGATTGGATTCCAGCATAGAAAGCATGAAATTTCCTCTGGCACTGGAGAGAAGAGGGAGATGATTTCTGTTAATACAATTCAGGACAAGCATGGAAAAAATACTGAAGCTGAAAATACATTCTGCACGTTGAAGAATAATTCTGTAGACATCATTGTTGGCTTGGTACGGAGTGAAACGTTTACAGGTCTATCAGTGCCCTTATCACTGTCTTAAATTAAATTTGAGCTGTCACAAGAATCAGAGACGGTGCTAAATCTCAGGAATGTTATACACTGATTGTTAAGGACGCTGTTTTCTGTATAAAGTGATCGATTCTGACAACCTAAGAGACATCACATTTTACTATAACATACCAATAACAGGAGCTAGATAGCTCTGCATGCTTCTTGTTATATCTTGATTGTTGCTAAAATGACTAATGCCCCGTACACACGGTCGGATTTTCCGACGGAAAATGTGTGTTAGGACCTTGTTGTCGGAAATTCCGACCGTGTGTAGGCTCCATCACACATTTTCCATCCATTTTCCGACACAAAAAGTTTGGAGGCAGGATATAAAATTTTACGACAACAAAATCCGTTGTCGGAAATTCCGATCGTGTGTACACAAATCCGAAGCACTAAGTGCCACGCATGCTCAGAATAAATAAAGAGATGAAAGCTATTGGCCACTGCCTCGTTTATAGTCCCGTGTTTTACGTCACCGCGTTCAGAATGATCAGATTTTGCGACAACTTTGTGTGACCGTGTGTATGCAAGACAAGTTTGAGCCAACATCCGTCGGAAAAAATCCTAGGATTTTGTTGTCGGAATGTCCGATCAATGTCCGACCGTGTGTACGGGGCATGACACAAACGATTCTTGTGAAATGGCATTAGTCTGTACTGAAAGAATATGCAGGTTAGCCATGCTAACCTTTCTTTCTGAACATTGTAGTTGGTTGGCTGTTATACTGATCCTGCAACTCTAATGCCCCGTACACACGATCAGATTTTCCGACAACAAATGTTGGATGTGAGCTTGTTGGCGGAAAGTGCGACTGTGTGTATGCTCCATCGAACATTTGTTGTTGGAGTTTCCGCCAACAAATGTTTGTTGTCAGAAAGTCCGATCATGTGTACACAAGTTCGTCGCACAAAATTCCACGCATGCTCGGAATCAAGTACAAGCCGGAAGCACTCGGTCTTGTAAAACTAGCATTCGTAATGGAGATATCACGTACGTCTTGTACGTCACTACGTTCTTAAATGTTGGCCAACATTTGTGTGACCGTGTGTATGCAAGACAAGTTGGAGCCAACAACCTTCGAACAAAATTCCACGGTTTTGTTGTCGGAAAGTCCGATCATGTGTACAGGGCATTAGGAGCCATTCACACCAACGCATTATGTGCATCAGTGCACTGTAATGTGCGGCAATGCAAAACATTCTAGAGAAAAGGTTCATGCACAGTTGTTGGTCCATTGCGGTGAGTTAGCAGCCCATTCAAATGGCAAAACCAGCACAGAGGGGAACCAAACGAGTTACCCCAGAAAAAGAGTTGCATAAGGGGAACCAACCACGGTGTGTGTTGTCCAGAAAAAAATACTTTATTGAAAAATTAAATCAATTTTCAAAACTCACAGGCCAATTGGTCATTACCTCCAAGCACCAACAGTTAAAAAAGAAAAACAGAGTGGACAACGTTTTCACACACATGCAACAAAACAGGGCCCCACACTTACATTCAGGCATTCTACAGATTATTCTCAGATGTTTACTTCCTGCTAATGGGCCGAGGAACTAGGGTATCTAGAGTCAAGTGCGGTGCACACCCAGCATGAGGCTATTGTGCAATTGGAACAACTGACTCCACACCACTGCCCTCAAAAGTTCTCTAGTGTCCTAATATCTAACCCTAGTGCCCCAATATCTAGTATTTTTTCTAGACAAAACAAACCATGTTTGGTTCTTCTTATGCAACTCTTTTTTTGGGGTAACCCGTTTGGTTCCCCTCTGTGCTGGTTTTGTGGATTGTTACTAAGTTGCGGAGGTACCCCCTCCAAAGGGCAAAATCTGTCTTCAAGCTATCTAGTAGATCCCCTGTATCTGGGTCAAGGCCCCATTTTTTGTTTTTATGGTGGTATATTGTAGCCCATTCAAATACAATATGCATATGTTTAACACGATGCAATGGACCTGACTTGTTTGAATGGGTCCTAACACAAGAACAAATGGGGCTCTGGATTTAACACTGGGCAAACTGGCTCTGGTTTGGCAGCACTCCACGAAACAGGGACCACCCTCAGGAAAGGGCGCAGAGTCTAGAATCCATGCGTACACAATCTAATAAGAGCACCAAATAAACAAAGAGTCTAAGGTAATTTCATGATAAAACTGATTCATAGCAGAATAGAACCAACAGTCAAACACATTCCTCCATCAGGCTTAAGAATTCTGAGTGTGTGAAAGTGCTCACTGGAACTGAAAAACCCTACCCTCCTATATTGGGGCTTACTAAAGGCAAATAGACTGTTCACTTTGCAAGGCAACTTGCCAAAGAGCTTAGTAAATGAGGCAAACCTCTGCTGACTTCCATCATCTACTTTTGCATACCTCCCAACTTTTTGAGATGGGAATGAGAGATGTCTATTAGTAAAATGATGTAGGCATAGAACACCCCCTGCCACGCCCATTTAAAAGAGAATTATACAAAAAAAAAAATTACTTAAACCCACAAGTGTTTTTTTTTTTTTTCACTACTATTCCTTTATACTGGCGTTTGAAATTTACAAATGCAGCAATTTACAATTTGGATGAAAGATTTAGCACTGTGAAAGACTTTTTGAAAGATAAATAGTGCCTTTTATATACAACTACATAGATCAGACCAAAATGAGGGCCAAATGAGGAGGAAAGAGGGACAGAGGGGCATTGTTCCAAATCAGGGACAGTTGCTCAAAATCAGGCCTATTGTTATTGTTTGCCTTGTTCTACACACTTGTCCTTCATGTTGGGAAGATGCCACTAGCTTTTGGTCTTATGACCGCACTTCATCTGTGGGTAAGCCCCTATTTTTCCTACTCTCCATGAACATTCCTTAACCATGTACTACATCATTATTGTTTGCTACCATTTATATTTTAGCACTCCATATGGTGGTGGTGGTGGTGGGGGGTTAAGAAATATCCCTTGTGCTCTTACCAGGACTTTTTTGAAGGGCAAAAGCCTGATGTACCTGCGTATTCCAGAAGCATCTCATATCTTTTCTCTGATATATATTTGTCTGTATACTGTAAGCGCCCCTGTGGTTGACTTGTATATCCAAAGAATAGTGTGTTTAATATTGTAAATTGTTTCCATCTGTAACATATGATTATAATATATGATTGATTTATGCTTTTGTTGTAGAATCTATGTGAAACCATCAACCATTGTTAACCCCCTGAGGAAGACTGCAAACAGTTGTGCCATACTCTTTTTATTTTCGGATGATGGATTGAACAGTGCTCCATGAGATGTTCAAAGCTTGGGATATTTTTTTATTACCTAACCCTGCTTTAAACTTCTGAACAACTTTATCCCTGACCTGTCTGGTGTTTCTTGACCTTCATAATGCTGTTTGTTCACTAAGGTTCTCTAAGGACTTCACAGAACAGATGTATTTATACTGAGATTAAATTATACACAGGTGGGCTTTATTTACTAATTAGGTGACTTCTAAAGGCATTTGGTTCCACTAGATTTTTGTTAGGGATATCAGAGGGGGCTGAATACAAATGCACGCCACACTTTTCACATATTTATTTGTAAAAAATGTTGAAAAACATTTATCATTTTCCTTCCACTTCACAATTATGTGCCACTTTGTGTTGTTCTATCACATAAAATCCCAATAAAATACATTAACGTTTTTGGTTGTAACATGACAAAATGTGGGAAATGTCCAGGGGTATGAATACTTTTTCAAGGCACTGTATGCAAAATTTCAAAAAAAGGTTAAGGCTATACATACACTTTAAAACCTGTTCTCACTCATGTGGCCTGCTCACCTTTGTGGGTGCACCAAACTACAGGTGGTGGATACAAGGCCAATCCCCCTATACAAGTAAAAAGAACACCAGTGACCGGTCTTTATTACAGGAAGCTCTATAACAGAGACAAAATGCAAGAGTTGTTTTGGATACAGCACATGCCACAGAGAACAGAGAGCTGGATCTACATACTCCAATCTCTCTACCTATCCCCACCCCCCTTATCTGCTCAGAGCAGGAAGCGGAGGAGAGTTTGTAACCCTGCAGGCCCTGCTCGTGTAGTGTAATCAGTGCAGAGCAGAGAGAGGGATGGGAGCTGTCTGCTGAGCTGACAGCTCACATCCCATATAACAAGGTCAGTTTTCTATATGTAAAATTGCTACATTCCCATTATTAATTATGGACAGACCTCCACTATTTTCAAAATCACTCTGAAATAAAAACTGGTGCGGGTGGCGTAGCCAGACCAGATACAGGTCTATCTCCTTAGTTGATGTGGTGCACGCCACTTCTGACACAGGGAGTTTACTTAATTCCCCTGAAGGTGAGCACAGATAGAAGAGCTGTGCAAGGGTTTCTGATTTCATATGCCCAGAGACAGTTGTACCCCCTGAAACCATCATTCAAATTATACTCATCTTGAAGCTTGAGAAAATAAGCTTGTAAAAGCTCTCACACTTCTGATTAATGACATAATACGGAATGGAAGTTAGGATAACACAAATCATTACAGTTGCAAAATACTGTTAGATGAACAGGACTATTGTATTTTTTTCACTTGACAATAGCAGCCCCATATATAAAATTCCCTGTTCAGTCATGCTTACAATTCCATTTTCCATGCCTGGGATACAGTGAGATTAATGATTAGCCCATAGCTACAAGGAGCCAGTGCAAACAAAATGTGCCTTCAGTTCCTCATTCAACTCTCTGCATTCTTATGCCCTATTTTCCAAACCCTATGCCATATATAGTATCTAGAGGAAAGCCATTTATATAGTATGCTAAATAATTGTAATAGCATGTTTAAGCTATTCTAATATACTACTCACAAAAATAAATCCCTACACTATACACAACATACTTGATAGAAGTCATGTAAAGCTGAACCCAAGGAAAACATACACAGATGCAATACATATGTAGAAGCTGTTATATCTGGCAAAGTATCTGTACTTCTGTCCATCCAGTCCTAAGATTTATAGAGCTCTAACACACCACACAGCCCTGTCTGGCAGGAAAGAAGAAAATATTTAGTAATACAACCTTTCCCCACTTTGTGACTGGACAGTAAAAGTAAAAGCAACATGCTGTCAAGCTCAGCCTTTGGTTACTCCGCCCTTTCCTCCTGTTAGCATGCTCTTTGTACTCCAGCACAAATGGCTGGCTTCTTGTGCTGCTTCTCACTCTCCCAGTGTGAGCTCTGCTGTACAGGGACTGCAAAAGGCTGATGCCAAGTCTAATTCAGATACACTGCCTGCATTTATAAGGATATATGAATTAATACAAAACTGTCTTTTATTATTATTATAGTAAAAGGAGAAAAATGCATAATAAAGTGATTCACAATGTATTTCACTTTAGCAATATAAACTATCTGTATAATATGATGGAGGCAGGCACTAAGGGACACCATCTCATAAAGTACCTTCCATCTCCCTGAGAGTCCTGAATCCAAGTGTTCTGTGCCAAAAAAATGAAGCTGATTGCATAAATATTCATCCTTAAAGCCTTTTCGCATATTGTTCTGTTACATCCAGAAATCAGATACGCCTTCAATTTATTTTTAATATTTGATTTACACAATATACTTAAAGCCTATCTAAATGCAAAGTGGTTTGTAGATTTAAATAGACACGTAAAGAATAAATACTACTTTCAGGTTTATTTGTTACATAGTTACATAGTTAGTCAGGTTGAAAAAAGACACAAGTCCATCCAGTTCAACCTTGTTGTCCATGAGGTGTCCATGGTTCTGAAGATTGAACTGCTTATTCAAGCTGAAGGTGTATTAATGTTTATAGAGGATCAAAATATGACTCTATGTGGGTTATTTAATAAAACAGTAGAGTGCAAAATCGGGTGCAGTTCTGCAAAGAAACCAATCAGCTTCCAGGTTTTATTGTCAAAGCTTAACTGAACAAGCTCAAGTTAGACGCTGATTGGCTACCATTAACACAGCTGCACCAGATTCCGAGTGCACCAGTTTTGGTAAATCATCCCCTATGCTTCTCTCAATACAAGAAATGATCTTAATAGCTTTGTAAGCTGAAAAAAGACACCGGCTAGAGTGGGTGTGCTCATCCCCATCTCAGGAACGATCGGGCTCAGGTAAGTAAAAGGGGGGCTCTGGGGGGCTGGTGCACTACAAGAGGTTTTTCACCTCAATGCATAGAATACGTTGAGGTGAGAAAGCCACAGGGGTTTGCAACCCCTTTAATCTATGATATAACTTCCAAACAAAATTCCTTGAGCATGCATGAATATGAGTACAATTCATCCAATGAATATTTTATAAGTAGACCTCTATGAGTATGATCCACAAGTACCCTCAGATCCTTCTCCATCATCATGGTGTCACTATTATCCCTACCACTTCCCTTATATAGCCAGCAATTTAAAACCATTTTCCTTTGTAAATGTCAGTTTTTTTAAAAAAATATATAGCCCAGAAAATGGGAATCAATTTTTTAACTTGACAGATTCAGCTCCCATTGATTTCAATGTAGTTCTGTATCCAAACGTCTTCTGAACCCCGCTCAAACTGAACTCAGGGCAGCTTGGCTCATCCCCAACTACAGGTAGGGTTGCCACCTCATCCCTTTAAACCCGAACATATATGAATTATACAGGTTCTCTGGATAACTGAATGCAGATAAGGCACCAAGTGAGTTTAATTACCACCTTAATCAGCCACAGAACCGGTGTAATTAATAGGTGTTTGGTTTTAAGAGCCCTTTCACACTGGGGCAATTTGCAGGCGCTATTGCGCTAATAATAGCGCCTGCAAACCGACCCAAAAGTGGCGCTGCTTTCATTCCAGTGTGAAAGCCCCGAGGGCTTTCACACTGGAGCGATACGCTGGCAGGACGGTAAAAAAAGTCCTGCTAGCAGCATCTTCAGAGCGGTGAAGGAGCGGAGTGTATACCGCTCCTTTACCGCTCCTGCCCATTGAAATCAATGGGACGGCGCGGCTATACCGCCGGCAAAGCGCCTCTGCAGAGGCGCTTTGCGGTGGTATTTAACCCTTTCTCGGCTGCTAGCGGGGGGTAAAAATAATAGCGGCGTTTTGCCGCCGACGCCGCCCCCGCCCCAGTGTGAAAGGGCTCTAAAGGGATGAGGTGGCAACTCTAACTACAGGTCATCAACCGATTACAACAGATACAGGCATGCTGTGCATTTTCATGGCATTCGGTACCTCCTAGCAGTGGTCTGAGGATGCAAACCGACTATGCCAACACAGATCTGCTCCTGTACAGTACTTAGCGTGGTCAGCTTAAAACTGGACGCAAGGGAAACCGGCTGGATCGCCAGCTATTTTGCAGCTACACAATAAATACAAACATTGCAAGATATGTTAATTAAAAAAATATTTGAATAGCCTAACACAAATTTTAAATCTGATCTTTTAAAGGGAACATATAGTTAAAACATTTTTCAAACAATAATAGGTCTGAAGTTGACAGGTATGGACCGTAATCTCCTTTTAATTGGACGTGCTACATTTGCTTTCTGCCAAGCCACTTGTGCCATGGCAGTCATTAAAGAGCCTGAAAAAAAGAGAAGCAATGGCTTAGAAATGACTGATTATAGCTCTAAGAAGACTTGTGGGTGTAAGCCATCTGGACCAGGCATTTTGTTCGCATTTATTTTGACTAATCGGTTTGGCCCATATCAACGTTAGGCCACTGTGTTACAATTGTATTTTTGCCAATCTAATCTCCTTTTTTGCAGCTCACACTGTGTTTGTTTGTAACAATTGAACAATAAAAGCATGTCTTTTATTTTGTATTGCTTTAGTATTCTCATTGCTTTTCCAACACTTTAATAAAGTCACATAGATTTTAATTTCAATTTTCTTTTATACTGCTATTCAGTCTTTTTTATATGAATTGCCAATAGAAATAAAATGTATAGGAGATGTACAGACAATTGACTTGAAACAATGCTCTACTGTATATATTTCTTTTGAGTCCATGCACTGATGTATGTCTATTGTATAGCTTGTATTAAAGCAGACTCATAGTAAATCTCTATGTTGCTTTTTTTTAACCCTACCTAAAACACAATGACACTAATGCCGCATACACACGGGCGGACTTTTCGATGGACTAGGTCCGGTGGACTTTTCGACGGACTTTCGAATGAACGAACTTGCCTACACACGATCAACCGAAGTCCGACGGATTCGTACATGATGACGTACGACCGGACTAAAATAAGAAAGTTCACAGCCAGTAGCCAATAGCTGCCCTAGTGTCGGTTTTTGTCCGTCGGACTAGCATATAGACGAGCCGACTTTTCGACCGGACTCGAGTCCGTCGGAAAGATTTGAAACATGTTTCATTTCTAGGTCCGTCGAACTTTTGGGGAAAAAATATCCGCTGGAGCCCACACACGATCGAATTATCTGACAGTGTGTACGCATAGTCCGGCTGGCAATTCGATCGTGTGTGGGCTCCAGCGGACTTTTTTTTTATCAAAAGTTTGACGGACCTAGAAAAGAAACATGCTTCAAATCTGTCTGACGGACTCGAGTCCAGTCGAAAAGTCCGCTCGTCTGTATGCTAGTCCGACGGACAAAAACCGACGCTAGGGCAGCTATTGGCTACTGGCTATGAACTTCCTTATTTTAGTCCGTTGGACTTTGATTGATCGTGTGTAGGCAAGTCCGTTCATTCGGAAAGTCCGTCATAAAGTCCGTCAAAGTACGCCGTACAAAGTCTGCCGTAAAGTCCGTTCGTGTGTACGCGGCATAATACTAAAAAAAAAAAAAAAAAAAACCTGTCCAAAAAACTACTGACCCTGACCTTGATCTTGACCCAAACACTAGCACCAAACGTTGCGCTGACCTAGATCAAACCTTGAGCTAGGTATTTAAAAAAAAAAAAAATTATTATTATTTTTACACACATTTTTTTCGCTCTTTGCAAGGACAGCGAGAGATACGATGTATCTTTTTCCCCCATTCTCAGAGAGAGAAACCACAGGGGCGGGCTTCACCGTGACTGATCACTGTGATAGCCAATCAGAGGCTATTATAGCAATCAGGAGACCAGGAATGGGGAATTCTGGGTCCCGATCGTTAGTGCCTTGTAGCACGTTCCCAGCAAAAAGGAAGATACACAAATATGTGGCCCCACGGAAAAAAGCCCAGTCCAGTGGGGCTGCATACTGTAGCTGTGTATGCTTTGTGCCAAAGCGTTAAAGCGATATTAAACCCAAACCTTTTTTCTATATTGTAGCTGATCAAGTCTTATGCCGCGTACACACGGTTGGACTTTTCGACCGGACTGGTCCAACGGACGCCGACGGACCAAATCCGGCGGACAATCCGATCGTGTGTGGGCTTCACTGGACCTTCAGCGGACTTTTCCAGTCGCAAATCTCACGGACTTTAGATTTGGAACATGCTTCAAATCTTTACATCGTAACTCCGCCGGACCCAGAAATCGTCTGTGTGCTAGTCCGACGGACAAAAACCCATGCTAGGGCAGCTATTGGCTATCAACTTCCTCATTTTAGTCCGGTCGTACGTCATCACGTACGAATCCGTCGGACTACTGTGTGATCGTATGTAGTTAAGTCCGTTCGTTATAAAGTCCGCCGCAAGTCCGCCAAAAGTCTGTCGAAAGTCTGTCGGACGGACTGTCAGACTTTTGCAGCCGAAAAGTCCGACCGTGTGTACGCGGCATTAGATGCAATGGCTACATTTGTTTTCTTTTTTAAGCTTTGTTTCCCTTATTTTCACCTGGTGATCTGGGGAAAAGGGCGGTGAGACTTTAAATGAAGCACCTAGGTATAGAAAGAGAAATTTATTAATAATAATAATAATAACAGCAATATTCTGATATGTAATAATAATCATAATGCATGATGGAATCAGTACAGTATATATATATATATATATATATATACACTGTATTTATTGGCGTATAACACTCACTTTTTCACCATTAAAATCGGGTGCAAATAGCGTGTGCGTGTTATACGCCAATACTTTAATTTTAGCTGCCTCGGAGGGGACTTGGTGGCATCTGTAATAAGAAGTCCCTTCTCTTGGGCCGCCTTTGGACCACTGTTCTGTCTATCATAGGAGATTCTCTCTGTATGTAATCTGACGGTGCTCGTCCTGTCCCCCTCCCTGTCCCCTCTGGGCTGCAGATGGGCATCGATCAAGCTGCACTGATGGCAATGGTGAGGCTGCTGCATTGATGGCAATGGTGAGGCTGCATTGATGTGGACTGATGAGGCTGCATTGATGGCACTTGTGAGGCTGCAGATGGGCATTGATCAGGCTGCATTGATGGCAATGGTGAGGCTGCAGATGGGCACTGACCCTTATTTTGCTTCAAAGTTCCTTATTTAAAATTTAAGTTTTTTTCCTGAAACTTCCCTCTTAAAATAAATGTGCGTGTTATATGCCTGTGCGTGTTATACGCCGATAAATACGGTATATACAAACCCAAATATATTAAAATAAAAACAAATCATCACATAAAAATGGGCAGTTGCCATGTCTCTACTTGTCATACTCTTCATATATGCATCATGCGATATCAACTGCCCATTTTTATGCGATGATTTGTTTTTATTTTAATATATTTGAGTTTGTGTATATACATCAACTGTACTGATTCAATCATGCATTATGATTATTATTACATATCAGAATATTGCTGTTATTATTATAGTTATCAATTAATGTATCTTTCTACACCTCTGTGCTTCATTTAAAGTCCCACCACCCTTTTCCCTATTCATTTAGACAGGGATGGAGGCACTGGACCTTACCAGATCACCGCCTCATATAAAGTCCCAAACTGTTCTTGCTCCTTTTACACCTGGTGATCTGGCCCGTAAGTCTGTTGCTTTTGAAAAGAACACACTCTCTTGCAGACGTCACAGTTACATAGATGAGACAGACCATTTACCACTGACAGGGGTGCTTACAATGATTGACTTTTATATATTTATCACAAAAGGAAAAAAAAAACGAATATTAAAAAGTGTTAGCTGGAGTTTGACTTCAGCTTGTTAGTGTATTTAAATCTGCTAATACTCCCCTCCCCCCAGACTGACAATGCAGCTGTCCGAATCTGCCCCTGTGCTCCCTCATCCAGAGTGAGGGCACTCTAACACAGGAGGTGTGTTACTGGCCAGATCACCAGGTGAAAACAAAGAAAGAAACCCAAAAAAGAAAACAAATGCAGCCACCACACCTAAGAACTGGTAAGCTGCAATATAATACAGTACATTTTTAGTTTTGGGTTCAATACTACTTTAAAATGTCTGTAATGCCAAAAATTTTTATTGCTTTTATTGCTGTTTGGATCCTATCAGGAAGATTAAATCTCAACCTCTGTCCTAGAATAAGGAGAAAAACAGAGATCCCCCTGAGGAAGACACGTGATTAGCCCTGTGTCGTCACATGTAGGGGAGGGGCCAGGACGGTGGAGAAGCTCGGATACATGCTTGTTTGTAAAAGCTGCTGACATATACAATTATAATATATATACGCTGCGCTTAAAAGGCATGTATAAGAAGTGCACAGTAGATAATTGATCTCAAATTAAATAAATAATGAACCAGTGAATTATAAATGTTATTACACATATATCATACTATGGATATAGTTAAGTGCATAGCTGTGTATTACAAGCCAAAAAATGAATATATATATATATATATATACACAGGGAGTCCCCGAGTTACGAACATCCAACTTGCGAACGACTCCTACTTACGAACAGGAGGCTGCGTGGCCACTTTTCAACGGCGGTCACATTCGACGGAACCTTTTCGTCGACGGGCACATTCGACTGAACCTTTTCGATGGCGAGCACATTCGACGGACCCTTTTTGATGGCGAGGACATTCGACGGACCCTTTTTGATGGCGGGCACATTCGACGGACCCTTTTTCGATGGCGGGCACATTCGAGTGAACCTTTTCGACGATTAGCACATTCGACTGAACCTTTTCGACGACGGGCACATTCAACTGAACCTTTTAGACGGTGGGCACATTCGACGGACCCTTTTCGATGGTGGGGACATTCGACGGACCCTTTTTGATGGTGGGGACATTCGACGGACCCGTTTCGATGGCGGGCACATTCGACAGACCCTTTTCGATGGCGGGCACATTCGACGGACCCTTTTGATGGCGGGCACATTCGACGGACCCTTCTCGATGGCGGGCACATTCGACGGAACCTTTTCGGCGACGGGCACATTCGAGTGAACCTTTTCGACGACGGGCACATTCGACTGAACCTTTTCGACGGCGGGCACATTCGACGGACCCTTTTCGACGGCGGGCACATTCGACGGACCCTTTTCGACGGCGGGCACATTCAATGGACCCTTTTCGACAGCGGGCACATTCGATGGACCCTTTTCGACAGCGGGCACATTCGATGGACCCTTTTCGACAGCGGGCACATTCGACGGAACATCGGAAAACAATGCATCTGCCAATCTGCGCATGCTGTTCCGACTTACGAACATATTCGACTTAAGAACATACCTACAGTCCCTAGCCCGTTCGTAACTCGGGAACTGCCTGTATATATTAAAAAAGCAGCAATATATCAAAGTGCTTCTGTGCTTTCATATAGTGTCCACACATACAAGTTTGGAAGTCATTTGGAGAGGAATCCTATGCCTAATGCTTTTATAGTTTGGTGCGCTGGAAGCACCTAAAATGTGTGAGTACCCTAATGTTATATTTTCTAAATACATTTTTAAACTACCGATAGCGATAATGCACTATCCAGCACTCTTCCTTGTTTTAAAATTGAGGACTTCTCTGGATGGATTTTCCTGTGGGATCCTGTTTAGCCAGTTTCACTTAGAGCCCAGGAATGGTTCAACTGCTTATATGGACCAAACTTAAGTGTGCGGTCACACTGTTGGAGGTGAGAACATTCACACGGGGGGGGGGGGGGGTGCATGTGTGTGTCACCCTCTTCTGATCAGGATTATCATCACTATGTCACTTTGTGGACAGTAATACGTATAATACTCCAATTTGCACTTTTGTCTCTGTGGATTGATGAAAATTGGGAGAAAAAAATCTTTTTTTTGGATATTTGATATTAAGGAATAATACTAAATTTCTTTCACTGTGAGCTTGCTTGTTACACAAAAAAATCTTTTTTTTATGTTCATAGTTAAATTTTTTAGCAATATTGATTTTCATTGTTTATGGCACTATCTATGCATTTGTAAGGTTTAGTATAACGCAGCGCTGCTTTTTTTTGTTTTTTGTATCGCTCTTAAGACTGTTGTCACCAGAACAGGTTTTTCCATTGGAAGGTTTACCCTCTATTTCTATTCCTGTGACAACTCCAGAATGTTGGTTTTCCTGTAACTTTCTGTACCAGGGACATCTGTCACCAGGACAAATGTGATGATGAACCCGGGGACACAGACGGCAATAGAACACTGAGAGAGGTTCTAACCTCCCACCCACCACTTACTCTAGCCAAATAAAATAAAAAACTTTTAGCTTTATATACATTCTAAATCAAACTGAGTTTAAAGTATACGTTTACCTTTACAGAAAAAAAAATACATGCATATTTTTTTGCATTAAGATAAAAAACCTTCTGTGTGCAGTAGTCCCCTAATACTTACCTGAGCCCCATCTCCATCCAGCGATGTTGCACAAGTGTCTCAGCTGTCTGGAATTCTCCCTACTCATTGGCACAACAGCGGGCGCCATTGGCTCCCGTTGCTGTTAATCAAAGTCAACGAGCCAATGAGGAGAGAGAAGGGGTGTGGCCGACCTGCGGCTCCGTGTCTGAATGGACACACAGAACATCGGCTCGGCTTGGGTGCCACCATAGCAAGCTGCTTACTGTGGGGGAACTTGACAGGAGGGAAGGGCCTGGAGCAACCCAAAAAGAGGAGGATCTGGGCCGACCTGTGCAAAACCACTGTACAGAGCAGGTAAGTATAAAATGTTTATTTTTAAACAAAAAAAATAATGACTTTTTTTATCAATCTAATGAACTACAACAGCGTTTAACAGCGCTGTGGTAGTTTATTGAGAACTACAAGCTGACAGACGTAAAGGCTTTTCTATTTGCTGCAGACTGGGCTCTTTGGCTCATACTCATGTTTTCTTATGCCTATGGTACCTAAATTTCTTATACTTTTACCCCAGCTGATGTACTGCAGACCACACCGGTCCTTTTGGTAGCCAAGGCAAATGCCGCAGAGCTCTTTCAATTGACTGCCTATTTACAGCTGAACTCCAGGCAAATAAAAAGTTATCCATTGCAATGGGGCTGCACACGCACATTAACCACTTAGCGGCCGCGCACTGCATGTATACTGTGGCAGGGCGGCTTTATTGTGAGAAACAACATACCGGTACATTGTTTCGTGCATGAGATACTGTGGGGAGAGCGTGTGCGTGGGTCCAGCGGACTCTCCATGGAGAGGCAGAATGGGCATCTGCCTATGTATACAAGGCAGATCCCCGTTCTGACAGGGGATGACACTGAGATTGTCTATCCTAGTAATCAGGAACAGCGATCTCTCTGTCAGTCCATCCCCCACACAGTTAGAACACACACTGAGGGAACACATTTAACCCTTTGATCGCCCCATGGTGTTTACCCCTTCCCTGCCAGTGTCATTTATACAGTGATCAGTGCATTTTTTTTAGCAGTGATCATTGTATTGGTGTGCCTGGTCCCCAAAAAGTGTCACTTAGGGTCAGATTTGTCCGCCGCAATGTCGCAGTCCCGCTAAAAATCACAGATCGCCACCATTACTAGTAAAAACAATAAAAAAATTAAAAGTCCCTAAATCTATCCCCTATTTTGTAGACACTATAACTTTTGCGCAAACCAATCAATATACACATATTGGGATTTTTTTTAACCAAAAATATGTAGCAGAATACATATTGGCCTAAACTGATGAATAGATTAGTTTTTTTTATATTTTTTTTTGGATATGTATTAGAGCAAAAAGTTAAAAAAAAGTGTTTGTTTTTTTTTTTTTTAAATTGTCAGTGTTTTTCTGTTTTTAGCGCAAAAAATAGAAACCGCAGAGGTGATCAAATACCACCAAAAAAAAGCTCTATTTGTGGGAAAAAAAGGACATACATTTTATTTAGGTACAGCGTCGCATGACCACGCAATTGTCAGTTAAAATAACGCAAAAAATGTCCTGGTCATTAAGGGGGTAAATCCTTCAGGGGCTGAAGTGGTTAAGAGTTAACTGCTTGTTTATGTCTAGGGGAAAATAAAAGGAGAAATACCTGATCCGACACACCGGACCCCTGCTGTCAGCTGCATCCATTTTAAGTGTGAACCCAACCTAAATGTTTCTCCTTTCCCCTGGACAAAACAAGCAATTAACCTTTGCAGTGCGAGCACAGCCCTACTGCAAGGGATAACTTCTTCCTGAAGCTGGGGTACAAGTCAATATTTTGAATATTTAAAAAATAATTAAAGATACAAGCATGGGGCTCCATCAGTGCAGACCCCCCTCCTTCAGTGCAGACCACCCCCCCTTTATCAGTGCAGAGTGCAGACCCCCCTCAGTGCAGAGTGCAGACCCCCTCAGTGCAGAGTGCAGACCCCCCCTCAGTGCAGACGCCCCTCCATCAGTGCAGACCCCCTCAGTGCAGACCCCCCTCCATCAGTGCAGAGCCCCCTCAGTGCAGAGTGAAGACCCCCTCCATCAGTGCAGACCCCCTCAGTGCAGACCCCTCTCCATCAGTACAGAGCCCCCTCAGTGCAGACCCCCCCTCCATCAGTGCAGAGCCCCCTCTGTGCAGAGTGAAGACCCCCTCCATCAGTGCAGACACCCATCAGTGCCGGCGCCCCTCCATCAGTGCAGAGCCCCCTCAGTGCAGACCCCCTCTATAAGTGCAGAGCCCCCTCAGTGCAGAGTGCAGACCCCCCTACATCAGTGCAGACCCCCTCAGTGCAGACCCCCCTCCATCAGTGCAGACCCCCCTCAGTGCCGAGTGCAGACCCTCCTCAGTGCCGAGTGCAGACCCCCTCAGTGCCGAGTGCAGACCCCCCTCAGTGCCGAGTGCAGACCCCCCTCAGTGCCGAGTGCAGACCCCCCTCTGTGCAGAGTGCAGACCCCCCTCCATCAGTGCAGACTACCCCCCTCCATCAGTGCAGACCCCCCTCCATCAGTGCAGACCACCCCCCTTTATCAGTTCAGACCCCCCTCAGTGCAGAGTGCAGACCCCCTCTGTGCAGACCCCCCTTCATCAGTGCAGAGCCCCCTCAGTGCAGATTGCAGACCCCCCTCAGTGCAGACCCCCTCAGTGCATAGTGAAGAGCCCCTTCCATCAGTGCAGACCATCCACCTTTTATCAGTGCAGAGTGCAGACCCCCCTCAGTGCAGAGTGCAGACCCCCCTCAATACAGAGTGCACCTCAGTGCAGAGTGCAGACCCTCCTCAGTGCAGAGAGCAGAACCCCCTCAGTGCAGAATCCCCTCCATCAATGCAGACCCCCCTCAGTGCAGAGTGCAGACACCCCACCATCAGTGTAGAGCCCCCTCAGTGCAGAGTGCAGAGCCCCCTCCATCAGTGCAGACCCCCCTCAGTGCAGAGTGCAGACCCCCTCTCCATCAGTGCAGAGTAAAGACCCCCTCCATCAGTGCAGGCCCCCCTCAGTGCAGAGTGCAGACCCCCCTCCATCAGTGCAGAGCCCCCTCAGTGCAGACTCCCTCCATCAGTGCAGACTCCCTCCATCAGTGCAGACTCCCTCCATCAGTGCAAACCCCCCCTCCATCAGTGCAGACCCCCCTCCATCAGTGCAGACCCCCCTCAGTGCAGAGTTCAGACCCCCTCAGTGAAGACCCCCCTCCATCAGTGCAGACCCCCCTCAGTGTGGAGTGCAGACCCCCCTCAGTGCAGACCTACCTCCATCAGTGCAGAGTGCAAACCCCCCTCCATCAGTGCACACCCCCTCAGTGCAGAGTCCAGACCCTCCATCAGTGCAGAGCCCCCTCCATCAGTGCAGAGCCCCCTCAGTGCAGATCCCCCTCCATCAGTGCAGACCCCCCTCCGTCAGTGCAGCCCCCCATCAGTGCAGACCACCCCCCTCCATCAGTGCAGGCCCCACTCAGTGCAAAGTGCAGACCCCCTCCATCAGTGCAGACCACCCCCCTCCATCAGTGCAGACCACCCCCCACCATTAGCCATTAGTGCAGACCACCCCTCTTTATCAGTGCAGACCCCCCTCAGTGCAGAGTGCAGACCCCCCTCCATCAGTGCAGACCCCCCTCCATCAGTGCAGACCCTCCCTCCATCAGTGCAGATCCCCTCAGTGCAGACCCCCCTCCATCAGTGCAGAGCCCCCTCAGTGCAGAGTGCAGACCCCCCTCATTGCAGACCCCCTCCATCAGTTGAGAGCCCGCTCAGTGCAGAGTGAAGACCCCCTCCATCAGTGCATACCCCCTCAGTGCATACCCCCTTCCATCAGTGCAGACCCCCCTCAGTGCAGACCCCCTCAGTGCAGACCTCCCTCCATCAGTGCAGACCCCCCTCCATCAGTGCAGACCCCCCTCAGTTTAGAGTGCAGACCCCCTCAGTGCAGACGCCCTCCATCAAGGCAGGACCCCCTCAGTGCAGAATGCAGACCCCCTCAGTGCAGACCCCCCTCAGTGCAGAGTGCAAACCCCCCTCAGTGCAGAGTGCAGACCCCCTCAGTGCATAGTGAAGACCCCCCTCCATCAGTGCAGACCCCCCTCAGTGCAGAGTGCAGACCCCCCTCAGTGCAGACTCCCCTCCATCAGTGCAGAGCCCCCTCAGTGCAGACCCCCCTCCCTCAGTGCAGAGTGCAGACCCCCCTCCATCAGTGCAGACCCCCTCAGTGCAGAGTGCAGACCCCCCTCAGTGCAGAGTGAAGACCCCCTCCATCAGTGCAGACCCCCCTCAGTGCAGAGTGCAGACCCCCCTCAGTGCAGACACCCTCCATCAGTGTAGAACCCCCTCAGTGCAGACCCCCCTCAGTGCAGAGTGTAGAGCCCCCTCAGTGCATAGTGAAGACCCCCCTCCATCAGTGCAGACCCCCCTCAGTGCGGAGTGCAGACCCCCCTCAGTGCAGACTCCCCTCCATCAGTGCAGAGCCCCCTCAGTGCAGACCCCCCTCCCGCAGTGCAGAGTGCAGACCCCCCTCCATCAGTGCAGACCCCCTTAGTGCAGAGTGCAGACCCCACTCAGTGCAGAGCCCCCTCAGTGCCGAGTGCAGACCCTCCTCAGTGCCGAGTGCAGACCCCCTCAGTGCCGAGTGCAGACCCCCCTCAGTGCCGAGTGCAGACCCCCCTCAGTGCCGAGTGCAGACCCCCCTCTGTGCAGAGTGCAGACCCCCCTCCATCAGTGCAGACTACCCCCCTCCATCAGTGCAGACCCCCCTCCATCAGTGCAGACCACCCCCCTTTATCAGTTCAGACCCCCCTCAGTGCAGGGTGCAGACCCCCTCTGTGCAGACCCCCCTTCATCAGTGCAGAGCCCCCTCAGTGCAGATTGCAGACCCCCCTCAGTGCAGACCCCCTCAGTGCATAGTGAAGAGCCCCTTCCATCAGTGCAGACCACCCACCTTTTATCAGTGCAGAGTGCAGACCCCCCTCAGTGCAGAGTGCAGACCCCCCTCAATACAGAGTGCACCTCAGTGCAGAGTGCAGACCCTCCTCAGTGCAGAGAGCAGAACCCCCTCAGTGCAGAATCCCCTCCATCAATGCAGACCCCCCTCAGTGCAGAGTGCAGACACCCCACCATCAGTGTAGAGCCCCCTCAGTGCAGAGTGCAGAGCCCCCTCCATCAGTGCAGACCCCCCTCAGTGCAGAGTGCAGACCCCCTCTCCATCAGTGCAGAGTAAAGACCCCCTCCATCAGTGCAGGCCCCCCTCAGTGCAGAGTGCAGACCCCCCTCCATCAGTGCAGAGCCCCCTCAGTGCAGACTCCCTCCATCAGTGCAGACTCCCTCCATCAGTGCAGACTCCCTCCATCAGTGCAAACCCCCCCTCCATCAGTGCAGACCCCCCTCCATCAGTGCAGACCCCCCTCAGTGCAGAGTTCAGACCCCCTCAGTGAAGACCCCCCTCCATCAGTGCAGACCCCCCTCAGTGTGGAGTGCAGACCCCCCTCAGTGCAGACCTACCTCCATCAGTGCAGAGTGCAAACCCCCCTCCATCAGTGCACACCCCCTCAGTGCAGAGTCCAGACCCTCCATCAGTGCAGAGCCCCCTCCATCAGTGCAGAGCCCCCTCAGTGCAGATCCCCCTCCATCAGTGCAGACCCCCCTCCGTCAGTGCAGCCCCCCATCAGTGCAGACCACCCCCCTCCATCAGTGCAGGCCCCACTCAGTGCAAAGTGCAGACCCCCTCCATCAGTGCAGACCACCCCCCTCCATCAGTGCAGACCACCCCCCACCATTAGCCATTAGTGCAGACCACCCCTCTTTATCAGTGCAGACCCCCCTCAGTGCAGAGTGCAGACCCCCCTCCATCAGTGCAGACCCCCCTCCATCAGTGCAGACCCTCCCTCCATCAGTGCAGATCCCCTCAGTGCAGACCCCCCTCCATCAGTGCAGAGCCCCCTCAGTGCAGAGTGCAGACCCCCCTCATTGCAGACCCCCTCCATCAGTTGAGAGCCCGCTCAGTGCAGAGTGAAGACCCCCTCCATCAGTGCATACCCCCTCAGTGCATACTCCCTTCCATCAGTGCAGACCCCCCTCAGTGCAGACCCCCTCAGTGCAGACCTCCCTCCATCAGTGCAGACCCCCCTCCATCAGTGCAGACCCCCCTCAGTTTAGAGTGCAGACCCCCTCAGTGCAGACGCCCTCCATCAAGGCAGGACCCCCTCAGTGCAGAATGCAGACCCCCTCAGTGCAGACCCCCCTCAGTGCAGAGTGCAAACCCCCCTCAGTGCAGAGTGCAGACCCCCTCAGTGCATAGTGAAGACCCCCCTCCATCAGTGCAGACCCCCCTCAGTGCAGAGTGCAGACCCCCCTCAGTGCAGACTCCCCTCCATCAGTGCAGAGCCCCCTCAGTGCAGACCCCCCTCCCTCAGTGCAGAGTGCAGACCCCCCTCCATCAGTGCAGACCCCCTCAGTGCAGAGTGCAGACCCCCCTCAGTGCAGAGTGAAGACCCCCTCCATCAGTGCAGACCCCCTCAGTGCAGAGTGCAGACCCCCCTCAGTGCAGACACCCTCCATCAGTGTAGAACCCCCTCAGTGCAGACCCCCCTCAGTGCAGAGTGTAGAGCCCCCTCAGTGCATAGTGAAGACCCCCCTCCATCAGTGCAGACCCCCCTCAGTGCGGAGTGCAGACCCCCCTCAGTGCAGACTCCCCTCCATCAGTGCAGAGCCCCCTCAGTGCAGACCCCCCTCCCGCAGTGCAGAGTGCAGACCCCCCTCCATCAGTGCAGACCCCCTTAGTGCAGAGTGCAGACCCCACTCAGTGCAGAGCCCCCTCCATCAGTGCAGAGCCCCCTCTGTGCAGACCCCCCTCCATCAGTGCAGACCCCCAACAGTGCAGACCACCCCCTCCATCAGTGCAAAGTGCAGACCCCCCTCCATCAATGCAGAGCCTCCTCAGTGCAGAGTGCAGACACCCTCCATCAGTGCAGACCCCCTCAGTGCAGAGTGCAGACCCCCTCAGTGCATAGTGAAGACCCCCCTCCATCAGTGCAGACCCCCCTCAGTGAGGAGTGCAGACCCCCCCCAGTGCAGACTCCCCTCCATCAGTGCAGAGCCCCCTCAGTGCAGACCCCCCTCCCTCAGTGCAGAGTGCAGACCCCCCTCCATCAGTGCAGACCCCCTCAGTGCAGAGTGCAGACCCCACTCAGTGCAGAGCCCCCTCCATCAGTGCAGAGCCCCCTCTGTGCAGACCCCCCTCCATCAGTGCAGACCCCCATCAGTGCAGACCACCCCCTCCATCAGTGCAAAGTGCAGACCCCCCTCCATCAATGCAGAGCCTCCTCAGTGCAGAGTGCAGACCCCCCTCAGTGCAGACCCCCCTCCATCAGCACAGACACCCCCAGTGCAGACCCCCTTCATCAGTGCAGACCCCCCTTCATCAGTGCAGAGCCCCCTCAGTGCAGACCCCCCTCCATCAGTGCAGAGCCCACTCAGTGCAGAGTGCAGACCCCCTTCATCAGCACAGACCCCCCAGTGCAGTCCCCCTCAGTGCAGAGTGAAGATCCCCCTCCATCAGTGCAGACCCCCCTCAGTGCAGAGTGCAGACCCCCCTCCATCAGTGAAGACCCCTCTCAGTGCAGACCTACCCCCTCCATCAGTGCAAAGCCCCCTCAGTGTGAACCACCCCCCATCAGTGCAGACCCCCCTTCATCAGTGCAAACCCCCCTCAGTGCAGAGTGCAGACCCCCCTCAGTGCAGAATGCAGACCCCCCTCAGTGCAGAGCCCCCTCAGTGCAGAGCCCCCTCAATGCAAAGTGAAGACCCCCCTCCATCAGTGCAGACCCCCTTCAGTGCAGACTCCCCTCCATCAGTGCAGAGCCCCCTCAGCGCAGACCCCCCTCCATCAGTGCAGACCCCCTCAGTGCAGAGTGCAGAACCCACTCAGTGCAGAGCCCCCTCCATCAGTGATGAGCCCCCTCTGTGCAGACCCCCCTCCATCAGTGCAGACCCCCATCAGTGCAGACCACCTCCCTCCAACAGTGCAGAGCCCCCTCAGTGCAGAGTGCAGACCCCCCTCAGTGCAGACCCTCCTCCATCAGCGCAGACCCCCTCCATCAGTGCAGACCCCCCTCAGTGCAGACCCCCCTTTATCAGTGCAGAGCCCCCTCAGTGCAGACCCCCTCCATCAGTGCAGAGCCCACTCAGTGCAGAGTGCAGACCCCCCTCAGCGCAGACCCCCTTCATCAGCACAGACCCCCCAGTGCAGCCCCCCTCAGTGCAGAATGAAGATCCCCCTCCATCAGTGCAGACCCCCCTCAGTGCAGAGTGCAGACCCCTCTCAATGCAGATCCCCCTCCATCAGTGCAGACCCCCCTCCATCAGTGCAAACCCCCCTCAGTGCAGACCTACCCCATCCATCAGTGCAGACCTACCCCCCTCCATAAGTGAAAACACCCCTCAATGCAGAGCACCCCCCCATCAGTGCAAACACCCTCCATCAATGCAGAGCCCCCCTCAGTGCAGAGTGCAGACCCCCCTCCACCAGTGCAGATCCCCCTTAGTGCAGACCCCCTCTACATCAGTGCAAACCCCCGTAAGTGCAGAGTGCAGACCCCCCCGCAGTGCAAACCCACCTCCATCAGTGCAGTGTGAAGACCCCATCTCCATTAGTGCAGACCCCCCTCAGTGCAGAGTGCAGACCCCCCTCAGTGCAGACCCCCCTCATCAGTGCAGACCTCCCTCAGTGCATACCCCTCAGTGCAGATCTACCCCCCTCCATCAGTGCAAACCCCCCTCAGCGCAGACCACCCCTCCTCCATCAGTGCAGACCCCCCTCAGTGCAGACCACCCCCCTCCATCAGTGTAGACCCCCCTCAGTGAAGACGTACCCCCTCCATCAGTGCAAACCCCCTCAGTGCAGACCACCCCCCATCAGTGCAGACCTACCCCCCTCCATTAGTGCAAACTCTCCTCAGTGCGGACCACCCCCCTCCATCAGCGCAGACACCCCCAGTGCAGACTCCCCTCTATCAGTGCAGAGCCCCCTCGGTGCAGAGTGTAGACCCCCCTCCATCAGTGCAGAGCCCCCTCAGTCCAGAGTGCAGACCCTCTCAGTGCAGACCCCCCTTCAGTGCAGACCTACCCCCCTCCATCAGTGCAGACCCCCCTCAGTGCCAAGTGCAGACCCCCTCCATCAGTGCAGACCCCCCTCATTCAGTGCAGACCCCCCTCCATCAGTATAAACCCCCTCAGTGCAGATCTACCCCCCTCCATCAGTGCAAACCCCCCTCAGTGTGGACCACCCCCACCACCAGTGCAAATCCCCCTCAGTGCAGACCCCCCATCAGTGCAGAGTGAAGACCCCCCTCAGTGCAGACCCCCTCCATCAGCGCAGACCCCCCCAGTGCAGACCCTTCTCCATCAGTGCAGAGCCCCCTCAGTGCAGAGTGCAGACCCCCTCCATCAGTGCAGAGCCCCCTCAGTGCAGAGTGCAGACCCCCTCATTGCAGACCCCCCTCCATCAGTGCAGAACCCCTCAGTGCAGATCTACCCCCCCCATTAGTGCAAACCCCCCTCAGTGCAGACCACCCCCCTCCATCAGTGCAGACCCCTCTCAGTGCAGACCACCCCCTCCATCAGTGCAGACCCCTCTCAGTGCAGACCTCCCTCAGTGCATACCCCTCAGTGCAGATCTACCCCCCTCCATCAGTGCAAACCCCCCTCAGTGCAGACCACCCCTCCTCCATCAGTGCAGACCCCCCTCAGTGCAGACCACCCCCCTCCATCAGTGTAGACCCCCCTCAGTGAAGACCTACCCCCTCCATCAGTGCAAACCCCCTCAGTGCAGACCACCCCCCATCAGTGCAGACCTACCCCCCTCCATTAGTGCAAACCCTCCTCAGTGCGGACCACCCCCCTCCATCAACGCAGACACCCCCAGTGCAGACTCCCCTCTATCAGTGCAGAGCCCCCTCGGTGCAGAGTGTAGACCCCCCCTCCATCAGTGCAGACCCCCCTCAGTGCAGACCTCCCTCAGTGCATACCCCTCAGTGCAGATCTACCCCCCTCCATCAGTGCAAACCCCCCTCAGTGCAGACCACCCCTCCTCCATCAGTGCAGACCCCCCTCAGTGCAGACCACCCCCCTCCATCAGTGTAGACCCCCCTCAGTGAAGACCTACCCCCTCCATCAGTGCAAACCCCCTCAGTGCAGACCACCCCCCATCAGTGCAGACTTACCCCCCTCCATTAGTGCAAACCCTCCTCAGTGCAGACCACCCCCCTCCATCAACGCAGACACCCCCAGTGCAGACTCCCCTCTATCAGTGCAGAGCCCCCTCGGTGCAGAGTGTAGACCCCCCCTCCATCAGTGCAGAGCCCCCTCAGTCCAGAGTGCAGACCCTCTCAGTGCAGACCCCCCTTCAGTGCAGACCTACCCCCCTCCATCAGTGCAGACCCCCCTCAGTGCCAAGTGCAGACCCCCTCCATCAGTGCAGACCCCCCTCCATCAGTGCAGACCCCCCTCCATCAGTATAAACCCCCTCAGTGCAGATCTACCCCCCTCCATCAGTGCAAACCCCCCTCAGTGTGGACCACCCCCACCACCAGTGCAAATCCCCCTCAGTGCAGACCCCCCATCAGTGCAGAGTGCAGACCCCCCTCAGTGCAGACCCCCTCCATCAGCGCAGACCCCCCCCCAGTGCAGACCCTTCTCCATCAGTGCAGAGCCCCCTCAGTGCAGAGTGCAGACCCCCTCCATCAGTGCAGAGCCCCCTCAGTGCAGAGTGCAGACCCCCTCATTGCAGACCCCCCTCCATCAGTGCAGAACCCCTCAGTGCAGATCTACCCCCCCATTAGTGCAAACCCCCCTCAGTGCAGACCACCCCCCTCCATCAGTGCAGACCCCCCTCAGTGCAGACCACCCCCTCCATCAGTGCAGACCCCTCTCAGTGCAGACCTACCCCCTCCATCAGTGCAAACCCCCCTCAGTGCGGACCACCCCCCTCCCTCGTGCAGACCCCCTCAGTGCGGACCACCCCCCTCCATTAGTGCAGACCCCCCTCCATCAGTGCAGACCCCCCAGTGCAGACCCTTCTCCATCAGTGCAGAGCCCCCTCAGTGCAGAGTGCAGACCCCCTCCATCAGTGCAGAGCCCCCTCAGTGCAGAGTGCAGACCCCCTCCATCAGTGCACAGCCTCCTCGGTGCAGAGTGAAAACCCCCCTCCAACAGTGCAGACCCCTTCAGTGCAGACCCCCCTCTGTGCAGACCCCTCCTCCATCAGTGCAGACCCCCCCCTAAATGCAGACCTACCCCCCTCCATCAGTGCAGACCACCCTCAGTGCAGAACCCCCCTCCATCAGTGCAGATCCCCTCAGTGCAAATCTACCCCCTTCCATCAGTGCAAACCCCTCTCAGTGCAGACCCTTCTCCATCAGTGCAGAGCCCCCTCAGTGCAGAGTGCAGACCCCCTCCATCAGTGCAGAGCCCCCTCAGTGCAGAGTGCAGACCCCCTCATTGCAGACCCCCCTCCATCAGTGCAGAACCCCTCAGTGCAGATCTACCCCCCCATTAGTGCAAACCCCCCTCAGTGCAGACCACCCCCTCCATCAGTGCAGACCCCCCTCAGTGCAGACCACCCCCTCCATCAGTGCAGACCCCTCTCAGTGCAGACCTACCCCCTCCATCAGTGCAAACCCCCCTCAGTGCGGACCACCCCCCTCCCTCGTGCAGACCCCCTCAGTGCGGACCACCCCCCTCCATTAGTGCAGACCCCCCTCCATCAGTGCAGACCCCCCAGTGCAGACCCTTCTCCATCAGTGCAGAGCCCCCTCAGTGCAGAGTGCAGACCCCCTCCATCAGTGCAGAGCCCCCTCAGTGCAGAGTGCAGACCCCCTCCATCAGTGCACAGCCTCCTCGGTGCAGAGTGAAAACCCCCCTCCAACAGTGCAGACCCCTTCAGTGAAGACCCCCCTCTGTGCAGACCCCTCCTCCATCAGTGCAGACCCCCCCTAAATGCAGACCTACCCCCCTCCATCAGTGCAGACCACCCTCAGTGCAGAACCCCCCTCCATCAGTGCAGATCCCCTCAGTGCAAATCTACCCCCTTCCATCAGTGCAAACCCCTCTCAGTGCAGACCATCCCCCCACCACCAGTGCAGATCCCCCTCAGTGCAGACCCCCCCATCAGTGCAGAGTGCAGACCCCCCTCAGTGCAGACCCCCTCCATCAGCACAGACCCCCCAGTGCAGACCCTTCTCCATCAGTGCAGAGCCCCCTCAGTGCAGAGTGCAGACCCCCTCCATCAGTGCAGAGCCCCCTCAGTGCAGACCCCCCCTCATTGCAGACCCCCCTCCATCAGTGCAGAACCCCTCAGTGCAGATCTACCCCCCCATTAGTGCAAAACCCCCTCAGTGCAGACCACCCCCCTCCATCAGTGCAGACCCCCCTCAGTGCAGACCACCCCCTCCATCAGTGTAGACCCCTCTCAGTGCAGACCTACCCCCTCCATCAGTGCAAACCCCCCCTCAGTGCGGACCACCCCCCTCCATTAGTGCAGACCCCCCAGTGCAGACCCTTCTCCATCAGTGCAGAGCCCCCTCAGTGCAGAGTGCAGACCCCCTCCATCAGTGCACAGCCCCTTCGGTGCAGAGTGCAAACCCCCCTCCAACAGTGCAGACCTCTTCAGTGCAGACCCCCCTCTGTGCAGACCCCTCCTCCATCAGTGCAGACCCCCCCTCCATCAGTGCAGACCACCCTCAGTGCAGAACCCCCCTCCATCAGTGCAGATCCCCTCAGTGCAAATCTACCCCCTTTCATCAGTGCAAACCCCTCTCAGTGCAGACCATCCCCCCTCCATCAGTGCAGACCCCCCTCAGTGCAGACCACCACCCTCCATCAGTGCAGACCCCCCTCAGTGCAGACCTATCCCCTCCATAAGTGCAAACCCCCTCAGTGCACACCACCTCCCCTCCATCAGTGCAGACCCCCCTCTGTGCAGAGCCCCCTCTATCAGTGCAGACCACCCTCAGTGCAGACCTACCCCCCTCCATCAGTGCAAAACCCCCTCAATGCAGATCACCCCCCTCCATCAGTGCAGACCCCCCTCAGTGCAGAGTGCAGACCCCCTCAGTGCAGACCCCCCTCTGTGCAGACCCCCCTCCATCAGTGCAGACCCCCTCCATCAGTGCAGAACCCCCTCAGTGCAGACCTACCCCCATCCATCAGTGCAAACCCCCCTCAATGCAGACCTACCCCCCTCCATCAGTGCAAACCCCCCTCAGTGCAGACCACCCCCTCCATCAGTGCAGACCCCCCTCCATCAGTGCAGACCTACCCCCCTCCATCAGTGCAAACCCCCCTTAGTGCAGACCACCCCCCCTTCATCAGTGCAGACCCCCCTCAGTGCAGACCCCCTCCATCAGTGCAGACCCCCTCAGTGCAGACCACCCCCCACCATCAGTGCAGAGCCCCCTCAGTGCAGACCCCCTCAGTGCAGACCACCCCCTCCATCAGTGCAGACCACCCCCCACCATCAGTGCAGAGCCCCCTCAGTGCAGACCCCCTCAGTGCAGACCACCCCCCTCCATTAGTGCAGAACCCCCTCAGTGCAGACACCCCTCAGTGCAGACCACCCCCTCTATCAGTGCAGACCCCCATCAGTGCAGACCACCCCCTCCATCAGTGAAGACCCCCATCAGTGCAGTCCCCCCTCAGTGCAGACTACCCCCTCTATCAGTGCAGACTCCCCTCAGTGCAGACCTACCCCCCTCCATCAGTGCAGACCCCCCTCAGTGCAGACCTACCCCCCTCTATCAGTGCAAACCCCCCTCAGTGCAGACCACCTCACCCTCCATCAGTAAAGACCCCCCTCCATCAGTGCAGACCACCCTCCATCAGTGCAGACATTTACAGACCAGAGCGGAATACAGCGGTGTGTCCCTTGGACTCCCTCTCACACAGCGGAGCACTGCAGACGGAAGCCGCCTCCCCCTCCTGTAGATGTAAACAGAGAGGAGGGGGTGGCAGCTTCGGTCCGCTCCGCTGTGTCAGACAGCCAGTGAGGGATGTGTAGGGGTGAGGCCCATGCGGAGATAGCGGTGCTGCTGCCCACAGGTGTCCCCTCTCTGGCGGGTGTCACCCAGTGTGGCCCGCAACCCCCCACCCACCCCTGCGACGCCACTGGCACCAGATTCTGTGTGCACTAGTTTTAGTATGGCTCCATTCACACCTGTGCGATGTTTCGTGTGACTTTGGACATCAAATGCTCACGATAAGTCACAGCCCATTCTTTTTAATGGCACCCTTTCAAACTGGTGCAACTTAAAGTTGCAGCAACTTTGAAAAGGTGCTTAAATTACTTTGGTGAGACTTTTGATGCAACTTTGGTCCAGAGAAGTCACACCAAAAGTTTCTCCGAAGTCACCCTGGAAATCGTGCGACTTTGGAGATGCACTAATGTGAATGTCTTCTACTACTGGTATTGCATTCTAAACCACCTAAAAAAGCTCTATTTTTTTTTTTTTGTTATAATTAATAAGATTGGCATGCTACAGATGCTAAATTAAAGGCAGGTCAAAAATATATATTATATGCAATTTATGTGACCATCTTCCTAAGTATGTCATTAAAACAATTTCAATTTTTTCCAATGTCACCCTCAAACTTGCATGAAAAAGAGAACCCACTCCCCCAAAAGTACTTTTTACATTTTTTTTTGCATTGATACATGTCCTGCAGGGCAATGCCCAGCTCTCTCTGTTCTTTGACAACCCTTTGCCTATTAGCCCTGAAATGACAAGAATTTATTTCCTATAGACTTCCATGGGATTCAGACTTAAGTTTGCAGTTTTTGAGATTTACTATGGGTTTTATGAGAAGCTCATGATTCAACTGAAAGTGCATTCACTCACTTCTGATGGCTGGTACATTAACCACTTGCTGTCCAGGCCAATTTTTGCATTTTTCACACACGTTAAAATCATCATTTTTTTTCCTAGAAGATTATGTAGACACCTCCAAACATTATATATTTTCAGAAAGCAGAAGCACTGGAGAATAAAATGATGGCTGTTACAATTTTTTATGTCAAATGATATGTGCGCAGCAAATGTTCAGGGAAAAATACTCTAAAATTAATTTAAGAACACACAACATCCAATTTAGTTCACACAAATTTTTGTAAAATATAAAAGATGATGCGTGAAGTAAATAAATACCAAACATGTCAAGACTCAAAATTTACAAATACAGTAATTAAAATGGTTTATAAGCGACACTTTATAAGCCTTTACAAGTTATCAGTGCACAGTCAATAATGAATGATGGCCCTAGAATTAAAGCTTCCATTCTGTGGTGATACTTCACTTGTGCAGGATCTACGTCATGCGCATTTTTCATTTTCATGTATATGCGTGGGCGGGGGGGGGGGGGGGGGGGGGCGGGAGGCATACAGTTGGGCTTTCATTTTTTTTTTATTAAAATTTATTTTTTTAACACATTTTTTACTTAACTTTATTGCTATCACTAAATCACTAAGGGCTAACAAGCCCCCATGTGATCGTATTGGGCAGTTGACAGGTACTCTTTATGGGGAGCCTTCCTTGCTCTCCAAAGCAGCTAATCAAGCACAGATTGTGCTCGATTAGCTGCTTCCCTGGCTCTAGTAGCCTGATAAAGGCAGCTCTGAAACCAGAACTGATAAAATCACCATCGCTTTCAGCTTCATTAGTCATGAGGAATGAATGTTTCTCCATTTCCTCTGTGTTTAGCAATCCTAGATTTTTACCATGGTCCCGGGCTCTCTGAAAGAACATCAGAGCCTGGGAACCACTGTGGGTGGCGACAGGAGGAAGGGGGGTGGATCACAGCCACCTAATCGGTTTCTATGATCCCTGGAACTGTGTCCCCTCTGACATGTTTCCTAAGCTTTGCTGTCCCATCTACAGGCCATGGACACATTACATATGCAGTATCTCACAAAAGTGAGTACACCCCTCACATTTTTGTAAATATTTTATTATATCTTTTCATGTGACAACACTGAAGAAATGACACTTTGCTACAATGTAAAGTAGTGAGTGTACAGCTTGTATAACAGTGTGAATTTGCTGTCCCCTCAAAATAACTCAACACACAGCCATTAATGTCTAAACCGCTGGCAACAAAATTGAGTACACCCCTAGGTGAAAATGTCCAAATTGGGCCCAAAATGTCAATATTTTGTGTGGCCACCATTATTTTCCAGCAGTGCCTTAACCCTCTTGAGCATAGAGTTCACCAGAGCTTCACAGGTTACACACGGTTACATATTAGGTGAGGTTGAAAAATGAAGTCCATCAAGTCCAACCTATGTGTGTGATTTTATTTCAGTATTACATTGTATATCCCTGTATGTTGTGGTCGTTCAGGTGCTTATCTAATCTAGTTTTTTGAAATTATCGATTCTCCCGGCTGAAACCACTGCCTGTGAAAGGGAATTCTACATCCTAACCACTCTTACAGTAAAGAACCCTCTACGCAGTTTAAGGTTAAACCTCTTTTCTTCTAGTTTTAGTGAATGTTCACATGTCTTATTAAATTCCCTTTCACTGAAAAGTTTTATCCCTATTGTGGGGTCACCAGTTCGGTATTTGTACATTGAAATCATTACCCCTCTCAAGTGTCTCCTCTCCAGAGAGAACAAGTTCAGTGCTCGTAACCTTTCCTCATAACTAAGATCCTTCAGGCCCTTTATTAGATTTGTTGCCCTTCTCTGGACTCTCTCCAGTTCCAGCACATCCTTCCTGAGGACTGGTACCCAGAACTAGAGAGCATACTCCAGGTGCGGCCAGACCAGAGTCTTGTAGAGTGAGAGAATTATTGTTTTATCTCTGGCGTTAATCCCCTTTTTCAGAGAGAGGAAAAGGAATATTGGAGAGGTTGTGCATAGGTAGGAGGATAGGAGGTCAAGGCAGTTGCCAACAGAGTGAGTAGAAGCATGTGTCCATTGTTTTAGGTCAAAAGAGGAGGTTAGCCTCAGCAGCTTAGAAGTAGCGGGTGTGTTAAGATTAACAGGGAAGTTAAAGTCGCCAATAATGATTGTTGGAATTTCAGAAGAGAGAAAGTAGGGTAGCCAAGCAGAGAAGTCGACAAGGAAGTTTGATACCGGTCCAGGGGGGCGATAGATCACAGCAATTCTCAATTAAACTGGAGAAAATAGACGAATACAGTGAGCTTCAAATGAGGAGAGGCACAGAGAGGGGGTGGATGAAGAACCTGAAAAGTGCTTTGAGGGGACAGGAGGATTCCAACACCACCTCCTTTCCGTACACTAGGCCTGGGAGAGGGAATCCACAGGAGGCCACCATAGGAGAGAGCAGCAGGAGAAGGAAGGTCGGATTCTAGAATCCAGGTCTCAGTAATCGCAAGTAGGTTCAGGGAGTTTGTGATAAATAGGTCATGGACGGTGGTGAGTTTGTTACAAGCAGAGCGGGCATTCCAAAGGGCACAGGAGAAGGGGAGGCTGGTTCTAGGCTGAAGAGGAATAGAAATGAGATTGTGTAGATTGCGGCTGATATCAGAGGATGGGGGGTGCTGGGTATGTTGGCCAAAGGTAAATGACGGTGGTCCAGGATTTGGGGAAATATCTCCAGAATTTAGAAGCAGAAGGATGAGAGAGGTGATATGGGATTGTGACTTATGGGGGGGGGTGACCTGCAGGTTTTATTGGTATATGGGTTCAGAATTAGCAGGAGCTGATACGTGCAGTAATAAGGTGAAGACAGGAGTGAGGGTGATATATATATATATATATATATATATATATATATATATATATAAGCTATAAGATATATATATATATATATTAAATTGAGGGTCCCAATAATTTTGTCCAGTGCATTTCTGGAGTCTTACATGGAATGTGTCAGATTTGGCTTTTTGTTTCCTCCCTTTTTTGTGTTCTACCAATACAAACAAAAGAAATAAACAAGAGAATGCCTAAATATTTGTCATTGCAACAATTTTGGGCGAAGTGGTGCATTATCTGACAGAAATGCATAGGTACCAATATTTTTGTCCATGACTGTAAAGCACTAGAAACAGCAAGCCTTTAAAATTAGGGAGCAAATATCTGTATGGGAGATTATGTTAAATATGGATTTAAAAAAAATATATAACTAGATGTTATTATTTGTAAATAGGTTCAATAATCTGCCTATGAAACAAATAACTTTCTAAAAAAAAAACAAAAACACAGCATTTTTAAATGCATAGTGTAATTATTTCAATAATGTGCTTTTAGAAGCTGTGGGCTAAAGAATACACACTTGTACTGAGTGATTTATAAAAGATTGGATCATCTCATATAGTCCCTTGGGGATAAGTGTTCCTAACCAGTAAATCCTGAATTCCCATTGTAAAGTCCTTGCTTCTGGATGCTGAATTACATTGTAGCACTCATCAAACACAGCTATTTTGACCATGTGCATTAGACCTAAATCTACTGAAAAAATCGAAAGAAAAACTCATTCAATGGCTTGAAAAGGGATCAGCAAAGACAAAGCCTCAGCATAATAGAATATTAGAAGAATCTAAAAAAAATCTGAAACCCTTTTATCACGATGGAAGTTTGCTGCAGCATCTTTTCTGCCCATACTGAACAGTTCTGCCTGTGTCACGAATGTACTTTGCTTGTGTCATTCCACCTTTTCACTTATTTTCCCCCACTGATTATTGGATATTGCAAGCTGTTCCTAAAATTCAGCAACATGCCAGCTCAGCTTGCAACAATCTGTGTAGCAAATATGCAATTCCCAGTTGGATAGATGTGTTAAAATTGTATGATTTAATCCACCGGAGAACTAAATGAAAACACTGTAGAATGCATAAATAGCAAAGATGATGTGGAGAAAGCTGTGGGCAACATTAAATATACGTAAACCCAAGTGGCTTGTAAAACAACCCACTTTAACCACTTGACCTCCAGAAGATTTACCCCCTTGATGACCAGGCCATTTGTTGCTATATGGCACTGCGTTACTTTAACTGACAACACTGTCCATAAATAAATTTTTTGTAATTTTTTTCCTACAAATAGAGCTTTCTTTTGGTGGTGTTTGATTACCACTGGGTTTTTATTTTTTGCGCTTTAAACAAAAAAAGACAGTACATTTTGCAAAGAAAACAAAAAAAACAAAGCAAAACATAACCAATAAAAAGAATAAAAAAATCGAATTTCTTCATAAATTTAGGCCAATATGTATTCTGCTACATATTTTTGGTAAAAAACCCCAATAAGCGTATATTGATTGATTTGTTCAAAAGTTATAGCGTCTACAAACTATTGTATATAAACTGAAATTGTTTTTTTTTTTTATATACACTAGTAATGGCGGCGATCAGCGACTTATAGCGGGACTGCGATATTGAGGCGGACAAATCGGAGACACTAATTGACACTTTGTGGGAACCAGTGACATAAATACAGTGATCAGTGCTAATGCACTGTCACTGTACTAATGACACTGGCTGGGAAGGGGTTAAACATCTAGGGCGATCAAAGGGCTAAATGTGTGCCTAACCAGTGTTTTTGTGTTTACTATGTGTGTGGTGTTTTCACTAAGGGATGTGATGGATTCAGGGAAACAAAATCCACCACATCCCTGCTGACAAGATGAGGCTCTGCCTTGTTTACATAGGCAGAGCTCCATTCTGTGTCTCTCTTCGCCGATCAGCGGGTGGCGGCATACATCTATTTGTCGGAAACCACTGATCGACATATGCTGTGTTTAATCACAGCAGAAGAGGCGTGCCCCCCTATGCGGAACTACAAAATCACATATCTATATATATATATATATAGATATATATATATATATAGATATATATGAAGATATAGATATATAGATATAGAGCAATTTAACCCCCATCCTGCACAGGCCAATTTTCAGCTTTCAGCGCTGTTGCACTTAGAATGACAATTACACGGTCATGCAACACTGTACCCAAACTAATTTTTTACATTTTTTGGAGACAGATATAGGTTGTATTTAATCACCAGTTTTTTTTTGGTCTTTTTTTTGCTAAACAAATGAAAAAAAAATTTTTTTTTGAAAAAAATGTTTCTCATAAAATTTTCTAAATAAGTAATTTTTCTCCTTCACTGATGTATGCTGATGAGGATGCACTGATAGGCTGCACTGATGGGCACTGAGGCGGCACTGATGGGCATTGATGAGGCTGCACTGATATGTGGCACTGATGGGCACTGGCAGGCATCACTGATGGGCACTGGCAGGCATCACTGATGGGCACTGATTGGCAGCACTGAATGGTACAGATTGGCAGCATTTGTAGGCACTGTTGGGGCTGCACTAAATCGGGACACTGATGATCATTGCCCTGATTATCAGTGTAGATGTCCCCTGTGTGGATTTTCAGGTTATCGTCTCTCCTCATGCACTGTCAGCATGAGGAGAGGACTGATTGGACACAGTTGGTCACATGGTAAAGAGCTGGTGTAATTGGCTCTTTACCCCGATCTGTGATGAGCTGTGTCCTAAGGGAACAGCAATCACAAAGATCCCTGCCAATGCGCACCGCAGGGGGCGCATGGGCAACGCGATCACGGGAGGACATCCATAGACGCCCTGCCAGCAATGTGAGCCCATGCTGTAGCCGTCTTTCGGCTATAGCGCGGGTGGGAAGAGGTTAAAATAGAAATGCAAGGCAAAACATTGTGTTTACAGTATCTCACAAAAGTAAGTACACCCATCACATTTTTGTAAATATTTTATTACATCTTTTCATCTGACAACACTGAAGAAATGACACTTTGCTACAATGTAAAGTGGTGAGTGTACAGCTTGTATAACAGCGTAAATTTGCTGTCCTCTCAAAATAACCCAGCACACAGCCAATATTGCCTAAACCGCTGGCAACAAAATTGAGTACACTCCTAAGTGAAAATGTCCACATTGGGCCCAATTAGCCATTTTCCCTCCCTGATGTCACGTGACTTGTTAGTGTTACAAGGTCTCAGGTGTGAATTGAGAGCGGGTGTGTTAAATTTGGTTTTAACGCTCTCACTCTCTCATACTGGTCACTGGAAGTCCAACATGACCCCTCATGGCAAATAACTCTCTGAGGATCTGGAAAAAAGAATTGTTTCTCTACATAAAGATGGCCTAGACTATAAGAAGATTGCCTAGACCCTGAAACTGAGCTGTAGCACGGTGGCCAAGACCATACAGCGGTTTAACAGAACAGGTTCCACTCAGAAAGGCCTCGCCATGGTCGACCAAAGAAGTTGAGTGCATGTGCTCAGCGTCATATCCAGAGGTTGTCTCTGGGAAATAGACATATGAGTGCTGCTAGCATTAATGCAGAGGTTAAAGGGGTGGGTCAGCCTGTCAGTGCTCAGACCATACGCCGTACACTGCATCAAGTTTTGCAGGCAGTCGTCCCAGAAGGAAGCCTCTTCTAAAGATGATGCACAAGAAAGCCTGCAAACAGTTTGCTGAAGACAAGCAGACTAAGGATATGGATTACTGGAACCATGTCCTGTGGTCTGAGACCACGATAAACTTACTTGGTTCAGATGGTGTCAAGCGTGTGTGGCGACAACCAGATGAGTACAAAGACAAGTGTGTCCTGCCTGGTGGTCAAGCATGGTGGTGAGACTTGGGTCTTGGTCTGGGGCTGCATGAGTGCTGCCGGCACTGGGGAGCTACAGTTTATTGAAGGAGCCATGAATGCCAACATGTACTGTGACATACTGAAGCAGAGCATGACACTCTCCCTTCGGAGACTGGGCCGCAGGGCAGTATGCCAACATGAGAACGACCCCAAACACACCTGCAAGAAGACCACTGCCTTGGTCAAGGTGATGTCGTTATGGAGGTGTGGAAGAGGACTCCAGTGGCAACCTGTGAAGCTCTGCCGAACTCCATGATCAAGAGGGATAAGGCAGTGCTGGAAAATAATGGTGGCCACACAAAAAATTGACACTTTGGGCCCGATTTAGACATTTTCACTTAGGGGTGTACTCACTTTTGTTGCCAGCTGTTTTGACAATAATGGCTGTGTGTTGAGTGATTTTGAGGGAACAGCACAATTACACTGTTATACAAGCTGTACACTCACTACTTTACATTGTAGCAAAATGTCATTTTTTCAGTGTTGTCACATGAAAAGATATAATATATACTAATACTGTATTTATATATATATATATATATATATATATATATATATATATATATATATATATATATATATATATATATATATATATATATACACTGTATTTATTGGCGTATAACACTCACTTTTTCACCCTGCAAATCGGTTGCAAATAGTGTGTGCGTGTCAGATTACATACAGAGAGAATCTCCTATTTACACAGCGGCCTCTGTAATAGGAAGTCCCGTCTCTTGGGCCAGCATTGGACCAGTGTTCTGTCTATCATAGAATCTGGTCCAGGAGGCGGGACTTTGTATTAAAGAGGCCACCGAGTAAACAGTATGTAATCTGATGGTGCTCATCCCGCCCCCCTCCCTGAGATGGGCATTAATCAAGCTGCATTGATGGGCAATTGTGAGGCTGCTGATAGGCATTGATCAAGCTTCATTGATGGGCAATTGTGAGGCTACAGATGGGCATTGATTAAGATGCAGTGATGGACAATGGTGAGGCTGCAGATGGGCATTGATCAAGCTGCATTGATAGGCAATTGTGAGGCTGTGGATGGGCATTGATCAAGCTGCATTAATGGGCAATTGTGAAGCTGCAGATGGGCATTGATCAAGCTGCATTGATGGGCAATTTTGAGGCTGCAGGTGGACATTGATCAGGTTGCATTGATGGGCACTGGCCCTTATTTTGCTTCAAAGTTCTTTATTTAAAATTAAAGTTTTTTTCATGAAACTTCCCTTTTAAAATGAAGGTGCGCGTTATACGCCTGTGCGTGTTATATGCCAATAAAGGTATATAGGTATGTGAGTGTGTATATAGAGAGAGAAACAGCAAACCATAACAGCTGCCTATTCCATGTGTGCTCAGAGTAAGACCCCACGACACCTTCCAGTGGGCCTCCTACAACCCATACCCAATGGAGAGAGGCCCTGGACCCACCTGTCTATGGATTTCATTGTGGAGTTACCCAACTCCCAGGGCAACACAGTTATCCTTATGGTGGATGACCAGTTCTCGAAAATGTCTCATTGCATTCCACTTAAGAAGTTGCCCACTTCTAAGGAACTGGCTTCCATTTTTGCTCGGGAGATCTTTTGCTTACATGGGCTACCCAAGGTGATTGTCTCAGACAGGGGTAGTCAGTTTGTGTCCTAGTTCTGGCGAGCCTTTTGTGCACAGTTGGGAATTCAGCTTGCTTTCTCCTCTGCGTATCACCCACAGTCTACTGGGGCCACAGAACGAGCCAATCGGTCCTTGGAGCAATTCCTACGTTGCTATATTTCTGACCATTATAACAACTGCTCAGACCTCTTACAGTGGGCAGAGTTTGCTCACAATAGTGCCTTGACTTCTGCTTCCTGATTGTCCCCCGTTTATGGCGAACTATGGTTTCCAACCTTCCATGTTGCCTGACTCATTTGTTCTGAAGAGTATTCCTGCGTTAGAGGAGCATCTCCATGGTCTTCGTTCCACCTAGGCACAAGTCCAGGAGGCTTTGCGACATGCTAATGATAGGTACAGACTCCATGCTGACCGCAGACACCTGCCTGCGCCTTCCTACCAGGTTTGGGACAGGGTCTGGCTGTCATCTTGCAACCTCAGACTTTGTGTTCCTTTACTGAAGTTCACACCTCGGTTTATTGGGCTTTTATTATTTATTATGCGTATTCTTCGCAGGATTAACCCAGTGGCTTACGCATTAGACCTTCCTTTTAATATGTGTATCTCAAATGTATTTCATGTCTCCTTATTAAAACCTTTGGTCTGCAACCGCTTTACCACCTCGGTGCCTCGTCCTCACCCTGTAAATGTTGAGAACCTTGAGAAGTATGAAGTACAGTCCATTGTTGACTCCTGTAGCTTCCCTGGGTGCATACAGTACCTTGGGTCTCATCCTCGGACGTACATGCCCCTGTCCTCCGTTGTGATTTCCATAGATGTTTCCCTCCCCAAGAGGGGGTACTGTCAGGGCTGGGCTCAGCATTTCCTTCTCTGAACTTGCCGCTCAGCTGTCAGCTAATTGCCAGCTTCTATCTCTCCACAGTGACTCACGGTGACCTGTTGATGATATCCTGCTCGTCAGTCCTGCCTACTTAAGCCGTCCAGCCCAGATGATCTCTGCCTTCACCTTGATCACATCTCTAGAGACGCTCTCCTGTGTTCCTGTTAAAGACTTGCTTGGCTGACATTCCTTCTGGCTCCAGATCCTGCATCCTGTTCTACTACTCTCCTCTCTGGCTCCCTGACGTTTTGGCTTGTCTGACTATCCGTTCCGGTTCCTGAACTCTGGCTATGTTTTGACTACGTTTACTCAGTTTACCTTTTTTATTATTATTAAACAAGTGAGATTTAACTGTACTTCTCTGTCATGTACCTGACAGTACAGCCTGATATGCAGAGGACGGCCTCTCTTAAACCTCTGACTTGAAGCCCCCTGGTAGAGCAGACAGGTGGCGCAGGAGTGCAGAGTCGCACGAGTGCCTGATGGGTCGCAGACAGCGGAGTAAGGCAGCTGCAGGAGAAACGGCAGTTCAGCAGGATTCTGAAGGCAGTAGAGAAGGCAGGTACAGGCAGGCAGGGTCATACACTGGTGGGCAAGTCAGGAACAGGTGCGGAGGCAGAGGCGTAGTCGGGATACAGGCCGGATCGGTGATGGGCTGACAGCAAGGTAGCAGGAGGAGCAGGCAGATGTGGTGGTCAAACAAACCAGGTCAGGTGCAGGGGGAAAGCAGGGACGTCAGAGGCAAGCCGGGTCAGATAACAGCAACAGGTATCAGATACAGGCAACAGGAACACACAGGAACACTGTAGAGCAGACAGCACTGAGTCCGGGTACTGGCTGAGTTTAAATAGCTTGTTTGGTGCCAAAAGTTGTCACAGAGTACGCACGCCAACGCAGGTGCACAGGTGGTATTCTGGCTGAGGAAACAGGCCATCTTTGGTTGTCATCTTGGGTACTGGCATGCCCTTCCCAACAATGCGCGCGCAGATGCACCAAAGGTGTTCTGACAGGGGCTGAGGTCAAAGGCTGTCTTCTTCGGCTGCCATCTTGGGTACTGGCTAGCCCTTCCTGACATTATGTCTTAGTCTGATTCATGGTTTCTGACAGCTGGGCTTTGACCTTTTCTTTCTACTCAGGTGATAGTGCGGTGTTTTGTGGGTAAAACTGTTCTATGGCGATTCCGTCCTTCTCTCCTTTCCCCAAATCAGATAGTGAGACTGGGTTGACTGGATTTACTTGTCCTAACAGCATTTGGGCTTGCAGTTTCAACGGTAAGGCTGTAACATTCCGGATGCTGACAGGGATCTTCCCACGACTCCATTGCAGAGCCCTAATTGATATGACTTCTGGGATTACCTCCACTCCGGTGTCCTCTCCCTGGCGGTCAGTTTCAAGGACATAAAAAGGGCCCAACTGAGCTTGACTGAAGCTTGCAGACACACCACCTCTCCAGGTTGTAGTTGTAGTATCTTCTCACTTCTGTCCAATCGCCAAATCTTCCCCACTCCTTCAGCTGGGGCTCTCCGTTCCTCTACTAGGTGCTGATACACTTGTCTCAGCATAGGGTGTATGTCTTTGGTTGGGGTGTCAGACTTCAATACAAGAGGAGTGAGCAGCCTTCTGACAAGGTCAGTGTTTGTTCCTATTATCAGAGAACTCTTGTTGGCTCCTGATGGGCGAGGGCATATAACGGCTAAGGTATCAAACGTTTCTGTTTGTTCGGTCACAGAGGGGTCAAAAATCAACTTGGCCAGTAAGTATCCATCATATGGGAAATTTTGGGTTCCAATACCCCATATGTCCAGTTCCTCCAATTTCTGCAGGGGTAAGTGTTTGAGATGCCGGTCGTGAAAGTCTCTATATAGTAGGGTAACTTGCGCCCCCGTGTCCAGAAGGGCCTTTGTATAGATGCCTTCTACTTGAATTGCCTTTTACTTCAATTAATGGGAGAAGGTCCCACAAGTTTGTCAGGGAATCTACCGGGTAGTTATTTTGCCCTGTCGTCTGTATTCGTGTCCATTTCTTGATGGGCTTCAGGTTTTCCTTGCGTCTCCGTTGGGCCCCAGAGGGCTGATGTGTCCCTACTTTCGGCAAACGGGCACCTGAGGTCGAAGAGAGGGGGTGGTATGGTCACTCAGAAGCATCAGCGGGGGCCCTTTGTAAAGATTTTGGCTTCTACTACGGTTTCTTTGCGTTTTTGAATGTGGAGCTAACAGTTGTAGGTGAGGACCCGGTAGGCTCCTTCACCGGGGTCCTCTGTAGTTTCCCACTGGCTTTGGGCGCTGGGTTTCAGACTTCGGTGGGCTTGGACAAACACATCGGTAGTGCCCCACTTCTCCACAGTTGAAGCAAACCCCTCGATTTATTGGCTTCTTGACCGGTTTGCAGACTGCTTGGCTCCGAGACTTCCCCAACAGGTGAGACAGTGGTTCTGGCTGTCAGTAGAGTCATCATCTCCATCAATTGTGACACCTGGGTTTTCAAAAGCTCTATGTTGTCATCAGTCACACTACCTACTCTAACCCCAGCAACAGGCTCTGATTTCTGGGTCCTCTTTTTGTTTTCCAGCATGGCCTCCTCTTCTCTTACAACCTGGATTCAGTCAGGATACTTTAGGATTCCTCCATCTCCCTGAGTTTTCAGCTGGATTGTGATAGCGTCTAGGGGTTGAGCTCCCCTCAAAATCTGTTGTGTCCAAACCTCATCTACTGACCTGGGATCCAAGCCCTTTTTTAGTAATACCTGGTGCATTATCTTGTCCAGATGCCTCAAAAAGTCAGATAGCTTTTCCCCTTCATTCTGATAGGTATGTTTGAACTGATACATAAGGTCAGATGCCTTTTCTGTTCACCCAAACACATCTCGCGAAACAATCAAGTAGTCCTGAGCAGTACAATTTTTGCTGAGTTTTAAATTGCGAATGGCTTCTGAGGCAGGCCCCCTTAAGCTTTCAGTAACTCTGTTTTTTTTCTGGGCCTCGGAAACGTCCCATTCATATAAAGCTTGAGTGGCTTGCTCCAGCCACTCCTCAAAGCTCTCCTCTCCGGCTGGCACTGGTTGTTTTCCTGAAAAAGCCCTCAGTTTTCTATATCCGGACCCAGTGTATGTAGGGTTACTCTTTTGGCACTTTTCCACGAAGGCTCCCAAGGCAGCAATAAATTCTGGTCCTATCATTGCTACAGGTGCTGGTGGGGTAGCATCTTCCGATGATGCTGCTTGGCCCGAACTTTCTGGGCTCACATCCAATGCATTCAGCTGGATCAGACGAGCTTCGACATCATCAGTCAACCATACACTGGCCCTTTGGAAACAAGTAGGGATCCTTTTCCTCCATTCCATCAGGGCATATGTGTGGGAGGTCTCTTGATCTGGCTTGACGTCTATCCCCCATGCCTTCTGATCTGGGACTAGTGTCTTTACAGCTTGACTGATCCATTTCTCAGTCCAGGCCACCCCAGGGATGTTGATTACAACACTCCCATTCACCATTTTCCTCCTCACACCACTGGGTTGCAGCTTCAGGGTTCATCTTGACACTCTCTGGGGTGTTTTCTTGGAGATTTGCTAGTAGAAAAGAGGATCCCGGACAAGCCCCCACATGTAGCGCCACCCCCGAAGGAGCCGCTTGGTGAACTTGGATTCTCTGATCTCCGCCTCAACTCCAAGAATGACCTCAGCCCCTCTGAAACACCTGGTTAAATAAAATTACTGCAAACACATTTAATGACACATGCGGTAAATACCATTAGCCTGGCTGTGCATTATGACCAAAAATAGACACACACCTGGTAGTGATAAACAAGTTGAATATATTAGCACGGTTTAAAGCATATGGAAACTTACAACACTGTTAAACCTTGCTACAAATAACTAATACATTAGAAAAGACAACCTTAAATTACAGATTACCGACAGGACACGTCCCCTCCTGAGTCACAGTGATAGTCTCTCTCCAAGCCAGGTGGTCCCTCCAGTCCAAACAGCACTGATGGTCCCCCTCCTGGCCTGCTTTGCTCCCATTGTGCAGACCCACACACAAGGCTCTGGCCGCTTTGCTTGGCTCCCTTGCACCATGACATCCCAGGACATGCTCAGGCACCACCTCCACCAGAGCCGCCCGAACACACTGTAACAGGCACTCGTATGGTCTTTGCTGGCTCTGGGCCGAGCGTCACAGACATATTTTTTACTGGCAACCTTTTCTTTTTACTGGCATTTACTGGCAGGAGAAAATTGCCTGTTTTTTTACTGGCTGCCAGTAAAAATACTGACAGTTGGCAACACTGGCTGTGTCGGCTTATGCGGCTGTCAGCTCCCTCCGCCGGCTGGCAGCAGCATAAACCAACTGTTAAAAAAAAAAGTCCTGCTCTCTGGCAGAGGTGCCGGAACACAGTTCCACCAAGCCATATATATATATACATATATATATATATATATATATATATATATATATATATATATATATATATATATATATATATATATATAGATATATATATATCTATATATATATATACACACATACACTGATTAGCCATAACATTATAACCACCCACCTAATATTAAGTAGGCCCACTTTTGCCACCAAAACAGCCCTGGCCCATTGAGACATGGACTCCACTAGACTTCTGAAGGTATGCTGTAGTGTCTGGAATCAAGCTGTCATTAGCAGATCCTTTAACTGTGAGATAGGGCCTCCATGGATCAGACTTGTTTTTCCAGCAGATTCCACAGATATGTGATTGGGCTGACTTTGGGAGGCAATTTAACACTTCGAAGATAACTTCTTCCACTGCTCCATGGTCCACTCTCACATGCCCATTATAGGAGATTTGGGCTCTGGACAAAGGTCAGCATGGACAGCCTGACCAGTCTGTGGCTATGCAGCCGCATACACCACAAACTGCGATGCACTGTGTGTTCTGACACCTTTCTATTGGCACCAGCATTACTTTTTTCAACAATGTGAGCTGCAGTAGCTCTTCTATTGGATCTTATTACACAAGCCAGCCCACGTGCATCAATGAGCCTTGGCCGCCCATAAACCTGTCGCTGGTTCTCCTTCCTTGGACCACTTTTGGTCAATCCTGACCACTGGAGACTGGGAACATCCCACAAGAATTGCAGTTTTGGAGATGCTCTGACCCAGTTGTCTAGCCATTACAATTTGACCCTTATCAGAGTCGCTAAAATCCTTACTATTACCCATTATCTCTACTTTCAATGCATCAACTTTAGGGGCAACATGTTCACTTGCTGCCTAATATATCCCACGCACTTTCAGGTGCTATTGTAACATAATTATCAATAATGTTATTCACTTTATCTTTCAGTGGTCATACTGTTAGGAGCGATCAGTGTAAATATACAAATATACAACATATATATATATTTATATTGTATCCTAGATATCTGTATATACATCTTATACTAAAGACATATACTGTATACATGTTAATAAATATTTAGCACATTTACTGTGCCACATAATTATATGGTATTATACCGATGTTTGTAAAATGATTTATAATAATAGATTAGCACTCCGGGAAATCCATAATGTCTGACAGACTTGTGACGACTGTATAAAACACACTGTCCAAACAGAGGCGGCTGGTAAATGTCTAAACAATTAGGCATCCATTAGGATCTGTATCCAACCAATGGAGCATGCAGAGTAGAAATATTTAAATTGTTCATTCATTGCATAACTTAAAAATATCAGGAAGCAAAACATTTTCTGTAAATAGCTATGAATAAATTAATTTTCTGCTGCAAGGCTAACATTTATGTTTAGTTCATTTTTTTCTCTGTTCAGTAGTTTATTTTACATGAGAAGATTTCAGGTACAGAGTTGTAATCACTAAAGGGTTCAGTCTACATGTATGCTGACAGTTCAGTCTACACCCTTGCTGAACGTCTACTTTGACTAAATAAATGTCACGACAGACAACCAAAAGAGTATTCAATTTTCTAGATGTTATGCTACCTGACATGGTTTTCCATTCTCACAGCTTTCTTTTTATAACAGTTGCTACAGATATACTATAGGTACTAAAAGGCCGGGCAACTACACCTTATGTTTTTCAGTTTCACTTCGTGCTCCCTGGGAACCTCCACACAACCCCAGGGTACACACTCTAATGCCCTGTACACACGGTCGGACATTGATCGGACATTCCGACAACAAAATCCATGGATTTTTTCCGACAGATGTTGGCTCAAACTTGTCTTGCATACACACGGTCACACAAAGTTGTCGGAAAATCCGATCGTTCTGAACGCGGTGACATGAAACACGTACGTCGGGACTATAAATGGGGCAGTAGCCAATAGCTTTCATCTCTTAATTTATTCTGAGCATGCGTGGCACTTTGTGCTTCGGATTTGTGTACACACGATCGGAATTTCCGACAACTGACAATTTTATAGCCTGCTCTCAAACTTTTTGTGTCGGAAATTCCAATGGAAAATGTGTGATGGAGCCCACACACGGTCAGAATTTCCGACAACAAGGTCCTATCACACATTTTCCATCGGAAAATCCGACTGTGTGTACAGGGCATAACTCTGGCCTTGAGTTAAAGCGTTTGTTACCCTAATATTCCTGATATGTGGCTGCTGTACCATGCACGTGTATAAGAAAGTATCCTGTTCTCTTTGTATTGCTTCCTTTGTGTGAAATCCCCAGTGTTTCTGCCAGTCCCTCTGCTTTCCTATTAAAAACAGACCACACTAAGCAGGACAACGCACTGTGCTCAGTTCTCTAGCTGTGCTGGGAACTCAGGCTGCTCTCCTCCAATAACCAAACATGTTATGACATGCCCCCCTGCATAGCCAATCACTGGGAGGCTCAGTGTGCTGTGGTTCCTCCCCCCCCCCCCCAGCTCTTATGCAGCTGAGAACAGAGGCAATGTGATTATTTATAAAAAAGGGAAAACAGGTATTTGTAATGTTTTTTATATCTGTATAAAAATGTTTTGCCTTTCATTTATATTATCACTTTAAGCTTTTATTTTATTATCAGTTTAAGCTTTTTATTTGAATCCGTACCTTGTTCTCCCTCACTGCTATAATTTCTATCCAATAGGAGCACATAAGGGGCCTTTAACTTTCATCTCAAACTCATTGTACATTTGCATAGTCAGCAAATTGTAAATATAATAAAGCATACAAGAACAAAGCATTGAGTGTATCTAACATATTTAACAACCAGAACAGTTTTTTGCTTTTTAACAATCCCCCATGTTATAATAAAAAATTGTTTCAGTAACAATCATGAAATAGAACAAATAATGACTGGAAAAGAAACATCATCAGTGAAAACTGTGGTGCCCCTCACACAGGTGGTCAGTAGAAAAGCTTCTTCTTGATTTGGCTGTCAGTGTAGTGGTCTCATACATTGGTGGCCAATGGGAAAATTACCTCTTATATTAATGGTCAATGGGAGAAGGACACTCTTACATTGTTGACCAATGGGAAGACTTCCCTCCTTTCAGACAGTTATACAGATAATTAATATCAATGGGAGTTAGAAACTGATCATTGCTCAAGGAACCCCTAGCAACCTCTGTAGGCACTCCAAGTTGAGAAACCCTGAGTAGGAGAGACTATCACTATTGAGTGGTGTCAACCCTGCCCAGGTGTCTTCTGCTAAACTACTCAAAGTCTTCAACTTTCCTATCACCACAACATAGAGACTCATCATTCTGTAGTCCCATTGTAAGAACTAGGAGGGCTAATAAGACTCCTTGAGATAACACAGGAAGCGTGACCAAGACATTGGTTACATGTGAAAAAAATAGTGCCACTCAAATGCCTCCTATTTGTCCCTCCATCAGTTCTCCTCCCACATTGGATGCCAGCTCCTGCAGGGGCTCAACTCTCTACATGGAACCACAATAGCAAAATTAGGGGGCTCACACCACACACTCAACCACATTTGCTGGTAAACAAGTTAAGGTTGCTTCCCTACATTTCACTTAATTCATAAAGTTTAGACTACTGTCCACCAACTTACTTCTCATGAAGGATATACCCAATATATGCCCATATGGAATAATCTATGATTACCAGAAGTAGCAAAGCTTGAAAACTTTGACTCATGGAAAAGGTCTGGCACTGTCCTTCTTCATCAGCTTTTTGATAATGAGGCTTTACAACCAGTTAATAAACTGGCAGAGAACTCTGCAGAGTCAGGCAGCAACTTTCCCATTAAAATATAATCCTTCAACTTTAACTATGGCAGTATCTACAAGAAACTCCAAACAGGGACTCATTGGTGACATATATTCCTCCCTACAAACAACAACTAGTACTAGCACACAGGGTGGTAGTCTTGGGCGGTGGCGTAGGGATCTGGAGACCATTAGTGATGAGGAATGGGAGCAAGCTTTGGAGAATTTGACCAGAGTCTCCTTATCCTCCTCACAATGTCTGACCCAGTTATTTATTATTCACAGGTCTCACTATACTCCTCAAAAATGACATACTTGGGGTAAAGCAGCTACACTAAATTGTCCAAGATGTACTACTGAAACTGCATAGATATTGGGAGCATATATTTGATACCTTAAACACTATATGCTCTCTACACGTGTTCAATCTAATCCAAAAATAGCTCTGCTAGGGTTTATATCCGAAGATTTTCTCCAACCTGAAATGCATGTGATGTGGAGGTGGTCTGTATATAGCCCATAAATTCATATTGCAAAAATGGATATAAAGCTCCCCACCAACAATTTCTCAATAGTCTGATGCGAATAATTCTAATTTGGGAAAGGGAGGAATTGACAAATAAACACAGGAAATGCCCCAACAAATTCTGAAAAACATGGTCTCGATGTCTGGACTCCAATTTGTCTGTGTAAATATGTTGAGCCTACCGATGAGTTTGTCGAAAGATAGCAGAGGGATAGATCCCTGGTATGGGATAACAGTACATATAGGCCATTAAGGTGTAATCGTTAAACTGAACATAATGACTTGTCTTATATTGTTACCAATTTTATATATGAAGAATGTAATCATTAACCCATTGTCACTATATGTTAAGGCCTCATGTACACTGCTGCTGGTAAACGGACGTTCAGAGGCAGTTGGCTGCTTTTTTCAGCTGCCCCGAACTCATCCAATGTTATCTTATCAGTACATGTACATAGGTTCGTTTAATGTCGTTTTTAGGCAGTTGTTAGAGGCCTTTTTTGGAAAGAAAAAAAATGAGTTCAGACGCTGAGTTTAGAGGCATTTCAAGCACTAAATGCTTCTAAACGCATCTAAGCACGGTAACTCGCATTTAGCTGCGTTCTGTTTACAGGTGTTTTTCATTTTTGGCTATTTTGAAAAAAAAAAAAAAAAATTATATATATATATATATATATATATATATATATGTTTTTTTTTTTCCAAACGGTTCTAAACGCAAACGCGGCTAAACGCGGCATGTAAACGCGGCATGTAAACGCGGCAAAACTGAGGTTTTAAACGTGGGTTACTATCTGTCAAGTTAAATCGTTCAGGAGAGGTTGTAAAAACATCCCATGTACATTAAAAAAGGCCTTAAGTAACAATGATTGTATAATCTAGACGTTGCATAGCCTACTTGAGTTTTTTTTTTGTTATTGTAATTCTATATGTTTAGTGGTCATGTTTTGTATGTATTAGTTTTGTTAAAAATTACAAAATAAAAAAAAAAAAAAATTCAACAAAAGTATCTGATTTAAAAAAAATAAACTAGTAAAGGATTCCGCAAGGTTCAGGGACTGTGATCTATGTGATGTACCCCGCCTATTGTCGTTTTCAAGACACAGGGCAGCTCTGATAGATCATCATCATCATATGATTTGGTCACTTTCTGAACAACATTTTTTCAATGATATATTTAACAGACTAAATCTTAGCAAATATGAGAAAATAGTTAGGGTTTACATACACTTTAGATGCATTTAGACTGCCCAAAATAAAAAAAACTGAGAAACCTAAACTAAAACGACAAATCTGCTAAGTACGGAGGCTGGAGGTGAGACGTGTCAACTGTAAAAAGCAGGTCCCTCAATGGTCAGGTCCCTCAGTGATATGTTATATACTGTATATATAAAATCAAGTGATTTATATGCTTAAAAGTATACCAATATCACTTAGCAATATACAAACGCCATTCAGATCCCCAAGCGGTAAGTAAACCCGATGTCCCAGGGTGCAAGGATTCACTTCTCTCATGCACACTGGACATTTTTACAGCTGCTGTTTTTAGCTTCAGGCATTTTTCTACAGCCAGTAAACTCCCCAGCATGTTACCCTATGGGGTTGATTTACTAAAACTGGCGAGTGCAAAATCTGGTGCCCCTGTGCATGGTAGCCAATCAGCTTCTAACTTCAGCGTGTTCAATTAAGCTTTGACAAAAAAAAAAAACTGGAAGCTGATTTGTTTCTTTGCAGAGCTGCACCAGATTTTACACTCCCCAGTTTCAGTAAATCAACCCTATGTGTCTATTGCACACATAAGCTGTTATCAGCGTTTTTTTGGCAGGGGCATTTTCTGGCTGGAAAAAGAGGAGTTTTTCAGCTGTAAAAAGGCCGTAACTCTGAAAAGCTTAAAAACGCTGAAAAACGTGGCCATTCAGTGTTTATCAGCATTTTTGAGCCATAAGCTTTTGTGGGAGTATAGTTTTGCTAAATAAAAAGCTAAAAAATGCTGAAAAACTCACTCTACAGCTACAGCTTTCTACAGCTAACGCTACTGGCCAAAAGACACAATGCTGCCCTATAAAATCCTATATATTATAACTGTATACAGGGAAAGTCTCATCACTTTCACCAGCACGGGGTTACTCCAAGTGCCTGAGTCTGACAACAAGCTGTCTCTGCAGTAGTGGGAAAAGGAACTGAATAGCTGAGTGCACACAAGAAAAGACTGACAGATATACACATTTTCTACTGTAGCTGATCTGATCAGGAGCGATTTGAACAGCTCTCCTCTTCGCTCTCCGGCGCAGGAATAAAAGTGCTCAGAAATCCTACTTGTGATGTATTATTTAAATATATACAAGATGAATGTGATTTGTCTCCAACTCTGTGCACGTAAAGTATTATATAATGCTACACTTTATCCCAGACTGCACTCTGTCTAGGCAACTAATGCAACATGCATTATGCTTTTTTATAGCAAATGTGACAGAGACTATATTCGATTTTGTATGTATTGTACCTTTTGCAGCCAATAATTCCATAATTGATGAAGCTTGGAATATTAACTGCTTCATCTCTTACTGGTTTAATGTTTTTCCAACACATGCATATGCATGGTTTATACAATGTATTGACTCAGCCGCTTTACTCTACAATATAACAAATACATGCACATTTCAGGGCCAGCTGAGATGCAGGTCAGCTAATCTGCCAGTATAGTTTGGGGCTGTGACAGGAAAGCAGAGTGCTTCTTGGAAACCCAGATGACAAGTGAAGACAGTGAAGAACAATTCCCTTATTATTCCCTTATCATCTGCACATCAGCTGAAATTTCTGGTCATACTTACTGTACATGTTCCTGAACTGACCCCTGGAATGAAGGAGGAAGAGAGCAGGAGTTTGAATTTCAAGCTCTTGTAGAAATGACTGATTGCCTTAGTCCCTACATACCTATGTCTGGGGATAACAGAGGTTAGTAGACCAATTCTCTGATGGTCTTATAGTTCTGGCACAGATGGGTTAGATCGCACACTGAAATCAACCATCAGGTGTCAGGATAAGGATAAGAGATCCCATTAGAGTAAATGATTGACAGTAGTGGGTTGGGGGGAGAAGTTGTGTAGAGAGGGGGGTGTAGAGTGGGCAATGTGGAATAAAAGTGGGGCCAAAAGAGTGCATAGAAATATGGCTAGCAGAAGAAGAGAGGTTAAGGCTTTGAAGGAAAGAGGAAAATAATTAGAGAGAAGTTAATGCAGTGAAGAAGAGAGAAGGATTGGAGAGAGTAAGGGGGCGGAGGGGAGAGGAGAAGGATAAGAGAGGTTAAAGTGATTGTAAAGCTTTGGTTTTTGTTGTTTATTTATTTATGCCTGATGGCACCAAGCTATGCAGTGAAATGACATCCTTACAGGATGTCTCTAACTTACAAGTCAACTTCAATGGACTGTTTCATTGGGCAACTATGTGGCAAATGAGGTTCAATGTTGATAAATGTAAAGTTATGCACTTGGGGACTAAGAATATTCATGCATCATACATACTAGGGGGAATACAAATGGGGGAATCAATTGTGGAGAAGGATCTGGTGGTTTTCGTAGATCATAAGCTCAATAATAGCATGCAATGCCAAGCTGCAGTTTGCAAAGCAAGCAAAGTCCTTTCTTGTATTAAGAGAGGTATGGACTCTATTGAGTGGGAGATCCTTTTGCCCTTGTACAAATCATTAGTAAGACCTCATCTGGAATATGCAGTTCAGTTTTGGGCACCAGTTCTCAAAAAGGATATCAGGGAACTAGAAAAAGTACAGAGAAGGTCAACCAAACTGATAAGAGGCATGGAGGAGCTCAGCTATGAGGAAAGATTAGAGGAACTGAATTTATTCTCTCTTGAGAAGAGGAGATATGATCAACATGTACAAATACATAAGTGGTCTATATAGTGAACTTGGTGTTGAGTTATTCATTTTAAGGTCATCACAGAGGACAAAGGGGCACTCCTTACATCTGAAGGAAAAGAGATTTAATCTCCAAATGTGGAATAGACTCCCTCAAGGGCTGGTTCTGTCCAGCTCAGTAGACTTGTTTTAAAAAAAAAAGTCTGGATTCTTTCCTAAATGTACATAATATAGTTGGATACTAACATTGATAGGTAAAGTTGATCCAGGGAATATCCGATTGACTCTCGGGGTATCAGGAAGGATTCCCCCCCCCCCCCCCGCTGGAGAAAATTGCATCATGCTTTGTTTTTTGCCTTCCTCTGGATCAACTGTGAGTATGGGATTGTGTATAAAAGTAGATGGATTTGTGTCTTTTTTCAACCAGATTAACTATGTAACTATAAACTAAGTCCAAACACAAAAAACCATCAGCGCAAAAACCACTAGCACCTTTCTTAATTAGATAACAGTTTGTATAAAATTTCCCTTGATTCTAGGTGTTGCAGCTCTCTCAAACATTCACTGGGTGGCGGATTGAAATTTGTAACATAGGAAGAGAAGGAGAGCGCACAACCATCCTAGTATAATACCGTTTTATTGGTTACAATTCAAAGGTAGAACATTTTTCACTCACAAACAAGGGAAGTAATCTCGCATATACACAGATATTAAGCCTCCTCGCCTGGCCTGTGTGACTAGATGGGCTCCAATACCCGAAAAGCGGTGTGGGATGGAAGTCTAATGCTCGCTGCACTTGCACCCGGACCAGCCGGCACTGTGTGACATCACTCACAGCCAAGAAGGTAAGTGGAGTGATGGGAGCGAAGCGTCTTCTCTGACTTGCGGGTAGTTACCATGACAACATGTTTCGGAGGAACAGCCTCCTTCTTCAGGTCACGCCCTACTTATCTCTCCTTCACCATTATAATGAACCCCAAACTCCTCCCCAGGGACAATTGGCATTGACTAGGCCGGGAGTATGGAGTTCACAATGGGAAAACATAGAGTAGGAGGGCTAATAATTAGCAAACAGCCCTACATTAAATAAATAACATTTTACTTGTGCATTCATTAACAATTAGTAAGAGCTATCATATCCTCTACCATAAAGTTTAAAATTAAAAATATTAAAAATCATATTTCAAATGGTATTAAAATTACATAGAGAACAAACAAACATATATTTATGTCCATATGAAATTACCGTATATACTTGAGTATAAGTCGTTCCGAGTATAAGTCGAGGCCCTAATTTACCACAAAAAAAATGGGAAAAACTTATTGACCTGAGTATAAGATGGGGGTGAGAAATGCACAGCTACTGTAAGTGGAAAAGAGGGTCAACAATGCCCATTTGCAGCATCACTGTGCCCATTTGCATGGCTCACTGTGCCCATTTGCAGCCATAGGTCCCCTGAAGTTCAAACTCGGTAGTTAAGGGTTCCTAGATGCCCCCTAGATCCAGCCAAAATTTGGGGTCTCTCAACCCAAAGGGTCCCGAAATGACATTGCTGCAGATGGACACAGTTGACCGAATATGGGGCCCTGTATCTCGGGGCCACTTAGTGCTAAGAACCCCAAATTTGGTGTACAAACCCAGTGGAACTAGCACCATAAAATTTCCAAACCTGGGGTTTCTAGCACCAAGTGGCCTCCCATAATATACCAGATGTCTAGGAAAGGGGTTCTGGGACCAGATATGAAACTTCTCCCAGAACCCCATAAACAGATTGGCATAGCAGGGTGCAAAATGTGCACCCATAGCAGTGCCTGATATGGCTATAAAACTTGCCCTAGAAAAAGAAATAATTCCTCTCCTTAACTATAGACTATGTGTCAGGGCTGGCTCAGCCCTTCCTTTTCTGAGCTGGCCGCTCAGCTGTCGGCTAATTGGCAGCTCTCATCTCTCTCCACAGTTAACCAGCTGTTGTGGATCTGCTCGTCAGTCCCGTCTACTTAAAGATCTCCAGCTCACTTCATTCCTGCCTTCGGCTTGGTCACATCACAAGAAACCATCTCCTGCGTTCCAGTTTAAAGCCTGGCTTTGCTGACATCCCTTCTGGCTCCTTATTCTGCTTGCTGTTCCACTACTTGGATCCCTGACTTCTGGCCTGGCTGATTACCCGATCTGGTTACTAAACTCTGGCTTGGCTGATTACCCGATCTGGTTACGGAACTCTGGCTTGGCTGACTACCCGATCCGGTTACTGGACTCTGGCTATGCTTTGACTACGCTTACTCTATTTACCTTTTTACTTTTATTAATAAACAAGTGTGATTTTACTGTACTTCTGGTTCATGGTTTCTGACACTATGTAACTATAAACATGTCATACTTACCTGTTCTGTGTTATGGTTTGCCCAGAGCAGCCCTGAACCTCCTCTTCTGGGGTTCCTTGACAGCGCTCCCGACTCCTCCTTTGGATCAATGCCAGCTTTAGTTATCTGTTTTACCCCCCAAAAGATATGTCATTTTGTCCTTTCAGTCATGAGATTAATTCAAACCTACCATATAAAACACCCTGGTTGGTAACCTCACTTTTCCCTACTGCAGATAAGCAATTAGGTTTGCCCCAGGCAGTGATTGGCCCATGAGGGATTTCCGAGTCATCCCTCTCCCCTCTGATTCCGTCAGCACATGTGCACAGTAGTAGAGCCTGACCAGCTCCTATAGCTGACCCTTTCTCTCCCAGCTCTGCTTTACATAACAGTACAACAGACCGATATTATGACAAACTCAGATACTTTAGTTACATTTAAATGGTAATTTAATTATATATATACCGATATTTTATATGAACACAAAACAGCATATATATATACTGTGTGTATATATATATATATATATATATATATATATGTGCCTTGAGATTAGCTTTATGTACTTATATGTGCAGTATAGAGGGGGACTGCAGCCTGATCTTTCGTATACTACATAAGGGGAAAGAGGAGACATAGACCGTTTTTATATAAAAGTCTAGTTGCTCTGTAAAGTATTCACCATCCTGGCTAATATAAAATCTAGCACTGCCTGCTCACTTGTTTACTTCTAATGTCTAACTGAAAACCCCTATGGTCCTTGTTTGCTACAAGAGGGGGGGGGGGGGGCTGTGTGTACATACTTTGCCATATTCAGCCTTGTATGTATAATACAATCTCTTACAGTTTAGGGCTATTCACAGCATAGCAATAAGTCAGCTTATCCAAGAGCTGCAGAGCACCTACTGTTTCCAAGTGATAAATATAAAATATTCATACCATACCCCATATTTACCATACGGGAGTATTATTTCCAAAAAAACAACCTAAGCATTCCTTTTTAGATGGAACTATGGACTATTTAAAAATTAAGAAGCAGGAGAAAAGCATTATCAGAGGAAGAAGTAGGAAGACCTGAAGATAACACTTTTACCTTCCTTTCCTTATAATGGGACAGTAGTATACACTAGAGCTGCACGATTAATCGTTAAGAATTGAAATCGCAATCTTTTTCCCTTCCCGATCTTCAAAACAGAATGTCATGATTCTTCCTAACAAGAGCAGAGAGTTCTCACAGCTGGAAAAAAAATCCAGGCAGCCTACCAAGTTTAATCACAACATGCAAATAAGTAGAAACAAAGTATCTTTTCGTTCTTTCATCAAAGGAAAGAACTCCAGTGTGTAAATGAAGGAAGTTTAACAATTTAAAGACCAAACTTTTTCTGACATTTGTTGATTACAAGTAAAAATCATTATTTTCTGCTAGAAAATAACACCCAAACATTATATATATATATATATATATATATATATATATTTTAGCAGAGACCCTAGAGAATAAAATGGTGGTTGTTTCAATATTTTATGTCACACCGTATTTGCGCAGCGGTTTTTTTTTTTAAAAACTACACTTTAATGAATTAAAAAAATCAAAAATAAACAGTAAAGTTAGCCCATTTTTTTTTTTTTTTTGTATAATGTGAAAGAGGATCGCAGAGGAGCGTATGTTTCCTGAGCCAGACCAATCCATTTTAGAGCATGCCGAGGAATAGCAGCTGTACACAGTTAAAAAAAATAATTGTAAACTTCTCCATATTGGCCCAGTTAGTTATGGTGCAGTTATTTAATAGTTTGGTTTATATAAAAATAATGCTTAGCTAGAGGATCTGAGGGCAGGCAAACAATAGGGGTGGCTCCTCTGTGAACCTTCTTTACATGATTATTATTCATGATATCTTCTTCATTCATCCATAACCTTGACATAGCCCCTTTGCCTGATAATATCCCCTCTGTTCTGAATTGCTCTGCTCAAGAGGGAAAGTCTATCACTTCTTTGGGCTTCTTCTTTAAAGGGATTGTAAACCCTCAAGGTTTTTCACCTTAAAGCATTCTATGCATTAAGGTGAAAAACTTCCTGTGATGCCCTCCAGAGCCTGCCTTTTACTTACCTGAACCCGATCTTTCCAGTGACAGGGACGAGCACACCAGCTCCAGCCAGTGTCTCGGGTCCTGATTGGATAGATTGATAGGAGCGCAGCCATTGGCACCTGCTGCTGTCAATCAATTCCAATGATGCGGAAGCCAGGGAGGCGGAGCCGAGTCCTGCTGTCTGTGTCAATGGACGCAGCAGCAGGACACGGGAGGGTGCCTGCACGAGTGCCCCGAGGGAGAGCAGCTCTCCAACGGGGCACTCAAGAAGAGGAGGAGCCAGGAGTGCTGCTGAGGGACCCCAGAAGAGGAGAATCAGGGCCACAGATGTGCGTTGTCACAGATGTGATGACATCATCACACTTACTTGATGGTGTCACCCCTCTGGCATGTGTCATTTGGGTGCACTCCGCACCCCCCCCCGGCACCCCCATAGTGATGCCACTGCACTACACATTACAATTAAATTGTACAATCTCTTTTAGATCTAACAAAAAGTGCAAGGGCCAGCCTGTTTGGAAACAAAATGCTTGGTTAGATTAGGTAGGTGTTCATATTACAAAATTCTGGTAAATCTAAAGTTCATTGTACACAAATTGTATGATTAGATTGTAACGTGTATGGTGAGCCTTAAAGAGGGAGTTCGGCAAAAAATTTTTTTTTAGATGTCAGCAGCTGCAAATACTGCAGCTGCTGACTTTTAAAATAAGGTCACTCACCTGTCCCGGGGTCCAGCGATGTCGGCACCCGAGACCGAACCGTCCCTCGATCCTCGGGTGCTGCCGCCGCCATTCTGAGTGAGGGAATCAGGAAGTGAAGCGTTGCGGCTTCACTTCCCGGTTCCCTATTGCGCATGCGCAAGTTGCGCTGCGAGTTCTCAATGGTTCCCGCTATCTCCTGGGACCTGTGTCTTTCCCAGGACACAGCGGGGAAGTGTGGGAGGGGGCGTGACTCCCGCGGGAGTCTATTCCCGGAAGTGGGTACAGATATCTGTATTATACAGGTATCTGCACCCCTATCCCCCCCAATTGTGTGGTGCCAATTGTGACACCGGAGTGGGGGGAGGAATCCGATGAGTGGAAGTTCCACTTTTGGGTGGAACTCCGCTTTAAGTCTAGAACACACAATTACAAAATCAGATGAAAAATACTGCTTTCAAAGCAATCGTGTGATAATCTGATCATTAGTACACAGCTTTTGAGAGCTAATCATGACTGTGCATCTGAAATTATCCGTAGGGACAAACATAAACTTTCTTCAGATCATTCGATTTTCGAATATTATAGTATTCATCCAAAAAAAATTTGAAAGAGCAAGACAACGCATGCTCAGAAACAAAGAATACATTACAATACAATACATTTCATCACTTCCAAAGTTATTTTCTGTCATACGTGAATTTTTGTACGTTTGGTAACCTCTTAATTTTCCATGTGTGACTAACATGCATAAAAAAAATGAACGATCATTTTCCCGATATTCTCATCATGTGTACGAGGCTTATGCATGTCTTTCTGCAGGATGAAGAATTTTTTGTACCTTAGTTAAGCACAATTCATCCTAGGTTTCAGCTGGAACGACGAATGTCCCTCATTAGCAGGGCATAAAGCAACACTGACATGATTTGTTTACAGAATTACTACCATGTCTAAATCACGCTATAAATCAGATTGTATCTGAGGGCTGCGCTTTGTTCTTATTAATGGCTTCTAGCAGATGTTGAGCACCTTTGTTTCAATATCTGTAATTACTATAAGTCCAGACAATGCCAGAGTTGTATATGTTGTAGAAATTTGCAGCATCGGAAATGTTCAGCCTACGTCCTATGTCAGAGTTTGAAAGACCGATGCCATGGCTTTGAGCGGTCAGATCCCTTCCTTGTGCCCAGGACATCAGGGGTATAATGTTATCCAAATGGCTTATTCACACCACATGCATTATCAGACCTTTTATATGCATTTTCCAGGGAAGACAAATTCGCGTTTTCAAGTCTTGCTGCACGAGCATGTTTTATTGCAGAATGCTGGGGATAAAAGGCTGCATGCTGTATTTTTGGCTCGTTACAATTTACCCTTCAAGTCAATTCAACTCAAGCGTTTGAAAAACGCAGTGCATCTAAAACATGTCATGACACATCAATACAACACTAATCAGACGCAATTTACAAATCTTCGCCACAAGATCAAGGGTCTTCATTATCACCATATGACTTTAATTCTCACATCTCCTTGGACTCCTTGGAAAATAACTTGCTTATTAGTATCCTGTGTATCTCAGTGCATGAACATAAGTTCTGTGTTTAGTATAGGCAAGCACTAAGGCAGGGGTAAGCAACTTTAAAGAGGTGAGATCTACCTGAACAACATGGGAGAAGTCAAAGATTACCGGGGAAAGTGTCGCCTCCTCACACCTGATTTAAACCTCTAATTGCCGTACTACTGTGTCTCCATCACATGCATTGCATGGCTATCATGGGTTTAAAACAGGTGGGGACGAGGCTATGTATTGCATCCTCACCACCTGTCAAACACTCAGATTGCTTTTCAGAGGAGCAGCAGTGCCTGCAGCACTTGTGAATAAGCCCTTAGCTGCATGTGGCAGCAGCCGCCTTAGGGCTCGTTCACAAAGTTGTGGGGTTGTATGTTTTATTTGCGGTTTTTCCACCCCCAATCCATACCCCCTTTAGCTGCTGAGGCAGCCGCCAAAATGTGTACACATGCCCCAGCAGCAATTAGACCCCATGTTGCTTTTGGTGGGTTCTACCGCCAGCGAATCACGACCCATTTAAGTAAATAGGGCCACTCTGCAAGTGCCCCACAACTGCATGCTTCCGGGGGGTCCAAGTGGTTGAACATTCACCCTGATATGTTGTAGTTTACCTGTACCGTGGGTGTAGCGCAATGCATCTGCGACTTTCCTTGGTAAGCTGCACTTTGCCATAGACTTTTATTATATCCTGCAGGTGTGGTGCACTTTCTAAAAATGCACCAAATTTCATGCATTCAGAAGAAGAAGTCTATGGCTAAGCTCAGCAAACCTGCAGCTACACTACACTGCACTGTACCTGTGATGTGGGTAAACTGCAGCACATCAGAATGAAAGCAGCCTTATAATATTAGGCCCAGTGTAAGAAGATCTCTTCTTTCCTGCTGCTGGCACCACTCTGGAGACCACTATCTGGGATAAGAGGTGGAGTGAAGTGGTCCCTCTGCATTGCACTCTGTTTGATGATCTGGAATGGTGAGTCAGTAAGCCCAGACCAAAATCTACCAGTCACCTGGCCCCGATCTACTGGTAGATCACAAGCTACGGGTTGCTGAATCCTGCATTAAAGATTTTATTTCCCTAGAAATGTTAAAGCTGACCTATTCTTCACATGCAGCTCCCCTGGTTTGCAGGTCTTCCATGTATCTAGTAGATATTTGAATACAATGTTTCCATTCTAGTAAAGTATGTTTGTTTTTGCATTTGGCAATAATATAACAAGAAACAAACAAACACACACAAATGCAGATATGCTAATCTAAAATAAAATGGTATCTTAAAGACTAACTCTGGGAAAACCAAAAATCCCCCTTAGCAGTAGAGCTATCCCCTGCACTGCAAGGGTTAAATACCCGTTTATGTTGGGGGACTAGGAAAAGCAGGTTAACTTACCTGAATCTCAGCTTCCCTATGCTCTGGCATGTGGACTGTGCCTTGGCTTTCGCACATCCAATAAAAGACTATGAACCCTGCATTGTACTTGATGGCATCAGGAGACCTGCAACCGCTGGACTGTAGGGGAGAAGAGGCTTCTGGTGCTGGCCTTAGAGCCTGCAGTGCCTGTGAGTCCAATGCATGGCTTTGGGTTCTACACTGTACTTGATCTATGACTGCTTTAGAGTAGGGAAGAAGAACCTGTGGGTGACCTACAGCCTGGAGTGCTTGTGATTTGTCTCCCAGTGTCCCCACGTCAAATGCAGTGCTTTGAACCTTGAATTGTATACTTGATCATGTCAGAAGATTCACAGGAGAGAAGAGCCTGCAGTCATCAGCCTTACAGCCTGGAGTGCTTGTGAACTGTTTATTGGCTTCCTCACGTCCAATGAAAGGCTAGGGCCCCACCACTTAATGACAACAGAGGACCTGCCAAGGAAAGTGGAAAAGTAGCACTGGACCTGTAAGGTTATCTTATTTGTATTGCTATCTTAAAGTGGTTGTAAACCCTGTAAAAAAAATCCCCCCCCCCCAAAAAAAAACCCAAAAAAAGTCATAATGAGCTAGTATGCTAGTATGAATTACTTACCCGAGATTAATGCCCCCGCAGCGGTCCTCATTCACCGCTCCGGCGGCCGACATCTCTCCGGGGGGTTACTTCCGGGTATAGCGGGTACGGCGCTGTGATTTGCCGCAGCCGCAATGATGTCACGTCATGCCGTGCGGGAGCCGCCGGTAACGGCACAGTACAACTAAAACAACGGCACGTATGTGCCATTGCTTCAGTTTGCTTAAGTGCACATGTACTGATGACATCGGCACATGCAAATACAGGGATATCTCCTAAACCGTGGAGGTTTAGGAGATATCCAGTGTAGCTACAGGTAAGCCTTATTATAGCCTTGCCTATAGTATAAAGTGGTTGTAAAGGGTTTATAGGCAGGTGGCTTCTATACCCCAGAGAATCTCTGTACACTCCTTGGCTTGTAGTGTAATGTAACAAAAATGGAAATTGAAGGCACACCACTGGTAAGACCTCCAGATAACACTTTATTGCAATAAAAGTCAAATAGACAATCCAAAGTGTAGCCAACAGGTTTCGGGGTTCTAAAAATGCCCCCTTCAACATGGATAAAAAAAACATAAGAACATTTCCATATCAGTACAATATCCCTTCCTTAGGGTCATAGTAAAACCAAGTAACCAATTGCTAATGATATTGGATGTATAATAATTAATGTCAGGTAGCATTAAAGCGGAGCTCCACCCAAAAGGGAAAGCTCCACTTGTTTGCTTCCTTACCCCCCCCCTCCTCTGCTGCCACATTTGCCACCTTTCCAGGGGGAGAGGGTACCTGTTTTTAACAGGTATCCATCCCCACTTCCGGGAGACCTCGCCGCGGTGGGGTCCCTCATAAGTTCAGCCCCCTTTCTCCTTTCCCCGCCGTCGGGCCATTCACAAAGTAAAGCGCACTTTGCATATGCGCAGTAGGGAACCGGCTGTGAAGCTGCAAAGCTTCACTACCGATTTCCCTTACAATGAATGGTGGCGGCAGCACCCGAGAGCCGAATGGAAAAAATCAAAACAATAAATATGCTAGCTTTAAGTTGATTATATAAATTGCAAGCAATAATGGGAAATTATTTTAAAGGGAGGAGAAAATTAAAAAGTCCATAGTAAACTGGATGACAAGTCTTAATGGTGGATCTTGAGTGGAAGGCATGCACTGAGGGCAAAACTTTACTTTGGAGTGAAGCCAACTCTGAGATGCAACATGAAGAAAAATAAATAAATAAATAAAACAGAAAAGCGCCTCTAAGTGCAATATTTATTTTACAATTGCAAGTAGTCAAACACTTACATCAAAGTAAGAGAAAGAAATCCCCCCTCAGAAAAATTGGGACTTTTTAGGCTCAAGGAATGTGCAAAGGTCAGGAATAATTGTATTCAATATATTGTACGATATACAGTGATACAAAGAGGGGAAAAGGGCAGGTATAAATGCTCTGCACAGGAAGAGTCAATTACTAAAATGCTGTTCACCTGGATACAATCAATGGAACATATGTCTTAAATAACATGTTTCCGTGCTTTTTTAAATTGCATATGTCCCATTGATTGTATCCAGGTGAACAGCATTCTAGTAATTGGTAATTGACTCTCCCTATGCAGAGCATTTAAACCTGCCCTTTTCCCCTCTTTGTATCACTTGATAAAGGAGCACACATGCTCCATACGAGCTTTGCGCATGCTCCTAAACGCGTTGTGGTTCTCCCCTCACCCCAGTGATGTCACATGCCTACTGGTGCTGCACTTCAAGCTGATTCCATCAGGCTTACCTGAAACACAGGACTTGCCGGCTTCTTCCTGATTCACCATGGCCATCATGGCGGATGTACCTTCATACCGGAGGCGCGGAGGACTGTTCCCCATGGGATTCTGTTCCAGATGAGCTCGCCTTCCCTTACGTTGATGTAAGTGTTTGATTGACTACTTGCAATTGTACAATAAATATTGTACTTAGAATGGAAAAAATCGTCTGGCATGCTGACATTGCAGGATCCCAGGACAGGTAAGTGTCCTAAGCTACAATATTTGTAGCTGCTGACTTTAAATTTTTTGGTGTGGGGGCAGGACTAATTTTTAAGTAACAAACAATATACAAGAACCTCACATTTGTCTTTGGGTCTTGACCTTTATTGTAATAATGTTGTGTCTGGACCTCTTAGCAGTGGTATGGCACTGCAAATTCCCTTTTCTGTTACATCAGAGGACCTAGGACCCCTGGAGAGTATGGAGGATGAGCCTTTTGACACCGGTCTTACAGCCTGGAGTGCTTGTGAACTGTCTCTCAGCGTCCTCACGTCCAATGATGTCAGAGGACCGGAAACTGAGTGTAGGGGAGAAGAGCCTGTAGGCATTAGTCTTACAGCCTGAAAGGCTATGGTCCCTGCGTTGTCCATGATGATGTCTGAGAACTTGCAACTGCTGGAGTATAATGGAGAAAAAAGCCTTGAGTACGTGTACATTCTTTGTGTCCTCATGTCCAATGCAGTGCCACTATTACCGCGTTGTGCTTGATGACATCAGGGGACCTGTGACCGCTGGAGTGTAAAGGAAAAGAACCTGGCGTCGGCCTTACAGCCTGGAGTGCTTGTGGATGTTTTTCTGATGTCCTCACATCCAGTGCAATGCTACGGTCCCTACATTGTACTTAATGATGTCAGAGGATCTGTGACTGCTGGAGCATGGAGGAGAAGAGTGGTTCCTTTTTTTTTCTTTTTTTTTTTTTTACAGCCTGGAGGACCTGCTACATAAAAGTTATTTTTCCATTCCCTACACCTAACCCATTATTTAAAGTGGTTCAAAAGGCTGAAGGTTTTTACCTTCATGCATTCTATGCATAAAGGTAAAAAACCTTCAGTGTGCAGCTTCCTCCTCAGCCTCCCTCCCCTTATACTAACCTGATCCCCGTCTCGATCCAGGAATGTGCACGGCAGCCTAGGCTGTACTGGGTCTCTCTCTCGTTATTGGTTGAGACACAGCAGTGGGAGCCATTGTCAATTACAGCCAGTAAGGAGGGAGCGGGGGAAGGAGCAAGCAGCGCTATGTGTTTCTCATAGACACACAGAGGCAGCTAAGGAGCAAGCACGCACGAGTGCCCCCACAGCAAGCAGCTTGCTATGGGGGCAAGGGGGAGGGGCCAGGAGCATCGGCGGAGGACCCAAGAAGAGAGGGATCAGGACTGCTCTGTGCAAAACTATTGCACAGAGTAGGTAAGACATGTTTGCTATTAAAAAATAAATAAAAATCTGAACCTTCACAAACGCTTTAACCCTTGCTCTCTGGGGCAGCCTCACTACAAGATTTTTGTTTTCCCTGGAGTTCATCTTTAATTTGATCCATTCTCCCCAGGTGATCCTTGCACCTCCTGGAACACATTAGTTTCATACAAACAAACAATGATATTAGCAGTACCCTGGGAACACTGATGTAGCGTGCGGGGTCAGCCTGCCCTAGCCGACCGCAGTGACTATGGTTTAGGGCAGTATTTCTCAACTCCAGTCCTCAAGGCGCCCCAACAGGTCATGTTTTCATGCTTTCCATTATTTTGCACAGGTGATTTGATCAGTTTCACTGCCTTAGTAATTACCACAGCTGTTTTATCTGAGGGATATCCTGAAAACATGACCTGTTGGGGTGCCTTGAGGACTGGAGTTGAGAAATACTGGGGAGTAAGGGGTTTAATATTGTACTAGTGGAAGGGACTCTAAAAGTCAACAGGTTAGGGGTGCAAATTACTTGACCCATGCTACGCCACTGCCTGGGAATAATAAAAGGACGTCCCCCTGACCGTAGAGTGTTCCTCCTTACCTTGATGAGCTTGCACCTGATCTGTGCAGACACCATATGACTGTTCCTGAGGTTGCCCACTCTGAACATCAGACACAACTTGCCATCGCGCTGGGAGATGACCGCATTCTGGCTGAACATGAGGGTCTCGGCTCTCTTCTTGGGTTGGGACATCTTGATGAACATGCAGCCTATGAGGAAAGCATCCACAATGGAGCCCAGCAGAGATTGGAACAAGAAGAGGATGATGCCCTCAGGACACTTCTCAGTGATGTACCTGAAGCCATAGCCGATGGTAGCCTCTGTCTCTATGAAGAAGAGGAAGGCAGAGGGGAAGTTGTAGACATTGACCACACAAGGGGTGTAGCTGTCATCATGAGCCCTGTTTAGATCCCCTCGGATGTAGGCAATGATCCACCACATTGAGGCCATCACCAACCAAGCCACAGTATATGTGAGGATGAAGATCAGCAGGTTCCATCTCCATTTAAGGTCCACCAAGGTGGTGAAGAGGTCGGACAAGTATCTGCTGCTCTCTCCTCCTAGGTTCCCATGCTGGACATTGCACCGACCGTTCTTGTCTACAAACCTCTGCCTTTTCCTTTTGACGGAAGGGAAGAAGCCACCTCCCACAGTGGTGGTGACAACGTGGTACTCCTCTCCAAATTTCCTCCTCAAAGCGGACATCTTCTGATCGGTGGGAAGTCCAGCTGTGTGGGAAAAGTTTCTTTAGCCTTGTGTCAGCCCTGTACCTCTTCCTGATGGCTGTGCATATCTCCGAGGTGCTGGCATTCAGCTGCCGGCCACTGACTTGTACGGGGACCGTCTACTTAGACCGCTGGGTGCTGTGTGCACGGAATAGGAACACTCCGCTCCTCTACGTCTTCTATGTCACCGCCAATCACCGGAGCCGCCATGTCCGCTCACACACACCAGGTGGCGCCAAAGATACGGCCAAAAGGAAGACACTGCAACAAAAATGGATTGTACAAAAAAAAGCTGGAACACATTACAATAGAATTGTCTTCAATGAGTCTTCCAATGTACATTGCCTCTGTCAATACACGGCTGGTCATTTCTGCGGTGTCTGACTGCAGATGTATAGGCAGGATCCCACTTCTTATTTCTGATGGACAGCTAGGATCACACAGCATGCATTTCTTGTGCATCTTCCTATGATATTTGTTATATGTCACATATTGTCAGAGATTGGAGTGCAAACAGTGTGATCTGTGATCCCAACTTATTAATATGCACAACAAGGAGCTGAGGCTGGGAAGGATAGCAATGATCACCCAGGACAGCTTGTGATACTGATTACCTATTGTACCATAAGGGCCACACATACATGTCCTGTACACATCACAGACCAACCAAAAGATCATTACTAGTATAGTATATACTATGATCATAGCAAGCTGGCCATACACGGTAAGAGAAATCACTAAATCTCCCCATCCATGCCAAACATCACAGACAGACTAATCTACAGAGACAGCTATTACAGGAGCGTCTCAAGAAAATACAATCTCATCAAAAAGTTCATTTATTTCAGTAATTCAATTCAAAAAGTGAAACTCGTATATTATATAGATGCGTTACACACAGACTGTTATATTTCAAGCATTTCTTTCTTTTCATTTTGATGATTATGGCTTACAGCTAGTGAAAACCCCAAATTCAGGATCTCAAAAAATTAGAATATTGTGAAAAGGTTCAATGTTGTAGACTCCAGGGGGGTTGATTTACTAAAGGCAAATAGACTGTGCAGTTGTACTCTACAAGAGCAGTTGCTTCAGAGCTTAGTAAATGAGCAGAAGCTCTACTGACTTCTATCATCCAATCACGTGTAAGCAAAAATGCTTTTTTTTTATTTTACTTGCACGTGATTGGGAATTGTTTGCAAAGTGAAGACTTACCTCATTTACTAAGCTCTGGAGCAACTCCACTTTGCTAAGTGCGCAGCCTATTTGTTTTTAATAAATCAACCCCTGTGTGTTTTAATGTCACTTTATGCTATTTATGTGTATACACACCAATCATCCATAACTTTATGACCACTGACAGGTAAAAGAGGAAGTAAACCCTGATGGGTGTTACTTCCTCTTTGTTTCCCTGCAAATGTAAAGCATAATGGGCTACTATGCATCGCATAGTAGCCCATTATGTGTCACTTACCTGCAGGGCAAGTCTTAGGGTGGTGGGGGCCCCTGGGCTTGAGTCACTTTGGGCCCTACGTTCTATACATTACCGGATTTATCGGCATATAACATACACCCCAAGTTTAGGAGGGAATTTTAAGGAAAAACACTTTTAGGAGGGAAGTTTAAGGCAAAAACTTATATTTAAATGCCCATCAATGCAGCCTTGCACAGCGTCCTTCTGCAGCCTTGTCCATCCATCTGCAGCCTTGTCCAGTGTCATTGCAGCCTTGTCAGTGTAGCCTTGTCATTTGCAGCCTTGTCATTGCAGTCTTGAAGTTTAAAAATGGCGCCGGCGAGATACAGAGTCCTGTGTATTTCAGCGGCTCTCGGATCCTCTCGGCAGCTCTCGGATCCTCTCGAAGTCCCAAGCGGAGCCGAGAGTAGCCAAGTGTTTGGGTACAGCATCACACAACTGTGCAATTGTCAGTTAAATCGACGCAGTGCGTATCGCAAAAAAAATGATTGAAGTGCATTATTTCTATTATTACATTGTTATATGAAATAAAATAATTAAACTCACCATAAGCAGAATCAGTCGGAGCCTGAGCGTGTCACTTGCCAACGTCACCTGCCTTCAGATGCGGATTGTCACTTGCCACACATTGCGGATTGTTACTTGCCACGTCACTTGTCAGCGAATGCAGGGTGTCACTTGCCACGTCGCCTTTCACCGGGTTGAAGGGGGCCCCGTCAGGTAGGATGTACAGGGGCCCCATGATTTCTAACATTCAGGGGGGCGGCAAACTCCCGCCCGCTAGCAAGCCCGTTTCGCCGGCACCACTGCTTATTTCACGGCGACCGATCGGGCTTGTGTACTCCCACTTCCTGGTAGCGGTGGAATGCACCATAGAGCAGACGTGATGTCATCAGGCAGAAATGATGCAAGACATGGGAGGCAACGCGGCCATCATTTCTGGCTGATGACATCACGTCCGCCCTATGGTGCGTTCCACCGCTATCAGGAAGTGGAAGTAAACACAAGCCTGATCGCTCCCCGTGAAATAAGCAGCGGTACCGACGAAACGGGCTGGCTAGCGGGCGGGAGTTTGCCGTGGATCCTGCCCTGCCCGCGGGGCCCCCTATTGGACGGGCCCATGGGCTTGAGCCCAGTCAAGCCGAATTGTAAGTCTGGCCCTGCTTACCTGACACAGGAGCCTGCGATGTCACCACTGTCCCCTCTGCTACGGAGCGTCCATCTTCTTTCCGGGTATCGTGGCTCCGGCGCTGTGATTGGGCGGAGCCGCGATGACGTCACTCCCGCGCATGCGCACGGGAGCCGCCACTAACGGCATATCGCCGCTAGCAGCGGCATGCTCAGTGCGCCTGCGCGCCGTTGTCTACGGCGCATGCGCCGTAGACAGCGGTGCCTGTCTTTTTGCAAATATCTCCTAAACCATTTAGGTTTAGGAGATATTTCTTGGACCTACAGGTAAGCCTTAATCTAGGCTTACCTGTAGGTCAAAGTGGTCTGTAATGGTTTACAACCACTTTAAGCAAATAACATTAATTATCTTGTTAAAATGGCATCAAAGTCAGTCAGATATATTAGGCAGCAAGTGAACATGTTGTTCCTCAAGTTGATGTGTTGACAACAGAAAAAAAATGGGCATTGCAAGTCGTTGTGTATGAGGCTGTGTAATCGCTCTGATCAAAAATAGCCAAGGGGAGCCTGCCAAATCCCAGCACTCAAATTCAATTATATAGGCGATCCCCCAACATGCTCATCTGGCATCCAAATCTGCTGGCATCACAAAAATCTCCTATAGAGAAAATGGCGCCCATATAATTGAATTTAAATGCTGGAAGGTGGCTGGATCCCCTTGGCTATCTTTAGTTAGCGTGATCCAGGAATCCCTGTCCGGTATTATCTTTAGCTGCTGTGATTACCAAACCCATTTGGTTGGGTGTTATTGCATCATGTTTCCATCCACCCTAGAATCTGCTACATATTTTTGGTAAAAAAAATAAATAAAAAAAATAAGCGTATATTGATTGGTTTGCGCAAAAGTTATAGCGTCTACAAAATAGGGGATATATTTATGGCATTTTTATTATTTATTTATTTTTTAATAGTAATGGTGGTGAACCAGTGGCATTATTACAGTGATCAGTTCACGCAGTCAAGCCAGCTTGCCACAGTATAACTGCGGCGGCTGGTCGGCAAGTGGTTAAGGCTAGTGTTACACGTTTAATCCTGGCACTGACTAGAACTCCCCAATGGCAGAATCACCATCAGTGGTGGCTGGTGCTATATTCTTTGGGGGGGGGGGGGGATCAGCCACTTACCCCTTATAGGTCATGGGCAGTGGCTTTACTCTGGGTCTCCTCCTCGGCTTCACGGCGGCTTCCCCTGCGTCTCCTCGGCGGCCAATAGGATTGCTTCTCCTCTTCACCAATCGGGTCTCAGCACCTGCTTCCTGATTGGCTGGGAGGAGAATCGGGAAGACAATAGCAAATATTAATTTGCTATTGTCACACAACTGCGTGGGCTCAGGGCGCAGTGCCCGAGCCCACCCTTTTTTGAAGCCAATTAGAGCTTCTGGCTGTAATCACGTGCTTCTAAAAAAAAAGAAAAAAAAAACCCCAATGGAATTCATGCATCCGGTGCCCTGCATGTAGATAAGGGGCCGGGCGCATGGATTAGGGGGGCAGCGCCCCCTGCTCCCTATATGGATGGGCCGCTACTGATCACCATAAAGGACACAGCAGAATGTGGAACATGCACCTGCTTATATTAGTCTCTCAGTTGCCAGCTGGATAAGCGAGGGTTACTCTCTCTGGCAACTTACATTTTAAAGGGTTTTTGGAAGTGAGGGTCACTGGAAAATTCTCACTTGTGACAAGATTTCAAGTGTGACACTAACCTAAGGTGCCTATGCACACTTGCCTATTTTCCTGCAGTAAACACATTCATTGTACTACATGAAAATGCATTTGAAGTACAAATGTGGTTCTTTCTGATGCGGCTGATTCACAGCTGTGTGTTGCAGTTTAATATGCTTTTAAAGGAAAACTATAAGGACCCATTTATAGCACTCATATAGAAGTGAATGGAACGTTAACATTTGTCAAGGTGCATTTTGCTTGAGCTTGCCTAAATAATATAGCATTGGTAGATTTGCGATCTACCATATGTTAGGTAAATTTAGTAATTTGTTCGTTAGGAAGGTTAAATTTGCCTCTGTTCCAGCTTGGCTGATGTTGTGTGTGTTTCCATACTGACCGGTGGGTGTCACTGTTATCACTGGTCACTGGTCAGTGTTGGAAAGGCAACGTGTCGAAGCGTATGGATGCTCCTCTGTCCAGGAGACAACTCGGTGGAGGTGGTCCTCCGAGTTGCATTCTGGGCGAGGGTATTTATGGGATAGGCGCCATATTGTGGGGGTCGTTTTTACAGCCACCTGCTGGCCCTCCTGGCCGACGGGTATGCATTAGAGAGCAATCTCGTGGTCCTCCATTCCGCTCCGGTCCTCTGCTCCGCAGCGCAGGGGTGGACCCAGAAGCTTGTCCTGAGGAATGGTCCTGAGCTGTCTATCCAGAGTGAAGAAGCTGGACAACCGAGGAGATCCCAGGGGAGGACCCGTCATGGAAGGATCACGCAGCGTGCTGGTCTGGAGAGGGGCCTGGTGACTCGGTTAGAGGACGTATCCTAAAAGTAACTATACAGCATAGTGTTGCCGGGTTGGCTTAAAGGTTCAAGCACTGTGACTGACATTCACCACAAGAAAAAACAATACATCCTGTGGCAGACGATCGTACAGGTTTATCCCAAACAAGTCTGTGGCAGAGACTTTTGTTCGTGCTACGTACTGGCTGTTAGGCAAGTGAGAGAGGCCTATCCAGGCGAGCAAAGAGTGTGTTCCACGAGGGGAGCACATTCTATTGTAATAACCAAATTCTACCAGGACATTTGTCAAGAATCTTAAAGGAAGATATTTGAGTTTCTTCTGCAGTTTCCCTTCTGCCTCTTTCCTGCTACTTCCTTAGTAAATCATTTAATAAAGCATTGAAAACATACTCAAGTGTTTGTGCGCGTGTCGTCCAGAGGTAAACTCAACGGAACCCTAGACCCGGTGCCAGTGAAACAGAGGGAAGGAGAGTGAAGGTAACAAGCCCGCTTAAACCAGCATCTCCACCAAGAGTTATTGCTACATATATATATATATATATATATATATATATATATATATATACTGAGCAAAATTATAAACACAACACTTTTGTGTTTGCTCCTGTTTATCATGAGCTGAACGCAAAGATCTACGACTTTTTCTATGTACACAAAAGGCCTATTTCTCTCAAACATTGTTCAAATACTCACATTCGATGGCGTCTGGCACTTTGGAGAGATGTTTGCTTCACAGATGAATTCCAGTTTTCCCTGTATAGGGTGGATGGCAGACAGTGTGTATGGCGTTGTGTGGGTGAGCGGTTTGCTGATGTAAACATTGTGGATGGGGTGGCCCATGGTGGCAGTGGGGTTATGGAATGGGTAGGTGTATGCTATGGACAATGAACAAAAGTGCATTTTATTGATGGCATTTTGAATGCACAGAGATACAGTGAGGAGATCCTGAGGCCCATTGTTGTGCAATTCATCCACGACCATCACCTCATGTTGCAGCATGATAATGCACGGCCCCATGTTGCAAGGATCTGTACACAATTCCTGGAAGCTTAAAACATCCCAGTTCTTGCATGGCCAGCATACTCACCGGACATGTCACCCATTGAACATGTTTGAGATGCTCTGGAATGGCATATACGACATCGTGTTCCAGTTCCTGCCGATATCCAGCAACTTCGCACAGCCATTGAAGCGGAATGGACCAACATTCCACAGGCCACAATCAACAACTTGATCAACTCTATGTGATGGAGATGTGCTGCACTGCGTGAGGCAAATGGTGGTCACACCAGATACTGACTGGTTTTCGGTCCCCCCTGACCCCCCTCCAATACAGTAAAACTGCACATTTTTGAGTGGCCTTTTATTGTGGCCAGCCTAAGGCACACCTGTGCAATAATAATGCTGTTTAATCAGCACCTTGATATGCCAAAGCTGTGAGGTGGATGGATTATCTCAGCAAAGGAGAAGTGCTCACTAACACAGATTTAGACAGATTTGTGAACAATGTTTGAGATTAATAGGCCTTTTGTGTACATAGAAAAAGTCGTAGATCTTTGAGTTCAGCTCATGATAAATAGGGGCAAACACAGAAGTGTTGCACTTAGAATTTTGCTCAGTGTGTGTGTGTGTGTGTATGTATGTATGTGTGTATATATATATATATATATATATATTATATGTATATATATATAATATTCTTTGCAGGCCATTTTTGCAGGCTGTCTTCTCTAATGCATTGCAGAAACCAAAGAGGCCTGTTTGATTTGTATGATAGTTCTGTTTGTTACAGTTATGCCACGTACACACGATCGGAATGTTCAATGTGAGCTTGGTGTCGGAAATGCCGACCATGTGTAGGCTCCATCCGACATTTGCTGTCGGAATTTCCAACAACAGATGTTTGAGAGCTGGATCTCAAACTTTCCAACAACAAAATCTGTTGTCGTACATTCTGAGCGTGTGTAGACAATTCCGACGCACAAAATTCTGCGCATGCTCTGAATCAAGTAGGAGACGGAAGCGCTCGGTCTGGTAAAACTAGCATTCGTAATGGAGATAGCACATTCGTAACGCTGCTAATTTTTTAATCTTTTAATGCAGCGCATTCTCTTCTTCTTTATAATGCTAGAATAATGAAGTTGTTTTGCTGCTGCTATTCACACAGTTCTGACAAACTGATTATTTTATTATTTCTTGTGATCTCCTAAATAATCTTTATTTATTTTTTCACCAGATCTCCAGAATAATGTTTTGAATTTTTTTTTTTTATAGTGATAATTTTTTTTTTTTTATCAAGATGCCCCGCTTTTAAAAAAAAAAAATGTTTTTACTAGTGATCTCCATAATATTTTTTGTCGTTTTGTGTGTCAAGTTACCAAAACACCATTATTATCTTATATTTTTTAACTTCAAGGAGATTGGTTGGTGTTGGTGTCCCTTGTTAATTTGACATTGTATTTTTGAAATGTACCTGCCTACTCACAAACAAACTGTCCTTTTGAAGTAAAACACATAGCCAAGTATTTGTGAAAAAAAAAATAGACATTTATTAGGGGTCTTAACAAAATAAAGAGGAAGGGAATGTTAGAGAAACTGTTGAAATTGGCGAAGCCTTTGTACCCCAGGGCAGACATCAATTATTTGACAGGCAAAATTGGTAGCCTGAGGAGTCCATTTAATAGGAAGAACAATCTGGTCCAGGACTCCGAGAGATTGAGAGCAGCAGCAGATGACATATGTCTCGAGGCTGGGGTCTTACAACAGCCTGTGTCTTTTGCCAGATCAGACCGAACCTAGGCCATCACTCTCAAGACTTACTTGCACGCTTCCTTCCAGGCTGTAGCTGTGGTGTTGGAGGTGTGGCAGGAGGTGGAGGAGGAGTATGGTCCAACTCACATACGTGACTTTTTTGTGAGTTCACCCATCACCCCCTTACTTAGGGCCTGATAGATGACTTCCTCACAAATGAGGCATTGGCCCACCTCCATTTCCTGTATTTTGCTGGCTGCTATGCAGGCATAGGCCTCTTGAAGATTGGGGGTGGTTCTGAGGGCTGCAGTTGCCTGCTGAATCAAAGAAAGTGCTGACTCCTCCACGTTCCTCCCCTTTCTGGGCCTTTTTGTTGAAAGGCGGAGGGGAGGAACCTGCGATTCTGTCAGGCTACTGGGCCTGGCCACCTCCTGGCTGCCACTTTCCCTGGCCACCTCCTGGCAGCCACTTTCCCTGGCCACCTCCTGGCTGCCAATTACCCTCGCCACCTCTTGGCTGCCACTTTCCACAGCCTCCTCCTGGCTGAGACTTTCCTGTGTATGAAAATGGGACATAGTTTTAGTTTTTTGGTCATCAATCACACACAGTTTTGAGTTCATGACTGTTGCAAATTGAATGTTACCAAAAAGAAAAGACTATCATTCTGACCCCAGCATTTTTCATTCTTGTCCCAATTTTTGGCTACTACTGTCAATTGATATGTAAACCACTTTGTTAAATCAGAAATTAGTGATCAATAATAACATCTAGTTAACATCATTCATTTTTGGACAATAAATGTGTTGAACAATGCTATACCTAACACAAACTCCACATCTTCTTTCTAGGTGGAAGACCCAGTTTGGACTTCAGAAGCCTCAGCTGAGGTGGAAGGAAGAGTGGAAGGAAGGGTTGAGAGTGATGGCCTGATTTCAGTCTGGTCTGACAAAAAACGCAGTTTGTCGTATTACCACAGCCTGGGGACATAATTGTCCTCTGCTGCTGCTCCTGATCTCATGGAATCCTGGACTTTTTTGCGCTCCCTATTATATGTGCTCCTCAGGCCACCAATTTTGCACTTCAAATAGGGGATGGTTGCCATGGGAATCACCGGCTTCACCAATTCCAGCAATTGATCCAGCGCTGCCTTCCTCTTTATTTTATTATTATAAAAAGGGTGTTTCACCTACCACAGACAGGGCAGCTCTCTGTATTTATCAATGAAGCTAGCGAGGAAGTTGTGATCGTTGAATCTATCCGTTTTATCTTCAAGACACAAGACAAGACAAACCCTAACGTCAGGCTAAACTCATAATCTTGTCCCAATAAAGGCCTCAATATATAAGCAGTATAGGCCACTGATGCCCCAAGTTAAAATTGTACCTTCGTTAGCACGATCGGCACTTACGCTACTCCATCCTCCGCTCACAGATCGTACGTACGACACACGCGTGTTACACTTTATATACACTGTGCATGCGTGAAACTCCGCCCGCCCCTGACCTTCTTACTAGTATATTCCTCGCCCCTTCTCTTTCGGCACAGTGGGAGAGCACATGGCGGAGAGAAAGCAGGTGCATGCAGAGAAGAGCAGCAACGACGAAAGCCCGGAGCCACAAACGTCACGATCCAGGAGGAGATTTAAGGCCTCAAATATGGCTTTTGTGGAGATGGTGGAGACAGTGGACATCTTGAAGAGGGCCGACAATGATGCGAAGTATGGACCGTACCCAAACCCAAATGTGAGAAAGGCCAAGATCATGACTAAAGTTGTGAAAAGTTTGCACAGGAATTTTGGGGTACAACAATACAAGGATCAACGATGGTCAGACCTCAAATTGAGGGAGCACGATCAGTACAGAAGGATCAAGAGAGTGCTGCAAAAAAGTAAGTATTTGTCTTGTGCTGTTATTATTATTATTACTTTCGTGCTGGTACATGTACTTTTCTTTACTATTGTACAGTTTAAAATGACAAGTTTCAGGTTCGTGGGCACAGTATATGTTCGTAGTAAACATTCGTTCGTTCGCCCACTAATACAATGTTTTCGGCAGATGCAGGTTAACTACATTTGTTCATTTCTATTTGTATTAAAAGAAGTTTGTTTGTTGTCTAGATGGGTTTGTAACTAGAATGAAATGCAAACTTGATTCAGTGTAAGGAGAGGACACTCAGCAACTGTTTACGTATCTGGATTCAGGAGCACTAGTGTGGGACACCAGAACACTCTTTTTAGGGTGTTCTACACAGGTGCTCCAGTGGATCCTAGGAGTCTCTCTATGTGTGATACTTTACCAAAAAGGTAAGTATTCCAGCTTTAAGAAAGGCAAAAAATCATGTCTTCAGCTTGGAACTCTGCTTAAACAGACAATTGTACGACACTTCCAAGCAACGTTTCATATTCCTATTTCTTGCCTCAAATATCTGTGTGCTAAGTATACATTTTTTTAATTCAGATAGGGGAGAAAAGACTCGGGACATCTGAGGACACCAGGGACCCCCAACCTCCTAAAGAAGGGAAGTCACCACACCACAACCTGAGGATGTAGAGGAAGGAGAGGTTCATGAAGTGGTTGAAATAGTGACCACAACAGGTGAGTGTCTGAGACCACAGCTTCAGGTAATAGATTTATGCCTGCATATTTCTAATACCTGGTGTGATTTTTTTATTTTATGTGATGTGGATGTTGTGGAAGAAGAAACTAATTTCACCAGTGCAAGTGCACAGATCCTCATCGGGGAGATAATGGTGTGCAATCGTGATTTAGAAAATCTAAAGGAAACCATCAATGATGTTCAAAAAAAAAATAAGAACATCATTGATGTTTTCTAAATCTAAAACGCACAAAAATGGTACCATTTTGTCGTGGAATTTGTCATTTTAAATCCAGTTTTAAACTATTTTAAAAGCCAAATTTTTAAGATGCACACAGTGTGTCAACATGTGCTATCTGCCATCACGGGATATCAAGGTGCGCGTTTTGTGGGTGCAACCCCTTCCTCGCAACTCAAGTAGGTGAGAGGAAGGGGTTGCACGCCCAAAACACGGCCATTGATTCCCCATGATGGTAGCTAGCACATGTTGACATTAGGCATGGGATCAGGAGGGAAATCCACATTTTGATTCCCAATTTTTGTGAATCTTCGAAATTTGGCTTTTACAGGGGTGACATCACTCCATCTAATGAAGGTAAGATCAACACGGTTTTAACATACTAATGTCTGATATTGCCTTCACTCTTTCAAAGTTGAACTTTGCAAGTTCCTGAGTTGGTGTATGTTATGGTTTAAAACATGCCTGTTTAACCCAAAAAAGGATATTTATAATGTCAAACATAAAAATGTTATACACGCTGTCGTTCCCCCCCAATCACTCGCGGCTCCCCGCCTCCCTCGGCCTTTCTCTTCGGTTCATTCTCTTCGGTTCATTGGCGGAATGAACCGAAGAGAAAGGCCGAGGGAGGCGGGGAGCCGCGAGTGATTGGGGGGGAACGACAGCGACCGTGCTCAGCAGCAACTTGACGGACGGCGAGGGGTGGAGCCGGACAGAGAGAAGAGGGGGAGCCGCCCTGCCGGGTGCTGGAGACAGAAGAGTTCCCCTGGAGATTTCCTGTGTTCCTATAATGGATAAAGGCCCTGGCCGGGTATAGGCCGCAAGCTTAATTTGCTTGCCATATGGTAAGTGAGCATTTCTCTTATCACTGGTGGTGCGGTGGAGGAAGAATATATATATAATTTGGACTATATTAATTTATTTCTTCATTCACTTATATGGACTTTTTGTCATCATTTTGTGTCATTGGTGTATGTCACTTGGTATTCTCACTGTGGAGTTAAGAAGATGGACTTTTTAGTTCTATTTTTGATTAATGTGATTGAATTGATTTATTGATTGTTTTCTTATTACTTCCATTGGTTTTCACTTTATAATTCTAATATTTGGGGTTTAGCGCTGCTTCATTTTTGATTTATAATTAGGGAATGATGAAAGAAATACAATACATTAGCAAACATTACATACATAGAATGTGATGTTAAAGGATAAAACTTACCTTAATATAGACCTTCTGCAGGACCTGAATGATGGCAGGACAGGTCTCTGGAATAATGATCACCAGAGCCTGGGGGGAGATGTTGAGAACTTGATGTCCTGCAGACTTCTCCCCGTCGCCAAATACCGCAAGGTGGCGACTAGCCTTTGTTCCATGGTGATGGCTTGCCACATGCAGGTGTCCTGCTTGGTAATATAGGGGGAAAGCCAACAGACAGTGAAAAACGGGGTCCGTCATCTGGAGATAATTCCTGAAATCGTCAGGATTATTCTCCTGAATCTCCCGCAACAAAGGCATATGAGAATTGGTCACGCTGGAGCAACCAATTCTTTGTTCATGAACTCCTCCTTGCCCTGTTCATGGACTGGACTTGGGTCAAAGTAAGAACCCCAACACCAAGCCCCCGCATAGCACGAACTCTATGACGAGTACGTAACCACAACATGGCTTCAAAGCGGTCGGCTGGTCAGAACAAACTAACAGAATGCACTGAAAATCAGAAAGGCTTGAGAAAAGCGAGCTGAAAATCAGAAACGAGCGGACAAGAATGCACTGAAAAAACAGATACGAACTGACTACACGCACTGAAAAACAGATATGAACCCACAAGCACAAACTGAAGAGCAGTAATGAACTGAAAAGCACGAGGCTGAAAAGCGCAAATTGTCTCTTACCATACTTCTACTAACACAAGAAAAACACAAGATTAGGAGAAGGAGCCCAAAGGGTGGTGCACTGGCTATTGAACTTCCTTTTTATAGTGCCGTTGTACGTGTTGTAAGTCACCGCGTTCTTGGAGATCAGAATTTCCAACAACATTTGTACAACCATGTGTATGCAAGACAAGTTTCAGCCAACATCCGTCAGAAAAAAATTCTGAACGTGTGTACGCAGCATAAGAGTGCGTTAATACATCATTCCATAGCAAACCTCTTAGATGTGAATATAAAGACTAATCTATATGCAAAGGATGGTACACTCTTTATTCACTCTGCTTGGTCTAACCAGTGAACCCTAACAGGTAACTCTTATTTCTTAATCTAAAATGTCATACCTGTCCTTTGTATTGCATATCACTACATGTATCAAAAATTATATCAGCTGTTTAGATCTCTTGCTTTATGTCTTTGTTACTTTTATCTGAGATAAACAGATGCTGTAAATTTATACCAAGAAAAAGCTGTTACAGTTTATGGCCTCCATACATTTTAATACATTTTTAATACATGTCACCCATATACGCAGGTTAGCCATTGTTTTAAATGGTTCTGGTTTCGATTTGTGTGATGTGTGGACGTGTATAGGCATACGTTATGGAGATTGTTATAATTTGTATAATAGTGCAAACTGTTGGTGCTGTATAAAACCTGTATAATAATAATATGTTTGTAAAAATGCATGGAAACACACACATAACGGTAGTTGGTGTGCAGTGGGATATAGATCGATAGACAGGCAGACAGACCGGTATATATGCTTTGGATATAAAGGTAAACTGGCTTTAACATTTCCACAAAGGACAATTTGCAACAAAAAGAAATATAATCAGCATTTAGATGTTTATGCAGCCTACAAAATTTCAGGGATCAGAGTGTCATGATTTTGGTGCTGCAGTTGGAATTAATGAAAATCCACTTAAAGACACTCTGTCACAAGCTTTAAAATTTGCAGGTAAAAGCACATAAAAATTAGCTTACTTGCAGCAATTTTTCACATTCAACGTGCCTTTGAACTTGCTTGCTTCTGTAGGAAGTGTCAATTTCCTAGCTTAGCCCCTTCTTTCTTGCACACTTCCTAGCCCTCTCTCTCCTGGGAGTGTCTAATTACTGTCTGTGCTGTCCCAGCTACTCCACTTACCTCCTACATAATGTTTAATAACAGCTGCTGGGAGGAGCGAGGGGATATATAGAGAAGGGACAGGTCAAGGGGTGGGTAGGAGGGGCGGCTGCCCTGGGCACTGTGGTATGATGTGAGGTGGGGGGACACTACAAGGAAGTTGGGGGGAGGGGGATTTGTGTTGGGAGGAGGAATTTGGGGGGGGGGGGGTGGCAGGGGATAAGAATTGTTCTAGGAGGGGATATTTAGGGAGGTGTGCTAGAAGTGTTGATTTGAGGGTGTGTGTGTGTTGGAAGGAGGGGTGGGGGAAGAAGAATTGTGCTAGGAAGGTGAATTTGACAATTTGGCATGTTCTCCCTGGGCTTTGGATGAACTTGTCCCAGCACTGAGCACTGTCCTTTTAAAGCCTGTTTGCATCCCAATTAACTTGTATGGGGGGGGTAGAAAGAAAAGCTTTCATACACAAACCATAGATTGATAATGTACTTTAAGGTGATTCACTAAAGAAGATGAGAATATTTGGTGATCAAATGCATACAGTCAAACTGTGATTTTCCTTTGGTTGCATATGATAGGGCATCAAAAATGAAGAAATCTCTGTTTAATTCACCAAGCTTGGAAAACATTTAAACACTAAGTGAACAATTTATTCTCCTTAAGTAAATGACCCCATTAAGTTTGTCAAATCATTTTTATAGGTTAAAAAATGGCATTTACATTTTGGCATCATATTGCTATTGTTTTTTTTTTTTCTATACCTAAATTAAGCACCAGAATCATTGACTCCCCTGTCAAAATGGTAAAAACCAATTGCATTACTGTTCATTCACAGAACTCCTCCATCAATCAAAGCATTATTTATGATTAATCACTATAGCTGTATAGCAGTGCAGTCTTCTTAAGAGTCATTGCTACATCTATGGCAGGCAATCCTGTGATAGGTCACAGACATATTTTATATGTGCAGTAACCATACTCTATACATTTGGTTCAGCATTCCCAAAGCCTGCCTCATCCGTGTACTGAGCACAGGCCTTTTTTTTTTTTTGGGGGGGATTATGAGCTTGATTGAAAAACAGTGTATGGGGGGCAGGAGGCGGAGCCTAGCGGAGCAGACATGCATTGTTAGAGCTCCACACCGCTGAGGAGAGAAGAGAAGGACAAAGCGGAGCCTGCAGGCTCAAAAGGTATCCATTTGAACCTTTTTGCCCCAGGGAACAAACTGTGAAAGTTTGGGCAGGAAATATGGTACTGGGAGGAAACCGTGGCAGAAATAAAAATCCCCTCACAAAGAGCTCACAGGCACTCACTGCAGCTGAAGCAGCTCCAGTCACCTCACAAGATACAGCATCAGGGCGCTCTCACAGACAGAAAATGTCACAGCAAGACTCTCCATTTGAGTCAGATACAGAACAAATCCTCTCACAAACTTCTCCACAAGCCTCCTCAGTATCCCCAGTAATATTATTACAATTTGAAAAGATGCTTCATAAGGCTTTAAAACAAACCTCAGACCAAATAACAAAAAGCCTAACCAAAGAAATAAGAGAGCTGGGAAACCGCACCGCAGCCATAGAAATAAAAATGGATGAAATTGAAATTACAACCCAAGAAAATATAACAGAATTGGAACAATTAAAAAAAGAGAATTTCATACTTCAAACTAAGCTCGAAGATTACGAAAATAGAGCCAGACGTTCAAACTTGCGCATAAGGGGAATACCTGAAACTGTGACAGACCTGCAATCTACTATTACTGCTCTATTACAAGAACTAAAGCCAGATATCCCTATTGAACGTTTAGAACTGGACAGAGTACACAGAGCCCTCACAGCCAAAAAGAAAGATGGACCCCCACGTGATATAATCACAAAATTTCATTATTACAGAACGAAAGAACAAATACTAATTGCTGCAAGAGAAAAAAAGGAACTTAATTTTCAAGGACACAATTATCAAATTTTTGCTGACCTATCCCAACTTACTATTACTAAAAGACGATCCATGAAACCCCAACTAATGGAACTGCAACGCCACAACATTATGTATCAATGGGGCTTCCCCTTTTCAGTCAGATTTAACTACCAAGGTACAATTTACAGAAGCAGATCAGCAGATGAACTACAACAAACCCTTTTAAAATTAAATCTGACAGAACCCACAAGCAGCAATACTCCCACACGCAGAAGAATGGCGTCATCTTCACCTTCAGGCAGCACCCAGAAAATTTCAGAACAAAATGGGAATCATCATTCTCACAAAAGAGGCCGTTATGCCACATCATCCATGGACCAAGAAGATTCAATGGACTGACATCCTAATTCCTGATATCTCTTCATTTATTATACTAAGAGATGGTTCTCTATAAAAAACCTATATTTATAACTGAATGTAACTGCATTCTGATAGTCACACACTGTGTGGGATCATGTTACATTCCAGTTATATTTCTTATTACTTCTGATTCATATAGCCTTAGAATATATAAGTGAAATAAGGAAATTCTTGTTCAGTTATATATTATCAGGTAATAACAATAGATTTATTACTTTTTAGGACAAATATGTTCAATAATCCAGAAGTAATGGAAGCCTTTTCTTTCTTTTCTTAAAACAAATATATTATTACCTAACTAGTTCCTAGAATTATGTTTTGTTTATTCTAATCTGAAGCAATACAACCTCAATTTTATGAGTTAACATATCTAAACAGTTACATATGAATAAAATATGTAATTGTTTACTCTAAAAGGGTTAAACCCCAAAATAATTCAAACTATCTTCATCAATACCAAAGTTATTAACAGTACCTTTCTAACTGAATTATTTAGCCTAGGGCAAGACTAACCATATACAACCACCCTGGAATAAATAATTTCAACAAAAACTATATTCTGCACTCCAATTAATGAAACATCATTTTGATGTCTTTTGACATAGCACTTCTCTCCTGTAAGCGGAAGATCCGTGTACCCCCATTAGCCCTCCTCATTCTCCCAACCATATTATGTGGGGGTGTGACGAAGGCACTTATTCCCCTGAGAGAGATATTTACTCTCTTTCACGGGTAAATTGTGATTACTTGCAAAAAATAATTTATACAATGTATCCTCTAATCTCATATGTTTTTTGTTTACTCTTTACTCCAGAATTCACTGGTTTCTTTTCTATCTATTCATCTCTTCAGTCCACACAGGTTGATCTGCGCAGTCAGCTCTGCATAACAAAAAGTAAGTCAAAACTATTTGATCTGTTGCCATGGCACCACTGAATATACTTTCCCTGAATGTTCAGGGAATAAATGTCCCTCAAAAAAGGACCAAAGCCTTCCGTACTTTCCATAACAAGAAGGCTCACATAGTATGCCTCCAAGAAACACACTTCACCAAAGATTCTACTCCAAAATATATTTCTCCTTTTTATCAACAAATTTACATGGCTTCTGCCTGTACCAAGCAAAGGGGAACTCTAATTGCATTTCACCGATCCACACCATTCACCTTATCATCAGAAATTAAAGACCCAGAAGGTAGATACCTGATACTCATGGGTTATATAATGGATACAGCAATCACGGTGATTTCCTACTACGCTCCTAACAAACAACCTACACCATTCCTCTCACATATATTACAAGTGATTAATACACACAAAATAGGAACAGTGATAATGTGTGGGGATTCGAACCAGGTCCTCCTCCCATTTCTAGATAAATCACCTTTTACACCATCCAAAATAACCTCTAGATTACCTTTTTCTCAACTTCTTTCCAAATACAATCTGGTAGATTCATGGAGAGAAAGTAACCCAATGAAAAAGAAATTCACTTATTTCTCGCACCCTCATCAAACCTTCACCAGAATAGATCATATTTTTCTAACAATAGGAATGATACCAGAAATTATTGCATCAGATATAATTCCGATTCCATGGTCTGACCATAATGCAGTATACACTACTATAGCCTCAGCCATACCAAAAGCGCATGACCCAACGTGGTACTTACCGGACATAATGCTCAAACACCCACTACATCAGATGGCCATTGAACAAGCTTTAAAGGAATACATATCAATTAATAATACAACAGACATCTCCCCAATAACACTGTGGGAAGCTCATAAGCCTGTCTTGCGTGGTACAATACAAAGACAAATGGCACTATTTAAACGGGAATGCAAAAATCTAGCAAAAAAACTAGAACTCAATTTTAATGCAGCCTACATATCATTTCAAGATAATCCATCTCAGAGTACAAAATCTCATCTGGAAAAATCTAGATTGGAATACGATCTATTTCTCATTGAGTCAGTTGATAAATCCCTCAAACGCTCCAAACACAATTTCTACATGAATACAAACAAACCAGGTACATATTTGGCTCGGGCATTAAATTCAACTAACAAATCTTTCAAACCAATACGTTTGAAATTATCAAAAAATGTTTACACTTGTAATCCAGTTAAAATAGTCCATAAATTTCACTCACATCTCGCAACTTTATACAAGACAAACAATGAATTTAATCCTACAGAAGCTGAATCCTTCTTCTCAAAAATAACCTTACCTGAGTTATCTCAGAATCAAAAAAGCAGTTTGGATGAGCCTATAACTATAGATGAAGTTGCTAACGCCATAAAAGACCTAAAACAACAAAAGACCAGGCCCAGACGGCTACTCGGCTTTATACTATAAAACATTCTCAGAAATACTCTCTCCCATTCTCACTGAAACTTTTAACAAACTTCTAGATGGACATTCTTTTCGGCAAGAATCACTAATGGCAATTGTTTGTATGATCCCAAAACCCCTTTCTGATGATACTTCCTGTGTGAATTATCGGCCTATCTCTCTGTTAAACCTCGATATTAAATTATTAGCAAAAATAATAGCAAAACGCCTCAATAGCATTATAGGAAAATTAATACATAGAGATCAAGTAGGCTTCATGCCAAATAGACAGGCAGGCGATAATATACGCAGGGCAGTGTTATTGGCACATATTGCTAAAAAACGGAAAATCCCTTTATGTTTTCTATTTCTCGATATTAAGAGGGCATTTGACAGAGTATCCTGCAATATTCATTACAAAAATGGGGTTTTGGACCCCACTTTTTAACATGGATCAAGGCATTATATAATAAGCCCAAAGCCTATATAAAATATGCTGGATACAAATCTGAAGCCTTTAATATCGAAAGAGGTACCCGACAGGGTTGCCCATTATCTCCCTTATTATTTGCCCTTATACTCGAACCCATGGCCCAATACATCAGAACAAACCAAACTATAACTGGCATTGAAGTAGGAGGTATTACACACAAATTATGTATATTTGCAGACGATATATTACTTTTTCTATCATCACCACAGGTCTCTGGTCCTAACTTAATACCAGCTCTTGATGGATTTGCAGCCCTATCCAGCCTTATGATTAATCCTAAGAAATGCCTAGTGCTTAATATTTCACTCACAAACATGGAATTGATCCCGGCTAGGGCTGCACTCCCATTCACATGGGCAGAAAAATCAATCCCATATCTTGGAATTCATTTAACAGCATCTCATTCTGACTTATTCTCAACCAATTATCCTCCTGTATTAAGACAGATCACAAATCTAATAAAACAATGGTCGCAACTTCCTTTATCCTGGATAGGGAAGATTAATGCAATCAAAATGACTATTCTACCCAAATTGCTTTATCTATTCAGAGTCCTCCCTATTCCAATTCCTTCCTATTTTTTGAGAATAGTACAATACAGAGCAACTTCGTTTATATGGGGCTCTTCTAAACCACGTATACCTATACACTCACTACATCTTCCCAAAAATAAAGGAGGCCTGGGATACCCTAATTTTACTAACTACTACAGAGCAGCACATTTGGCCAGTCTGTCCAAATACCATGCAAAACAGGAAATCCCATTATGGGTATTTATAGAGGCTTCAGAAAATGACCCTCTATTAATATTAAATTTATTATGGCTTGATCCTAAAGACCGCTTTAAAATTCATAATCCCATAACTAAACACTTCTTATCTCTCTGGGATAAACTAAAAACCAAATATCAGTTACAATCTCCACACAATCCACTCCTTTCTTTCATCAGAAATCTGGCCTTTTATCCGGCATGGATCTACCCAAATTCTTTTAAAGCTTGGACAACATCAGGCATTCAGACACTAAATGACTTCATAGCATCTAAATCATTCCTTTCATTCCCATCGCTTAGAGAAAAATATGATCTACCAAACTCTGAGATATTTAGATATCTCCAAATCAAAAATTTCTATACACCATTCCTAAAGGGGGATACACCATTATCCCAATTATCCATTTTTGAATCAATCTGTACAAAAGATCCATTTGCTAAAGGTACAATTTCATCACTTTATAATCAATTATATGGAGTAGCAAATCTTAATAGACCCTCTTACGTTCAGAGGTAGGAGGAGGACCTGGGACGAACTTTAGAAGACACGGACTGGTCTAACATATGGCTCACATCTAAGTCATCTTCACCCAACATCTTAGCACTGGAGACAAATTATAAAGTCCTAACTCGCTGGTACCTTGTACCCGCTAGAGTGGCAAAATATTCACCTAATACCTCAACTCTTTGTTTTCGAGGATGCCCAGAAATAGGCACATATTTACACATATGGTGGACGTGCCCAGTAATCCAAACCTTCTGGAAGGAAGTCTTCGTGATTGCATCTAAAATATTTAAAAAATTAATACAACCAGATCCATATTTAACTTTACTTAATCTGAAACCGGAATGGTTAACACTCTCTCAATTCAAACTTATGATCCAACTAATAACGGCTGCAAAACAAACAGTGGCCAAGGCATGGAAATCTCGTACATTGGTACTAGCAGAAACAATTCACAGAATGAATAATACAATGTCCCATGCTAAGATGGTAGCCATCGATCAAAATCAAATTCCAAAATTTGAAAAACTTTGGCATCCTTGGATAAAACAACAGTTCCTGTCAAACTTCAATGACTCTGTCCTGTTGCCATGGTAATGGATTAAATGACTTACAGAGACACCCATTCTAAGGCTTCAAAGAGAACTAAAAAGAATAATAAACTGACGAGCGGGACAACCTTGTGGACCATACCTCTACCTTTCAACCCTTTTTCTTCTTTCTCTTTCCTTTTCTCCACCTTACGATTAAAGCTCATTATCAGAATTTATTTGACCTATATACACTCTACTTGTAAACAATATGTATAGTAGGTATAAATCATTTAAATACCTACAAAAGTAACTAAGGAAATGATATATATCTTTAATTTAGGTTTACGTGAACCCAAAGTTTAATATTTGAAATTTTATGATATTTACCTATATAAACCCTACTGTAAAACAATGAGCTTACTTTATAGATCCTTGTAAACTTACTTTATGTATCTTTATAACATTGTATACTCAATAAACTTCTTTTGACAAGGAAAAACAGTGTATGTTCTGAAAAAATTAATGTATTCTTACTTGTGTCACACCAGATCTGATACATACATTTTCTAACCAATGTGATAAAGTGTTCATGTACTTCATGTATCATCCCTGGCGGTATGATTATTTCGGATTTTAGGTGCTGAAAGCGGTACAATTATTTTGCATGGAAATTTGGCGTTTTACATTGTAGGTCTGTAATTCTTAACAATAACACACTTAAATCTGTCCAAACAAGAGTCTAGTAGATATCCCGGGTATGATAAAGTTTGAAACACAAAAACATAAATTATAATATAATAAATAAAAATAAATAATTAAAAAAAATAAAAATAAATAGTAATAAAATAAATTTCCCCACGATTCACTATCGCTCAATTCTGCAAGTGTTCTAATTTACTATCGCTGTTTTCTAGCTGGTCTAAAGCCACTTTTGACGTAAAGGGACACTTTTTGGTTGCTATGGACAATCTCCAGTTTCCAGGCAGAAAGAACAGTATATTTCACATAAAACTGCATGCAGGGCATGGTCCAAAGCACTGGGGACAAAAGGGATGTTAAATAATTTCATACAGTACTGTAATCTGTAAGATTACAGTACTGTATGTGTTATGATTTTTACTTTTTTTGAATTTGCCGCCAGGCTCCGCCCCCGTGCGTCGCGACGCTTGCAGGGAATGGAGCCTGGCAAGGAGAGGCTTCGGAGGAGGACGGAGCCCACAGACACTGCGGGGGACATTGCAGGATCCTGGGGACAAGGTAAGTAAAGCCACACCAGGATCCTGCGATGTAATCCCGAGTGTGGCTCGGGGTTACCGCTAATGGTCCTGAATTTTAACCCCGAGCCACACTCGGGAAAACCGCCAGGGAGGCTATGGAGATAGTTGCCTATTTGGAGGTAGCAAAACCAATCCAATTTAGCGGTGTTTTTTCCTGGCCCAATATTTACAAAACTGTATTGTAAACCATGGTATTAGTGTCAAGATAATACAACCCAATCTTCATTTATGAACTCTGCTGGTGCCCATAAAAAGTCTTTTTTCAGAAGGTTGCCATTAGGGATGAGCCGAACACCCCCCTGTTCGGTTCGCACCAGAACATGCGAACAGGAAAAAAATTTGTTCGAACACGCGAACACCGTTAAAGTCTATGGGACACGAACATGAATAATCAAAAGTGCTAATTTTAAAGGCTAATATGCAAGTTATTGTCAATAAAAGTGTTTGGGGACCTGGGTCCTGCCCCAGGGGATATGAATCAATGCAAAAAAAAGTTTTAAAAACGGCCGTTTTTTCAGGAGCAGTGATTTTAATAATGCTTAAAGTCAAACAATAAAAGTGTAATATCCCTTTAAATTTCATACCTGGGGGGTGTCTATAGTATGCCTGTAAAGGGGCGCATGTTTCCCGTGTTTAGAACAGTCTGACAGCAAAATGACATTTTGAAGGTAAAAACACATTTAAAACTACCGCGGCTATTGCATTGCCGACAATACAAATAGAAGTTCATTGATAAAAACGGCATGGGAATTCCCCACAGGGCAACCCCGAACCAAAATTAAAAAAAAAAAATGATGTGGGAGTCCCCCTAAATTCCATACAAGGCCCTTCAGGTCTGGTATGGATATTAAGGGGAACCCCAGCCAAAATTAAAAAAAAAAAATTGACGTGGGGTTCCCCCTAAATTCCATACCAGACCCTTCAGGTCTGGTATGGATTTTAAGGGGAACCCCGCGCCAAAAAAAACAAAAAACGGCGTGGGGTCCCCCCAAAAATCCATACCAGACCCTTATCCGAGCACGCAACCTGGCAGGCAGCAGGAAAAGAGGGGGGGACGAGAGTGCGGCCCCCCCCCTCCTGAACCGTACCAGGCCACATGCCCTCAACATTGGGAGGGTGCTTTGGGGTAGCCCCCCAAAACACCTTGTCCCCATGTTGATGAAGACAAGGGCCTCATCCCCACAACCCTGGCCGGTGGTTGTGGGGGTCTGCGGGCGGGGGGCTTATCGGAATCTGGAAGCCCCCTTTAACAAGGGGACCCCCAGATCCCGGCCCCCCCCCTGTGTGAAATGGTAAGGGGGTACTTACCCCTACCATTTCACTAAAAAACTGTCAAAAATGTTAAAAATGACAAGAGACAGTTTTTGACAATTCCTTTATTTAAATGCTTCTTCTTTCTTCCTTCATCTTCTTCTTCTTCTTCTGGTTCTTCTGGCTCTTCTGGTTCTTCCTCCGGCGTTCTCGTCCAGCATCTCCTCCGCGGCGTCTTCTATCTTCTTCTCCTCGGGCCGCTCCGCACCCATGGCATGAGGGGGGAGGCTCCCGCTCTTCTCTTCATCTTCTTCTCTTCTTCATCTTCTTCTTCTTCTTCTTCTCTTCTTCCTTCTTCTCTTCTTCATTTCTTCTCCGGGCCGCTCCGCAGCCATGCTGGCATGGTGGGAGGCTCCCGCTGTGTGACGGCGTCTCTTCGTCTGACGGTTCTTAAATAACGGAGGGCGGGGCCACCCGGTGACCCCGCCCCCCTCTGACGCACGGGACATGACGGGACTTCCCTGTGGCATTCCCCGTGACGTCACAGGGAAGTCCCGTCAAGTCACCGTGCGTCAGAGGGGGCGGGGTCACCGGATGGCCCCGCCCCCCATTATTTAAGAACCGACAGACGAAGAGACGCCGTCACACAGCGGGAGCCTCCCACCATGCCAGCATGGCTGCGGAGCGGCCCGGAGAAGAAATGAAGAAGAGAAGAAGGAAGAAGAGAAGAAGATGAAGATGAAGAAGAAGATGAAGAAGAGAAGAAGATGAAGAGAAGAGCGGGAGCCTCCCCTCATGCCATGGGTGCGGAGCGGCCCGAGGAGAAGAAGATAGAAGACGCCGCGGAGGAGATGCTGGACGAGAACGCCGGAGGAAGAACCAAAAGAGCCAGAAGAACCAGAAGAAGATGAAGGAGAAAGAAGAAGCATTTAAATAAAGGAATTGTCAAAAACTTGTCATTTTTAACATTTTTGACAGTTTTTTAGTGAAATGGTAGGGGTAAGTACCCCCTTACCATTTCACACAGGGGGGGGGGCCGGGATCTGGGGGTCCCCTTGTTAAAGGGGGCTTCCAGATTCCGATAAGCCCCCCGCCCGCAGACCCCCACAACCACCGGCCAGGGTTGTGGGGATGAGGCCCTTGTCTTCATCAACATGGGGACAAGGTGTTTTGGGGGGCTACCCCAAAGCACCCTCCCAATGTTGAGGGCATGTGGCCTGGTACGGTTCAGGAGGGGGGGGGCCGCACTCTCGTCCCCCCCTCTTTTCCTGTGGCCTGCCAGGTTGCGTGCTCGGATAAGGGTCTGGTATGGATTTTTGGGGGGACCCCACGCCGTTTTTTGTTTTTTTTTTGGCGCGGGGTTCCCCTTAAAATCCATACCAGACCTGAAGGGCCTTGTATGGAATTTAGGGGGACCCCCACATCATTTTTTTTTTTTTTATTTTGGTTCGGGGTTGCCCTGTGGGGAATTCCCATGCCGTTTTTATCAATGAACTTCTATGTGTATTGTCGGCAATGCAATAGCCGCGGGTAGTTTTAAATGAGTTTTTTCCTTCCAAATGTCATTTTGCTGTCAGACTGTTCTAAACACAGGAAACATGCGCCCCTTTACAGGCATACTATAGACACCCCCCAGGTACTAAATTTAAAGGGATATTACACTTTTATTGTTTGACTTTAAGCATTAATAAAATCACTGCTCCTGAAAAAACGTCCGTTTTTAAAACTTTTTTTGCATTGATCCATGTCCCCTGGGGCAGGACCCGGGTCCCCAAACACTTTTTATGACAATAACTTGCATATAAGCCTTTAAAATTAGCACTTTTGATTTCTCCCATAGACTTTTAAAGGGTGTTCCGCGGCATTCGAATTTGCCGCGAACACCCCAAATTGTTCGCTGTTCGGCGAACTTGCGAACAGCCAATGTTCGAGTAGAACATGAGTTCGACTCGAACTCGAAGCTCATCCCTAGTTGCCATGGATCTGGTTGGGCCACTGTCGAAGTATTAGTTCGTCTCACCGTGAGCACACACACCTCCTGGGTCCGCTGTGGCCTGCCTGTTGTTATTTCAGTTGCTATTGCTTGCTGTGCTGTGGGAGTTCTCCATTTGCCGTGAAGTGACTTGCCTGTTATTTTATTTTAAATGTGAGTTCATTACAAGTTGTTTTATATGTGATTAAATCTTTTAAACAAGATTACACTATTGGAGCTTCTTTTATTTTTATGTCATACTACCAACCTGAGAAAAGCAGTGTTCCTATGGAGCTTTGGAGGTGTTTGCTCGCATGTTAACCCCCATATAAGTGGGTTAGAGGCTCTGTCAGGCCAAACACGAGAGTGAGAGGCCTTAACAGCTGGTGAGTTTGAATTTCAGCAGGGAGTGGATTCACACAGAGGTGTGGTGGATGTTTGAAAACACAGCTGAGCAGTTTTGGAGTCACCCTCACTCTTTTTTTGGACTTTCTTCAAATATTTTCACGATTATTTTTCACGATTGATTGGTTTCTGGACTTTATAGATATTTACTGTGTTCAATTTTCATTATATATTTTTTCTTGGATTTATATATTTGTATATCACTTTCACTGGGTGTTATCATTTATATTAGCTAATATTGAATTTATTGAATAATTTATTTTATTTAATATTAATTTTTACTTTTTGGGATATTTAGCAATATATGTTTTTTCACTTTTTCTCTATTCACGTCTGTATTCAGCTCACTGGCTGGATAAGAGTGTCTGGCATCTCCCCACCTGGGGATAAGCGCCACTATTTCATCTATAATTTTCTTTTGGTGAATTCGGTTTATATACATTTTATTGTTAAGTGGCAGCTTTGGTAGGGTTTTGACATTTATTAACATAGCGCGGAGGTGGTAATACAGGTCAGGGGTGGCGTAATTTGCACCTGGTTATCTCCAGTCTTCAGCATGTTAAAAAAATGGTTGATTAGGATGGAAAAGACTAGAACTTCCTGTTACCATACTTATCCACATGCTGTCCAAGCCAATTCTGACACTTTTCACAGACATGTAAAAATCAGCAAAAGAAAGGTAATGCAAAAAGGTCAAATTGAACACCACATCCCAATTATTTCTAGAGCATAAAGTAGGGAAGGGGAGGGGGGGGGGTAACAAACCCCGGGACTTTACCAGTGTTATGAATAGAGAGAATATGAAAACACAGTTGCACAATCAATAAAATTAATTATTTTATTACAAAGGTAAAAAACATGAGGAGATTAAACCATCCATATCATGAATTGTATGTTCCATTGAAAAGCACATTTACAGACACTACCACCATGTTTCACTTTTTGATGCTTCTTCAGGAGATTTAGGTGGAATGTATAAATATGCTATGGATAACAAAAGAGACAGGAATGAGACCTCATGCTGGTTGTTTTGATCACAAGGAGAAAAAAATAAATCTATACTATGAACATTGGCATAACATATGTATGCAGATAATCAAAAATACAATAATGGTCAAAATGAAACAGTCATACAAAAGGTATGTTGATGTGGGAAGAGATGAATCCTACCTGGACTGCATAAAACTCATATAAAAGACTTGATTGGAATGGAAAAATGTACGTCCCATATAAGTTTAGAGTGCCCTGCCTAGAGGTTTGTTTTCATGTGATCGCAGGAGGAAATTAATTTTAACACACATATTCCTGAGAGAGGAAACCGGGAAATATGTGGAAAAGAAATTGAGCATCAAATATTGATATTCAAAAGAATACCAAAAACACACACAAAAATTAAGCTTAAAATAATAGCATACGAGTTACCTCAAATCAATATTGAAGGGATTGAATCAATATTAAAGTCCTCCTAGCTAGTAATTTAATCCAGCATGGAAAATACATCTAAAGAATGTCCAGCTGAAATATGGAGAAAACATATGCAGCTGGACCACTTGAATCTGGATAACACTGTTTAATAGTGCAGGTAGCTGGAAGGATCTAGAAAATAAAAAAAAGACAAAGAGAATATACTAAATATCAGGATAAATCAGCTGAGTCTGATACTTGGAAAGCAAAATGCCAAGCACTAACTTACCTAGGTTTAAAGGTTCAAATGTATGCAGAGAGATGGGAGAGATGTTAACTCCCCCAAATGCAAGGCGCCTCTGACAGATTATTGTGGCGGATAGCCGCATTCATATAATCCTCCCGTTCTGGTGGCATCTGGCGTCACCGCCGGGACGCGGACGAGCAATGAGGATGCCCACACGCATGCACCAGGTCTGAAAAATGGCATGCAAGATGCGAAACTGACGCAGTCACAAAATGAGAGTACCCACGCACATGAGTGAGATCTAAAAGGCGGTGTGCGGGATGTGACATCGTCAGCATCACAAATGAACACGCCATTTTAGTTAGTGGAATGCCCTACTGGGATGGATTAGCTGATGGGTTTAAAATCATGCTGAACAATGAGAATAGCTCAAAGGCCACGATCACATATTGCCATGCAAGGAAAATTATTGTGGTTAACAATGGGACCGGATAAAGCAGGCATAGGGACTAACACCTCTAGGGCTCCAATCTGCTGGATGATTGATTGTGCATACAGCTCGATTGGTGCCCAGGGTGTCCGTACGGTCAATAGAAAAACAAACCCAAAGGGAAGGAGGGTGCAACCAAGGAATAATGCATAGGGGGCTTATTTACATGTTCAAAAACTGTGAATATGAATTATAGAGTACAAATTGTAATATAAAATGGTCAAAGAGTTAAATGCTTACTTGATTAAGTTTGCAACCCAGAGAAGGTTCACGAATGCTCACATGAGGAAAAAAGGAAAACATACAGGTATATGGCACAAAAAGTATCCAAAACTTTCCATCGGTCGTTTTAACATTGCCAAACATTGAATACATAAAGGATAACAAGAAAATAAATAAATAAATGAATAAACAAGAACAAAAAAAAATATAATGATAATGAAAATAAAGAAATGACAAGGAAGAGAAAAGAAGAAAAAAAGGGATGGAATGAATCATTTAAAAAAAACTTCTGAAACTGACCAGCCCCCCCGTTTTACTCACCTAAACCCATTCGTTCCCATGCCAGAGACGCGCTTACCCTCTCTGGCCGGGGTCTCGGCTCTTGATTGAATAGATTGATAGCAGCCATTGGCTCCCGCTGCTGTCAATCTAATCCAATGACGCGGATGCCGGGGGGGTTGAGCAGAGTCTGGCATTCTGTGTCTATGGACGCAAATGCTGGACTCAGGAGAGCACCCGCACAGTAACCCCCAGGGAGAGCATTTCTCCTAGGGGGTTTTCCGATGTGGGGAGGAGCCGTGAGCGCTGTTGGGGGACCCAAGAAGTCGAGGATCGGGGCCACTCTGTGCAAAACAAACTGCACAGTGGAGGTAAGTATGATATGTTTGTTATTTAAAAAAAAAGAAAAAAAAAGAGGGTTTACAACCCCTTTAAAACCCTCAAACAAATATTCTCTAAAAGCAAAGGAGCAGGAGAAAAAAAATGTTGGTTGTTGCAATTTTTTATGTCACACAATATTTGCACAGCAGTTTTTTAAATGCCACTGCTTTGAAAGTTTTAATGTACAAAAATATAATATAATACCCATTTTTGGGTAAAATATAAAAGATGTCATGTCAAAATGTAAATAGATATCTAACAGATCATGCTTTAAAATTGCGTACACCTGTGGAATGGTGACAAACTATGGTACTTAAAAATCTCCGTAGGCGATGCTATAAAAGCCTTTACAGGTTACAAGTTTAGCCCTCTGTGCCGTTTCTTCATTAGCAAGTGCTGTGACTGACGACGACTCCAGCCAGTCACAGAGCCGGAATCCGCGGCTCTGGAAGGAAGAGGGGCGAAGATGAATGTGGCCACCAGTGGAGACATTGCGGGCATCGTTTGCAGGAAATTGGCACCTAATGGGCTAGTATGCTATGCGTACTAGCCCATTATGCTTTAACCTGCAGGGGAAAAAAAAGGAAGAAAAACCCATCAGGGTTTACTTAAACAGGAGGTCTGGTGTTAGACTTATCGCTCTTTCTATGATTTTCACAGGGATACCTCACATTCACATTTTTTTTCACATTTTTTTTTTTTACATACTGTCACCAGTCAGTGTGCCTGATCACCCCCACACCAGTTATATGATCACTCTGTACTGCACTGGTGATAGTATGTTAAAAAAAAAATATTGTGATAAAAAATTACAACTTCAAAACACTCGCCATACCTCTTACTAAATACCTTGGACTGTCTACTTTTCAAAAAAGGTAATTTGGGGGTATTTGTACTGTCCTGGAGTTTTCAGGCCTCAGGAAATTAGATAGGCCTTCAGTACATCAGGACTGATCGATTTTCAGATATACAACATTACCATCGTTTGTGGACTCTATAACTTTTCTACAGACTTAAAGTGGATGTAAACCCAATGTCATCCTTTCTAAACTACTGCCATATGGGTTATCTATAAGGATATACATGCCTCCTGCATGTATCTTGACCTGTCAAATGTCTCCCCTCTGTCTGTTATGAGACCCGAAAAACTGCATATTCTGTGGGTGGGTCTGTTGTCTGGAGCTCGGTGGGTGGAGTTGTGATGTCAGTAGACTCCCCGCCCACCTCCACACTCCCCTTGTCAATATGCATTTTCTCCTGTTTATTTCTAACACTGAATTTCTGCTATGATCTCTAACATCCAGTGAAAAGACAGGAAAGTAACCACATGACTTCAGCATGCCAAATCATGCTGAGGTGTGGAACAGCCAATCCTTGCAGAGCTGCTGAAGAAAGGAGTGGGGGAGGGAATTAAAAAATAATGCATGTCTCTTAGGCTGTCACTCACAGCAAGGAGGAGGATTTGACAAAGTTTTTCTCTGTTTGTCAAGTTTTATCTCACTGAACAATAAAAGAGGATTGCTCAGAGATGGATTAACTCTGTGTGGCAAGACTGGGCTCAAATGATAGGAAATCTTATACTCTACATTATGACATAAAAAAAAAAAAATTCGGGTTTACATCCACTTTAATAATATACACTGACTTGGGTTATTTTCACAGAAGAAATGTAGCAGAATACAGTCTGGCCTAAATCTATGAAGAATAACTTATTTGCAATATTTTATAACAGAAAAACATTTTTGTTTATTTATTAAAAAATAATGATTAGTTATTAGTAATTAGTGATTAAATACCACCTAAAAAGCTTTATTTGTGTGAAAAAAAATTATACAAATTTCATCTGTGTACAGTGTTGCATGACTGCCCAATTGTCATTCAAAGCGCATCAGCGCCAAAAAATAAAAATTTACCTGGGCAGGAAGGGGGTGAAAGTGCTCAGTATTGAAGCAGTTAAACTCCAAACAAATACAATATAGTCTCCATATACTCCCACTCCCCTGTGCATAGCTTGCTCCTGCAAAAAAAAAAAAATTCTTACCCCCTCCAAAAAAAAATAAAAAAAAATAAAAAAAAATAAAAAAAGATATATATATATATAGTGTATACTGCTCCCCCTCCTCTTTCTGTTGGGGTACCCCAAGGCTCTGTCCTTGCCTTGGGCCTCTCCTATTCTCACTCTATACCTCTTCCCTGGGCCAGATGATAACCTCCCATGGCTTCCAATACCACCTCTACGCCGTTGATACCCAGATCTATCTCTCCACTCCTCAACTCACCCCCTCAATCTCCTCACTGATCTCAAACTTACTGAATGGCATATCAGTATGGATGTCACACCACTTTCTCGAACTCAATTTTTCTAAAACTGAGCTTGTAATATTTCCTACTTCCCGGTCCCCCCCATGACTTTACCATTGAGATCAACAAAACAACCATTGGTCCCTCCACACATGCCAGGGTGCTGGCTGTAATCCTTCACTCTGACCTCTCCTTCAGCCCCCACATCCAATCACTGGCTAAATCCTGCCACCTTAACCTCGCAACATCTCCAGAATTCCACCATTCCTGACTAATGACAACACAAAGCAACTTATTCACTCCTTGATCATTTTCCGCCTTGATTACTGCAACTCTTTCCTTAATGGCCTACCCTTACACAGGCTTTCCCCCTTCAGTCTATTATGAATGCTGCTGCTAGAATAATACACCTCACTAATCGATCTGTGACTACTGCCCCTCTCTGCCAATCCCTTCACTGGCTTCCCCTACCCCACCGTATGCAATTCAAAATGCTAACCACAACATACAAGGCCATCCACAACATCACCCCCAGCTACATCACCAACCTCATCTGCAGATAACCCCCAAATCGTCCCCTCCGCTCCTCCCAGGACCCTCTGCTCTCTAGCTTCCTTGTTACCTCCTCTCATGCTCGCCTTCAGGACTTCTCCAGAGCCTCACCCATCCTCTGGAATTCCCTACCCCAGTATATCCGATCAGCCCCTACCTTGTCCACCTTTAGGAGATCCCTGAAAATTCACTTATTCAGGGGAGCCTATCCCACACCCACCTAACAACTGTCCCTGAGCCATCCCATCAAATCATTCTCTGCAGCTATTACCTTTTGTACCACCACCCCCTCCCTTTAGAATGTGAGCTCTGCCAGCAGGGCCCTTCTGTCCCTTTTGTATTAAACTGTACTGTAATTATGCTGTCCCTCTCTACATTGTAAAGCACTGCGTAAACTGTTGCCGCTATAAAAATCGTGAATAACAATAATATATACATGTATATACGCATATACAGTATATGGATCGTATTTTATTTTTTTCATGAGATTTTATCTAAATAAAGAAATTGATGTTGTGTGAATTTGCAAGAAAGATATATAGTGCCTTTGGGCTGAGTTCTCATTCCTGTTGTTTCTTGTACATTTAATGCCACTATTTCATGTTACATTTTTAGAAATAGCCCCGTGGGTGGAATAGAAAGTAACATTCCCATAATTGTTGACGATGCACAGTTATATAAAATTATAAAAACACTATCTAGCATGTTAAATAGTGACTTACTACATAAAGAAATCAGCAACCAAACAACCTAGGCATTTAAATGTAAGGTTGCTCACTAGGGCCAGTGTAATAAAATTGCTCCTTAACATAGAATTGCGATAACACTGAGCTGAAGAAGGACATAGAAATGAGGACCAACATTAGGCAAAGTAGCAGCAATCAGTAACAGGCAACAAACAAACCTGGGGTGTATACAGAAGAAGATTCAAGCAGCATAATGTAAGTATATAGCAATGTCTACAGGGCATTATGAAAAATATTTGCTGGCACAGTCACAGACAAATATTTATTACCATAATCAAATCTAGTAATTGCTTTATAGCAGCTACTGTATAGTGAGCCTGGAAAATGTTTCAAGATTTTAAGATGAGCTCTCCACGGTGCTGAAACTGTGTGTAAAAGTATATCTAAAAACAAAAATGGCCCACCTCACATCAGCAAACAGGTTAATTCCTCCAATGGAACCCTCAGGACCACCTCTCCCTGGATGTCCCTGTCCATACCCCAGTGGTCTTTTTTTTTGGTCATGCTCTAGGCCAGCTGTTTGTGCATTTTGTCGGTACTTGTTGCTTTTGGTTACTGCAAGTATCCCCCCCCCCGCACCTTCTCCTCCAGGTTAAGCTTCTCCTGGTGTTGGAAGACCAGAAAGTTGAACGTAAATCTTCCTGAAACTGGGGTGCAAAGGGAGCTGGTGTTAAGTGCTTAACCCCTTGGCGCCGAGCATACACAAATATGCCTCCCCACTGGACTGGGCTTTTTTCCGTGTGGCCACATATTTGTGTATCTCCATTTGTACTGGGAGCACAGAGACCGGGGTCTCACCTGATCACTGTGATAGCATTTAATTGGCTTTCACAGTGATCAGTCACTGTGAAACCCTGCCAATGTTTTCCCTCTCTGTGAATGGAGGAGAAAGATGCATTGGAGGTTATTTACTAAAGGAAAATCCACTTTGCACTGAAAGTGCACTTGGAAGTAAAGTCGCTGTAGATCCGAGGGGGACATGCAAGGAAAATAAAAAACAGCATTTTAGCCTGCACACGATTGGATGATAAAATCAGCAGAGCTTCCCCTCATTTCAGATCTACCCCTTAGATTTAGAGCGACTGCACTTCCAAGTGCACTTGCAGTGCAAAGTGGATTTGCCTTTCGTAAATTACCCCATTGTGTCTGTCTCTCTCTCTCTCTCTCTCTCTCTCTCTCTCTCTCTCTCTCTCTCTGTCTCTCTGTCTCTCTGTCTCTCTGTCTCTCTCTCTGTCTCTCTGTCTCTCTCTCTCTCTCTCTCTCTCCTTGCAGAGAGAAAAAAAGTGTATGTAAAAAAAAAAATAAAATTAATAATAAACATAAAATAAATAAAAATACCTAGATCAAGGTCTGATCTAAGTCAGTGCCAGGATTAGTGTTTGTTTGGGTCAAGGTCAGGGTTAGTATTATTTTGGACAGGATTTGTTTTTATTTAGTATCGGTGTCAGTTCACACTGGGGCATTTTTCAGGCGCTTTTGGGCTAAAAATAGCGCCTGAAAAATGCCTCCCCTGCAGTCCCAGTGTGAAAGCCAGAGTGCTGCGCTGCCAGGACATTTAAAAAAGTCCTGCAAGCAGCATCTTTGGGGCAGTGGACCCCGCTCCTCCACCGCTCCTGCCCATTGAAATGAATGGGCACAGCTGCCGAAGCGCCTACAAAGCGTTTTGGCAGCGGCGCAACACGGGTGTATTTAACCCTTTATTCAGCCACTAGGGGGGGTTAAAAGCGCCCCGCTAGCGGCCAAATATCGCCACGGTAATGCGCTGCTAAAACTAGTCTACTAAGGCCCGCCTGCCCCAGCGTGAAAGCAGCCTCGTGAAAGCCTCGTACACACGATCAGATTTTCCGCAGACAAAACCTCAGACTTTTGTCCGAAGGCATGTGCCTGGATTTCGATTTGCATACAAACGGTACACAATTGTTGGCCAATAAACACGAACGTAGAGGAAGAGAGGGAAAGAGGAAGTTCAATTGTCAGACGCCACCATTTGTGCTCCTTCTGCTAATTTTGTGTTAGCAGATGTTTGGTGAGTGTTGATTCGAGCTTTTCATTCTGCACTTTTCAGTTTGTTTCTTAACGGCCATTCGTCAGCCAGCCATGTTGCGGAATCAGAGGAGATAACGTATTATTTATTATTGGCCTTGGGGTTATTGCTTTGACCCAAGTCCAGTCCAGGAACAGGAGAAGGAGGATTTCTTTGACCAAAAATTGGTTGCTTTATTAATCGTGACCAATTATGTCATATGCCTTTTGCTGCGGGAGCTCCAGGAAAATAATCCAGATGATTTTCAGAATTATCTCCGGGTGATGGACCCCTGCTTTCACCAACTCTTGGCATTGTTGACCCCCTATATTAAGAAGCAGGACACATGCGTGAGGCTTTTATGTTATTTTTTTGGTTGAATAATAATGGTTTGATTTGGTATATTTTCCATATTTTTGGATGCATAGAATGTACTTTTTGGTTAAGTTCTATTGGCAGATAGCATGTCTAATTGTATTTGTTTTCTTTATTTAATGCACAATAAAAAATTGTGTAGAATAATGCCCCGTACACACGGTCGAATTTTCCGATGGAAAATGTGTGATAGGACCTTGTTGTCGGAAATTCCGACCGTGTGTGGGCTCCATCACACATTTTCCATTGGATTTTCCGACACACAAAGTTTGAGAGCTTGCTATAAAATTTTCCGACAACAAAATCCGTTGTCGGAAATTCCGATCGTGTGTACACAAATCCGATGGACAAAGTGCCACGCATGCTCAGAATAAATAAAGATGTGAAAGCTATTGGCCACTGCCCCATTTATAGTCCCGACGTACGTGTTTTACGTCACCGCGTTTAGAACGATCGGATTTTCCGACAACTTTGTGTGACCGTGTGTATGCAAGACAAGTTTGAGCCAACATCCGTCGGAAAAAATCCTAGGATTTTGTTGTCGGAATGTCCGAACAAAGTCGGACCGTGTGTACGGGGCATAATACTTGGCTATGTGTTTTACTTCAAATGACAGTTTGGGAGTTTTTTACATTTTAAAAAATACAATGTAAAATTAACAAGGGACACCAACATAGTTGTATCTTTGATTTTAAAAACTAGGGGATAGCGGTGTTGTGGTAACTTGCACCAAAAAAAAACCAAAAAAAAAAACAAGCATAATAATATTATTCTTAATATAACTAGAAAAAAAAAAAGCCTTTGAAAATTTGTTTGCAATAACTCCATCAGTATCACCAGCAAAGCAGCTTCATTATTATCCCATTAAAGAAGAAGAGAATGTGCGCTGCATCTCTAGATTTCATAATTTGCCTTGTCACAAATGTTAATTCTCCATTACGAACGCTAGTTTACAAGACCGACCGCTTGCAGCTCGTCCTTGCTTCCGAGCATGTGTGTTTGTACTTTGGACTTTTGTCTGACGGACTTGTGTACACACGCTTGGAAAATCCGACAACAGACTTTTGTCCACAGAAAATTTTAAAGACTGCCATCCTACATTTTGTTCGTGGAAAATCCGACAACAAATGTCCAATGGAGCATACAAATGGTCGGATTTTCCAGCAACAGTCTGTCATCACACATTTCCCACTGGAAAATCTGATCGTGTGTACGAGGCTTTAGTGTCAGTTTGTTTTAAGTAGGTTAAAAAAAAGCAAAATGCGCACTGTTTCTGGGCTGTACTGTGGGTACAAACAACAAATGACATATACATGCGTGGTATCGATGCGATAGTTAGGAGGAGCAGAATTAATTTTGGGTTGTTCTTTGGTGGAAGGTTATAGCAGTAACAAGAAATATACAGCTAAATTATAATAATTAAAATAATCTTCTCCTGACCAAAACAATCCATGTTCCTCAGACTCCCACTCAGGATGGCCTTCGAGCTCCTCAAACAGCTCACACGGCAATGCTGCACATGCGACTTGTTCAGCGCAATCGGAAACTCATTACCTGCCTCCGGGTGTTTGTTGGTCCTGTAAGCAGCATGCATTGCCTATGAAGTTAATCTACAGGGATTGTTTCTAGGAGGTGGCAATGAATAGAGAAGCTGACGCACAAAAATTCAAGCCCTTTAATCAGGAGGTCATAGCTGAAAGTATGCTGAAAATATCAGGGGCACACCAAAGCAATAAGGAGCATGTGAGTAAAAGGGCAGAGGAAGTTAAAGCGTTTTTTTTTTTCCACTTTTGTTAAGAGAAAAACATTCACCTCTGGGTGATCTATGTACACTGCAAGGATTATAACAACCTTTGTTGCAGATTCCTACTTTTTGTTATTCTGAAGAAATCTATGTGTGTTTGTCTGTGCCTCTGTGTGGATCTAATGGGAGTGGTTTCACAATTAACTGTCAGGTGTGGCAGCTGCAGGGCACTAAGTAGAAAATCTGCCATCCCTTTAGATGGGCTCCTATTGAAAGTATCTCTCCAAAAATGACATTTTTGTTGCAAGGGATGCCTGAAATCTGACTCGTATCTTAGGCAGACTTCTGGGAAAATTGGTGAGCAAATCACACAAGCAGGAAATTATGTTTCTGGGGAGTGGTCAGTACACACTCTGTGTACAGAACAAATCCAGGTAGCCATATTGCAATGCATTCTCAGAAAATTACAGTGGCTGCAGATTGAAAAGGAAAGGTAATTTTTAATACCATTCAATTACAATATGTTTAGTGTCGCAACTATATGTGCTATATTATTTTTTCTTTATTTGCTATTTTTTTCCCAAGAAAGAAGCGTTACCCTCTAAGTCAAACCAGTCTTCACCTGACAAAATGTCGTCAGACCTCTGATCAGAGCCAGATGATTTTGACTTCACAATCCCCTTTATTACCACAGTTAAGGAAGCTATAGGGTGGGAACCAAGGTCTACCACCGCAACAAATTTCAAAATATTTTTCAAAACTTGAGTAAAGAAGAGCCTTCTTTTCCCATCATGACAGAGGTTAAGACGCTCATAGAGGACAAATGGGAGAAGCCAGATAAAATGGTAAATTTACAGAACAGATTTTCTTTATCCAATGAGGGCGGCGAATGCATTTTTATGAAATACACATACGGGAGTAGACACAGACTTGAAATGTGTCTATACAGTGACAAGCTTTGCCCTTCGCACCAGCATTAACTTTAGTATCTAAAGAAATAAAAGGCATGGGTTGCTAATATGGAAACGGCCCTGAAGTCGATAGTGGATCCTTCAAAAAGGCTGACTTTTTGGCAGAGGCTTCGACAAACCAAATATGGGTGCTGGCAAGATTGTAAATGCATTCAGTCGCAGTCAAGAGGGGGCTTCTAAACAGGCCCTCTGTAACATTCCTTATAATGGGAAGGTGCTATTTGGCAAAATACAGGATGCCTCAAATAAGTGAGTGACAGGAGGAAAGTCTGGTCTGTGGCACTTGTTTAATAAGAGGAAGCAACAATCATTTTGTTCAAGTCAAGCAAACTTCAGAAATTTTCGAGAGGCTAAGTCATATAAGTCAGGCTGTGAATTTAACAGGCCACAGTGAACTGGGGCTCAAAGTTCTTTCTTACGAGGAGTCAAATCCAGAGAGGCACAAGTTACTAAGGTGATTAAAATGCCTTTTTGAAGTCTGGCCTCCTTGTGGAGGGTTTGGCAGAGAACATCAAGGATTGATGGATCCGAAAAACAGTGAAATGGGAGTACAGTATAGAATTCCAAAACAATCCCCTAAATCATTTCATTTAGACAGAACTGCCAGCAGATCTCAAGAAGAAAAGAGAAAAAAATACATAGAAGAATTATATCTCAACAAGGCCATAGTGCCTGTACGGCCAGAAGAACAGAAGCTGGGATATTACCCACCAATTTTTCTAGTACCCGAAGCATCAAGAGCCTTTGGGCCTTTTTTGGATTTTTAGACATTGAACAAATACAGTATCTCACAAAAGTGAGTACACCCCTCACATTTTTGTAAATATTTTATTATATCTTTTCTTGTAACAACACTGAAGAAATAACACTTTGCTACAATGTAAAGTAGTGAGTGTGCAGCTTGAATAACAGTGTACATTTTCTGCCCCCAAAATAACTCAACACACAGCCATTAATGTCTAAATGGCTGGCAACAAAAGTGAGTATGCGCCTAAGTGAAAATGTCCAAATTGGGCCCAAAGTGTCAATATTTTGTGTGGTCACCATTATTTTCCAGCACCGACTTAACCCTCCTGGGCATGGAGTTCACCAGAGCTTCACAGGTTGCCACTGGAGTCCTCTTCCACTCCTCCATGACGACATCACGGAGCTGGTGGATGTTAGAGATCTTGTGCTCCTACACCTTCCGTTTGAGGATGCCCCACAGATGCTCAATAGAGTTTAGGTCTGGAGACATGCTTGGCCAGTCCATATCCTTTACCTTCAGCTTCTTTAGCAAGGCAGTGGTTATCTTGGAGGTGTGTTTGGGGTCATTATCATGTGGCAGGGTGTCACTACTACTGCCCTGAGGCCCAGTCTCCGAAGGGAGGGGATTATGCTCTTCTTCATTATGTCATAGTACATGTTGTCATTCATGGTTCCCTCAATGAACTGTAGCTCTCCAGTTCCAGCAGCCCTCATGCAGTCCCAGACCATGACACTTCCACCACCATGCTTGACTGTAGGCAAGACACACTTGTCTTTGTACTCCTCACCTGGTTGCCACCACACACGCTTAAAAACTATCTGAACCAAATAGGTTTATCTTGGTCTCATCAGACCACACAACATGGTTCCAGTAATCCATGTCCTTAGTCTGCTTGTCTTCAGCAAACTGTTTGCAGGCTTTCTTGTGCATCATCTTTAGAAGAGGCTTCCTTCTGGGACGACCAATTTTATGCAATGTGCGGTGTATGGTCTGAGCACTGACAGGCTGACCCCCCCCACCCCTTCAACCTCTGCAGCAATGCTTGCAGCACTCATATGACTATTCACCAAAGACAACCTCTGAATATGACACTGAGCATGTGCACTCAACTTCTTTGGTAGACCATGGCGAGGCCTGTTTTGAGTGGAACCAGTCCTGTTAAACCACTGTATGGTCTTGGCTGCCATGCTGCAGCTCAGTTTCAGGGTCTTGGCAATCTTCTTATAGCCTATGCCATCTTTCTGTAGAGCAACAATTATTTTTTTTAGATCCTTGGAGAGTTCTTTCTTTTGCAACCAACAGGGTGGAACACCAGAGATATTTGAGGTTTACAGTGGCGGGGTGTCACTATCTTTTGGGATCTGCACAACCCTGAGAATTTTTTGAACATCTCGGTCTTGGAGTAGTATTCGATACCCAAAGGGATCAAGTGTTTTTTCCAGGCCACAAGATTTTTGAAATGGGAACTTACATGCAAAAGGGGAGACAGCCTTTATATCAGCGAGGGACTGCATGGTCCTCATTGGATTATTTACAGTGTCCATTTCAGTGGTGCCTTGGGATTCCAATTTGCCTTCTTCAGTCAAGGGGATAATCTATCTATGGATCATAAAATCTTTGTGCCTGCAAGAATTTAGCAAGACCTGGAGTAGTGCACATGGCCAGAGTGCCTCTCAACCTGAGAGTCTGGATAATTCTGACATTGAATGCCAGTCTTTGGGACAGGTGGTGGGGGCACTGTCTGGGGAAACAGGTACAGGGCGGTTGAAGTCCGTCGAAATGCAGACACTTCAAGTTTCTGGAATTAAATGCGGCATTTATGGCATTACAAGCCTGTCAGGATCTTCTTCAAGGGTTCTGAGTGAAGTTGATGATCAATAACAAGACAGCAATTGCCTACATTGCCCATCAGGGGCAACAAAAGTCATTCTCTGCTGCAACAAACAATATAAATTTTTCTCTGAGCAGTGAACCACTTAGAAGGTTTGGTGTACTTACAAGGGAAGCAAAATCAGTTGGCAGATCAGCTAAGCAAAATATATTCCAAGAATGACTGTGCTCTCGAAATACCTCAAACTGATATTTGTCCAATGGGGCATTCTGAAGATAGATTTTATGGTGACTCCATCGAACGTAGAGCTACCGATGTTTGCAACCAGGTAAAAGTATGAGAACGCAGTGATACAAGATGCCTTCACAGGGCCATGGGCTTTTCCATTTGTTTATGTCTTCCTTCCTTCCCTCACAGAGGGCACTGGATTTGCATCCCCAGGGGGCACGCGGGAGGCAGGGTTCTGGGAGGATGTCCATGGACACCCTCTCAGAACTGAAAGCGCAGGGATTCGGATGGAAGGGGGAAGGGGGGTCAGGGGGGCCCTTCATGGTTTCTTGCACTGCGGCCCTGAAGGTTTTAGTTAGGCCTCTGGCTCTATGGTAACAAATTGTCCATGTCTAGGCATTTAGCATGGAGAGGCCAGTAAGGTCCCAAATGCTCAACCTCATACACCTCACCTGAAAATGGTTACAGCTGGAGAACTGATCACATGTAAACAGACTTGCCTGTTATCGGCAGTCCTTTCTTCCCATGCTGTGTCTGTGTGGGGAAAGGAGGAGCCCCATAGTGCCACCTATCAGTTCTTATCAGTGCCCACCCGTAGTGCCCATCAGTGCCGTCTATCAGTGTTGCCTATCAGTGCCACCTATCAGTGCTCACCAGTAGTGCCAATCAGTGCCATCCATCAGTGCCGTCTATCAGTGCTGCCTTTTAATGTTAGCGACAAAAAAAAATGTAAAAAGGAAAACCTGCACTACGCACTGTATGCCATCACGCCGTCCACCCCATGTTTGCACGGGTGTTCGCTTTTTATGCCGTTTTTTTATATTTGTTTTAATTACTGTATGGCGGAGTTGTTTTTTCCTGCCTGTGTCCAGCAATAAATTTTAAATCCTACTACACCATCGGAGCCTTTGTTTTTTGCTTCTTTTTGCACGTACGGCCCCCCCGGGCCCAGCGGGTGCCCCCCTCCAGATAGACACGCTGGAATCGTCCCCTATTGGAACGCTGTTCACATCGGCTCATCCGGACGCCATCATCCAGATGTCCCTGCAGAGGGCTGTATCTGCACACTTACATGACCTTGCTATCAGGGAGGTCCACCATTCCTGGTAAGGGTCCATCTGTAGTATCCCCCAGAGTCACTGTTTGTCTAGATATCCTTTCACACCACCTTCCCTTCCTTCTCCTACACTGGTGGCTTTCAAAGCACTGTGGATATGTGATTCTTCCTAAATGGGACTGATGCATCTTCATTTAATTTTCTATGAATGAACTTTACTTTTTATCTGCTTTTACCACTCAGGACATTTTGATCCCTTTATGTTTATTCACATGTTTATTTATTGTGCGTTTATTATTTGAGTTTACCTATTTTCAAGCACTTTTTGATGTTATGTGATTCACCAATTATGCACAGTATACATGCACTCATTTACGCAAGTAGTATATGAATTTAGATCAGTGATCATTTGTATTGCAAGCGCACTTAACTTATTTTACGTTGCCTTTTAATGTTGCCCATCAGTGCCCATCAGTGCAGCCTATCAGTGCCCACCAATAGTGCCTATCAGTGCCATCCATCAGTGCCGTCTATCAGTGCCACCTATCAGTGTCCATCAGTGCAGCCCATAAGTGTCCATCAGTGCCACCTATCAGTGCCTCATTAGCAGGACTGTGAGCTGACAGTCTCTCTCATACTGCCCAGAGACTGCACTGACAGTTCCCCTCTCCCTCTTCTCTCACACGAATAGGAGAGGAGAGAGCTGATTTGCTCCTTCTTCGCCCACCCCTCTTCTCCTGTGTGTGCACCACGAGAAGTGCGAAACCCAGCAGCTGAATGATCAAATTCAACTGCTTAGCTTCAAACTTTCTGTGGTGCACACAGGTGTAAAGGGGCGGGAGGAGAAGGAGCAGATCAGCTCTCTCTGATTTGTGCAAGGCAGGAGAGAGGGGGAACTGTCAGTGCAGGCTCTGGGCTGTATGAGTGAGGCACTTTCATCTCAAAGTTCTGTAGCAAGCAACCCCACTGGGGCCTCCCAACAGTGGTGGAATGCCAGGGTCCGTTTGCAACTGTGACCTTTGTGACCCTTGTAGTTCCACCACTGCGTAAAGCCACACTTACTTCAGGCCAGAAATTCCCCTTTAAGTTTTGGGTACTGCTGGGCCTCTTAATTCAAAATGTGCTTTTAATGCTTCCCCCTCAGAAAAAGGTGATGACCTCAACCTACTGAGCTTTGGGTAATCTTTTCTGCTCAGGCATTCTCTCAAATATTGTAAGAAGGGCCTTTACATTGTTCTCAAGAGTCATCTTTTATATCAAGGATTGCATACGCTTGGGCTCAGCAGTAATATCTCATATCTGTGCTGCACTACTAGCCAAGGCCTGGATCTGTCTTTGTAGCTGTAGGTTGATCTCTCTGTTCTTTTTAAGGAGTTGCCCACATTTGTACACTAACTGTAGCCTCAACATAGAGTATATTATTATACAATAGTACTTGTATTATATATTATTAAGAGTACCTGTCACCAACTATTACTGTCACAAGGGATGTTTACATTCCTTGTGACAGCAAATAAAGTCATCAAAAAAAATTTTTTTTTTTTTAAACACAATTTATAAATATAAAAATAAATAAAATAAATAAGATTTTTTTTTTTTTTAAAGCGCCCCCGTCCCCGCGCAGCAAAGAAAACGCATACGGAAGTCGTGCCCGCATATGTAAACGGTGTTCAAATCACACATGTGAGGTATCGCTGCGATCGTCAGAGTGAGAGCAATAATTGTAGCACTAGACCTCCTCTGTAACTCTAACCTGGTAACCGTAAAAAAATTAAAAGCATCGCCTATGGAAATTCTTAGGTACTGTAGTTTGTCGCCATTCCACGAGTGCGTGCAATTATAACGCGTGACATGTTTGGTATATATTTACTCGGTGTAACATCATCTTTCACATTACACAAAAAATTGGGGTAACTTTCTGTTTGGATTTTTTAAAATCCATGAAAGTGTCCCTTTTCCCCAAAATTTGTGTTTAAAACACCGCTGCACAAATACCATGTGATATAAAATATTGCAACAATCTCCATTTTATTCTCTAAAGTCTCTGCTAAAAAAATATATAATGTTTGGGGGTTCTAGCAAGAAATACGGATTTTAACTTGTAAACACCAAATTTCAAAAATTGGCTTAGTCATGAAAGGGATAATAAAAAGGTGCAACAGCTCAGGTGAGTTTGTTTACTATCAGGTGGTAGAGTGTATCAAATCAGAGTGTGTTCACAGAAGATTTGATGGTTTATATATGAAGATTCACTATTTATTTATTTAAATTACTTGATTGTGATCTTTATTTAAACCTATTTGGTTTTAGTTTGGGACTTGTTTACGGTGTTTTCATTTATTAGTAGTTAGTGTATTTAACCACCTGCCAACTGTTTACAGTAAATATACTGCATCACGTACCTGTACATCAGCACTTTCTTCTGGGTTTGGTGGCACACGTGTGTGCCCCCCTGCAGACCCGTGCTGCAGTTGGCCACAGCATGAGTTTGGCAGCTGATGTCAGCCAATAATTTTGACTGAGGTCAGCTGATCGGCTGTGTCCAATCACACAGAGTTCTGTGTACACAAACACACAGAACTCTGTGTGCATAGGAACAGTGATCTGGCTGTTTCTTCTCCCTGAAAGCGGGGAGAAAAACAGCCAGATATTTGTCAGGCACACAGTTAACCCCTTGATTGCCCCTAGATGTTAGCCCCTTCCCAGTCAGTGTCATTAGTACGAGTGATTCCCAGGGGAGTCTTTGTGGTTTGCAGGTCAGGTTCAACAGAGATCTTGGTGGGAGTGTGGGCCACCTGTCATTAGTACAGTGTCAGTGTACAGCAGGGGTGTCAAACTCAACTTCATTGCAGGCCGCATCAGCATTATGATAGATTGCCTTGAAAGGGCCTGTTGTATCTGTAAGACTAGATGTCCAGGGCACCTCCCCCCCCATACATCAGAAATCAAGAGCCCCCCCTCCCTCCCTTACATCACAGTTCACCTCCCTTACCTTATGCTGCTGCTGGAAAGAAGCTGGGGCATTGGTTCAAAGCAGAAAGTGCAGAGTCTGGAGGAGGACCAGGGGAGGGCCACATGAAATGGCTTGGAGGGCCAGATTTAGCCTGCGTGCCCTGTGTTTGACACATTTGGTGTACAGTATTATTACTGATCACTGTATTAGTGTTGCTAGCGATGTCAGCGTCAGTTAGTGACCCTCTCAGATAATGTCTGTTAGCGCCAGATTTCCAGCCACCCTATCACAGCCCCGCTATAAGTCGCTGATCGCCACCATTACAGTCATAGGCGTGCGCACAGGGTGTGCCAGATGTGCCTGGGCACACCCTAATCACCCCATGTGCATCAGCACTATTGCTCTGTGTGCCAGCGGGAAGATAGGAAAGATTTTCCTCTTACTGGCTCTGCTATAAGAGAAGTGTTTACGCACTTCTCTTTCACTGTGCCATCAGGGTGATCAATTTTTCAGGTCCATATTTTTGTACACACACACATATGTTTTGGAGCTTTAGGGTGCACACCCTAATGCAGTAGGCTGCCCACACCTATGATTACAGTATAGCGTCTATAGTAAAGTAAGTTCCAGTATACAGTATATACCATAGTTTGTAGGTGCTATAACTTTTGCACAAATCAATTAATATTGGTTTGTGCAAAATATTTTTCTCCACTTGGTTTTGTTGCTTGTAACTTCAAGCAGAGAATAAATGTTGGGTTCTGTGTGCTAAAACAATGTACTGGGAAACATTTGGTATTTTATATGGCAAAGTCTGGTATACCTTGTTAAATGAATACTGACCAGTACCCTAGCAGTGCAGAAACACTGTTGCAATGCTATTGATCCAAAGAAAGGCAAAACAAAAGCCCCATTTATAGTCCTAGTGGAAAATATTGTGTCAAGCCTGTGGCATCCCTAGTGATAAGTGCATAGCATGGCTTGTTGTAGCCATTGTCAAAATAAATCAGAACATTCACTGACAGTTCATATGTAAGGTACTAAATATAGAGTACAGTGGGATAACAGCACGTCTTCACTTGAGACTACTACTCGGTTTACTTTGACTCTGTGAGTCTGCACACAAGTCATGACATACTGTAGGTCAATTAATCCACTTTACCATTTTGCAACATTAAATCTATTTGTGAAAGCTAACCAGCATTGTAAACTGACAAGAATACTTTGTACAGCAGATGTGTATCTACTGATTGGAGAGGAGAAACAATGGTGTTAGAGGAGTTTGCAGAATCATCACCATTTATGCCGCATACACACGAGCGGACTGTCCGTCAGAAAAGGTCCAACAGAACGATTCCGTCGGACATTCCGATCGTGTGTGGGCTTCATCGGACCTTCATCGGACCTTTTCTGCCGAAAATTCCGACAGACCTAGAAATAGAACATGTTTCAAATCTTTCCTTCGGACGGACAAAAAAGGACGCAAGGGCAGCTACTGGCTACTGGCTATGAACTTCCTTATCCTAGTCCGGTCGTACGTCATCACATTCGAAACGATTGGACTTTGGTGTGATCGTGTGTAGGCAAGTCCGTTTCGTTGGAACTCCGTCGCAACTCTGTCGGAACTCCATCGAAAAGTCCTTCGGAGTTCAGGCGGACGAGAAGTCTGCTCGTGTGTACGCGGCATTAGAGTTCATTCACACCAGATCCGTTGGCACATTTTTTTCAATGCATGCCAATGCAAGGACCTGTGAACAATTAGGTATGTGAATGGGAGCAGTTCACACTGACGAGTATCACTGATATACATTGGTTTGTACTGGAAAAAAGTAGAACAACTACTTTTTTTTCAGCGAGATGCAACGGATGCTTAAAAAGAAATATATAGCCAAAGCTTTTTTGGCCATACTTCTCTTGTCGGTCACAGGAGGGAACTCAATTTTGCACTCCTGTGACCCAGAATCAGCGGACAGCAGGCTAAAGGCCACTGGTGAAAGAAAATATAGGAACCAATAGGTTCCAAACCCACGCAAACCAGTAACCAAAAAAAACAAAAAAAAACACAAAGTGCTGCGTGTGGTAAAGTGTAAAAAAACACCTATAATGTGAAAAGGAAACAAAGGAACCACACTCTTATATCATAAATTACATATCCTAAATCACCATAGTGAATAAACAAACAAATCTTCATTTAAATGATTAAAATACATAAAAATTGTGAAGTCCATGTATAGAACCCACACGCGAATAAACGTCCTCAGTGAGTATAGGAAAGGTTCCTCTCCACCAGCATGCAGACACACTATGCACTCATTATTCTAAAAGGAAAAAATTTGCGCTAAGTGTACAAAAATAAAAATGAAAAAATGTGAATATAAAACCTATGAGGAAGGTATCCTGCACTATAACCCTGATAGGGGGCACCACTAAATATATATAAAGAAAAGTGCAGCGCTGGATATAAACAAACATTAAAAAAGAGAAAACCACAGTGCACAATGATTCACTAGTGACAAATTAAATCAAAATAGTACATACATATGCATGCGCGGACTTTCAATATCTGTTGGAGCTGTTTTTAAACTCCTTGCAAGGAACTTGTGTATATGGATGCCTGTATGGCAAATTTTAATAAAGGAGAGTCAAACCTTTTTACACAATTGGAGCGTTTCTTCTTTTTTGGATACTTATTATCGCTGTGAGTGAATTCTTCCTATTGATGACCGTCTACTGTCACCTATTCATCGCTTCCGGATGAGACCCATTTACTGAAGGGACAACATCCAAAAGTGGAGGTTCTTCATGCCTTTTACTAAGGGCTGTCTGGTAAGCCTTTAATCTTCCTATGGTGACGGGTCTATTGCGGTGGAAGTCACGGATTTACCCAAACAGGGATTCACTTATTTGTATTTATGGACACTATATGAATACTAAGCACGATATATTTTTAGTGTGATAGAGTTTTGCGGTGGGGATAGCCACGCATCTAATTTCACAGAAAATTTTTCAACACCCCAGTTTGTTACTATATCAGAATATGTATGGACAATATGCACTATTTTGATTTAATTTGTCACTAGTGAATCATTGTGCACTGTGGTTTTCTCTTTCTTAATGTTTGTTTATATCCAGCGCTGTACTTTTCTTTATATACACTATGCACTCACCAGACTTAATTGACCCCTATTACAGGGAGTCAAATTGCGAAGATCAGAAAATCCAAGATGTCATACATGAGGTCACAGGAATGAATCCAAACCACTGCTGTCATCCATTCAGTGAGTATATATAGATAGCGTATTCAAAGCTCCAGTATTGCCATATAGAGAGGGAGAGGAAAGGATACTCTCATGGTGCGGTATTTCTAATCATTTATTTAAAAAGAAGGTTGTATTGCACTTACATCAAATAAAACAAGGATCAGCTTGTATTGTATATCAATAAATAAAGAAATAAAGTATATCTCAAACACTACCCAATGCTGTTACATCAGCTTATGTCTGACGTCTTAAGGGGTAACCTTGTAGTCGCCCTGTCTCCCCTTACCTTTTTCTGTAGGTCCTGTAACAGGGTGCATAAGGCCTTGGAGGCCTGGACAGAGTCCTCTTATGCGAGTACTGGTGGAAGCCTGGGAATAAGTACGGTATGTCATCTGGGAGTGTGCCCAGCTGGGCAGAGCTATAGAAGGGACATTGAGCGGAGACTGGTATGCTAATGGCAGTCCCTTGTTCTCCCTGACCCTCAGCTGAAATTCCTGTGACTTGGTAATGGAAACCATGGGCTGTGGGGAAGTGGTCCCAACACTGTGGTGCTCCCAAGAAGAGGAATGGAGGAGAGGGAAGATGGCTTAATTCATAGATGTGTACTTGTGCTCTGCACTGAAATGACTGCTACAGAATGTCTAACCTCACATGTGGCATTCTATGCCAAAGATTCTGCTGGTATGTCAAATGTAATTTGTTACAGAAGTTGTGTGAAGATGTGAAGTTACAGTATAGTGCTGGAAATGCATTAATGTGTGGACATTCCTTTTTTTCTAAATATTAAGGCATCCGGCCAGAGATGTCATGAGCGGGCCTCTGGGAAGGAGTATGACACAAAATGCCGGAAAGTTTAACTGAACAACAGGTGGGTGGTTGGCCTATCCAAGAAGACCTCAGCAGGGGACTTTACAATTGATCACCAACATCTGTACAATCATGGCCCCCCTTACATTTTTAGCATAGTTGACAGAATAGGATACAAGCCACGTGGTCATATGTTGGGATCTGTGATTAGACTAAAGCTGAAAGGAGGATATTGTCTGTGCTGGGTGTGCTCATCAGTTGCAGTGTGTATTTGCAGTGTGAAAATACATCCTGGGCCTTATTCTGTGGTATGAAAGGCAAAACTCCACTATATAGCTCCCACTATGATAATACAGCATGAGTTTGGCAGCTGATGTCAGACAATAATTTTGGCTGAGGTCAGCTGATCGGCTTTGTCCAATCACAAAGAGTTCTGTGTTCGCAAACACACAGAACTCTGTGTGCATAGGAACGGCAATCTGGTTGTTTCTTCTCCCTGAAAGCAGGGAGAAAAACATCCATATATTAAATTGTCAGGCACACAGTTAACCCCTTGATTGCCCCTAGATGTTAGCCCCTTCCCAGCCACTGTCTTTAGTAGGGATGAGCTTCGAGTTCGCGTCTAACCCATGTTCGACTAGAACATCGCATGTTCGCCCGCTCAATGAATTTCGAACGTTATGGGCCGCTCGCGCCAAATTCGAGTGGCGCGTCACGGCCCATAATTCACTGCGGCATCGCAGTGCATTGCTGGCTGATGATTGGCCAAGTATGCACTATGACCCGCATGTTTGGCCAATCACAGCGCCGTCTGTACAGAGAGCCTTAACTGGCCAAAGCCAGGGTGGCTTCAGCCAATTATGGCTCAGGGGGTTTAGTACATGCCCCACACTATATAAGACTGCCTGCCTGAAATATACAGAGAGACACTGTCATTTGATTTAAGTTAGACAGAGTAGGCAGGCGAGTCAGTTAGCTGCACTTACAGTGTATTGTGTGTATATATATATATATATATATATATATATATATATATATATATATATATGCATCCTAGGTGTTTTGTATATATATATATATATATATATATATATATATATATATATATATATATATATATATATACACACACACTGTATTCAGTTTATCTAGATCCATTCCTGTTATTCTCTTCCTACTGACAGGCAGGCAGGTGTTTTTACAGTATTTACAGCTACCTGAAGAAAATTGCTGGTATTCTTATGATCCTATTAGTACCACAGGCAGGCAGCTGCAGTATTTACAGTTAGTGGAGTGCGTCCTCTGCACAGTGTGCACCTAAAGCTACCTGAAAAAAATTGGTGGTGTTCTTCTGATCCTATTAGTACCACAGGCAGCTGCAGTATTTACAGTTAATGTACTGTGTCCTCTGCACAGTGTGCACCTAAAGCTACCTGAAGAAAATTGGTGGTGTTCTTCTGATCCTATTAGTACCACAGGCAAGCAGCTGTAGTATTTACACTTCGTGTAGTGCATCCTCTGCACATAGTGCACCTAAAGCTACCTAGAGACAATTGCTGTTCTGATCCTATTAATACCACAGGCAGGCAGCTGCAGTATTTACAGTTAGTGTACTGTGTCCTCTGCACAGTGTGCACCTAAAGCTACCTGAAAAAAATTGGTGGTGTTCTTCTGATCCTATTAGTACCACAGGCAAGCAGCTGTAGTATTTACACTTAGTGTAGTGCATCCTCTGCACAGTGTGCACCTAAAGCTACCTAAAGACAATTGCTGTTCTGATCCTATTAATACCACAGGCAGGCAGCTGCAGTATTTACAGTTAGTGTACTGTGTCCTCTGCGCAGTGTGCACCTAAAGCTATCTGAAGAAAATTGGTAGTGTTCTTCTGATCCTATAAGTACCACAGGCAAGCAGCTGTAGTATTTACAGTTAGTGTAGTGTGTCCTCTGCACAGTGTGTACCTAAAGCTACCTGAAGACAATTGCTGTGGTTCTGATCCTATTAATACCACAGGCAGGCAGCTGCAGTATTTACAGTTAGTGTAGTGCGTCCTCTGCACAGTGTGCACCTAAAGCACCTGAAGACAATTGCTGGTGTTCTCATACTAATAATACTACAGGCAGGCAGTTGATTCTGCTAGCTGCAGTATCAGTATATATATACATCCCAGCTTTGTGCAGCTACATCTCACTGCAGGCCAGTATGTCTGGATGGCCAACAAGGAGAGGCAGACAGTCACAAGCCAATAAAAGAGGGCAAGCAGGCTCTGTGTCTAGAGGCAACAGTGCTGGTCGTGGAGACGGTGCATCCTCATCAGCACGTGACCGTGGGACATGCTTGTTCTATTTTTCGGCAGCTGGCTGTGTTGAGCCGCAACATGCGGAAGACTTGGTAGAGTGGATGACCAAGCCGTCCTCATCCTCCTCATCCTCTCTCACCCAGGCTCAGGGTACTTTGTCTGGCAAAACAGCTGCCAATGCGGCCTCTTCCCTCAGCTCAATGGCATCAGTCACTCCTTCCCTAGCCCCACCATGTTCTCCTGAGGAGTCCCCAGAACTGTTTGACCACAGTGTTGGGTACATGCTCCAGGAGGATGCCCAGTGTTTTTGAAGGCTCCGATGATGGTGGGGATGAGGGGGTGCTCAAGAAGGACAGCAATCTGGCCGTCATGTTCCCCCAGCTGCAGCATACTTCCAGCTTTGCTCCAGTGATGAGGAGGGAGGGGATGATGAGGTCACTGACTCCACGTAGGTGCCTGATAGGAGAAAGGAGGAAGAGGCACATCTCCAATGAGGCAGGATGCCCTCCAGGGGCCAGCTTAAGGGCAGCACACCAACTGCATCACACCGCAGAGCTCTGCATGTGCAGGGCACTGCTGTCTCTGCGCATTATTCCAAAAGTTCTTTTGGTGCGGGCCTTTTTTGGAGTGAGTGCATCAGATCCCACAGCTGCTGTTTGCAACATATGTCTCAAGCATATCTCGCGTGGCCAAAACATCACCTGCTTGGACACCACATGCTTGACCAGACATATGTCGACCTGCCATGCAGTTCGTTGGCAAGTGTACCTAAAAGACCCACACCAAAGAACAAAGCGGACCTCTCCTTGGTCCTCATCAGCTGGGATCTCCAACCCCACTACCCCTTCAGTCCTCTCTGAAACCTGCACTGAGAGGAACGAAGGTGTAGAATTAGGTGTGTCACAGCCAAGTACTTGCGGGCAATCTGATATCGGTACACCGACGTCAGATACACCGACGTCAGATTGTACCAGGAAAATTTCCCTGCCCCAGCTGCTGCGAAAGAAGTTTAATCCCAGCCATCCACATGCCCTGCGGTTGAATGCTAGCTTGGCTAAATTGCTAGCACTTCAACTGCTGCCTTTTCAGTTGGTAGACTCTGCCCCGTCACACAGGAAGAGGATGAGGAGTAGGAAGAGGATTGTGTCAGCATGGAGGTGGAGCCTGGCACTCAGCGTCAGCAGCAGTCTTCAAGGGATCATTTACAGTCCGAAGAAATCCATGGACTTGTACGTGGCTGGGAGGAGGGGGCTGCGGATCATGTCGTCCTTAGTGACCCAGAGGACTCTGGACCGAATGCCTCAGCAAACCTACGCTGCATGGCCTCCCTGATCCTGCAAAGCCTGCTGAAGGATCCTCGTATTCGTGGTATCAAGGGGAGGGATGATTACTGGCTGGCAACCCTCCTTGATCCACGTTACAAGGGTAAGGTTGCAGACCTTATCTTGCCGTCGCAGAGGAAGCAGAGGATGAAACATCTTCGGGAGGCCTTGCAAAAAGATTTGTGCAACGCAATTCCAGAGCTTGGGTGGTTACAATTTCCTGGTCCTCCTGGACAACGTGTTGCTGAGGCTTCGGTCAGTCACAGAAGGAGCGGTGGAGAAGGTGGCCGTCTGAACGATGCATTCAGACAATTTTTTAGTCCGCAGCCCAAGGTCTGATCAGTTCCAGCAACCATCGCCAGCGTTGGATTCACATGGTGCAGGATTACCTAGGGGCAAGATCAGACTTGGACACCTTTCCCACCGAAAATCCTCTGGGTTACTGGGTCTTGAGGATGGATCACTGGCCAGAGCTTGCACAGTATGCAATTGAGCAACTGGCCTGTCCTGCATCCAGTGTTCTTTTGGAACGCACATTCAATGCTGCTGGAGGCTTTGTAACCGATCACAGGGTGCATCAATCGGCTGACCTTCATAAAAATGAATCAGTCTTGAATCACGAGCTATCAGGCACCTGATGCTGATGTAACAGATTGATTTTTTTTTTAATGTGAGATCCCTTCAAGACTGCCTGTGCTGTTGCTGAGTGACTATCCTGTTATGTTGAGTCACAATCCTCTTCCTCCTCAATTTTTATGCTGATAGCTTGTAAGAACATTTTTGGTTCTGGGCACTGCCACCATGGCCAAGGCCCAATTCTTCTGCCTCTGTTTAACAGGGGCTTGTAATTACAATTTTTGATGCAATACTTTGCAGCAGGGCTCATTCCTGCGTTCCAACTATAGCATCTGTGAGGGGTTGTAGTGTTGTGGCACCAGCACCAGTGCCCAAGGCCCAGTTTTTCAGCCCCTGTTTAACAGGGGCGTGTAATTACAATTTTTGATGCAATACTTTGCAGCAGGGCTCATTCCTGTGCTCCAACTAGAGTATCTGTGAGGGGTTGCAGTGTTGTGGCACCAGTGCCTAAGGCCCAATTTTTCTGCCCCTGTTCAACAGGGACATGTAATTACAATTCTTGATCTAATATTTCACAGCAGGGCCCATTCCACCACGAGTAACTGTGAGGGCTTACAGTGTTGTGGCAACACCACCACCACCACCAAAGGCCCAGTTTTTCTGCCCCTGTTCAACAGGTGCATGTAATTACAATTCTTGATATAATATTTTACAGCAGGGCCCGTTCCAGCGCCCACCAAGAGTAACTGTGAGGACTTATGCCCTGTACACACGGTCAGACTTTCCGACGGAATATGTGAGACCGGAGCTTGTTGTCGGAAATTCCGACCATGTGTGGGCTCCATTGGACTTTTTCCATCGGAATTTCCGACACACAAAGTTTGAGAGCAGGCTATAAAATTTTCCGACAACAAAATCTGTTCACGTAAATTTCCGACTGTGTGTGGACAAGTTCGACGCACAAAGTGCCACACATGCTCAGAATAAATTAAGAAACTAAAGCTATTGGCTACTGGCCCATTTATAGTCCCGACATACGTGTTTTATGTCACCGCGTTCAGAACGATCGAATTTTCCGACAACTTTGTGCGACCATGTGTATGCAAAACAAGTTTGAGCCAACATCGGTCGAAAAAAATAAATGGATTTTGTTGTCGGAATGTTCTATTAATGTCCGATCGTGTGTACAGGGCATAACAGTGTTGTGGCACCAGCACCACCACCACCACCAAAGGCCCAATTTTTCTAACACTGTTTAACAATGGCATGTAATTAAAATTCTTGATCTAATTTTTCACAGCACGGCCTGTACCTGCGCCCACCAAGAATAACTGTGAGGGCTTACAGTGTTGTGGCAACACCAACACCTAAGGCCCCAATTTCTGCAGAGTATATAGGGCAGGCCCCTACTTTCAGACATCCAACTTACAAATGACTCCTACTTGCAAACGGAAGGAGACAACAGGAAGTGAGATGAAATCTATCCCTAGGAAGGGAAATTCTCTCCTGTAAGAGTTAATATGGGGAAAATGTGTCTCCTCTTCACTGATGCTTTATCACCAATCCTTGTTTCACTAAAAACCCCAAATTTTCAAAAAACATTTGTCATTGGGACAGAAAGTGAGGTGAAATCTTCTGAAGAGGTGCACAGACAGCAAAACAAATGTTACAGGGGTGATAACCCTTCCCTATGTTTTCCAGAAAATGTTTTCTTAAAAATTGATTTTTTGGCTGGAGCTACACGTTAATAATGTACCAGTTCAAAATTACAAACAGATTCTACCTAACAACAAACCTACAGTCCCTGTCTCGTTTGCACAGCCTGTATACTGCTGTTCAGAGTTTATAGGGCCCGGGGGCCCCACGCCTTTCCTTTTTTAAATTTTGGTGCAGGGTTCCCCTTAATATCCATACAAGACCCAAAGGGCCTGGTAAAGGACTGGGGGGGGGGGGTACCCATGCCGTTTGTCTCACTGATTTTCATCCATATTGCCGGGACCTGACAGTACATTAAACCTGCAAGCAGTTTTAAATGACTTTTATTCCTTTAAAAATGTCATTTTGTGTAGGGACTGTTCTAAGCATGGGAAACACGCGCCACTTTACAGGCATACTATAGACCGCCCCCCAGGTATGATATTTAAAGGAATATTTCACCTTTATTTTTTCACTTTAAGCATCATTAAAATCACTGCTTCCGAAAAAACTGCAATTTTAAAAACTTTTTTTTGCATTGATACATGTTCCCTGGGGCAGGACCTGGGTCCCCAAACCCTTTTTAGGACAATAACTTGCATATTAGTCTTTAAAATTAGCACTTTTGATTTCCAACGTTCGAGTCCCATAGACTTGGGGTTCTAAAGTTCCCGCTAACTTTCGGTCCGTTCGCAGGTTCTGGTGCGAACCACACCGGGGGGTGTTCGGCTTATCCCTATTCATTAGTACGAGAGATTCCCAGGGAAGTCTTTGTGGTTTGCAGGTAAGGTTCAACAGAGATCTTGTTGGGAGTGTGGGCCACCTTTGGAGAACTGACCCATAAGATGACACCTTGGGTTTGTTGCAGAGCCTGTTGAGCTTTTTCCTACAAGGCACTCCTGTGGAGAGCAGTACTATGTGAACAGCAGCAGGATGGGAAAGATCATACAGCAAAGGTTGACCAGGGGAATCTCAGAGATCCCCTTCAGCAGCCAGACAAATGCCACCCATGATTTCCAGATCTTGTGTGGTGGAAGGCGGACAGATCCATGCCAGGGCTCCCCCATCAGAAGCAAAGATGAGTGCTTTCCTAAAACAGAGGGGGTTGACCTCTGTAGAGAACCTGAGATTGATTGGTATGGTACCTACAGAGAAGCAAGTGTTTGGAAGTAATGTTCCATTGAGTGCCACGATTGCTGTGGAACCACAGGAGAAGCCAGCAGGTGAGCCAGATAACTAATTTAATGGGATAAAAGAAAGAAAGGGAGCACCAGCCATGTGCATTATCCTTAAGGTAAAATAAGGTAAAATTTATTATAATAATGATAAAAAGGAACTACTTACAACCAGTAGTAAAAGATCCCCAAAGTATAAAACAGTCTTCAATGTAGTGAAGGAGCAGCTGAGCCCACCGGAGGTGCCAGAGGAGCTCACAAGAGTCACTGCTGGCTGACGCATTTCGAGCGGAACATCCCCTCTTCCTCAGAGCATAACTGCCATGCTCTGAGGAAGAGGGGATGTTCCCCTCAAAACGCGTCAGCCAGCAGTGACTCTTGTGAGCTCCTCCAGCACCTCCGGTGGGCTCTGCTGCTCCTTCACTACATGCTGTGATTGAAGATTGTTTTATACTTTTGGGATCTTTTACTACTGTTTTTAAGTAGTTCCTTTTTATCATTATTATAATAAATTTTACCTTAAGGATAATGCACATGGCTGATGCGCCCTTCCTTTCTTTTATCTTGTTGTCTGCTAGGATTCCCCATCCTTGAGGGCAGCAAGGCCTGTGTTCCAATACCGCTTGTTCAGCTACCCACTTGTGCGCAGGAGCTTTTTTCTTCTTCGTTATCAACTAATTTAATGGATCGTGGGGTGGAGGAGTCTAGCCCCTACTGTAACAGAGCCTTTTTCCCTTTTAAAGAATGTTGGCTTGCGCCTGGAGAAGAAAAAAAGAAGGCAGTCTAAGGGAGAATCAGTCATGGCAAAAGTATCAATTTAAAGCTTTATTAGTGAAATACAATTTACTTGTTATCCACACCGGGGTGCTTGACAAACACGTTCCAACAATGCAAAATTACGTGATAAAAAATACTGTAGTAATACACATCGTTGTGAATAATAAAAAGCACTGATCATGTAACCCCGCTCCCCCTAAACGGAACTAAACTCCCAGAAAAAATGGTGAACAAAAAAGTACCAAGTATTGTCCAATGTCATGTTGCTACTTAATGGAGTTATTAAGTTCAATATCAAAAGTAGGTAACAAGATATTTAAAACAGCTCCATCTATGAAAAAGAGTCTCACACTGGGCAGTGAAAGGTTCTCCCTGAATGAAATAGACTAAAGGTGAATATAATATAGCATGAAAGCAGCCTGAGGGTAGAAGCGGGCACACCAGCATCAATCAGCAACAGTTTACAATGTATCAGATTTCACAGTTGTTTTGTGCAGCAACATCATAGTCTAATCACAGCAGTATTCCGTTATAGTATCAAGTCTTATTTAGGAATTCAAGAAAATGTAAGAAGCTGATACAGCGGAAAGAAAAGGAAACATTGACAAATGGCAACAAATACTTGAATTGTGCTTGATTGTTTGTTATATACTTACAGCAACTCCAATGCAGTCAGTTGTAGCCGTTCTGAATGGACAGGCCGTAATCCCTGGGTTTCCAGCATTACCTGCAGCACACTATCTAAGAACTGTTACATATCCATGCAGTGTGGAGGGCTGGGGAGATCACAGTGATGAGTGTAGTAATCCAGAGGGCGTGATTCAAATGGGATTGCACATGTCAGTCTTTACTCAGACTGTATAGTTGTACAGAGGTTACTTTGCACATTAAAGTCTAGAGGTAGCCAAAGGATAATAGTCCTTATCGCTGTTGTGCTGTCTTTGCACAGCTGAGAAATACCTTCATTGCTGATGGGTGTTTTCACGGCGAACAGCCTGGAGTGTGAAGTGCTGCTCCCCAGTGTGAATAACCAGTAAATTGCATTTCACTAATAAAGCTTTAAATTGATACTTTTGCCATGGCTGATTCTCCCTTAGACTGCCTTCTAGGGACACAGTTCTGTTGTTTTCCCCCCTCCCCCCTTTTTTTCTTCCGAAAGCCTACTCTTTCAGGGAGGTATCCCGTCAAATTGACGATACGGCACATATTTCAAATTTCTACCGAATGAATGAGGATTCTGGTATTTTTCTCTAGTAGTTCCTTGGCTTGAGCCTGGGGCCTGTGTCAATGTTGGGGGCTATGGTTGATACCTTACCTGCCCCCTGACAAAGGATAGGGTTAATGACTAGTCTAGTCTGGTTATCCCGTCGTCATCTTTATTTGGTGCATAAGGTTCATGAACTGTGCGTTGTTCAGTTTCCTTATGTTCCTGAGCCCTTGTTCCAATAGTTGGAAATGAAGTGTCCAGAAATCCACAAGAGATCAATATTGGAACATTTGAGGGTTTCTGTGTCTCAGCAGTCTTTGAAACAAAACCGCTGGTGGCAACCTACAGGTGAGTAACCACTGGTGAGTACTGGTGTTGTTTTGTAGAATGGTTTTACAAGCCATTGAGAAAGATGTGCCCTACGAAAGTGCCTTGAAAATGTATTCATACAACTTGAAATTTTCCACATTTTGTCATGTTAGGGGTGTCAGGAGAACCCCAATCCTTAGGCCAGAGGTGAGCTATGTAGCAGGGCACTGCGACTGAAGGCTAGAGAGCCAACTGTTCCAAGAGAGCTAAATGACAGTCAAAAGGACTGATAAGAGGAGCAGCAGGGCTGCCAACACGTGAGCCAGGTGGCTTGGTATTTTACTTTATGTATGTTATGTGGAATAAACCCCTGCGTGTGCAACTGATGTACAAGTAAACTTTTAATTTATTCAATAAAAGTGGGCTGCCATGCCCTAAAATTACAGTTTGGACTGGCGCAACTCATTGTAAATGCACCTGCTGCTTGACTTTAATCACCCCAATCTCACATATTGGTGTTCAGATTCAGGCAAGACGGTGGAGTTCCGGATCCTCGCATGCCAGAACAGTGAGTTGGCCAGTAACTGTATATAAGAAATGGGGGAAGCTGCACTAAAAATGAAGTCCATAACGGTTGACATCAGGGAAAACAAAATGACCATTGGGAACATGCAAAGAAATAATAACACCACAGCGTGCATATACAAGCAGTGTGCCCAACCACCATAGCTGTTGATTGAGCTTACCAAACGGCAAGCTTAAAAGGCAGATGGCTATAGCCCAGCCAAGGCCTTTGAGCTTGCTGATGATCACGGTGTTCGGATGGCAGGGGATCAATCTCTAAGACCCACTTCCGGTATCCACGTATCCACGTATCCACGTACTCAATTGGAAACCCAGGTAGCCCAGAAGAGAAGAAGACTGGCCATAGTGTGATATCAAACGGCAAGCTTAAAAGGCAGATGGCTATAGCCCAGCCAAGGCCTTTGAGCTTGCTGATGATCACGGTGTTCAGATGGCAGGGGATCAACCTCTAAGGCCCACTTAAGGTATCCATGTATCCATGTACTGAATTGGAAACCCAGGTAGCCCAGAAGAGAAGAAGACTCCAGGAATGACCAAAAGGTCAGACAGGGCTCATCAGATGTCAAATTGGGAATCCCGCTGATTGATCTGGACTTTTCGGTCCCAGGCCAAGACATAATGTAGCTATAGCTATAGCCATCTTGTTTTGACTTGTTCTAATAATATATATATATATATATATATATATATATATATATATATATATATATATATATATATATATTATATATATATTATTAAGGCCTATATATATAGCAAAGGCCCTACAGATTAAACTGGTGAGTGTTGCAATTTTTTTGGGAAAAAAAACACTTTTTTAAATTTTAATGCACTAAAACACACTATATTGCCCAAATGTTTGATGAAATATAAAAGATGATCTTATGCCGAGTACATACATACCAAACACGACATGCTTTAAAATTGCGCACAACTGTGCAGCGGTGACAAACTACATACATTTTAAAAGCCTTTACAGGTTACCACTTTAGATTTACAGAGGAGGTCTACTGCTAAAATTACCTCAATCAGACATTTGTGGTGATACTTTACATGCATGGTGCAATTGCTGTGTACGTATGACACGAGACCGACGATTGCGTTCGCCATTGTGCACAAGCATGGGGCAGGGGTGCTTTTTTGTGTTCCTTTCATTTTTTTTTTTTTATTGTTGTCACAGGGAATGTAAATATCCCCTATGGTAGCAATAGGTAGTGACAGGTACTCTTTTTAAAAAAAAATATTAGTCTATTAGACCCTAGATCTCTCCTCTGCCCTCAAAGCATTTGACCACACCAAGATCATTGTGATAAGATGCTTTCCCAATTTCCCAATGGCACTGTTTATATCCGGTGAAACCAAAGTAATGAAATACAAAAAAATTATCAAGTTGGGTATATAATTTGTGAGGTGGGGAGTAAAACGTAAATTGTTTCAGGGTTGGATGCTTTACCCGCCATGTATCAAAGAGATTATGGGATCGAATACGTTTTTGGAAAGAGGACAACTTTTGAACATGGAGTGATGAGGTAGTTTGAAAAAGGGCGAATCTATCCTTGGTTGGACACATACACAGGTTAAAGTCTCCACCCATAATCATGAAGGGTTGGGAGAAAGACTGGATTTTCTCAAACGTCCAAGAAACCCAATCTGCCCCGAGTTAGGTGCATACACGTTGGCTAAAGTAAAAGAAGTGTTTATGTGGTCACAGCTCAGGAGAATATAACGACCATGAGGGTCTAGAAAAGATGATTTCATTCGTATAGGACAGAAGCGTTTGAGGAGTGCTACCCCAGCCTTGCCGGAAGGATCAGAAGCTACAAAAGTGGTATGGAATAGCTTGGATGCAAATTTGAATGAGCCCTCTGCATGGAAATGTGTCTCCTGAACAATGACCACATCTGATTCAGAGCATTGAACTCCTTCAGTGCCAAACAACGCTTATGAATGGAGTTCAATTCCTTACATTACATGAGATTATGCTTAAAGCCATAGCAGATACGAAGTGAAAAGAGCAAATGGTATTCTAAAAATTGTAAAAAGGAGTATAGACCATGATGTAAGGAGTAACAAAACCATTATAGTATAAACATTGAAAAGAAGAAAGAATACTGCTGTCAGATCACACTTGTGATCCCAGAAAAGATCAAAAAAGACCTTAAAAAAGAAGAAAAAAGAAAAATAAAACTTGAAAAAACAAGAACCACATTGGAATTAGGCCTGAGGAGGACATACACCCAGGAGTTCAGGGTCTATCCTAGCACCATGGAGAGGGGCTTGATGACTCGTAAGATTCAACTTACAGGCCCCATCCTCTTCCGAGTAGCTTGTAGAAAAAACAAACCGGAAACATCCAAGCGAGTAACATCAAAACAGGCAACTTTAGGCAATGGGGAAATCAGAAGATGATCTTCAGGTGGAATATCTGGTGGTTGCAGCTTGTTGGAGAGTTGAGGAAGCTTTCTGTAAACTTTGCCGGATCTGGGGTCCAGATCTTTCCAGGCGTGGAAAGCAGCCTTGGAGCAGGTGCAGGAATCTGAAGATCTTCCTCAGGAACTGGTGGGAGACCTAAATTCCGGATGAACCTCTCACTTTCTTGAAGGACTTTCAATGAGTATTGTGTCCCGTCTCTAGACTCAGAGAGTTGGAAAGGAAATCCCCAGCGATATAGAACTTGATGATTCTGCAGTATCCGTCGTTTTCGCTAAAGTGATGGGTGACAGGTCAGTGAAGATTTGAATTTTGGCGCCTTTAAATTGAACCCGTGTTTTATTGCGGTTAGCTATGGTGAGAGCCACTTTGCTTTCATAATAGTGGAAACGAACAAAGATGTCTCTGGATTTGGCACCTTGAGGTGGTTTAGGGGCCAGAGATCTACGAGCCCTGTCCAGGAGCCAATCAATATCCGAGAACTGGGGTGCCAAAGTAACAAACAAAGCGAGGACCCCACGGATGTGTGGATTCTGACAACGTTCCCTGTTTTCCAAATCCTCTTGTTGTATTTGGGAAAATGTATGTTTAAGAGCAACGTTATCTTCCTCTAAGACATGAACATACTGCACTAGTTCATCAAATTTGGTTTGGTTTCCAGGGTATTTGTGCGTTCCCCCAAATGATCAATCTCCCCTCTGAGCTCATGTGCTATTTTCCCAACTTCTTTAGCAATGTTCTGGGTTAGATTCTGAATCAGGGTTTGCAGCTTTAAATCTAAGACCTCCACAGTGGCCATCGCTGTGCATTCTAGCAGTGGAGATGATTGTGCCTTGCTTAGGGGTTTTACAGTAAAAAGAGAAAGATCAATGAGTGCCAGAGAGTCAGTGGGCTCTGCCGGGTCCTCCAGATTACCTGAGACCGGGGATTGTGGCCTACACAGGAAGCGATCCATAAATTGGGAAGGTCTAAGCGAGGACTGAGGTAAGTTCTTCTGGTATATGTGTTTTCGGTCACTGATCTTACCCATGAGATGCCTGTGAGGTGCCTGGGTGCTTCTGGGATTGGATGAGAGGTTTCCCGATGTTTTAGATGCAGCTGAAGCAGAGGGGGAGCTTTGGGAGAAGGAACAGAGGCCAGTGCTCGGATCTTCACGTCCGCCATCTTACGAGCCGCGCATGCACCCCAAATTGATAAGGTTTTAACCATAATGAAAATCTCTTACACAATTTTCCTGAACTAATTTCCTCTAGAAGAAGTTTTAGTGATAGATCAGGTGTCTGTAATATGATCTTACTAGATCTCACAATGTTTTCTGTTACTTTTGACTGCAAAATAAACACTTAACAATTGCTTAATATGTGTGTCAAAGGTCTTTTCCATATTATTTGGAGAAGAAGCCTATTATTTTCTGATCACCTTCTTTTAATTGAGAGAAACTCACTGAGATTGAATTCTCAGATACATCAGTTTGCAATACAAAAGGAATAGAAGAACGCATTTCAACAGTATTCAATGAAGGAGCATTCTGCAGATCCCTTTTCAACATTTCAAAGGCATCTTTCTGGATTTGACCCCATTAATCAAACACAACATCTTTTTGGCTCAAAAGATCAAATAATAGTTTAACTTTATCATTAAATTTCTGTATAAACTCTCTAATGATTTACTTCACTGAAACGTTTATATAATGCCTTGTTGGAATTGGAACAGCAGAAAAGGTTCTAACGTTTTCCTGTGATTAATTGTCTCTGTCCATGACTAATTTGCATATGAAGGAATTCTACCTGACTTTTCATCTACTGAACTGTCTCTCTGTTCAGATTCAGCCCTGCCGTTTGTAACAGTAAATAACTCAAACAAAAGAGTGATATGTTCCTCTATACTTTGTGTAGTCAGCAAAAACGTGTCCACATGCTGGAAAATACATTTCTGGTCTAGAGAATTTTGATATTCTTTCAACACTTGTGCACTATACCGTCAATAATGTCCAATTCTGGAATTATTCCAGTGAATGCATACGTTTCTTTATTAAATCTGAAGGTAAGTTTATTTTGACAGCTTTTAGCTAATGGTACTGAAAAATGGCTGTTTGAGATTTCCAGTACAGAGAATACTTTGGCCTTGGTATCCAGGTGTGACATTAAATTTAAATCAGGAACAACAGGTTTGTTATTTGTAATGCGTTTATTCAGTGATCTTAAATCAAATGATAAATAATACAAATTATCAGCATTCTTGATAGGCCAAATACAACTATTTACCACTGATTGTGCTTTCTTTAATATTCCTTGTTGTGAAAACTCTGGCAACTTATATTTAATTTGGGGTTTAGGATCTCTATCCTGAATGTCTTCTTCAATATCTTTAAACAAGCCTGTATCATTTTTGGTCTGACTTCAAAGATTTTTATGTGATTGACCCAATTGTTCCAATATGAGATTGGTTCCTGTATGTAGCCATTTTTAATCTGAAGACATGTCAGCGATTGCTGTACAAATACTTCCAACATTACTGTACATGGAAGGATCAGTTAAAATAAATTTGGGCCTAGATGAATCTTTCCAGATAGTAGAATTACTTAAATCAATAATCCAGTTTAGTTTATTAATCACATCCATACCGAGAATATTCTCTGCTCCTTGACAAATCCAGATGTTAGTTTTCAGAAATCATGGAATCTCAAACGTCACATTAGGAACTTTATTGGCCTTCACAGATAATTTTGTGTTTAGTTAAACTGAGTTTGGCTCCTAAATCTATTAACCATTTAGTTTTCCTACCATTCAATAGACATTGTACATATGGTCTTCCACTTTCATCCAATAAAATTGGAGCAACATAATTTAATGTTGGAGGAGTCAAAACTTAATTTAATCCTGATTTTGGCAATCAGGTAAAGCATCTCTGTCAGTGACAGCATTGTTTGTCATATTGATTGAACTATCATTAACAGTCAGTGTACTGATCTGTTTGACTTCTGAGGCATAAGGCATATCAATCAACCTATGGTTTGGACACAAATGAATAGGTTGCTTAGAAGTTTTCTCATTTTCTAATTCCAAAGTTTTTCTTTGTGAATCTAATTTATATTTTAAACATTTTTTCCGTACATGGCCACATTTCTTACTATAAAGGCATATAGCATTTCCTGATTGCTCTAAAACTTTGGTTCTGCCTATGATGTGTATCTCATCATGATTGGGTGTGGCCATACACATGGCAACTCTCTGATCGCCATCTTGTTTTTGTCTGTCTATACTTTGTGTGCATTCTGCAGCTGTATAAATTAATTTTGTTTTAAGCAAAACTACATGGTCCTGTTCATCAATTTCTATAGACTGCATATCTGGTACAAAAGAATTCTGCTTAGAGTTTAAACTAAAGTTTAATCTCTGAACTCTTGTCTGACTCTGCTTTAGAATTAACACAAATCCTTTTTACATTATTCTGTAATTCAGACAACTAACTTTAACTAACTTTAATACATTTCTAACCTGTTTGCTGAAACTCTTAAGAGAAAATATTGATTTTTGTATCTTAAAGTTAGTGTCAGGGAAGACCAGCCAGTACTCAAGATGGCCGAAGGAGAGGTCGAACTGTGACCTCAGCCTGTCAGGGAAGACCAGCCAGTACTCAAGATGGCCAACGGAGAAGTCGACCTGTGACCTCAGCCTCTGTCAGAACACCTTCGGTGCACCTGTGTGCACATTACCAAGAGGCTATTTAAACTTGGTCTGTGCTTGCATCCAGTGCTGTCCATTCTACAGCATTCCCGTGTGTTCCTGCCTGCTTTACCTGTGATACCTGCACCTGTTTACTGACCCAGCTTGCCTCTGACTCTGCTACCTGCTGCCTACACCTGACCCGGCTTGTTCTGACTCCGCATCTGCCTGCTCCTTCTACATCCACGCTGCCAGCCCATTGCCGACCCTGCCTGCATCCAGACTACGCACCTGCCTCCGCTTCTGCTCCTGACGTTCCCGCCAGTGTTTGACCCGGCTTGCCCGACCTGCATCTTCCGCTCATAGGAGAACCCTGCTCCAGCACCGCGCCACCTGCAGCTGTTCTACATTACAGTAAAGACGAACTGTTTGGCACTTGTGTGACTCTGCACTTCTGCTCCTCCTGTCTACTCTATCAGGGGGCCAGAATCAGAGGAGCAAGAGAGGCCGTTCCCTGCATATCAGGCTCTACCGTCAGGTACGTGACAGTTAGCCTGTAAGCATTCATTGAACATTCATCATCTTTAACAAATTTTGACCGATTTATGAATACTAATTTACTCTTTCTATATAATTAATCAATAAAATTCATCACTTACCAATATAGGACAGACTTTCTTCATGTAACGCGCATTCCCTCTCTTGGCGGGAAATTACGTCATCAAGAAACCGGGTTTTCTTGCACGTGTGCACGTCCCACCAATTTTAGGTTCATTCGATGATGCTAAAAGTTCATCTGCTGTTTTATATTTCTCCTAAACGCTTGACTTCATAGCCGTCTTTCCTCTCTTCAAGCGGAAGGAGAAATAATGTAAAAATGTTCGATATTTGAACAAAGCGAAACTGGCTGGCGTGCCACTTTTAAATATAATAATATTCTCTCGATATTCTGTAAACTTATATTGATGAGAAAAGTCTCAAAATAGAGAGCACGTTAAGTTTTTGTGTAAAAACTCAAAAATGGATTTAATATTAAAATCGCATAAGATTACAAGAACGATATTAAAATAGAAATGTAAAATAAAATGTAGTTATATTCTTGAGATGAAGAATGTGTATATAATCAGATGTGTGTGTCTGTGTAAGAAGCTAAATGGTAGCTTCCCTCGTGTCTTTAGCAGTCTGCCTCTCAAACCCTATGTACATCTACCTTTTTACTCCATGAAAACAGCCCCCACCTTCTCCTAAAATGGGATGGTTTAAAGTACTTCTTTGTATTTTAGTTCAACAATCATCTCTAGTGACAAATGGATTGAGCAAACTTTTAATAAACACAGGCTTCAATTCAACTACCTCTTCTTTTCATGTAATAGTGGGAGTTAACTCTTGATATTATTTCCCGAGGAATATCTCTGTTATTGAAGGAGGGGGAGGGGTAACTTTCAACTAAGCAATTCATTCTATACAAAATATATTCTATCTATTTATCATCGAAATCAAGTAATACATATACCAATATATCAGCGACAGTGGTAGGGGGCGCTAGTGTTGATTGGTTCAACTAACAATCAATTAATATTCAACATTGACACTTATATGGCATAATAAAGTGCTCCATGCTAAATAATTGAAATTTAAAATTTCATAAACACACATATTAAAAACATGATTGAATCAATTAATTTAAAAAGTCTATATGTTCTTCTGTGATATTTTTCAACACTCAACACCATCACCATAAGCTGATAACTGTACAGTTGCACCCTGAGTTTAACTAAAAAGAACGTCAAAATACGCTTTGTTTTGTGGGTCTTTAAACTTGCTTGAGTAGTGACTGGAGATGAATCATGGTATCTTTTTTCTAAATAACATCCTTCTGTCCACTAGATTATCCCATTAAAAATAGGATAGAGAGGGTTCCATAGCATAAAACCATTTATTTTAAAACAACATACATGTCAAATGGCTGCTTACTTTTAAAAGGTCCTTTTCCCGGCACTGAGTACACTGGCATATAGTACTATTAGCAGGAATGCACCGCCGCTCTGCTCTCATAGTCCGGCGTGCGTTCCACCGCCGTAGTAAAGTAAACCGGAAGTTCGGGACCCGGAAGTGATGTGACCGGAATGCGCCTCAGCGTACGTTTCGATGGATCGACGTCATCGGGAAGCAATGGATCGCTTCCTGATGACGTCGCAAGAGGAAACATACATTGAGGCACATTCTGGTCACGCCAGTTCCGGGTCCCGAACTTCTGGTTTACTGTACACAACATTGAATCTTTACAGTGCTTGCCTTGCCCCAGTAAATTTGAAATCTATTGGTTGTTATAGGGTACTGTACTTTTGTGCCCTGCTATTTGCACCTTTGTATAAGCCTCATAGAGTGTGGACTTACCTGAGATTGCCTCTCCTAACAATTACAGCATTGATTTAGAAATGTATTGTGTATGCCAGATGATAGTAGCATTAAAGGATAAGTTCACTTAAAAAAAAAGTACAAATGTGTATTTTTTGCCTGCAATGCATTGCACCCACTATCGGCAAATCACAGATGCAATGTCAGACTGCTGCAGACTGTCAGTACAGCTGTCTGCCTGTACCTCCCATATGGGCAGATAGTTACTGAAGTGCAGGAAGAGTATTAAACAACTAAAGCACTCACCAGTATCCTCACAGTTCACTGAGAACTACAAGCCATCTGCCATGGTGTCAGAGGGGACTTGTGCTTTATTCATTCACAGATCTGTGTGAATGAATGACACGGCTTCCAAAGCCATGTTGTTTTTAAAATGTGAAAGTGGGTGTGGGGAGAATATCCCCTCCCCCTGTCTTGGCGGGGTGGGGGGATTGAGGAGTGCGAGAAGATGTACACAGTTGCATGTTACACAATAAATACGGGTGTAACATGCTACTGAAGGTGAACTGAGTCCTTATTGTGAAAATATCCCATGGTGGCTAATTAAATTAATGGTGGCTAATTAAATAAGATCTCCAATTGGCCATTTTCCCTCCCCGGTGTCATGTGACCTGTTAGTGTTACAAGGTCTCACGTGTAAATGGGGAGCAGGTGTGTTAAATTTGGTGTTATCCCTCTCACTCTCTTTTATACTGGTCACCTCATGGCAAAAAACTCTCTAAGGATCTGAAAAAAAAAGAATTGTTGCTCTACATAAAGATGGCCTAGGCTATAAGAAGATTGTCAAGTCCCTGAAACTGAGCAGCAGCACGGTGGCCAAGATCATACAGCGGTTTAACAGGACAGGTTCCACTCAGAACAGGCCTCGCCATGGTCGTCCGAGTGCACATGCTCAACGTCATATTTAGAGGTTGTTTTTGGGACATAGACGTATGGGTGCTGCCAGCATTGCTGCAGACGTTGAAGGGGAGGGGGGTCAGCCTCTCAGTGCTCAGACTATACGCCACACACTGCATCAAATTGGTCTGCTTCGCTGTCGTCCCAGAAGGAAGCCTGGTGAGTACACCCCTCACATTTTTGTAACTATTTTATTTATATCTTTTCATGTGACAACGCTGAAGAAATTACTTTGCTACAATGTAATGTAGTGAGTATGAAGCTGGTATAACAGTGTACATTTGCTGTAGCCTCAAAATAACTCATAACTAAACTGCTGGCAACAAAAGTGAGTACTCCCCTAAGTAAAAATGTCCAAATTGGGCCCAAAGTGCCAATATTTTGTGTGGCCACCATTTATTTTCCAGCACTGCCTTAACCTTCTTGGACATGGAGTTCAGAGCTTCACAGGCTGCCACTGTAGTCTTCTTCCCCTCCTCCATGACGACATCATGGAGCTGGTGGATGTGGTGGATGAACTTGTGCTCCTCCACCTTCCATTTGAGGATGCCCCACAGATGCTCTATAGGGTTTAGGTCTGGAGACATGCTTGGCCAGTCCATCACCTTTACCCTCAGTTTCTCTAGCAAGGCAATGGTTGTCTTGGAGGTGTGTGGGGTCGTTATGTTGGAATTCTGCCCTGCGGCCCAGTCTCCGATGGAGGGGGATCATGCTCTGCTTCAGTATGTCACAGTACATGCTGGCATTCATGGTTCCCTCAATTAACTATAGCTCCCCAGTGCTGGCAGCACTCATGCAGCCCCAGACCATGACACTTCCATCACCATGCTTGACTGTAGGCAAGACACACTTTGTCTTTGTACTTCTCACCTGATTGCTGCCACATACGCTTGACACCATCTGAACCAAATAAGTTTATCCATGTCCTTACTCTGCTTGTCTTCAGCTAACTGTTTGCGGACTTTCTTGTGCATCATCTTTAGAAGAGGCTTCCTTCTGGGACGACAGCCATGCAGACCAATGTGATGCAGTGTGCGGCGCATGGTCTGAGCACTGACAGGCTGACCCCCCACCCCTTCAACCTCTGCAGCAATGCTGGCAGCACTCATATGTCTATTTCCCAAAAACAACCTTTGGATATGATGCTGAGCACGTGCACTCAACTTCTTTGCTTGACCATGGCGAGGTCTGTTCTGAGTGGATCCTGTCCTGTTAAACCGCTGTATGGTCTTGGTCACCGTGCTTCAGCTCAGTTTCAGGGTCTTGGCAATCTTCTTATAGCCCAAGCCCTCTTTAAGTAGAGCAACAATTCTTTTTTTCAAATCCTCAGAGAGTTCTTTGCAATGAGGTGCCACGTTGAACTTCCAACATGCAAACCCTATTAAAGTCTATGGGACATAAACATGAAAAATTAAAAGTGCTAATTTTAAAGGCTTATATGCAAGTTATTGCCATAAAAAGTGTATGGGGGCACGGATACTGCCCTAGGGGATATCAATGCAAAAAAAAAGTTTTTAAAACAACCGTTTTTTGTTTTTTAGGAGCAGTGAATTTATTAATGCTTAAAGTGAAACAATAAAAATTAAATATTCCTTTAAATATCGTGTCTGGGGGGTCCCCTTAGTCTGCCTGTAAAGTGGCACATTTGTCTGATGTGTTTTACAGTGCCACAGCAAAATTATATTTCTAAAGGAAAAAATGTAATTAAAACTTGCCGGCGGCTGTAATGTATTGCTGGCTCCTGACAATATAGATAAAAATCAAGGAAAAAAACGGCGTAGGTTCCTCCCCAGTCCATACCAGGCTCTTTTCCGAACATGCAGCCTGAAGGACAGGATGGGGGTGATGAGCGAGCGCCCCACCCCTCCTGAACCATACCAGGCCACATGCCCTTAACATGTGAACCATACATACATGCCCCCCCTCCTGAACCATACCAGACCACATACCCCCAAAGCACCTTGTCCCCACATACCCCCAAACCACTTTGCCCAGTGGTTGTGGGGGTCTGTGGGTGGGGAGCTTATCAGAATCTGGAAGCCCCCTTTAACAAGGGGGCCCCCAAATCCTGGCCCCCCCATGTAAATTGTACCGCTACCCATTCATCAAAAAAAGTGTCAAAAAGTAAAAACCACAAAAGAAAGTTTTTGACAATTCCTTTATTAAAAAAAAAGTGTCCCATGATGTCCATCCATCTTCAATCACACCACCCGATGGACCCGAAAAATAGAAAAAAAATACTCCACCTCCATGGGAGGGCTTCCGCCGCCTGCTATCTTTTTACTGTGACAGCTGTTATATAGGCAAGGGCGGGGCCAACCTGTGACATAACCGAGTGACCCCACCCCTTCTGATGTCATGTGCGGTCAGAGGGTAGGGGGTCATCTGGATACGTCAATGAGTGGCCCTGCCCTTGGCTATATAACAACTGTCACAGCGAAAAGACAGCAGTGGGCAGACGCCCTCCCATGGGCTTTTTCTTTCTGGTCAGTCGGGCAGCGTGCTTGAAGATGGATGGACATCGCGGGACACTTTTTTTAATAAAGGGATTGTCAAAAACTATCTTTTGTGTTTTTTACTTTTTGACACTTTTTTTGGTGAATGGGTAGGGGTACACTGTACATATCCATTCACATAGGGGGTGAGATCTGGGGCCCCCCTTGTTAAAGAGGGCTAACAGAATCTGATAAACCCCCCGCCCGCAAACCCCCACAACCACCGGGCAAAGGGTGTGGGGATGAGGCCCTTGTCCCCATCAACATGGGGACAAGGTGCTCTGGGGGGGACCCTAAAGCACCCTTCCCATGTTGAGGGCATGTGGCTTGGTATGGTTCAGGAAGGGGGCTCGTTCCCCCCCTATCCTGTCCTCCAGCCTGCATGCTCGAATAAGGGTCTGGTATGGATTTTGGGAGGACCCTACGCCATTGTTTTTTTTTTATTTTGGCATGGAGTTCCTCTTAAAATCCATACCAGACCAGAAGGGCCTGGTATGGACTGAGGGGACCCCATGCCATTTTTATTTCACAATGTGATTTGTGAGATACTTTATATTTATTGTCGGAGCCCTATGTCTGATATGGACATAGATAACACTTATAGTAAAGATAAGACTTACCATGAGCAATAGAGCTGAAAGTGTGGACTTACCATATGAAATGGACCTGAAAGTGTGCCTTGGTCTAATGGCCGGTATGCCAAAATAAGGGGGCATACCCTGGTTTAAGAAATGATTATTCTGTAAGAGAAATGAATGAAATGAATAGTTGAGAAATGCTGTGAAATGGGGATGGGAGGGTGGGTATCGCGCACAGGAAACCGACAAGCACCACAGGTGAGCGGGCTGCTTAAATACCCCCCGGGCTCCTCCCATGAATTCAGGCCACCATACTGGCCTTCCTACTTATGGTCGGAGCCCTATGTCCGATATGGACATAGATAACACTTATAGTAAAGATAAGACTTACCATGAGCAATAGAGCTGAAAGTGTGGACTTACCATATGAAATGGACCTGAAAGTGTGCCTTGGTCTAATGGCCGGTATGCCAAAATAAGGGGGCAAAAACATTCAGGTAGGGTTATAATTTTTATTGGTTTTCAGTTTTTATTGAGCCAATTTGGAGAATGCCTGTGCCATCTCTGTTTGCGGATTGGGGATATACCGGGCGAAGCAGGCTGATTTCCACCTGCCTAGTCTTTTGATGATGTGGTCTGGAACCCCGTGGCGGGACGCTACGGAGGCTGCTCCGATGCGAAAGGAGTGTCCGGAATACTGACTAGGGTTAAGGTGAAGATTGCGGAGAAGTATTCTTATGTGTTTCACAAACTGAGAGGCGCTTAAGGGTTTAACTGGGAATGGTAGAAGGGGACTGGTGTCTGGTTGCTCAGGCAGGAGTGACCGGAGTCGGTTGAGTACAGCGAGTGGACACCAGTTGTTGTTAGTTTTGTAGAGGTGAATGTTCACTCCTGAGCCCGTTTGCTGGGTTTTAGAGACCTCGAGATGCAGGATGAAATGGTCTTGGTATCGAAGCAAGTGCCGTCTGCATAGTACTTGGTCTGTGGGTTTGTTAGAGGTGAATTCGCCAGGTCGCAGGAACCCATAGTAAGCTCAATATATGGCTGCTTGTAAGACCGTGCTGGGGAGCAGACTGAATGGCGAAGTAGCCAGAATAGTTGACATGTCCCTAAAGATGGGCCCCGTAATGGGTAAGCGCTTGGTGCTGACGACTGGTTGTCGTTTCCTCCCCGGTGTCATGTGACCTGTTAGTGTTACAAGGTCTCACGTGTAAATGGGGAGCAGGTGTGTTAAATTTGGTGTTATCCCTCTCACTCTCTTTTATACTGGTCACCTCATGGCAAAAAACTCTCTAAGGATCTGAAAAAAAAAGAATTGTTGCTCTACATAAAGATGGCCTAGGCTATAAGAAGATTGTCAAGTCCCTGAAACTGAGCAGCAGCACGGTGGCCAAGATCATACAGCGGTTTAACAGGACAGGTTCCACTCAGAACAGGCCTCGCCATGGTCGTCCGAGTGCACATGCTCAACGTCATATTTAGAGGTTGTTTTTGGGACATAGACGTATGGGTGCTGCCAGCATTGCTGCAGACGTTGAAGGGGAGGGGGGTCAGCCTCTCAGTGCTCAGACTATACGCCACACACTGCAACAAATTGGTCTGCTTCGCTGTCGTCCCAGAAGGAAGCCTGGTGAGTACACCCCTCACATTTTTGTAACTATTTTATTTATATCTTTACATGTGACAACGCTGAAGAAATTACTTTGCTACAATGTAATGTAGTGAGTATGAAGCTGGTATAACAGTGTACATTTTCTGTAGCCTCAAAATAACTCATAGCTAAACTGCTGGCAACAAAAGTGAGTACTCCCCTAAGTAAAAATGTCCAAATTGGGCCCAAAGTGCCAATATTTTGTGTGGCCACCATTTATTTTCCAGCACTGCCTTAACCTTCTTGGACATGGAGTTCAGAGCTTCACAGGCTGCCACTGTAGTCTTCTTCCCCTCCTCCATGACGACATCATGGAGCTGGTGGATGTGGTGGATGAACTTGTGCTCCTCCACCTTCCATTTGAGGATGCCCCACAGATGCTCTATAGGGTTTAGGTCTGGAGACATGCTTGGCCAGTCCATCACCTTTACCCTCAGTTTCTCTAGCAAGGCAATGGTTGTCTTGGAGGTGTGTGGGGTCGTTATGTTGGAATTCTGCCCTGCGGCCCAGTCTCCGATGGAGGGGGATCATGCTCTGCTTCAGTATGTCACAGTACATGCTGGCATTCATGGTTCCCTCAATTAACTATAGCTCCCCAGTGCTGGCAGCACTCATGCAGCCCCAGACCATGACACTTCCATCACCATGCTTGACTGTAGGCAAGACACACTTTGTCTTTGTACTTCTCACCTGATTGCTGCCACATACGCTTGACACCATCTGAACCAAATAAGTTTATCCATGTCCTTACTCTGCTTGTCTTCAGCTAACTGTTTGCGGGCTTTCTTGTGCATCATCTTTAGAAGTGGCTTCCTTCTGGGACGACAGCCATGCAGACCAATGTGATGCAGTGTGCGGCGCATGGTCTGAGCACTGACAGGCTGACCCCCCACCCCTTCAACCTCTGCAGCAATGCTGGCAGCACTCATATGTCTATTTCCCAAAAACAACCTTTGGATATGATGCTGAGCACGTGCACTCAACTTCTTTGCTTGACCATGGCGAGGTCTGTTCTGAGTGGATCCTGTCCTGTTAAACCGCTGTATGGTCTTGGTCACCGTGCTTCAGCTCAGTTTCAGGGTCTTGGCAATCTTCTTATAGCCCAAGCCCTCTTTAAGTAGAGCAACAATTCTTTTTTTCAGATCCTCAGAGAGTTCTTTGCAATGAGGTGCCACGTTGAACTTCCAACATGCAAACCCTATTAAAGTCTATGGGACATAAACATGAAAAATTAAAAGTGCTAATTTTAAAGGCTTATATGCAAGTTATTGCCATAAAAAGTGTATGGGGGCACGGATACTGCCCTAGGGGATATCAATGCAAAAAAAAAGTTTTTAAAACAACCGTTTTTTGTTTTTTAGGAGCAGTGAATTTAATAATGCTTAAAGTGAAACAATAAAAATTAAATATTCCTTTAAATATCGTGTCTGGGGGGTCCCCTTAGTCTGCCTGTAAAGTGGCACATTTGTCTGATGTGTTTTACAGTGCCACAGTAAAATTATATTTCTAAAGGAAAAAATGTAATTAAAACTTGCCGGCGGCTGTAATGTATTGCTGGCACCTGACAATATAGATAAAAATCAAGGAAAAAAACGGCGTAGGTTCCCCCCCAGTCCATACCAGGCTCTTTTCCGAACATGCAGCCTGAAGGACAGGATGGGGGTGATGAGCGAGCGCCCCACCCCTCCTGAACCATACCAGGCCACATGCCCTTAACATGTGAACCATACATACATGCCCCCCCTCCTGAACCATACCAGACCACATACCCCCAAAGCACCTTGTCCCCACATACCCCCAAACCACTTTGCCCAGTGGTTGTGGGGGTCTGTGGGTGGGGAGCTTATCAGAATCTGGAAGCCCCCTTTAACAAGGGGGCCCCCAAATCCTGGCCCCCCCATGTAATTTGTACCGCTACCCATTCATCAAAAAAAAGTGTCAAAAAGTAAAAACCACAAAAGAAAGTTTTTGACAATTCCTTTATTAAAAAAAAAGTGTCCCATGATGTCCATCCATCTTCAATCACACCACCCGATGGACCCGAAAAATAGAAAAAAAATACTCCACCTCCATGGGAGGGCTGCCGCCGCCTGCTATCTTTTTACTGTGACAGCTGTTATATAGGCAAGGGCGGGGCCAACCTGTGACATAACCGAGTGACCCCACCCCTTCTGATGTCATGTGCGGTCAGAGGGTAGGGGGTCATCTGGATACGTCAGTGAGTGGCCCTGCCCTTGGCTATATAACAACTGTCACAGCGAAAAGACAGCAGTGGGCAGACGCCCTCCCATGGGCTTTTTCTTTCTGGTCAGTCGGGCAGCGTGCTTGAAGATGGATGGACATCGCGGGACACTTTTTTTAATAAAGGGATTGTCAAAAACTATCTTTTGTGTTTTTTACTTTTTGACACTTTTTTTGGTGAATGGGTAGGGGTACACTGTACATATCCATTCACATAGGGGGTGAGATCTGGGGCCCCCCTTGTTAAAGAGGGCTAACAGAATCTGATAAACCCCCCGCCCGCAAATCCCCACAACCACCGGGCAAAGGGTGTGGGGATGAGGCCCTTGTCCCCATCAACATGGGGACAAGGTGCTCTGGGGGGGACCCTAAAGCACCCTTCCCATGTTGAGGGCATGTGGCCTGGTATGGTTCAGGAAGGGGGCTCGTTCCCCCCCTATCCTGTCCTCCAGCCTGCATGCTCGAATAAGGGTCTGGTATGGATTTTGGGAGGACCCTACGCCATTGTTTTTTTTTTATTTTGGCATGGAGTTCCTCTTAAAATCCATACCAGACCAGAAGGGCCTGGTATGGACTGAGGGGACCCCATGCCATTTTTATTTCTTAATTCTGTCATAGGATTCCCCCCCACCAAATTTAACACACCTGCTCCCCATTCACACCTAAGACCTTGTAACACTAAGGAGTCACTTGACACCGGGGAGGGAAAATGGCTAATTGGGCCCAATTTGGACATTTTCACTTAGGGGTGTACTCACTTCTGTTGCCAGTGGTTTAGACATTAATGGCTGTGTGTTGAGTTATTTTGAGGGGCAGCAAATTTACACTGTTATACAAGCTATACACTCACTACTTTACATTGTAGCAAAGAGTCATTTCTTCAGTGTTGTCACATGAAAAGATATAATAAAATATTTACAAAAATGTGATTTGTGAGATACTTTATATTTATGGTCGGAGCCCTATGTCCGATATGGACATAGATAACACTTATAGTAAAGATAAGACTTACCATGAGCAATAGAGCTGAAAGTGTGGACTTACCATATGAAATGGACCTGAAAGTGTGCCTTGGTCTAATGGCCGGTATGCCAAAATAAGGGGGCATACCCTGGTTTAAGAAATGATTATTCTGTAAGAGAAATGAATGAAATGAATAGTTGAGAAATGCTGTGAAATGGGGATGGGAGGGTGGGTATCGCGCACAGGAAACCGACAAGCACCACAGGTGAGCGGGCTGCTTAAATACCCCCCGGGCTCCTCCCATAAATTCAGGCCACCATACTGGCCTTCCTACTTATGGTCGGAGCCCTATGTCCGATATGGACATAGATAACACTTATAGTAAAGATAAGACTTACCATGAGCAATAGAGCTGAAAGTGTGGACTTACCATATGAAATGGACCTGAAAGTGTGCCTTGGTCTAATGGCCGGTATGCCAAAATAAGGGGGCAAAAACATTCAGGTAGGGTTATAATTTTTATTGGTTTTCAGTTTTTATTGAGCCAATTTGGAGAATGCCTGTGCCATCTCTGTTTGCGGATTGGGGATATACCGGGCGAAGCAGGCTGATTTCCACCTGCCTAGTCTTTTGATGATGTGGTCTGGAACCCCGTGGCGGGACGCTACGGAGGCTGCTCCGATGCGAAAGGAGTGTCCGGAATACTGACTAGGGTTAAGGTGAAGATTGCGGAGAAGTATTCTTATGTGTTTCACAAACTGAGAGGCGCTTAAGGGTTTAACTGGGAATGGTAGAAGGGGACTGGTGTCTGGTTGCTCAGGCAGGAGTGACCGGAGTCGGTTGAGTACAGCGACTGGACACCAGTTGTTGTTAGTTTTGTAGAGGTGAATGTTCACTCCTGAGCCCGTTTGCTGGGTTTTAGAGACCTCGAGATGCAGGATGAAATGGTCTTGGTATCGAAGCAAGTGCCGTCTGCATAGTACTTGGTCTGTGGGTTTGTTAGAGGTGAATTCGCCAGGTCGCAGGAACCCATAGTAAGCTAAATATATGGCTGCTTGTAAGACCGTGCTGGGGAGCAGACCGAATGGCGAAGTAGCCAGAATAGTTGACATGTCCCTAAAGATGGGCCCCGTAATGGGTAAGCGCTTGGTGCTGACGACTGGTTGTCGTTTCTGAATGCCCCTTAGAATGGCTCGTATAGCGTGTGATGAGAACAGTGAAGATTTCGTGGGGTCTTCAAGCGTCATGAAATGTTGAATGCCGGCTAGGTATAGCCGAATGGTATTGTAGGATAAGGCCAGCTGCGTGTGACAGTGTGCAGTGAAGGCCAGTACCTGTTTGATATCTGTTGGTCCTTTACGGCAGGACGTGAGGAATTTATTGAACGCTTTCCAAGCTGTCTGGTAGGCTTTGAGTGTGTTGTGAGAGAGTGAATGATTGATGAGTTGCGTTGCTCCGTGTAAATGTTGAACTAGTCCAGGGTCAGTTGTGACCAGACAGGGATAGGGGCCGACATTGGTTCGGCATTGGGAACCTGTTCGAAAAAGGAGGTATAATTAAAACGTGACAGTGCGTCGGCTGCTGAGTTGTATCTGCCAGGAATAAATGCACAGTGTATATTAAACTGATGCTGTAAAGAGAGTTGTACCAATCTGCGCAGGAAGGACATGACTGCTAGGGACTTGGACCTGCCTCTGTTGATGATGTCTGCCGTGGCCTGGTTGTCGGTGGTGAAGACTACGGTTTGTCCTGTCCAGTGGTGGCCCCAGAGTTGTGCAGCTGCCACTATGGGATAAAGTTCAAAGAGGGCAGATGTTTGAGTAAAGCTGGGTATCAACAGTATCTGTTGAGGCCAGGGTCCTGAAAACCAATGGTGGCCAAAAATTGCCGCAAAACCTGTGGAGGCTGCTGCGTCTGTCACCACCTGGGGTGAATGGACCGAAACCATAGGTATAAATAGAGATATGCCATTCCAGGCAGACAAGAATTCCTCCCACATAGATAGGTCCGCTATAGCTGCGGAGTCTAGATTTAAGATCTGATCGGGGTCTTGAGTTTCTGACAGAAATCTAAGCAGGCGTGATACAAAGGTGCGGCCTTGTGGGATAATTCGCATGGCGAAATTAAGCATTCCCAGGAGAGATTGCAACTGCTTTTTGGTACAGCCCTTGGTGTGTGTAAACTCGTGAAGGACTGCCCTAATGCGTGTTAGTTTGTCGGGGGGGAGACTGGCTTGCATAGCGCAGGTATCCAAGCTGACCCCGAGAAAGGTGATGATGTGTGCTGGGCCATCGACTTTGTGCTCGGCGATGGGAACATTAAGGTTTCCAAATATCACTCTGAGTTTGTCGAGGTCTCCTGGGGGCTTGCTGGGAGGTTCTATTAGTAGGAAGTCATCCAGGTAATGGATGACTTCATGGCATTGACCCTTGTGTAATAGTATCCAAACGAGGGACTGAGCGAACGTGTCGAAGAGCCACGGCTACTCTTCGAACCGAAGGTGAGTTTTGTGGCAAAATAATATGCCTCCTTCCACTTGATGCCATGCCAACACCAAAGGGATGGGTGGATGGGTAGGAGCTTAAAGGCATCCGAGATGTCGGCTTTGGAGAGCCAGGCACCTGTACCTGCTTTGATGATCGCTTGTATTGCCATGTCGACGGAGGAATATTTTAGGGAAAACTCTTCGGAGGGGATCAGGGAATTGAGACTGGGTATGTGGGAAGAATGAGGCGCAGACAGGTCGTACACCAAACGCAATTTATTCGTGAACTTGCCCTTGACAAGCCCAATAGGGCTGACTCTCCATGTGCTGAAGGGGGGGCAAGTGAAAGGGCCTATGACGTACTCTCGATCTACCTCTGCTTGTAAGAGCTGATCTATGGCTTGTTCGTCGATGGCTGCTGAACGAAGATTGGCACATTCGTGAGTGCTGTGGGGTAGTGAAATGAGGCCGGTGTGAAAGCCTGCTGTGAAGCCTTGGATAAGGTAGGTGGCCAGGGAAGAGGTGGGATGTGAAGTGAGGTACAGTCCTAACCATAAGAGGTTGATCCGGCTTAGTCATGCCCTCTTGTGTTGTTTGACTTCACACAAATTCCTTGGGTGTGCTCTTTGGCATAAGGTGCAGATGTGGAGTAGACGGCACTGGCTGAAGTTGCAGGACCCATAGTTATAGTTGTTACAGATGGCTGCCCCTCCCACGGTTCGGACTGGGCGTCCGAATTTGTCCACCTGAGGCGTTGGTTCAGGGGTCGACTGACCCTGAATTGTACCCGAGGTAGAGGGAAACTCGAAGGGCCGTCTGATCGCCGCATTGGCGCACCAGGTGGCAGTGTGGGTGGAGGACTGACAAATCGCACACAGAGGTGAGCATAAGCCGGCAAAGTGGCGGCAGAAGAGCTCTGTGTCCATGAGACTCCAATTTGTCGTAGTCTGGAATTGTGTGAGTCTGGCGGCGGCCTTAGCAGAAAAGGAACGATGATAATCGTAAAAAGCAAAACCTCCATACTTGTAGCCCAAGTCTACTACCGTATGGAGATACAAGTCTATCTCTTCCCGTCTACTGGGGGTGGCTGAGCATAGGACATCTCTGAGCATGCCAAAGGCCAGGGTAAATTCTGGGACCGATAACTTGCGGTTCAATCTGGGGTCTTTGGCTTTAAGGACCACCGATATGTCGCCCCAGGAGTAGGCCTTATTTTCTGCCAGATCGTGCACGGAAATCAGGAGAGAGGCCAGGTTGATGTCCCTGCCGTCCAAAATGTCCTTCCTGATACTGGTTGGGACCAGGTGGGAGGGGTAGACAATGGGGCTCCAGCCTGAGGTACCTGCAGGAAGAGGTGTCAAGGTTTGAGTTGCAGTTGGGTCGGGGACAGCCGTGGCCGGTCGAGCCTCCAGAAGTGCGACCCTGGTTTGGACGTCTGTAACTGAGGTGGACAGGGATGACACCATCGTGTGTAATTGTGAGATGGCTGATGATATTGACTGGAGGGATGCCTGTTGGGTACTGGGTCCTGCTGCTGGTGGGGGAAAGAGGAGTTTGAAGAGCTCGCCTTTCCTCGCTGTGGCGGGGAAGGGGACACTTCTGCGTCTGAGCTCTGCCGTCAGTTTGGGGATGGTCCATCCCCTGAGGGACTGCACGCTGCCGCTCTCTGAGACCGGAGAAGGTGACAGAGGGGCCATGAAGTCTTCGCTGCGGGCCTGGGACATAGTTGCTCTGGTGAGAATCTCTTGAGCTTTATTTCCTGGTTGACTGTAACCTATTGGGGGTGACATGAATTTCAAGTTTTCTCTTTGATCCCCTGAGTCATACTTACCCGACTTATTCTCCCATTCTCTTTTTTTTTTTTTTTTACCTGGGGGGATATCGTCCAACCTGGTGCAGGGTGGACCTACTGAACTTTGACTGACCTGAGGAAAATGAAAAGGTGATAATTCGTGAAGGGATTGCTAACTAACTTGAAGCAATGATTTGTATGGTGCTTGCAATCTTTGTGACAACGAAATGATTCGAAATGTTTTTCTTGATTACGAAATGAATGAACTCCATGACAGAGGTCCGGCCTGGTCGTGTCGTGACTGATCCGACCATGAACCGGGCTCTGGAGCATGTATTGAAATGAGGCAACTGAAAACATTGTTGCACACCGGGACGAATCGGTGCCTGTTTGATGCATCTGGATTCGAATCGGAGCGCAGTATGAAATGAATGAGAGAAATGTTTACCTTGACCGAGGCTCGAATTGGTTGTGCCGTATTTTGCGACTGGCAACGAACCGAGCTCTGGTATAGGTATGGATACGGCCGAAACAAGCGAGGCATTCCGTGACGAATCGGTGCATGTCAGATGCGACTGGTTTCGAAACGGTGATGCGTTGTGGGAGTGAAATGGTAGTAATTGCATGACAGAGATACGGATCAGTCGCCCGATATCTGCGACTAGCTATGATCCGGACTCTGGAGCATATTTCAGAAATGAGGCTGAGCCCTGGGGCACGCCGTAACGAATCAGTGCATGGAAGATGCGACTGGATTCGAAGCGGAGCGCGGTAAGTGCAGGTGTAACATATCGTTTGCCATGACGGAGGTTTGAATCGGTCGTGCTGTTGTAGCGACTGACTACGAATCGGACTCCGGAGCATGTACTGAAATGTGGCCAATCCTGGGGCACGCCGAGACGAATCGGTGCATTTCCATGCGACTGAATTCATGTCGGAACGTGATACGTGGTAATGAAATGATAACCATGACAGAGGTACGAATGACTGATAATAACGTAACTCTGGAGCATGTACTGAAATGAGGCCGTAACGACTGGGGCACACCGGAGCGAATCGCTGCATCTTTTTAGGTGCGACTGGATTCGAATCGGAGCGCGGTAGGTGACTGAAATGAGAAATGTTTGAAATGATTTGAAATGTTAGAAATGAGTTTAGAAATGTTCCAGAAATGAGAAATGATTGGTATCGAACTGACTTGATCCGATAGATTTGCAAATTGCGACTCGCTATGGCTGTCTACAGACGCATATTTAAAATTTCCGACATGCTAGAAGTGAAGCGACGTCTGCGTCGCGGTGTTTTCTCGAGTAAGGCGAAATGGTAACATAACGATAGTACGAGTGATATACATTGCGGTTACGTTTGTGAAATGCGAGTGATACGTAATTTGAAATCACGGTTTAGTGACATGATATGAAAACGTAAAACAAAGTCCGACGGGACCCTACCTGCGACAGCCAAGCCAGACGCGTGGTACGAACTACGAACGGTAAACACGGACTTCGAAAGTTTTGAGCACGGAATAACGAATACGGGAACTTGCGAGGCAAGAACTTGTGGACGCTGGTATTCGAATAGTCGGCCTAGTGACGTATATCGCGCACAGGAAACCGACAAGCACCACAGGTGAGCGGGCTGCTTAAATACCCCCCGGGCTCCTCCCATAAATTCAGGCCACCATACTGGCCTTCCTATATATATATATATATATATATATATATATATATATATATATATATATATATATATATATATATATATATATATATTAATAAAAATAAGAAGATCTATATTAGGAGATACAGATCCAGGTCACCTCCACTCATCAACTCATCCATGGCAATAAAGCAAAGGTGTGAAATATGTACCAGTTGATCAAAGCTTTTTGTTATAGGTCAAGAAGCAGAATTGTGAGCTACATAAACATGACAGCTCCGTTAAGGTCATAGTGGGACATAAAACTCCTGTTTGTATTTAGGACACTGTGTAATGTATTACATTTCTGCATGAATGCATATTCCAGTTCTTTCCTCTGCCTCTGTATTTTAAAGATGAACTCCACACAGAAAACAGTGTATTTAACTATATTTAACTATATTCCTCAATAGCTACAAGGGAGATTAATCCAATTTGTGTGCATCAAATACTTTTGCTTACCCAGAAATGACCTTGTGAAAGTAGTAGTGACATCATCACTGTGCTTTTACATAGACTTGTTAAGGGAGCAGACTCAGAGCCCACTACAGGCTGCCTATAGAAAAGTATACAAGGTGGAGGAGACAAAACCAGTCACCCTGCACAAAGAGAGAGAGAGCAGCAGTGAGCGATCTACACAGAGGGAATGTTTCACACTGGATTACTACACAGAGCTGGAAGAAATGCATGAAGCACACCCAGATTCAAGAAGGAATACACATGGCTTTTGTATTTACAGTAGACAATATTTGCTTATTCCAGAGTTTAGCATGAGGCCGCGTTCACACTATTGCGAATTGGATGCGAATTGGATGCAGACTTCAAGTTCTATAAAAGAGCAATGACCATGGATTCTCAAAACTGTGGTCAGTTTTATGACCAAATTGTTGGTCACCAGAATGTCCATCCTATTGCTCTTAATTATGCCTTCTCAATGAGAAAAAGTAAGTATGGTATTATTCTGGTAAGTGTCACTTTAGTTTTTTAGTTAGTTTTAGTTTGAATCACAATATTACCCTATAGGAAAAAGACAAGGAGGCATCTCCCGCCTCACTACTAGGCTGTATATAGCCATAATGTTCTTATAGTAATGGATCCTCTTCAATATGAAACGTTTACAGTGTCTTGAAAAAGTATTTAAACCCCTTGACATTTTCCACATTTTGTCATGTTACAACCAAACACGTAAATGTATTTTATTGGGATTTTATGTGATGGACCAACACAAAGTGGCACATAATTGTGAAGTAGAAGGAAAATCACAAATGGTTTTTCATATTTTTTTACAAAATAAATATCTAAAAAGTGTGGTGTGCATTTGTATTCAGCTCCCTTTGCTCTGATACCCCTAACTAAAATCTATTGGAACCAATTGCCTTTGGAAGTCACCTACATTGTGAATAGAGTTCACCTGTGTGTAATTTAATCTCAGTATAAATACAGCTGTTCTGTGAAGCCCTCAGATGTTTTTTTAGAGAACCTTATTGAGCAAACAGGATCATGAAGGCCAAGGAACACACCAGACAGGTCAGGGGTAAAGTTGAGGAGAAGTTTAAAGCAACGTTAGGTTATAAAAAGATATCCCACGCTTTAATGATATCACAGAGCACTGTTCAATCCATCATCCGAAAATGGAAAGAGTATGGCACAACTGCAAACCTACCAAGACATGGCTGTCCACCTAAACAAACAGGCAAGGAGAGCATTAATCAGAGAAGCAGCCAAGAGGCCCATGGTAACTCTGGAGGAGCAGCAGAGATCCACAGCTCAGGTGGGAGAATCTGTCCAAAGAACAACTATTAGTCATGCACTCCACAAATCTGGTCTTTATGGAAGAGTGGCAGGAAGAAAGCCATTGTTGAAATGAGAAGTCCCATTTGCAGTTTGCGAGAAGCCATGTGGGGGGACACAGAAAACATATGGAAGAAGGTAGTCTGGTGAGATGAGACCAAAATTGCACTTTTTTGGCCTAAAAGCAAAACGATATGTGTGTTGGAAAACTAACACTGCACATCACCCTGAACACATCCCCACCATCCCCACTGTGAAACATGGTGGTGACAACATTATGTTGTGGGGATGCTTTTCTTTAGCAGCCAAGAGTCCCATGGTAACTCTGGAGGAGCTGTGGAGGACAACTCTTAGTCGTGCACTCCCCAAATCTGGCCTTTATGGAAGAGTGGAAAGAAGAAGCCATTGTTGAAAGAAAGCCCTAAGAAGTCCTGTTTATTCAATATAAATAAACATTATTTCCCAGTCACTTGACTTCCTTCATTGCTGCTGTGTGCTTCATATAAAGTCCCGCCACTCGCTCTTATTTTTAATAAATTATCGGGATGGAGGCAGTTATCTCTTTGGTTCCTGCTTCATTTAAAATCCCAAAACCCCCTTTTCTCTCATTTAACTAACTAATTAGGTATGGAAGCACACCGTAGCAGTTAATTACAATGCCATCTTAAATCCATGCATGGCCGTTGATACCAATGGCCATGTCAATTTCCAGTTTAAATTTATCTTTCCTTCCCCTGTTCAACAAATCCCCTTTTCAATAATATACAGATTACTGTACTCTTATTATTTTTTAACTTTAAATTTATTTTCAATTTTTTGTCCTGGCTGTTATGTCCCGGGTCTGCATCGGCGCATTTGTGTTTGTGGGATGGTTTTACCGATCCGCTTGTCATTGTCTCTAAACGTTTGAAATCAAAAGTGCTAATTTTAAAGGCTAATTTGCATGGTATTGTCCTAAAAAGGGTTTGGGGACCCGGGTCCTTCCCCAGAGGACATGTGTCTTTGCAAAAAAAGTTTTAAAAACGGCCGTTTTTTCGGGAGCAGTGATTTTTAATGATGCTTAAAGTGAAAAAAAAAGTGAAATATTTCTTTAAATATCGTACCTGGGGGGTGTCTATAGTATGCCTGTAAAGTGGCGCGTGTTTCCTGTGCTTAGAACAGTCCCTGCACAAAATGAAATTTTTAAAGTAATAAAAGTCATTTAAAACTGCTTTAATGTAATGTCCGGTCCCAGTAATATGGATGAAAATCAGTAAGACAAACGGCATGGGTCCCCCCCCCCCCAGGCCATTGCCAGGCCCTTTGGGTCTTGTATGGATACTAAGGGGAACCCCGCACCCAAATTAAAAAAGGAAAGGCGTGGGGCCCCAGGCCCTCTGAACAGCAGTATACAGGCGGTGCAAACAAGACAGGGACTGTAGGTTTGTTGTTAAACAGGGGCTGAAAAATTGGGCCTTAGGCACTGGTGCTGGTGCAACAACACTGCAACCCCTCACAGATACTCTAGTTGGAGCACAGGGACAAGCCCTGCTGCAAAGTATTGCATCAAAAATTGTAATTACACGCCCCTGTTAGACAGGGGCTGCAAAATTGGGCCTTAGGCACTGGTGCTGGTGCCACAACACTGCAACCCCTCACAAATACTCTAGTTGAGTGCAGCAATGAACCCTCCTTACAAAATATTGCATCAAAAATTGTAATTACACGCCCCTGTTAAACAGGGGCTAAAAAATTGGGGCTTAGCCACTGGTGCGGCGCCCAGAACCAACGATATTCTTACAAGCTATCAGCATGATTATTGAGGAGGAAGAGGATAGTCACTCAGCATAACAAGATAGTCACTCAGCATCAGCATAAGCAGTCTTCAAGGGATCAGACATTTAAAAAAAAATTATTTGGTTATATCAGCATCAGGTGCTTGGTAGCTGGTGGTGATCCAAGACTGATTCATTTTTATGAAGGTCAGTCGATCGACCGAGTCGGTGGACAGGCGCACCCTGTGATCAGTTACAAAACCTCCAGCAGCACTGAATGTGCGTTCCAAAAGAACACTGGATGTAGGACAGGCCAGTAGCTCAACTGCATACTGTGCAAGCTCGGGCCAGTGATCCATCCTCAAGACCCAGTATCCCAGAGGATTTTCGGTGGGAAAGGTGTCCAAGTCAGATCTTGCCCCTAAGTATTCCTGCACCATGTAAAACAGACGCTGGCGATGGTTGCTGGAACCGATCATACCTTGGGGCTGCGGACTAAAAAATTGTCGGTCAGACGGCTACCTTCTCCACTGCTCCTTCTTTGACTGACCGAAGCCTCAGCAACACGTCCAGGAACAGGAGTTTGTAACCTCCCAGTCTCTGGGAACGCATTGCACAGACCTTTCTGCAAAGCCTCTCGAAGATGTTTCATTCTCTGCTCACTCTGTGATGGCAAGATAAGGTCCACAACCTTACCCTTGTAATGTGGATCAAGGAGGGTTGCCAGCCAGTATTGTTCCCTCTCCTTGATACCACGAATATGAGGATCCTTCCACAGGCTTTGCAGGATCAGGGAGGCCATGCAGCATCAGCCGAGCACTGGTATTATATGACCAGCGGAAATGCACACAGACTTTCCTGGCCTGCCTCAGGACATCCTGTAAGCCCAGGTACCTGCACCACCAAGTTAAGGAAGTGAGCAAAACAGGGCACATGGGTCAATTGTCCCTGTCGGAGGGTGGAGAGGAGGTTGGTGCCATTGTCGCAAACCACCATACCTGCCTTAAGCTGTCGTGGCATCAACCACCTCTGAACCTGCCCCTGTAGAGCTGACAGAATATCTGCCCCAGTGTGGCTCCTGTCCCCCAAGCACACCAGCTCAAGCACCGCATGGCATCTTTTGGCCTGCGTGCTCGCGTAGCCCCTTGAATGCCTACGGAGCACCGCTGGTTCCGAAGACAAATCAGCACAGGAAGAGGCCATGGAGGAAGAAGAAGAGGAGGGGGTGGAGGAGAGAGGTGTGGCAGAATCATTAGTAGTGACATTTTGGAGGCGTGGTGGCGGAACAACCTCCAACATTACTGCACCTTGTCCTGCATCTTTCCCAGCTGCCAGCAGAGTCACCCAATGCGCCGTGAAACTTAGGTAACGTCCCTGTCCATGCCTGCTGGACCATGAGTCAGCGGTAATATGCACCTTACCACTGATCGCCCTGTCCAGCGAGGTCAAGACATTGCCTTCCACATGCCGGTAGAGAGCCGGAATCGCCTTCCATTCCTCTCAAAAAAGGCCCACACCAAAGAACTTTTGGAATAACGCACAGAGACAGCAGCACCCTGCACATGCGCAGCTCTGCGGTGTAATGCAGTTGGTGTGCTGCCCTTAAGCTGGCCCCTGGAGGGCATCCTGCCTTGTTGGTGATGTGCCTCCTCCTCCTCCTCTCTATCAGGCACCCACATGGAGTCAGTGACCTCATCATCCCCTCCCTGCTCATCACTGGAGCAAAGCTGGTAGTATGCTGCAGCTGGGGGAACATGACTGCCAGATTGCTGTCCTTCTTGGGCACCCCCTCTCTCTGGGTTCACGTTACTGCCTTCCTCTAGCTGGGTACCATCATCAGAGCCTTCAAAATGCTGGGCATCCTCCTGGAGCATGTACCCAACACTGTGGTCAAACAGTTCGGGGGACTCCTCAGGAAGACATGGTGGGGCTAGGGAAGGAGTGGCTGATGCCATTGAGCCGAGGGAAGAGGCCGCGTTGGCAGCTGCTTTGCCAAAGTACCCTGAGCCTGGGTGAGAGAGGATGAGGAGTAAGAGGTTATCCACTCTACCAAGTCTTCTGCATGTTGCGGCTCAACACGGCCAGCTGCCGAAAAAAAGGACAAGCGTGTCCCACGGCCACGTACTGATGAGCACCGTCTCCATCACCAGCACTGTTGCCTCTAGACACAGAGCCTGCTTGCCCTCTTTTATTGGCTTGTGACTGTCTGCCTCTCCTTGTTGGCCATCCAGACATACTAATGGCTTGCAGTGAGATGTAGCTGCACAAAGCTGGGATATATATATATTGATACTGCAGCTAGCAGAATCAACTGCCTGTCTGTAGTATTATTATTATTAGAACACCACCAATTTTCTTCAGGTAGCTTTAGGTGCACACTGTGCAGGGTACACACTACACTAACTTGTAAATATTGTAGCTGCCTGTGGTACTGTACTAATAGGATCAGAAGAACACCACTAATTTTCTTCAGGTAGATTTAGGTGCACACTGTGCAGAGGGCGCACTACACTAACTTGTAAATACTACAGCTGTCTGCGGTACTGTACTAATAGGATCAGAAGAACACCACTCATTTTCTTCAGGTAGCTTTAGGTGCACACTGTGCAGAGAACGCACTACACTAACTTGTAAATACTGCAGCTACCTGCGGTACTGTACTAATAGGATCAGAAACACAACACTAATTTTCTTCAGGTAGCTTTAGGTGCACACTGTGCAGAGAACGCACTACACTAACTTGTAAATACTGCAGCTGCCTGCGGTACTGTACTAATAGGATCAGAAGAACACCACTAATTTTATTTAGGTAGCTTTAGGTGCACACTGTGCAGAGGATGCACTACACTAACTTGTAAATACTGCAGCTGCCTGCGGTACTGTACTAATAGGATCAGAAGAACACCACTAATTTTCCTCAGGTAGCTTTAGGTGCACACTGTGCAGAGGACGCACTAAAATAACTTGTAAATACTGCAGCTGCCTGCGGTATTGTACTAATAGGATCAGAAGAACATTACTAATTTTCTACAGGTAGCTTTAGGTGCACACTGTGCAGAGGACGCACTACACTAACTTGTAAATACTGCAGCTGCCTGCGGTACTGTACTAATAGGATCAGAAGAACACCACTAATTTTCTTCAGGTAGCTTTAGGTGCACACTGTGCAGAGGATGCACTACACTAACTATAAATACTGTAGCTAATAGGACTAATAGGATCAGAAGAACACCAGCAATTTTCTTCAGGTAGCTGTAAATACTATAAAAACACCTGCCTGCCTGTCAGTAGTAGGAAGAGAATATTCAGAACGGATCTAGCTAAACTGAATAGAGTGTGTATGTATATATATATATATATATATATATATATATATATATATATATATATAATATATAATATATATATATATATATATATATATAATATATAATATATATATATATATATATATATAATATATAATATATATATATATATATATATATATATAATATATAATATATATATATATATATATATACAACACCTAGGATGTATAAATATACACAATACACTGTAAGTGCAGCTAACTGACTCGCCTGCCTACTCTATCTAACTTAAATCAAATGACACTGTCTCTCTGTCTATCTATCTTTCTCTGAACGCCGTAACACACTACACAGTGCCGGCGTGCAGGCGGCCTTATATAGTGTGGGGCGTGTACTAAACCCCCTGAGCCATAATTGGCCAAAGCCACCCTGCCTTTGGCGAATTACGGCTCTCTGTACAGACGGTGCCATAGTGAATTATGGGCCGTGACGCGTCACTTGAATTTGGCGCAAACGGCCCATATTGTTCGTAATTCGGCGAACAACCGAACACACGATGTTCGAGTCGAACATGCCTTCGTTTCGAACATGAAGCTCATCCCTATTCTGTAGTATTTACCTAAAGAGGAACTTCAGTCCCTTAAATCATGGCTTTTCAATTTTTCAATGTTTGCCCAGCCTTCAGGTCCTCGAAGAGCTCTTTGGCACATCTACACACGACAGAGGGATTTTTTGCACATGCAGAGACTATGCAAAGTTTTGAGGCATCCACGGCAGCCCCTTCTTTGTGCATGAGCACAATTTGAAGCCCTGCAGGATGTCTGCTAATGCATAGAATCGGTGGGAGGCGGGCACAGGAACACCATTCCTCTCCTAGGCTAAAGATGTGTACTGGACTGCAGCACAAAATAAAAACAATGAAATTAATATATATATATAGCATTAATATCCAAATGTTAGAGATGGAAAGGAGAGTAGGCAGGGCAAAATGAAAGTCTGATTTCAAGGATCCATGGGTAGTGTAACTGATTCAGTTAGCCTATCATTGACCGGTTTTGCAAAATGTACTCATCTATAGGTACTGTTGGTAAGCAGAGTAAGATTCTTTATACCAGAGGTCTCCAGATTTTCCAAACAAAGGGTCAGTTTACTATCCTTAAGACTTCAGAGGGGCCAGGCTGTGGCCAGTGGGAGTAGAACATTTCCTGGTGTCGATAACAATGCCTCTTCATCGGTGTTCATGAGAAGAATAGCACCTCATTATTGGTGTCAGTTGGAGGAATATTGTCCCATCATTGGTGTCAGTGGGAGGAATAGTGCACCACTATTGGTGTCAGTGGCAGGAATTATGCTCCAGTGTTGGTGTCATTAGCAGGAATTATTCCCTATTGTTAATGTCAGTGGGAGACGTAGTGCCCCAAGGACCGAATAAAGGCCAGCAAAGGGCTGCAGTATGGAGACTGCTGCTTTATACCCAAACCTAAATGGTTAACTTTTTGTTACAGCTGTATTTTCCTGAGTTGAATATCAGGGAATATTTAACTCTGTCTAGGCTGGTGAAGTCCCTGGACATCTGTAGCTGTTGACCAGCATATTGACACTGTTGGAGGTTGTCCCAGAGGATCCACGTGGAGGTGACTGGGATCGCTTGATCCTCCAACGGGAAACCTTGTAGATCGAACGACTCAACGCTAACATCCCCCCTGGCCTCAATGAGGTCATGAAATATAAGCCTTTCTTGTGACACTACACTATAGTGTTAATGAATATTGATTGGTTTTGACCCGAGCTTTTTGTGCAGTACCCTTGGTTCTGATTCCCTTATCCTCCCACCTTCCCCCTCTTTCCTCCCACTTTTCCATTTCCTCTTTTTTCCCCCTCCCCTTTTGCCATGCTCCCCTCCCCCACTGTTTCCCTCCCTCCCTCTCCCCTTCTTCCCCCTCCACCCCCCCAGCTGTACCTATTGTCTGTCACGGACTTTAGGCTCAGGGGAACCATTCCCTGGAGAACTGTGTTTTAATGTGTTCTTACGTTATCCAGACAGAGTTGGTCACTAATTGCTTTTGGCTTCTTATGCAAAAGTTAGTTCTATGGGGGAGGCGGATGGTCTGGGGTTGTCACGTACCTGACGGTAGAGCCTGATATGCAGGTAGCGGCCTCCCTTACTCTGCTGATTCTGGCCCCCTGATAGAGCAGACAGGAGGCGCAGAAGTGCAGAGTCGCACGAGTGCCTGACGGGTCGTCTTCCTGGAACTAGGAACAGCAGCAGGGGGCACGGTGCTTGAGCAGGATTCTCCAGCTGGCGGAAGAGGCAGGTTAAGCAGACCGGGTCATACACTGGCAGGAACGTCAGGAGCAGAAGCGGAGGCAGAAGCGTAGTCAGGACACAGGCCGGGTCGGCAACGGCCTGGCAGCATGGTAGTAGAAGGAGCAGGCAGGTGCGAAGGTCAGAACAAGCCGGTAAACAGGTACAGGTATCAGAAGTAAGCAGGCCGGAACACACGGGAACGCTGTAGAATGGACAGCACTGGATGCAAGCACAGACCAAGTTTAAATAGCCTCTTGGTCATGTGCACACAGGTGCACCGAAGGTGTTCTGGCAGAGGCTGAGGTCACAGGTCTACTTCTCCATCGGCCATCTTGAGTACTGGCTGGTCTTCCCTGACAGGCTGAGGTCACAGGTCGTCTTCTCCGTCGGTCATCTTGAGTACTGGCTGGTCTTCCCTGACATTTCCCCCCCATAACGGGCAGCCTCCGGATGCCCAATCTGGCTACTTTGTCAGGATAGGTCCTCCTAAAGGTTTGGATCAGTTCTTGGGCATGAATGTTGGTTTCAGGTTCCCATGAGTTGTCTTCAGGACCGTAACCCCTCCACTTAATAAGGTATTGAACTTGACCTCTCCTTCTCCTGCAATCTAAAATTGCCTCTATTTCAAATTCCTCTTCGCCGTCTATTACCACGGGTTCGAGTGGCTCTGTATTCCGATCCGGAAAAGAGTTAGGGATGGCGGGCTTCAGTAAGGCTATATGGAACACAGGGTGGATCCTGAAGGTCTCCGGTAATTCCAGTTCATAGGCGACAACGTTAATCCGCCTCTTTACAGGAAAAGGTCCCACGAATCTGGGGCCTAATTTCCTCGAAGGACAGGCTAATTTCAGGTTCGTTGTGGCTAGCCAGACTTGGTCCCCCGGGTTCAGGATCAACTCCCCTCTTCTCTTCTTGTCGAAGATCTGTTTATTGTAAGCCGGAGTCTTGGCCATCATCTCTTGTAACAACTTGTTGTTGGAGTTAAAGAAATCCAACGTTTCCAGTACAGTGGGTACAGGGCATTCCGGAATATTATTAAACAGAAAGTAAGGATGAAACCCATAGTTTGCGAAGAAAGGAGATTGTTTCGTGGCTGAGTGAGAAGAATTATTGTAGGCAAACTCGGCTAAGGGAAGTAGGGACACCCAATCGTCTTGTGAGAAGGAAGAAAAGCATCACAGATATTGTTCTAGTGTTTGGTTGATCCTTTCTGTCTGACCATTAGTTTGCAGGTGATAGGCTGAGGAAAATGACAGTTCAATCCCCAAAGATTCACACAAGGATCTCCAGAATCTGGAGGTAAACTGGACCCCTCTGTCTGAGACGATGTTTGCCGGAACCCCATGGAGTCTTATAACTTCTCTGATAAAAATCCGTGCAGTCTCTTGTGCAGAGGGAGTGCCTTTCATGGGAATGAAGTGGGCCATCTTGGATAATTGATCGACGATCACAAAAATAGTACTGTAGCCCTCGGATGGGGGCAGCTCCACAATGAAATCAATTGAGATCATTCTCCATGGTCTATTCGGGACAGGTAATGGCTTCAACAGACCCCAGGCCCTGGATTTGCTGTTCTTATTACGGATACAAGTGATACAAGATTCCACATATTTCCTGCAGTCCTTCGCCACCCCCGGCCACCAGAAAGTTCGCTGCACAAGTTCAGAAGTCTTGCTGACCCCGAAGTGCCCTGCCCGCGCGTGATCATGGCATATACCCAAAGTGGCTGTTCGCAGATCTTCTGGCACAAAGATCTTATCCTCATACCAGAGTAGCCCCTCCCGTGTCCGTAAGGTGGTCCCGGGTGGTGTAGAACTTCCCACAGAGGCTTGCTTGATCTGAGTCATTAAGTCCCCTTGTAGAAGAAGGAAATTCCCAGAGGACAGGATCGTATCCAGGGGAGAGACATTTTGAGATTTGCTGAACATGCGTGATAGTGCATCCAGCTTTAGGTTCTTGGATCCGGGTCTGTATGTCAGGTGAAAGGTAAATCTAGAAGAATAAGTGCCCATCTGGCCTGATGGGGTCTTAATCTTCTTGCTGTCCTTAGAAGTTCTAGATTTTTGTGGTCTGTATAGATTAGGATTGGATGTGCAGCTCCCTCGAGAAGGTATCTCCATTCTTCTAGTGCTGCCTTAATCGCTAAAAGTTCACGATCCCCGACGTCGTAATTCTTTTCCGCGCTAGACAATTTACGCGAGAAGAATGCGACTGGGTGCAACAAGGCCTTGGGACCCTGTCTTTGAGACAAGATAGCTCCAACCGCTATTTCCGAGGCATCCACTTCTAAGACATAAGGTAAGGCCGAGTTGGGGTGCTTCAAAACGGGTGCGGACGTGAAAAACTTCTTCAGCGCCTCAAAGGCCGTCTGAGCCTCTGGAGACCAGCGGAATCTGGAACCCTGTTTGGTGAGTTGTGTAATGGGGGCAATGATTATTGAAAACCCCTGAATAAATTTTTGGTAAAAGTTTGCAAAGCCTATGAAGTGTTGAATGCCTTTCTTGTCACATGGAATATGCCAGTCCAGAATAGCCGTGACCTTCTGGGGATCCATCTTGATGCCTTCGGTGGAAATGATCAGGCCCAGGAACTGGATACTCTGGCGTTCAAACTTGCACTTCTCGGGTCTGGCGTACAATCCATGTTGTCGAAGGCGAGTTAGTACGCTTCTGACGTGTCTGTGGTGGTGATCTAAGGAGGAAGAAAAGATTAGCATATCATCAAGGTATACAATAACGAATAAGTCCAGGAAGTCTCTGAGGACGTCATTAATGAAGTGCTGGAGTGGCCCGGGGAGTTACAGAGTCCGAAGGGCATCACAAGATACCCAAAATGCCCAAATCGTGTGCGGAAGGCAGTCTTCCACTCGTCACCTTCTCGAATGTGCACCAAATTATAGGCGCCCCGAAGATCCAGTTTGGTAAATATGGTAGCGGAACCAAGTCTTTGAAAAAGTTTGGGAACTAGTGGAAGTGGATAACGGTTCTTCACCGTAACCTTGTTGAGCTCACGGTAATCCACACAGGGCCTTAATGAATGATCCTTTTTCTCAACAAAGAAAATCCCCTCCCCAGCTGGAGACGTAGAAGGGCGGATGAACCCTTTCCTTAGATTGTCATTGATGTAATCCTTTAGCGCTACCAGCTCGCTTTCGGATAAGGGGAAAGTTCTCCCAAAAGGGACTTCGGCTCCGGGAAGTAGCTCTATAGGGCAGTCGTAAGACCGGTGAGGAGGGAGGATCTCTGCCCCTTTCTTGCTAAACACATCTAGAAAGTCATGGTAGGCTGGAGGCACAAGCTGACTGGTTTCAGAGTCTGTGTCCAGGCATAGCAAAGCAGGAACACCACAGGGGGTCTGTAAGCAGTACTGGGTGAAGTAGGAAGAAACAAAGTTAATTCTTTCTTTAGACCAATTGATATGAGGGTTATGGGCCCTCAGCCAAGGCATACCGAGGATGACCGGGAACAGAGGGGAAGCGGTGGCGTCCAGACACAGTAGTTCTTGGTGGTCCTTGGAAATGGTGGTAAGCAGAGGGATGGTCTCGTGGGTGACTGCTCCGGATTTAATAGTGGAGCCATCGGCCAAGTGAACCAAGAGCTTCTGTGCCTTAGGCTGTAAGGGGATGTGATGTTCGGCAGCAAAGGTCAAGTCCACAAAACAGCTGCAGGCTCCGGATTCAATTATGGCGGTAGTCTGAATAGTCCTTCCTGGCAGCTGTAAAGAGATGAGAAACGTAAGGTGAGCGGGATTGTTAAGCGAGCTTGGAGTCAGCGAGGCAGAAGTAGTGGAGAGGGACTTACGAGGTTTCACTGGGCAGGACCTCACGTAATGTCCGGATCCCCCGCAGTATAGGCACAGGTTCTTCTGGCGACGGCGTTGTCGCTCTTCGGTGGAGAGAGAGGGACGCAGCAGGCCGAGCTGCATAGGTTCCGGAGCGTCAGGAGCCGGAGTGGTCGGAGCAGGTGGGGCTGGATTGAATGAACTGGGTACCCGGGGTAACATCCATACCAGACGGGATGGAGCTGCCGCTCTCTCTAGTCTTCGTTCTCTCAGCCGGCGATCGATCTGAATGGATAGATCAATCAAGGTTTCGAGGATAGAGGGTACCCCTTTCTGCGCTAGCTCGTCCTTGAGCGGTTCAGAGAGGCCCATGCAGAATTGGTAGCGTAGGGCGGCATCGTTCCAGTTCGTGTCAAATGCTCATCGTCTAAATTCTGAGACGTAATCTTCCACCGCCCTACGACCCTGTTGGAGTGCATGAAGGGCTGCTTCTGGTGAAGCCATCTGCTGGGGATCTTCATACAGCTGGGCCATGGCACTGAAGAATGTAGTTAAGTCTGATAAACATTCGGTCTTTTGTTCCAGGAGGTGGTGGGCCCAGGACTGTGGCTCGCCTTGCAGCAAGGAAATCACAAAGCCAACTTTTGTAGCTTCCAAAGAGAAGGTGTGGGGTTGAAGGGCGAAGTAAAGTTTGCATGCGTTCCGGAATGCTCTAAACTTGCTACGTTCACCCAGGAACTGGTCTGGGGTTGGTACCCTGGGCTCAGGTGGAAGCATAACCACTGCAGGAGCAGGAAAGGATCCTTGGGAAGAAGTGGATGCTAATGACTGTCCCTGAGGGATGGCAGAGTCCATCAGAGTCTGTAGGCATCCCTCCAGCTGATTGTAGCCCCGCTGTAAGTCCTTGACAGCTTGTGCCAGGCCGGCCAGGTGCTGGCAAAGTTCATCCATGGGAGAGGGTCCCTGCGCAGGCTTAGACATGGCTGTCCGTTACTGTCACGTACCTGACGGTAGAGCCTGATATGCAGGGAGCGGCCTCTCTTACTCCTCTGATTCTGGCCCCCTGATAGAGCAGACGGGAGGCGCAGAAGTGCAGAGTCGCACGAGTGCCTGACGGGTCGTCTTTCTGGAACTGGGAACAGCAGCAAGGGGCATGGTGCTTGAGCAGGATTCTCCAGCTGACGGAAGAGGCAGGTTAAGCAGACCGGGTCATACACTGGCGGGAACGTCAGGAGCAGAAGCGGAGGCAGAAGCGTAGTCAGGACACAGGCCAGGTCGGCAACGGGCTGGCAGCGTGGTAGTAGAAGGAGCAGGCAGGTGCGGAGGTCAGAACAAGCCGGGTCAGGTGCAGGCAGTAGGTAGCGGAGTCAAGGCAAGCTGGGTCGGTAAACAGGTACAGGTATCAGAAGTAAGCAGGCAGAAACACACGGGAACGCTGTAGAATGGACAGCACTAGATGCAAGCACAAACCAAGTTTAAATAGCCTCTTGGTCATGTGCATACAGGTGCACCGAAGGTGTTCTGGCAGAGGCTGAGGTCACAGGTCGACTTCTCCATCGGCCATCTTGAGTACTGGCTGGTCTTCCCTGACAGGCTGAGGTCACAGGTCGACTTCTCCGTCGGCCATCTTGAGTACTGGCTGGTCTTCCCTGACAGGGGTGGTCATTGTCATGATAATATGATTAGCTCTACTGTCTAAAGCAGGGGTCTCAAACTGGTGGCCCTCCAGCTGTTGCAAAACTACAAGTCCCATGAGGCATTGCAAGGCTGACAGTTAGAAGCATGAATCCCACAGGCAGAGGCATGATGGGACTTGTAGTTTTGCAACAGCTGGAGGGCCACCAGTTTGAGACCTCTGGTCTAAAGTAACCATTGTGTGAGATAATGGGAGTAGCCCTTTTCTGATGGTTTTCTGTATAAATTCAGTGTGTTTCTCAAATAAAGCAGTTCTTATTCTAGTTCACTCCAAGACTGGTGTTGTCTAGTTCTTCTTTTTTGTTTATAGCCAGATCCATTGATCTCGTGTTCCAGGACTTGAGAAGCAGCTTCTTGGTGGAAATACCCAACAGGGTATCCGAATTCCATCACATTTGGTTGGCAATGGTGGGATGCCTGGAACATCCATATCACCAATGGGACCTTGTCGGATGGATCTTTGCTACTCCAGCCTTAAGCAAAGCACACTCAAGGATCTGCTGGAATCAAGGGGACAGAACACCAGCAACAAGTCAAAGGCCACCCTAATTGCTGAGTTGAGTGACCGAAGCAGAGGGCCAGCTATGGATGGATGTCTGAGCTCCAGCGAGAGATCCAGTGGCGGCTGTCGCTCTACAGCATCACTCACCCCAAGAGGCGATCACCCAGATTATCGCAGGCATGACCCGCCTGAAAATGCTTGTCCAGAAGGAGATAAGGGGTTCTGCAGCTGCAGAACGGGGTAGCCGCAAGAAACTTCCCTACGCAGCGTTCCGACCCTTCTAGGATGGGATGGAGGAAATTGACTGGTACCTTCATGTTTTCGAGACCCAGTGCGGTATCCAGGGAATTGACAAAGCTGACTGGGCCACCATCCTCATCACCAAGCTGTCTGGTTGAGCACTGAATGCTTTGAAGCTTTTGAGCGGCTGCTGGCAAGATACGCAATCGTTCAAAATTTCGCAGCCTACAATGGGAAGAGTGCCAGCCTTATACAGAATGAGCTCATCAGATGATGTATGGTTCTCCAGCTGTCAGGTGACTACCTTAGAGGATGCTGCCCAATTGATCCTACTCGAACAGTTTTACAAACAATCCCCTATTGAAGTGCGCCAGTGGGTCCAAGACCGCCACTTCATGGAACCGTGCTGCACTTGGCCCAGCCCGAGCAGCCGATTATTGCCTGGAGCCCGCCTCACCATCTATCTCAACTGGCTGGGGTGAAGAGGAATTTGGTCTCCTTCATGAGGTTAACCCAATACAAGCTGCTGCCGATGACAACTGCAGGCATCCGTGACGGGCCGCAAGGGTGAATGGGCAACCTGCCCAAGGACTCAGGGATAGCGGAGCTACTATTACCTTGACAAAAAGCAGGGTTTCACTATGTCAGATCAAAAGTGTGTTTGCCACATCCCTGGTATTCAATTGAGAAAAAGAGAAATCCCCCTTCGCTGGGACTTTATAGGCAACAGACACATGTGTATAAACAAAAATTGTATTTATTAAATATACATAAAAAACGTACGATCATATAATGACCGATCTTAAAAAAAACATGAGAATATTACAACAATATACAAACATCAAAAACAAAACAAAAAACGACAAGTTACATAGTAAGTATGACAACACAATTAATACTTTCGGTACTGGGTATTATTATATAACTATGTCATGTCATTTGGGATGAAGAATGCTCCGGCGATGTTCCAGAGGATGCTAGATCAACTCCTTGATGGATTATGCCTGTACATATCTGGATGACATTGTGATCTACAGGGATACCTGGGAGGAACATCTACTCCACTGACCTTAAAGCCAGAGAAATGCAGCATAGGGATGTCTGAGGTTCAGTACCTTGGGCATCATGTGGGCCGTGGGCAACAGCATCTTGAACCAGCTAAAGTCGAGGCCTTTGCCAACTGGGTCACCCCCCCAAATGAAAACCCAGGTCTTGGCATTCCTAGGCACTGCAGGCACTGCAGGGTTCTATAGGGGGTTTGTTCCCAACTACAGCACGATATCTAAACCCCTGACTGACTTGACTAGAAAGAATCTTCCCCGCCAGGTCCTGTAGTCCCCAGAGTGTGAAAATGCTTTCCAGAGCCTGAAAAATGCTTTGATTTCTGCCCCAGTTTTGGCTGCTCCTGACCCAAACAAACATTTTTGTGTACATACAAATGCTTCTAACTTTCGGGTTTTGAGCAGTGCTAAGCCAAGTGGGAGCCAACGGCAGTGAGCACTGTGTTGCCTACATTAGTCTCAAGCTACTACCCCAGGAGGTGGGGTATGCAGCCATAGAAAAAGAATGTTTGGCGCTGGTGTGGGCCTTGAAAAAACTTCAGCCGTATCTCTATGGACGATCCTTCACGGTGCTCACTGACCACAACACTATGATCTAGTTAAATCAGACACTTATTGAGGTGGAGTCTTGCCCTGCAGCCCTACAACTTTACTGTGCAGTACAGGCCGGGCCGGTAAAACAGCAACGTAGATGGACTTTCACGGTAAACTGAACTTTGATTGTACTATAGCTCTCAGACATCCCCAAGCAGACTCGTATTGGATCTAGCCGGGTCTGCCGGACTAATGCTGCGTACAAACGATTGGACAATCCGACAACAAAACCGTGGATTTTTTTCCGACGGATGTTGGCTCAAACTTGTCTTGCATACACACGATCACACAAATGTTGTTGGAAATTTTGAACGTCAAGAACGCAGTGACATACAAGATGTACGACGAGCTGAGAAAAATTACGATCAATAGCCAGTGCGGCTCTTCTGCTTGATTCCGAGCACGCATGGAATTTTGTGCGTCGGAATTGTGTACACACGCTCAGAATTTCTGACAAGTTTTGTTGTTGGAAAATTTGAGAACCAGCTCTCAAACATTTGTTGTTGAAAATTCTGACAGCAAATGTCCGATGGAGCACACACGGTCGGATTTTCCGACAACAAGCTCACATTGAACATTTGTTGTCAGAAATTCCGACTGTGTGTATGCGGCATAGGGAATAAGAGGGAGTATTGTCACGGACTTTGGGCTGCAGGAGAACAATTCCCTGGAGAACTTTGTGTTCTAATATGTTCTTAAGTTATCCAGACAGAGTTCGTCACAAATTGCTTTTGGCTTCTTATGCATAAGTTAGTCCTATGGGGGCCGGACTGTCTGGGGTGGTCATTGTCATGATAATAGGACTAGCTCTACTGTCTAAAGTGAGCATTGTGTGAGATTAAAAGAGGTAGGAAAATTAGTTTTGGGACTCTAAATGAGGATAGTGGGGCCGTTCGAAACCCCTCCTCCATCCCGGTTCGGTAATAAAATAAGGAGAGAACAAGTGCGGAACTTTGAATGAGGCACATGGGAGCAGAAGTATAAGTTGAATAAGAAATGCAATTTATTAATAAATTGATACAAAAATTCATATATTTACATATTTAGGCACATAGCTCTACATATGTTGGCACATAGCTCTATAATGATAATCTGTAATCATCAAAAAATGCATTCCAGCAAGGACTTCTATTACAAACATATAGATACAATAAAATTGGAATGTTCATACATATATAGTTGATAATTGTGTACACATAATGGTAGTTGTAAGCTCTACGCCGTTTCGGGACCTTATAGCCACTCATCAGGAGCATAACCGTAGTGACCACCTATGAATAGGGGAGATAGCAGTATTGAGTCATTTGAAAAACAAGTGGGTAAATGTAAAGCATAAATCCCACAATATTTCACTTAAACCATGGACTTACAATAATGTCTGCGCAAAGGCGGTGCAGCCCCGAATGCCAAGCCGGCCAATAATGCCAAGGCCCGAAGCTGAGGGGGTATGTGTGAGATAATGGGAGTAGCCCTTATCTGATGGTTTTCTGTATAAATTCAGTGTGTTTCTCAAATAAGCATTTCTTATTCTAGTTCACTCCAGGACTGGTGTTGTCTGGTTCTTGGGATTTCTATAGCCAGATCCATTGGTCTCATGTTCCAGGACTATCCGGATTCCGTCACACTGTCCTTTCAGATTTTTACTAATATGGTCTCATTGCTTCAATGGGTAACAGACACATGTATAAACTGCTGTTTATGCCACTAGTATTGTTTAAACATATGTTCCGTTATACTGTTTTCTTTTTATATGTTTCCTGTTTTGATCCATTTAGCTGTCTATGCCTCGATCGACCGATGATTGTGTGATGGAGGGGAGGGGTTTACACTCCCCTACAGCGGGCATGTGTTCCCCTAAGGTAGGAGGGCGGTCTGACTGGTGTTCAGTCACCTATGCCCCCTCCCTGCCTGGATCGCGTCCGATTTTTCGGCCTCTTTCATGTATGGGCTTGCACATACGCAGTGCAGGGGAACTAACTCGGTGACGTAATGCACTGATGCTGTCCTGCGCACTGTACTCGCCAGGTTGGGGGTATTTAGGGAAACACGGGGTTGCCGCTCCTGCGACAGCCCCCCTTCCCTGTGGAGGAAATCTCAGCCTCTGGACATTTTATGGTGAGAGGTGCTTGGTTGACTTGCCGATATGTGCAGCTTTACCTGCTTCTAATTTTAACTTTCAAATATTTTTTATTTTGTAAATAAAGAGTCATACAGCTCAAAAACAAAAATAACATATATACCGTATACTTATTTATCAAACACAGACTTATAAATTGAGATGAAGACATCTATCTTTCCCAAACGGGGACAGATACAAGAAAGAAATAAATGAAGCATATGTCGATATACTATGTAGAAGCATGATAGGGCTTAAAAGAGTCTAGGTAAGGGGCAGTATCTGTGAGACAAGCCAAAGAGATGTGGATCTAACCTTATACCTTGGGCTTACGGACAAACCACCCCAATGGAATCACACTGTGGATTTGCCTGGCAGTCCTGGGACAGAGGCTCCCGCCTCTTCGCCTCATCCCTTCAACCATCCTCTAACTATATCTCTAGCCCCCTTCATTCTGCAACCTGACTATGGAGCTTGCGCACAAGCAGCCTGGCCGCTGTCATGCCTATCAACATAGTGCATACCAGTAAGTCTGCTTCAAAAGAAAAGAAAAAAATTAAACAGTAAAAAAAAAACAAAAAAGAGGACTGCCCACTAAAGGACAAAATTCTATCAAGACTTGTCCTAAGTCATCCTATAGTGGAGACAAGAGAGTCTCAGGTAAAAGAAGAGGAAAAGGTGTGAAAAGAGTGGAGTAGATAAGGGGGGGGACTATGCAGGAGGCTCCAACTATCTAAGGAGCTTGTGGTGTGACCAGAAACAAGGGAACCTTACAGTATTTGGCCCATGGCTCCCAGATAGCAAAGAACATATCATTTTTGTCATTTATTTTTGCTACAAATTGTTCCTGTGCCATAATCCACGACACCTTCTTAAAACCCTTAAATGAGATGCTAGGTTTCTTCCAGGACTTTGCTAGAGAAACTGTAGCTCCTAAGAGGATAAAGAACACTAACTTCTGTGAAGATTTAGGAACAGTCCTGATCCTTCCATTAAGCAAAGCAATGGAGGTGTCAGGAGAGATTGTTTCCTGCAAAACAGTACTGATTGTGTGGAAAACTTTTCCCCAAAATGACCTGATTCGAGGACAGGACCACCATATGTGTATCATGGTTCCTTCCAACTTGCAGCCCCTGAAACATAGGGGGGATGACCCAGGAAAAATGACAGAGATGCGAGCAGGTACATAGTACCACCGTGTTGTTACTTTAGCACTGGCTTCTATTAAGATGTTTTGTATACCTTTGAAGGATCTTTCAAACCTGCAAAACCAGTCCTGCGACATCCAGGAGTTGTCTAAGTCCTCCTCCCAGGCCCGAGCATATCCAGGCTTATCTGATGAGGATTTTAAGGCGGTGTAAATTAGGGATGTTCCTCCCCTCTGGACTTCAGTATTGGAGCACCAATGTTCAAAGGGAGTCAGAGTGGGGTTTTCTTGGTTGTGAATCCAAATTGAATGTAGGTAATGACTGATTTGGGAGAATCTGAAGATCTCAGATTCTGGCATGTCTAATTCGTTCTGGCAATGGGTCAGCGTGATCGGACCTTTGGGGGAGAGGAAGTGACCAATCCTATAAAAGCCTTTATCCGTCCACCATTTAAAGGCCTTAATTACCATTCCCGACTGGAACTCTGGGTTATGAAATAGGTGAGCTAGCGGTCTGATAGGTGAAATTAGGTTATGATGTGAAAAGAGATTCGTGCACAAGGCTATAGAGTGGGAGAGGGTGGGGGACAAAATTGCTGGCCTAGCCTTAGGATCACACCAGAGAAGGTATACTATAGTGTTCCGTGGGGTGGCCCATCTTTCAATTGAAAGCCAACTTGGCTTAGGGCCTCTCACGAGGGCCATCGATATTTGGGAAAGTTGGGCCGCCTGATAATAATGCCATAAGTCCGGAAGACCGAGACCACCCTGACTTTTTAAACGGTAAAGTATACTGGAAGGGCATCTGTACCCCCTTCGACCCCAGATAAAGCGGACAATCTCCGATTGGAAGTTGAGAAGGGTCTTTTTCTTAATCGGGATAGAGAGGGAGCGAAAAAAATATAAAAGGCGTGGGAGGAGGGTCATTTTGACGGCATGAATTCTGCCCAACCAGGATAGACCACATCCCGCCCACTTATCCAAGTCTTCTCTACATTTACGAAACATAGGGGGGTAATTTGCATTGAACAGCCCTTGAATGTGTGAAGTTATTTTGATGCCTGAATAGGGAATTTCCGTGGGCGCCCAGGGGAAAGAAAAATTAGTGGAGAGCTGAGTGAGTAGATTCTGTGGGACTGAAATGTTCAACGCGATGGATTTGGACATGTTGACCCTTAGGCCCGAAATTGTGCTAAAGTCTTTGAGAATCTTATAGATCAAAGGGGTGGAGATGAAAGGGGAAGTGATATAGAGGAGAAGATCGTCCGCATAAAGCGCACATTTATGTTCCTTGTCGCCGCATTGTACCCCCTTGACATCTGGGTTTGATCTGCTTGCCACAGCCAGTGACTCAATTGCTATCGCGAAAAGGAGAGGGGAGAGTGGGCAGCCCTGTCTGGTCCCCCTGCAAATAGGGAACTGTTCTGAGTACCTCCCCATGAGACGAACCTGGGCAGATGGAGTCGAGTAAAGGGACTTAATGTAGTTCAGGAGGAAGGGGCAAAATCCCCACCTTTGTAATATATCAGACAAGTATTCCCAATCGACAGAGTCAAAAGCCTTATGTAAGTCTATGGAGAGGAGAAAGTCCCTCTGTTTGGGGCCCTTGTTCCAGCCAGACCTGAGCAGGGAAATGAAATCTATTGTTCTGCGTATTTGATCTGGTCCCTGTCTGCCAGGGATGAAGCCCATCTGATCGTTATGAATATATTTAGATATGAAGCACGCCATCCTATTCGCTAGAATTTTAGGCAGAATTTTGATATCATTGTTAATAAGTGAAAAAGGCCCGTAGTTACCAAGCTCACTTGAATCCTTCCCCGGCTTTGGGATAACCGAGATAAAAGCAGAATTAAGATCAGGTCCCAGGAGGGCTCCATCCCTGAGGGAGTTGAAAAATCTAGTTAGGTGTGGTGCCAGATTGGGGGCAAATTTTTTATAATATCCGGTGGAGAAGCCATCCGGACCCGGGGCGGAACCAGTCGTGTCCAACACCTCCTCTACTAAAATCGTGTCATCTAGTAGTTCCCTATGTTCTTTAGATAAAGATGGAAGAGGCAAATCTTTGAGGAAACGGTCTTGTTGTGGTTGTGAAGGGGACTCAGAGGGTTTATACAGGTTAGCATAAAATTGTGAGAAAGCTTCCATAATTTTTGTGGGGTTTTGTGTCAGGTCTCCAGTTGGTGTCTTGATTTTGGGGAACGCTAAAGAGCGTTGTTTGGGGTTGAGTTTGGCTGCTAATCTAGAACCCATCCGGTCCGTTTGATAATAAAATTTTGCCTCTGTCCATCTTAAGTGTTTTTCAGCAGCTGAGGTCAGAGCTAGGTTAAGAGTGGTCCTAGATTTGTCAAGGGTCTCTAAGGATTCAGAGGTGGGTAGTCTCTTGTGCGCCTTGGCTGCGGCCCTGTATTCTGATGTGAGTTTGAGAATATCAGCTTTGTGAGCCGCTCTGAGATGCGCTCTGAGATGCGAGGATAAGCTAATAATGTGTCCCCTAATAACCGATTTGTGGGCTGCCCATACGGTGGAGGGTGAAACTTATTTGGCTGCGGCCCTGTATTCTGATGTGAGTTTGAGAATATCAGCTTTGTGAGCCGCTCTGAGATGCGCTCTGAGATGCGAGGATAAGCTAATAATGTGTCCCCTAATAACCGATTTGTGGGCTGCCCATACGGTGGAGGGTGAAACTTCTGCCGTATGGTTAGATTGAAAGTAGTCTTTTATGGCCGCAGCTATATCCAGACAATTTATAGGATCACTAAGGAGGGACTCCTGTAATCTCCAGCAAGGCGGGCCCTTAGAGGGGCCTACTTTCTGGGCCACTACCAAGACCATGGCGTGGTCTGACAGCGGGGAATCAACAATCCGAGAGCTAAGGACAAGTGGGATGGTGCGCGCAAGGGTAAAGATGTGGTCTATCCTGGCGAATGAGTTGTGGGGAGCCGAAAAGTGAGTGTAATCTTTTTTATGTGGATTCGCTTCCCTCCAGATATCGACCAGACCTTCATCAAACAGGAGAGCTGCTATTCTGTTGCTCTGTTTGGACGGGCGTTTAGATTTAGATTTCCCGTTGGCAAGTCTATCAAGTGCGGAGTCGAAGGCGGTTTTCGAGTCCCCTCCTATAAATATAGTATAGGTGAGCTTGTAGTTTTTTAAGCAACAGGTCAAAGAACTTTCTTTGTCCTCTGTTTGGCGCGTAATACGACACGAACGTATATAGTTCGCCATCAATGTGGCCCGAAACTAATAGGAAGTGCCCCTGGGGATCAACTATCTTCTCTGGTTGAGAAACATTCAGATGTTTGGTGAAGCAAATGGTCACCCCCTTGGTTTTGTTTTCTGCTGAGGCCAAGAAGAATTGGGGATAGTGCTGGTGAAGAAAAGATGGATTGTAACTTGCTGGGAAATGCGTCTCTTGTAGGAGCAGGACGTCAGAGTGCATAGAGTGGTAGGACTGAAAGATCTTTCTACGTTTAATTGGGGAATTTAAGCTTTGGGTGTTGTGTGATATAATTCTAAGAGGAAGTTTCCGATCTTTAAAGCTAGCCATAGTCCAGAGGGGAGGAAGCTATTATCCCATACTGCGGCTTACCTACTCCTGATGAGCGGAAATAGTTTCAAACCCTCGCTTGAGAAGCATGATGTCCACTAGAGCCTGGGATGAGGAGCCAGAGAGGTTCCTTGATTCTGGAAGAACCCAAACTGGAGAACATAAGGAAAGAAAGGGAGGGGGGGAGAGAGCAAAGAGAAGAAAAAAGAGAAGTGCGATTGAAGATGTGCAATGTGAAAAGAATAACAATAAAATGTTCAACATATCTGATAAATGTACTGAGGAAGTTGGGAACACCAACCCCGCCCAGCCCCAAGAGTAGGAAGGACTGTCGTTCCTACCCTTGCTGCCACTGAGGCCTGAGCCTCCCTTAAACAGGGAGATCAATTTAGATCCCAGGGGAACCAAAGAAACTCCTGGGGTCTAGTAACAGCGCACTGGGACCTCCTCGGCCCCAGTTCTTCGCAAAAAAAACTAACCGAAGACCACAGTCAGGTCTATTAAAAATAAATGACAGAGCGTATAGTAAGAGTAAATACTCTATGTAAACTAACCGTTAACAACTTGTATTACAGAGAAAACCTTCATTCAAGAGTATAAACATGCCCCCCTCTTTATAAACCAAAAGGCTGAGCCTGTCGTTGCCGGGGAGAGGGTGGGAGTCCCCGGATCAGGGCCCCCCCGGGGAACCCCGGGGACAGGGCATCCCCATCAGGGGACCCTCTGTGGAGAATCCCCTACCCCCCTGGACCCGTTGAAAAAGAAACATAATAACCAAAACCATTCCCTGTGTGAGTAACGATCAATACATCTTCATAGGGAACAAAAGAAAAAAAAAAGGACCTAAAAAGGGGGGCCAAACACCAACAAAAAGAAGTCCCAGAACCAGTGGAACAAAAGAGAACAAAAACGTTCTTCAAAGGGTCCAAATTCAGGCGCCAGTCACCCTTGGTGGATCTTTGAGCCAAGTAAGAAGGATAAAGAGTCACGTGGGGAAATTTTCTTTCGACCTCTTGGTGCTTTGCTTAAGCCAGGATGGTTGAAGAGGGCTTGCTGGAGGTGGTCTTTTAGTGGAGGATGAGTTACCCCTGCTTGATTGTGTAGCTGAAGGATCTTGCGGAATGAGGCCCAGCTGGAGAAGAAGCCGTTTGCCTTCCGCGAAGGTGAAGAAGCTGCAATTTCTGCTCTTATACGAGAAGTTTAGCCTCAACGGGAACGACCACCTGTAGGGAATCTCTTTCTCTTGCAGGAGCTGCAGTAGAGGTTTCAGAGCCCTCCTCTTCTGTACCGTATAGGGGGACAGATCTGCAAAGATCTGAATTTTATGGCCAAGGACAGATAAGTCATTCAAATTTCTGGCTTTCCGCATGACTTCCTCCTTCACAGAGTAGTAGTGGGGCTTAACTATTATGTCCCTTGGGGAGTCAATCTTTACGGGGAGGTTGCAGAGCTCTGTGGGCCCTATCAAGCTCTAAACGGTGCTCCGGGATCTCAGGAATAAGATCTTTAATGAGGACTTTGATGACAGAATGAACCTCTTTTTCCGCTTCCGGGACCCCCCTTACTCTGAAGTTATATCGTCTCGATCTGTTTTCCAGATCATCGATCTTTGCAAAAGCTGTCTCAAGTTGATCCTGCATGTCTTGCAGTCTTGCAGTATTCTGATTGATCCTAGCCCCAGCTTGATCTGCTTTTTTCTCCATAATGTCTAGTCTGAGCCCAAACTGCTGCATGTCAGCATGTATGGAGGATGTAATTTGAGCTGCGTTTTGTGCCAGGCTTTTGGAGAGCAGCTGAGCAAAGGCCTCCATCATGGAGGGAAAGTCAGTGGGGATGGGTGAGGCTTCCTGGGCTTCACTGACAGACAGCAAAAGGCCTGTATGTGGGTCCATCATGGGAGTGGATGGAAGGCCTGCTTGCCGGCTGAATAGGAGGGATTCAGTGGATGCAGGTGAATGGGCCTGCGGCCGTGGGGAGTCCCCTATACCTGGCGATTGCGGTGGGGCACAATCTTGGTCAGCTATGGAATCCTCTGCTGCTGCAGCCACGCTGTGTCTCGGAGGAGCGACGGCCATCTTGGCATAGCTGAGCGGCCCAGGCGCGGCCGTCATCTGGCTCGATAGGCTTCTTCTGGCGGTCCCCGCCGGCATCGGTCGGTTCCTGGGGGTGTCACGCACCTGAGGGTGCCGTTATCAAGCTGCGTTTGACGCTCTGTCAGCGCTGGAGGAACGAAAGGGGCCGGGATGGAGTGGAGCTTCAGAGGCTAGCGGCCATCTTGGAAGCTACCGCGCATGCGCTCCTCCCAACAAACCTTTTACCCATACCTGCTTCTAATTTTATCCATGCCAGGTCCACATACTTAATGGTACACCTGTTGGTGTTTTTGTCTGAGATGGTGTAACAGCACTGTGTACTTGTTAACACTCCAGCCTCCTTGGATTCATGCCACCTTCAGCCTTAGTGGCTTCTTTATATATGCCTTAAACTAATTATAATGAACCTTTAATTGATAGCATTATTCTATACTTCTTTAGGAAATCTCCTCAGCCACCATTGACTTGACAGTTTATTTCAACCACATTGTACCAATCTCTGCATCATTATTTTAACACACTACCTTCCCTCACCGTTCACCATTAAGTGGCTGCTTAGGGAGGTGGGCTGATCACAACAACACCCTCCCTCATTCCTCTCAGGGTGGAGCTTTTTTCTTTCAATCAAGATTTGTTTCAGGTCAGTTTAAGGATTGTTTGAAACTTTGGGTGTATTGAGATGTCCACACACTATACCTCCTCCCTTTCTACCCCCGTCCTTTCTCTCCTCTCCTTCCCCCTTTCCTTCTTCCTCTCCACCATCTCCAATTTCTTTCATTTCAGCCCTTTCCCTTCCCTCCCTCTCCCAAGATCCCCCCCTTTTTTTCCTTTTTTCTCTCTTCCTGTTCCTCTTTGCCTCCCATTTTCTCTCCCCCTGTCTCCTCGCCATCTCTTGTTTCCCTCTTCCCCCCCTTTTTTTCCCTCTCTCCAAATCTTTTGCCCTAACTTTCCTCTCTTCCTTTTTCCTGGTGTAGTGGGAGACAATACCCTAATAAATAATAGACATATACTTTTTATTTATTTTATTATATTTATTTTCAGTACCTGATCACGTATGTCTGCTTATTGCCCCCCGTGCTCATTGTGGGGGGGGAGCCTTCAGGCACCCCTTATCCTCACTGTCCCTATTCACTTGTATCTTCTGGGTAAGCAACTATGTTATCCTGTTCCCTCTTATATCATGTTTTGGTATACATTATTTGCATTATGGTGACTGAAAATTGTATCAATCTAGAATAAATATATTTAGCTCCTTCTGAAAAATTGGTTCTCACCGCAAAACCTGTAGAGGACCCAGCTACATCCAAAGAGTAACCACATTTCATCAGCGAATACCAGCTTGGAATGTTAAGCATCTTTGAAATGTTTTGCAACCAATGTTTTTTACTTATTTAGACATATGTCCTTGTTTTTAAAGTGATTGTAAAGGCTTGTTTTTTTTTTAATAACAAACGTATCATACTTGCCTCCACTGTGCAGCTTGTTTTGCACAGAGTGGCCCCGATCGTCCATTTCTGGAGTCCCTCGGCGGCTCTCACGGCTCCTCCCCGCATCAGATAACCCCCTAGGAGAAGTGCTCTCCCAGGGGGTTACCTTGCAGGCGCGCTCCCGAGTCCAGCATTTGCACTCATAGACATGAATGCCGGACTCAGCCCTGCCCCCCAGCACCGGCGTAATTGGATTTGATTGACAGCAGCAGGAGCCAATGGCTGTGCTGCTATCAATCTATCCAATCAAGAGCTGGGACCCCATGGAGAGAGGGACAGCGCATCCTCACTGAGGGAAATATGCGGTTCAGGTAAGTAAAACGGGGAAATTTATACTGATATACTGAAGTGTTGATCCTTTCATTGTGATTGTGCTGAAAGTTATGGTTGATTATTATTAACATTAGACTGGGGACAGTTTGGCTGGAAGGGAGATTTAGACAATAAGTGTGTATGACTTTTTATATGAACTTTGCCTACCAAAGCAGTTACATTCAGTATAACTAATCTATTCTGGTCTGGCGATTAGCAGCTATTACACAATCCTCTATATTTGGAAATTGCCAAACCTTAAAGTAACCATTAGACCCCTTTCACACTGGGGCGCTTTTCAGGCGTTTTAGCGCTATTAACCCTTTCTTCTGCTGCTAGAGGGGGTTAAAAGCGCACTGCTAGTGGCCGAAAAGCGCCGCTATAACAGCGGTAAAGTGCCGCTAAAACTAGTGGCGCTTTACTGCTAGTGCTCGCACCTCCCCAGTGTGAAAGGGGTCTCAACGTGGTAAATGGATCCATATATAAGAGGCTCGGGTTCATTATAGACAAAGCCCATTAAAAGGTTCTTTTACCGGGTTATTTCTGACACAGAACTTTGTTTTTGGAACAGTTTGGTTTGTTTTCAGAGAAAAGTATGTAGATGATAAGGGATAAAAATATAAAATGAAGAGAGGGAGAGAACAGTGGAAAACGACAAGTACTGAATGCTTGACAGATGGATGTGCATTAATCAAATGCTTGGGTAAACAGATGAATGTTAAGTCTGTTTTATATATTTTCAGTTAGAAGGTCTTTTGGACTGTACAGGAGAGATAAATCCACAGAATATGAGGGAGTGAGATGGAAATAGATCAATATTGATTGATACAGTGTCATTATTTCCTAGGTCCCGGTGCAAGTAAGATTTAGACTATTTCTTAATCCCTTTTGATGACAAAGCTGTTTTTGCATTCTTTGCACACATGTTTAAAAATCATGTTAGACCTGAAGATTACTTAAACACCATAAGCATATATTTTCTGAAAGGAAGCACCCTGGAGAACAAATGGATGGTAGTGCCAATTTTTCATGTCACATGATATTTGCATAACAGTTTATCAAGTACAAAGCTTCAAAAGCAATATGTTATCCAAAGTTTTGGTAAAATATAAAAGATGAGGCTGCATCAGGTAAATAGATACCCAATATGTCAAAATTGTGTGTGCCCCTAAAATAGTGCCAAACTTTAATACTCTAAATTTTCCATAAGCATTGCTTTAAAATCCACTACAGGCCATCCGTTTAGAGGTAATCATGAGTAATGGGCCTAGAATTATTGCTCTCAGTCCTAGTCTCAGTGTTCAGCGATATGTAAAATGTATAATGCAATCAATGTTTTCCTGTGTAGGCTATTTCTTCAGGGAAGAAACAGTTAGAAATCTGCAACAAAGTTTGTTAAAATCCTTGCAATGTACATTGATCACCCAAAGCGATTTCTTTTCTCAACAAAAGTGAAGTTACTCTTTAACTTTGCAAATGAGTTCTTGTACGCTAAATAATTGCTAGGTATTATTAAGATAGGTGTATGTGACACTTTCATCACAGTACTTTTTGTTATTAAAGCCTTATACACACGATCGGATTGTTGGCCAACAGAGCGCCAGACTTTTGTCCAAAGGGTGTGTGCCAGGAACTTGTCTTGCATACAAACGGTACACAATTGTCAGCCAACAAACATGAACATAGTGACATACTAGATGTACTACGAGCCGATAAAGAGGAAGTTCAATTGTCAGGCTCCACCCTTTGGGCTCCTTCTGCTAATTTCGTGTTAGTAGAAGTTTGGTGGGTGTTGATTCGCACTTTTCAGTTTGTTTCTGAACGGCCGTTCATCAACCAGCCATGTTGCGGAATTGAAGGAGAAAACGTGCTATTATTGCCCTTGAAGTTATTGTTTTGACCCAAGTCCAGTCCAGGAACAGGAGGAGGAGGATTTCTTGGACCAAATATTGGTTGCTTAATCGTGACCAAATATGTCATATGCCTTTGCTGCGGGAGCTCCAGGAGAATAATCAGGAAGATTTTTGGAATTAACTCCGGATAACGAACCCCTGCTTTCACCAACACTTGGCATTGTTAACCCCCTATATTAAGAAGCAGGACATAAGCATGAGGCTTGCCATTACTCCTGAGCAAAGGCTTATAGCCCCCTTGCGGTACTTGGCAAAGGCGAGAAGTCTCCAGGACCTCAAGTTTACCACTGGGATCTCCCCCCAGGCTCTGGGATTCATTATTCCAGAGACCTGCTCAGCCATTATTCAAGTCCTGCCGAAGGACTATATTCAGGTAAATTTTTTCCTTTAACATCACATGCTATGTATTTAATGTTTGCTAATGTATTATATTAATTTCTTCATTCCATAATTAACATTATTGTAATATGCTGTGAATGTCCTCTTGGTCCTCATGCATGCTGTAAGCTCTTCCTGCTCCTTTTTTGGCCTACATGCATATTTTCCTTCACTAACCTCCCCAGCATGCTATCCTGGGCCCATACACACCTAGCCCAGTAACTTAACAATGTTTTTGTTCAGATACATTTTTGTGTTTTACCTAAACACCCCCTAAAATGTGTCCAAATGTTATTGTTGTCCAATTCAGGCAGAGTGCAAGAGGCCATTTTTTGGGTCCCAAACTCATTTGTAATCCTCCCACCCCCCCAAAATGCTAAGTCAACAGACACAAATACTCTATCTGCTGACTTTGAAAAACACATACACACTATCCCTCTTTTGTGGTCATATTTCTGGATGAATTCACCAAAGCATGTAGTGCAAGGGCCTGCCTGATTACCTTCAAATTGTAATGTAGGAAGTTTTTGGCTCCTATTATCTTGATAGGTTATTTCTGAATGTCAAAATGTGCTGGAATTTTGACAGTGTGTATCCATATTTTTTGATTATGACACTTCTTACCTGTCCACTGGGGCTACCAATAGTGTAAGTAAGGAGGGGCTGGCCAAAGTATTACACATTATTTATGCAAACAACTGTCATGGAAGTAGAGAGGGTTACCTGTCCAAAACATCTACCCATTACCCCCCCCCCCACAATAACATTTTTAGAATGGGCCACCATGGGGGGTAAGGGATCAGATAAGTTGACCTTACACTTTTGTCTTTAAATGCTCATTTACATTTTATACTTATGTTGGCCAAGCATGTTTGTGTCAAATCTGCTTGCAATGTTATGTGCAGAAGTAGTAATCTATTTTTAATCCCCAGTTTCCTTTAAACCCACCGCAATGGCTGGACGTTGCATCCCAGTTCCATCATCAGTGGAACTGGGATGCAATGTCCACCACCACATTCCCAACTGTGGTGGTGCTATTGATGGAAAACATGTCCGGATTGCCCCACCACCCAACTCTGGCTCATATTATTTCAATTATAAGGGCTTTTGTAGCATAGTCCTGCTAGCTGTAGTGTCTGCCACATATGAGTTCTTGTTTCTTGATGTTGGCAAGAACAGATGCAACTCTGATGGAGGAGTCATTATGCAGACAGAGTTCTGCAAGCGGCTCCAGAATGGCACCTTAAACTTGCCACCTGCTGAGGAGAATGTTGAGGGCCTCAATTTTGTTTTTGTTGCAGATGAGGCCTTTGCTCTGGGGGAACATCTTATGAAGCCACTTCCTATGAGGAACCTTACCCCAGAGCAGAGAATATTTAATTACAGGCTCTCTCGTGCCAGAAGGGTGGTTGAAAATGCCTTTGGCATCCTCTCCAGTCAGTTCAGGCTGTTTTTAACACCACTTAACCTACCACTATACAAAATCAACCATGTGGTATTGTACTGCTTTATACTCCATAATTTTTTGCGGAGGAATGCTAAACAGCTACCTTGCCTCAGTGCCAACTGATGTGGACCCTGCAGTGGCAGGCCCAACTGAAGAGGCTGCAGCTCGGCCATCTGTGGGCGTGATGACGGCTCTAGAAACTGGCCATGCTGGATTGCCCTCCCAAAATGCCAGAGATATACGTCAAAAATACTTCGATTATTTTGTGGGCAGTGTCTTGGCAGCAATTTGGAGCTGATCCTGAATAATATTTTTATTTGATCATAAACTCATATTTCATTTGCACTACTGTTGTCTGTGTTTCTTATCTGTATAATATGTTCTCAATTGACCTTTATTTTGGCCACTTGCTACAATAGTGCAAACGTACCTTATTTGTTGGGAAAAAAAGGGGGTTGAATCGCGCTAGAAAGGATTAGCGATCATATATATCGTTGTCAAAACAAATATTTGGGTAAAAGGATCCCCATTGGTGCATTAAACATAAAATTCAAAGCATATTAATAAATAGATGATCAATCAAATATATTATATATAAAAGTCCATGTACAAAAAGATAAGTGAATTACCCAAGTGATGTAAAAAATGAAAACTCAAAAAAGTTCCAAAGGATCAAAAGAACATAGAATCTTGCTGTGATCCTCTGTAACGGGGGATCATGAGATTCTGGTAAGCGGCCAGTCTCATTTACGGTGGTGGAACAAGCACTTTTTTCTTCTCACAGCAAGATTTTATGTTCTTTTGATCCTTTGGAACTTTTTTGAGTTTTCATTTTTTACATCACTTGGGTGATTCAATTATCTTATTGTACATGGACTTTTATATATATAATATATTTGATTGATCATCAATTTGTTAATATGCTTTGAATTTTATGTTTAATGCACCAATGGGGATCCTTTTACCCACCTTTCAATATTTGGTTTGGCGACGATATATATGATCGTTAATCCTTTCTAGCGCGATCCAACCCCCTTTTTTTCCCATTTGATTTTTACTGTGTTTGTGTTACATAGAGGAATCGCAGCTCTAATTGATATTGTATTGTTTTGTTTACTTCACCGATGTGCAGTTTTTCCTTTTTTTCCTTTTTTCAGTACCTTATTTGTTACATGAGGTTAAATTCTCCTCATCAGCTAACTATTATGGTGTCTCCTACACACACAATGTTTTTGTTCTTAATGGATCTAATGCATTAATTTCAAAAACATTATGGCTTTTCAACTTCTTTTCATTTTTTGGACCAAAAAATTTCTGGAGTTGGCCACATTTAGGAGCACATTGTCACTTTAACTACAGCAACTTAACAAATACACTGGTATTAAGCATTGAAATAATAAGCCAAACATTGTTCGGTAAAAAACATTTTACTCAAAGCACATTCACATGTGCGCTTTAAGGTTTTAAAACAAACCAACATCTTGGTGTATGTCATGTATGTTTGCCATTATTTTGCCTTTTTTGTGGCTAAACAGGCATGTTCGAAAACATAAGATACACATCCCCAACTCAGGAACTTACAAAGTTCGATTTTGGTAAAGTGAAGGCCAAATGAGAAATTAGTATCCCAGGACTGTGTGGATGTTGCCTTCCTCAGATGGGGTGATCTCTCCCCTCTCAAAGCCAAAATTTGAAGCCACGTACACGTAGAGGCTGAACTATTAAATGTCCCTTATGATCCCCTGCCAAAAATGTGTGTAGTTCCAAACATGTTATTTTAGAAACCCCCAAACACACAGTGTGTCAACATGTGCTATCTCCCATCACGTGGTATCAATGGACACGTTTTTGGGGTGCAACCCCTTCCTCATAACTAAAGTAGGTCAGAGGAAGGGTTTGCACCCCCGAAACACGTCCATTGATACCCCAGGATGGGAGCTAGCACATGTTGACACACAGTGTGTTTTGGGGCTTTAGCAAACTAGATGTAGGGAAAGACACACATTTTAGGAATAGGATCAAGAGGGAAATAACAATGTTAAGGCACAATTTATGGGCATCTTCAAATTTTGGCTTTGCTATTCTTAAAAACACATAAGATTACAATTCACATTACTATAGGGCAGTGTTTCCCAACTCTCCTTCTCAAGATGCAAACCCAGGTCAGGTTTTCTATATTTGTTGAATTTGGCACAGGTGATGTTGTCATTTTCAATGTCAGTAATTCACACAGTTATTTTTAGACTGAACAAAGTACAGAAAACAGGACCTGATGGTGCACCTAGTGGAGTGGAGTGGAGAAACACTGAGTTTGGAGACTAAACTTTCTCATTTAAAAGTCCGAAAAACATGGTAGATATTAAAAGTGCAAACAGGAGCCAACAAGTGGAACAAGAAACTTCCAACCAGGCAAGAGGAAATTAGAATTTGGCAAGCATGTCTACAAAATCACGTATTCTTTGCTGTAAAGCAGTGGCCGCCTCCTTTATTTGCTTCAGATCCTTCAAACAATGCAACATATCTGCACTCATTCGGCCAATTGTGCATCTTGAAAGATCATGACCTAATAAGAAGACAAAAAAGTATTAAGGGAACGATGGTAAAGTGGCTGAGGCCCTTCATAGTGAGTTATGGACAAGTTACTAGTCAAATTCAGGAAATGCTTACCTATCCAGTCTATTTTTGCTTGCAACCCGCTTGCCCTTCAGACACCTACACTACTAGGAATGTACACACTGCAACTACTCAGCAATTTTGGCCCTGGTGCCTGGGTCTCCAAAACTCGGGTACCTAGCAAAACTGACAGCTCCTTCCACCTCTTCCTTCTCCATACTAATGTTAAGGCACTACATACTTTGCTAATGTGTGGAGTGGGTGTTTTGTTTGTTCAGCTAAACACTCGACATGTATACACATTTGAAGCCAGATTCCAAGAATACTTGCTTGTGCAAACAAGAGGCTCCCAAATACTTTCTTCCTCTTCGGGGTCGCTTTGGCCCTCAGTGTGACTTGCATCAGGGGATTTCACGTCCACAACGGACAGGTCTGTGCTGGGTCCAGGAGTCAGATCCCATGCCTCCAGACCAACATCCTGGGTGAGCTGACCACACTCACTTTCCTCTAAAAAGAAACAATACACCATTCATTAAGGTACCCCTAGTCTCATCTGTTTCTAGCATCCATTTTGCTACATTAGTTGACCAACCTTGCACTGGGTCTGATGACAATGTTTGCTCCTGACTAGTGTACTCCACCATGCTGCACTGTGGTTTTTTTACAGTGTAAAATGCATAGAAAAGGGAAGGTGATGTCATTTTACAGAGGGCAAACACTGGACAAGTGCCAACATTAAAAAAGTCCTGCAGTTGCCCCCCCCCCACCCCTCATGTCTCCTATGAGATAGGGGATATATGATGATCATTCTAGCAGGCGTGTCTCTGTGTGACTGTGATCCCTGGGGCCTCTCCTCTACCCATGTCTACACTGGCAAGGCTGCATTAATGGGCACTGATGAGCCAGGCAGCAACCAGAAAGTGTTCTTTACCCCTTAAGTTCTGCCCTAAGCCCGTGGCCTTTGGCCCGCCTAGAATCACCCCTGTCAGTGGCTAAATGAGTGTGTTTGAAGTTGTCACTTACATTTTTGGTGGGAAGATGGCCTTGTTTCCTCCCCTGTTGGGGCCTGAGCGAGGGTAGCCTCCCTTGGTCCCTTCTGGTGGCGTGGCTGTTGCCTCATTTTTTGGTGCTTCCCTGTTGAAAGAAGAGAAAAAAATTAGGTACAAAAATAAAGTAATGTCAAAAAACAGAACCAAATAAGAATGTTCATATCTGCTTTCTATTTGACTTCATCTTTAAAATAACAATTCAGACAAAGATTATAGAAAACATTATATATAATTCTCTTGAGCTACTTGGAGAAAGTACATATACAGACAGCTAATTTACACATTTACATATTGGTTAGATATAAATATTGCTTACTTTTTTTGATGATCTTATGTATGGACTCCATCTGGTCTTGTTCACGGTGTTTGCGATCAGACCATCATTTTCAGATTTGGTCCTTTGTTCGTTGCACCGAAAATTTGCCCTGCAAAACAGCGATAACCTTATCCAAAATGCTGTCCTTTCGGCTGTTGGGCCTTTCATGATTGCGCAGCTTGCAGTGGTAGTCGTGCTTCTCTAGGATGCACACCATCTCCACCATCTCACTCTTGCTCATGGGGGTTGCTTTGTGCCTCCTCTGAGCTCCACCACCACGGGGATGCCTGTAATCTGGCAAATCCGCCATGTTGTCCCTCCCGAATGTTCCACCATATATGTCTCATGCAGAAGAGAGATGGTCACGCCCCAGCGTCATGATGCACTGAGAGCGGAGTTTGACGCATACGCAGTGTATATAAAGCCACAATGCACGGTCGATGGAACGGCCGTAGGAACAAGCTTCGAGGGAAGGACGTTCACTTGCAAACACAAGAAAGGAGCCATAAAAATAAGGGACCATTTGAATTTGGGGCATAGGTGGTTAGTGGCCTATACTGCTTAGATTGAGGCCTATATTTAGACCAGCTTATTGATAGAGGTAATACACCACAAAGGTGTACTTCAGGTAATGCAGGAAGAGCTTCAGTGACACCCGAATTCGTGAGAGACCAAATAAGACACAGGGAAACAAGCTGGAGTGTGTTCATAAGATCTCTAACCTTTACTGAATACCACAGTGGCTTATATGCAAAAGAAAGAAGGGAGGAGCTGTGTTTTAATGCATATGCTTCTAAAAGTTTATACAAACTCAGTATTTTCTTATCATGATTAAAACTGCTGAATTTAGTTTACCAAGAACTAGTTGATGATTTTGCTTATACAACAGGCTGCTTGACTAGATAACAAGAAATAGCTAATGACTTTTGCTGACACAAACTTGGCTTAACCACAATATCTCATAGGGTACGGTTCTATGCAAACCTTTAGGCCTCTTTCAGACGAGGGATCCGTATGTCCGTTTTTCATCCTTTCATTTTCGGATGAAAAACGGACATACATGTATCCCTATGGAGCGTCGGATGTCAGCGGTGACATGTCCGCTGACATCCGACCCGCTCCGATCCGAAAAGTGTAACGGAGGAAAACCCTACTTTTCCATCCGTTTTCGAATTGGATCGGGTGATGACGGACACTACGGTCCGTCATCAACCGATCCCCCATAGGGGAGAGCGGCGCTCTGATAGGTCCGTCGCTGCACAGTGTGCAGCGATGGACCTGTCATCTTCCTGCTCAGCGGAGATCCGCCCCGTGTGAAAGAGCCCTTAAGCTGATTATAGTAAAACACAAACACACACAACAAAATGTTCACTTCTACTGTATGTAAAATGGAAGAGAATCTTTAAGATGGAGTCACAGTTGTTTATACATTCTATGTACACTACACTTTTGAGTTAAGCCAGATTATGGTTTGTCTTGTGTTCTGTCTTGCAGGCATCATATCATTTAGCATGGTGGATAAATTTACAGCGCCTGATTTTTTTTTTACCACAATTCATCAACCTGTACCGGGAGCTGCCCTGTCTCTGGAAGGTGAAGAGTCGAGATTACTCCAATAAAATCTTGAGGAAGGCAGCGTGGAGAAACTGCTATAGTTGGTGAAGCCTTTGTACTCCAGGGCAGACATCAACTATGTCAAGAACAAAATTTCCAACCTGAGGAGTACTTTTAAAAGGGAGCACAACAAGGTCATGGACTCCGAGAGATCTGGAGCAGCAGCAGATGACCGATATGTCCCCAGGCTGTGGTATTACCACAGCCTGAGGTTTTTAACTGACCAGACAGAACCTAGGCCATCGCTGTCTACGCTCCCTTTGACATCTGCTGAGGCCAGAGCTCCAGAGGTCCACACAGGTCCTGCTGCACAGGATGATGTGAAGGAGCCCAGCTTGACCCAGGTATAGCATTGTTGAACATATTTGTATCCAAAAATACAATGATGCCCAAAAATGATTTGAACAAGAATGAAAAATTATGGGGTCAGAATGACAGTCTTTGCTTTTTGTCCACATTCAACAGTAAGGAGATCAAAATTGTGTGTGATTGATGACCAAACCCTAAAAGAAAAAAAAATGATGTCCCATTTTCACACACAGGAAAGTGTCAGTCAGGAGGAGCCCGTGGCCAGCAGCCAGACAGAGTCCCAGATCCCTTCCCTATGCCCTCCTGCTAAAAGGGCCAGAAAGAGCAGAAATCTGGACGAGGCCATAGCTTCCTTCCTCAGCCAGGCAACTACTGCCATCCGTACTGACCCAGATGAGTGTGAGGGATTTTTTGGTGTGGTGACAGCTAATAGGTTAAGGGGGATGGCCAGTGACCAGAGGAGAAGGTGTGAGGAGCTCATACTGCAGCTCCTCAACAGGGGGGCGATGGGTGAGATCTATGCCACCACACACCTATGTGATTTTGTGGGCTCACATACACAACCTCCACAGTCAACCCACCCACCACAGCAACCCCACCCAATCTAGCAGCATGGCGGTCAATGTCAATACCAGCCCCAAGACCCCCAACAAGGCTGCTGGTCAAGGGATTTTCACCCCTTCCACACTTACTAATTATTATTTTATTTTGGTTGAATAATGATTTGATTTGTTATATTTTCTATATTTTTGGATGCATAGAATGCACTTTTTGGTTAAAGTGGATGTAAACCCGAAATTTTTTATTTTTTTTTATGTCATAATGTAGAGTATAAGATTCCTATCATTTGAGCCCAGTCTTGCCACAAAGCGTTAATCCAGCTCTGAGCAATCCTCTTTTATTGTTCAGTGAGATAAAACTTGACAAACAGAGAAAAACTTTGTCAAATCCTCCCCCTTGCTGTGAGTGACAGATGATTTACATATCTCGTGCACTAGCCTAAGATATGCATTATTTTTTAATTCCCACCCCCACTCCTTTCTTCAGCAGCTCTGCAAGGATTGACTGTTCCACACCTCAGCATGATTTGGCATGCTGAAGTCATGTGGTTACTTTCCTGTCTTTTCACTGGATGTTAGAGATCATAGCAGAAGTTCAGTGTAAGAAATACACAGGAGAAAATGCATATTGACAAGGGGAGTGTAGAGGTGGGCGGGGAGTCTACTGACATCACAACTCCACCCACCGAGCTCCAGGCAACAGACCCTCCCACTGAATCTGCAGTTTTTGGGTTCTCATAACAGACAGAGGGGAGACATTTGACAGGTAAAGATACATGCAGGAGGCATGTATATCCTTATAGATAACCCCTATGGCAGTAGTTTAGAAAGGATGACATTGGGTTTACATCCACTTTAAGTTTTATTTTGTTTTCTTTTTTTAATGCACAACAAAAAAATTGTGTAGACTAATGCCGCGTACACACGATCGGACATTCCGACAACGAAATCCTGGGATTTATTTCCGATGGATGTTGGCTCAAATTTGTCTTGAATGCACACGGTTGCACAAATGTTGTCGGAAATTGCGATCGTCAAGAACGCTCTGACGTACAACACGTACGACGGCACTATAAAGAGGAAGTTCAATAGCCAGTGCGCCACCCTTTGGGCTCCTTCTGCTATTCTCATGTTAGTAGAAGTTTGGTGAGAGACGTTTCGTGTTTTTCAGCCTCTTGCTTTTTAGATTGTTACTGCTCTTCAGTTTGTGCTTGTGGGTTCGTATCTGAATTTCAGTGCATGTAGTCAGTTTGCATCTGGTTTACAGTGCGTAATTTTATATTACGTATTTGATTTTCAGTGCGTTCTTGTCTGCTCGTTTCTGATTTTCAGTTAGCTCTTCTCAGGCCTTTCTGATTTTCAGTGCGTTTTGTTAGTTCGTTCTGACCAGCCAACCGTTTTGAAGCCATGTTGTGGGTACGTACTCATCGTAGAGTTCGTGCTGTACAGGGGCTTGGTGTTGGGGTTCTTACTTTGACCCAAGTCCAGTCCATGAACAGGGCGGGGAGGAGTTCATGGACGAAGAATTGGTTGCTCCAGCGTGACCTATTCTCTCAAATGCCTTTGTTGCGGAGATCCGTGAGAATAATCCTGATGATTTCAGAAATTATCTCCTGATGACGGACCCCGTTTTTCACCATTTGTTGGCTTTGCTGTCCCCTTATATAACAAGGCTGGACACCTGCATGTGGCAAGCCATCAGTCCCGAACAGAGGCTAGTTGCCACGTTACGGCGACTGGGAGAAGTCTGCAGGACATCAAGTTCTCGACAGGCATCTCCCCCCAGGCTCTGGGGATCATTATTCCAGAGACCTGTTCTGCCATCATTCAGGTCCTGCAAAAGGACTATATTAAGGTAAGATTTCTCCTTTAACATCACATACTATGTATTTAATGTTTGCTAATGTATTGTATTTCTTTCATCATTCCATAATTACCATGATTGTAATATGCTGTGAATGTCCTCTTTATCCTCATGCATGCTGGAAGTTTTTAAAGTTCCTTTTTTGTCCTTCATGTATATTTGCCTTCACTAACTTCCCCAGCATGCTATCATGGGCCCATACACACCTAGCCTAGTCACTTGTATTTTGTCAGCTCCACAGTAGTGCTTTACCCTAAACACCCCCTAAAATGTGTCCAAATGTTATTTGTGTGCTTAAATTCAGGCAGAGTGCAAGAGGCTTTTTTGGGGGGTCCCGAAATCATTTGGAACCCTCCCTCCCCCAACCGCTAAGTCAACCGATACTAATCCTCTATCTGCTGACTTTGCCAAACCAATACACACTATACCTACCTCTTTTGTGGTCAGATTTCTGTATGAATTATCCAAAGCATGTAGTGAAAGGGCCTGCCTGAATACTTTCAAATGGTACTGTTTAAAGTTTTGTTCTCCAATTATCTTGATAGGTAATTGCAGAATGTAAAAATGTGCTTCAATTTGGACAGTGTGGATTTATATTTTTGTATTATGACACTTCTTACCTGTCCAGTGGGCTGCCAATAGTGTAAAGTAAGGAGGGGCTGGCCAAAGTAACACACCTTATTCATGCATTCAGCTCTCAATGAAGTCCAAAACATACCCCCCCTAAAATTTTTACAATGGGCCATCAGAGGAGGTGAGGAATCTGATAAGTGGACCTTAGATTTTTTTTTAAATACTCCTTCAAATGAATGTTATACTGATGTTGGCCAAGAATGTTTGTGTCTAATTTGCTTGCAATGTTTTGTGCAAAAGTACTCTTTTTTTTTTTCTTGTTTCACTCCACAGTTTCCTTCAATGCCACAGGAATGGCAGACCATGGCTTCCCAATTTTCCCAGCGGTGGGACTTTCCCAACTGTGGAGGGGCAATTGAAGGGAAACAAGTCCACATAGTCCCACCCCCCAACTCGGGGTCATACTATTACAACTATAAGGGGTTTAATAGTAGTTTCTAGTTTCTCTATGTGGACGTGGTCAAGAATGGCCTGATCTCGGATGGTGGAGTCATCACCCAGACTGAGTTCTACGGATGGCTCCAGAATGGTGGCTTGGGATTGCCACCTCCGGAAGACAACGTGGCTGATGACGCGTTTGGGCTGGGTGATCATCTGATGTGGCCGTTCCCCATGAGGACCCTCACCCCTGACCAGAGGGTTTTTAACTACCGGCTGGCCAGAGCCAGAAGAGTGGTGGAGAATGCTTTCGGGATAATGGCCAGCCAGTTCCGCCTATTCCTTACGCCAATCAACATGGCGGAATATAAACTTAACCATATAATCCTTTAATGCTGCATTCTCTACAACTTTTTAAGGAGAAATTCGATGAACTATGTGGCCTCATTTGGGCCTGAGGCCTGTTTTTAAGACCAAACCCTGACGGTGCTTGAAGCTGGTCGTCCTGGCTTTCCCCCCCAAAGCGCCCGCGAGGTCCGTCTAAAATATATGGAGTACTTTGCGGGTAGGGGGGCCATTGATATGCCAGCAAATGTTTGATAAACATTTTTTAAATAAACTTGTATTTTAAACTGAAAAATATTTCCTTTGATTTACTGCTTGTGTTTCTTTTAGCTGTCTCCTAGGTTATCCAATGGGCTTATTTTTTTGGACATTTTCTTCAATAGTGCAAACGTAATTTATTTGATACATGAGGTGACAATCTCTTCTTCAGCTATTATGTTTTGGGTCTGCTACACACACACACCTTGTTTTTGTTCTTAATGTATGCAATGCATTAATGCTAAAAATATTCAACATTTTCAGCACTATGAATTAATTTTTTGGAGTGACGAAAATGGCCTGATTGTTGCAAATTATAAAGTACTACAAGTGCACGGCAAAAGTGCACTTGAATCTGCACTGAAAGTGCACTTGTAGTGCAAAGTGGATTTTCCTTTAGTAAATAACCCTCATTGTCACTGTAAACACCAACTTACTCCAAAAACTGCTATTGAGCATTGAAAGAAGAAGCCACACATTGTTGAGTAGAAAATTTTTTACTCTGTGCACATTCACATGTGCGTTTAGAAAAGGGTTTTTCAAACAAACCAACATATTTTTAGAAGAATTTTTTTTTAGACATTAGAAATATCCTTTTTTGTGGTAAACATGCATGTTTTTAAAACCATAAAACAATACACAACTCAGGAACTTACAAAGTTTAACCTTTATAAATTGAAGGCAATATCAGACATTACTATGTCCAAATTGTGTTGATCTTGCCTTCATCAATTGGGGTGAGGTCACTCCTGTGAAAGCCAAATTTTGAAGATGCACACAAATCGAGAGTCAAAATGGGGATTCCCCTCATGATCCCATGGCTGAGGTCAACATGTGCTAGCTTCCATCATGGGGGATCAATGGACGTGTTTCGGGGGTACAACCCCTTCCTCTCAGCTACTTGAGTTGCGAGGAAGGGGTTGCACCCACAAAACGCATACATTGATATCCCGTGATGGCAGATAGCACATGTTGACACACTGTGTATCTTCAAAATTTGGCTTTCAACATTTTTATAAAAATTAAGAGAAATAAAAACAATTAGTAAAATTTTGGTGTGTTTTATATTCTGCCTAAAACATCAATGATGTTTTTGAGTCTTTTTTCCACATCATTAATGTCTTCCTTGATCTTCTGTAAATCCCTATTGCACACCATGATCTCCCCGATGAGGATGTGTGCACTTGCGAAATGTGTTTCTTCTTCCACAACATCCACATCACCTAAAAATACAAAAACACATCATGTATTATAAATATGCAGTTATACATCTATTACCTGAAGCTGTGGTCTCAGACACTCACCCGTTGTGGTCACTATTTCACCCACTTCATAAACCTCTCCTTCCTCCACATCCTCAGG